>JAZKJV010009846.1:0-615000 GCA_037367405.1 Ottelia alismoides
TGACGGGAGGCATCTTCGGTATTGGCGTGGGCCGCTTTTGTCGTCATTACCGTGGGGTTGTTCGAGGCGCTGGGGCTGAACATGCCGGAGTGGGCGCTGCAAGCGCTCTTTGCCGGCGGCGCAGGATTGGTGCCTGTGATCGCGCTGGCGGTGGCCTTCCAGCCGAAGCGCCTGATCTTGGATCAACACTTCGAGGAAGGATTGGGGCGGCTGGTGCCTATCCTCATGCGTCTACTGCTGCCGCTGACACTGCTGGTCTTGGTCGTCTACCTTTTTTTCATCCCCTTTAATTTTATGGGGCCATTTCGCAACCGCGAACTGCTGATCGTCTACAATGTCATGCTCTTTGCGGTGATGGCCCTGCTTGTGGGGGCAGTTCCCGTGCGTGCCGAGGAACTGACTGCCCGTTACCACAAGTGGCTGCGTACGGCGATCCTGGCCGTGGCCGGGTTGAGTGTTGTGATTGGCCTTTACGCGCTGGCGGCGGTGGTCTATCGCACCTGGCTCAGCGGCTTCACGCCCAACCGCTTTACCGTCATCGGGTGGAACACGATCAACATCGGCGTGTTGATCACCCTGCTCTACCGGCAGTGGCGGGATGGCGGAAAGGTATGGGTCGATTCGATGCAGCGTGTAGCAAGCGTCGCGCTGGTGATCTACGGTGGGTGGGCGCTCTTTTTGCTGGTGGCGATTCCGTTCCTCTTCCGGGCGGCCTAGCACGTGGACGGCATGCGCTGTCCAATCCACGCAGCCCGTCCTGAGCAGCCGCCGCATGTGATACAATACTCGCAAAACTAACCGACTGACGGGTGCGTAGCCGCTGATTTTGGGGGTTAAATCGTTGTGTTACGCCTACATCATCGTTGCCATGGCGAGAGGAAATGATGAACGAGATCCTGCACGAAAATGCACCTCAGGTAAGCGCAGAACCTATCCCTGCGCCCCCAAAACGCAAAAGCATTAATGGCTGGATGGCGCTGTTTGCGATCCTGTTGGTGGCCGGTTTGATTTGGACGAGTATGGATCTGACAAGCAGCGAAGAGGACACACGCGCCATCCCCATGAATGTGGCGAGTGCCAACACATCGCCGGAAGTGGGGGCGGTTGCGCCGGACTTCACGCTTACGTCCATCGACGGTGAGCAAGTTCGCCTCTCCGACTACCGCGGCAAACCGGTGATCGTCAACTTCTGGGCCACCTGGTGCCCTCCCTGCCGCGATGAAATGCCCGCGCTCGAAGCCATCTGGCAACAGTACGACGAAGAAGTCGTCATCCTTGGCGTAGATCAAGGCGAGTCGCCCCAACTTGTGGCCAACTTCACACGGGTACAGGTGCCTGTCGACTTTCCCATTCTGCTCGACATCGATCAATCTGTAGGCGACGGCTACTGGGTGCGTTCGCTGCCCACCACCTTCTTCATCGATCCCGACGGCGTGATTCAAGAAATCCACATCGGCGGGCCGTTGACAGAGGAATTTATTCAGGAGCGCATCGCCCAACTGGTCGAGTGAAGAAGAGATTGGGCGATTGGGAGATTTAGCGATTGGCTCTTGTGGGGCCGAGGATGCTTCTCCCTTCATTTTGTGAAAACGAAATTTCCAGAGTTGTAGACACGGATTGGAAAGAACACGGATTTAGAAGGCTAAATCCGTGTTCTTTCCAATCCGTGTCTACAACTCTGCTCTGCTCAAGTATCGTCCAATCACCAATCCCAAATCACCACTCACATCCCCGGAGCAACCACTATGCAAGTCTCGAAAGCGGTGATCACAGCCGCGGGGGCCGGCGACAGCGCACGCTGCCGCTGCAATCGATCATTGACCGCGACGGCGTTGAAAAATCGGTTCTACGCATCCTGGTCGAAGAGGTTCTCGACGCCGGCATCGACGAGATCGGCGTGGTGGTACGCCCTGGCGATGAAACCTCCTACGCCGCTGTGGTGGGCGACCATGCCGGGCGGCTGCATTTCATCGCGCAGAGCGAGCCACTGGGTTACGGCCACGCCGTCCTCTGTGCACGGGCGTTTGTGGGCGACGACGCGTTTCTGCATCTGGTGGGCGATCACCTCTATGTGAGCAACGCCGAGCAAGGATGCGCGCAGCGGCTGGTGCGGGTGGCCGAAGCCAACGCTTGCGCCGTCTCCGCCGTTCAGGCCACGCGAGAAAGCCTGCTACCCTACTACGGCGCCATTGGCGGCAAGCGCTTGGCCGGTCAACTCGATCTCTATCAGATCGATAGCGTGGTCGAAAAGCCCACGCCCACCGAAGCGGAACAGCGTTTGAATGTGCCTGGGCTGCGCGCCGGCCACTATCTCTGCTTCTTCGGCATGCACGTGCTCACCCCCACGGTGATGACGATCCTCGACGCCAAACTGGCCGAATCGACGCAGGCCGTTCCCCTGGCAGCGGCATTGGACGAATTGGCGCGTCGCGAACAATATCTGGCGCTGGTGCAGCAGGCGCAACGCTTCGACGTAGGGGTGAAATATGGCCTGCTCTCGGCACAGATCGCACTGGCCCTCCACGGCAAAGACCGGGACGAAGTGCTCACCCGCCTGCTCGAACTGCTCGCCGTCCGCGAGTTGAATGGTTAATATTGTGATTGGTGACTGGTGACTGGTGATTGGGGAGCAGGCTCGTCCATTCGTTCGCTAATGAACAGTATCGTAGGGGTTTGCGTGGGGCGGAAGGCTCACTCGCCAATCAAGCGACATCTGCTTCCGCCCCACGCAAACCCTACAACGGACGAGTCTGCTCCCCAATCACCAGTCACCAATCACACCCACCGGGACGAGATCATATGACTGAGTTAATCCACATCATCACCGCGGACGATCCCGCCGTGCGCAATCGCTCGCTGGAGGGCTTCGCCCGCACGGCGTCGCCGGCCACGCTGTTAGAGGAATGCGCCGCCCTCGATCAAATGCGGCGCGTCAACGAGAATTTGTACCAGCGTGTGCGGGCGTTGTTCTTCCTCTACGCGCTGCATCGCTTTCATCTGCCCCAAAAGGACAGCTTCGCTGCCCAGGGCACGATCCCGTTTGACGGCTACGAACATCTGCTCAAACGCCGCTTTGAAGAGGCCATCGACGTCTTCCTGGCGCGGCAGGCGGCGGATGGAGCCAACGCCGCCATTTCCAGCGCCCTGGCCGCCGCCTATCACGGCCTCGGCTTCCAGACGTTGGCCGATCAGGTGCGGCGCAGCGTGCGCTCGGTGCGCGGCAACCAGTGGATGTTCCGCACCGGCCACCCGGCAGATCAGCCCTTGCGTGTGCGCCCCGAGTTGACCCAACCGGGCGACAACGGTCTCTTCCCTGTGCTGCGCGAGACGACGCCGGTGCGCATGGATCTCACCCACAGCGGCTGGAGCGATATCTTCTTCCTCGGCATGGATTTCCCCGAAGGGGCGCGGGTGCTCAACATTTCCATCGACCTGAGCGTGCGCAGCCAGGACGGCCACGCCCCCACCCCGCAGCCACCTGTGGAAGCCTATTTCCGCGTCATCGACCGCCCCGTGCTGCGCCTCGTCAGCGTGGATCTGGGCGCGGTGGCCGAGATCAGCAACCTGGCCGAAGTCTACGACTTCGCCCGCGACTACCTGGGCTGATCAAGGCTGCTGTCATCGCCGCCGGTCTCGTGCCGCCGGGGATGGAAGGCGCACACCAGCCGTTGAGCGAGCTGCTGGAACGGCTGGCCGGCCCAGGGCGCGGCATCGAACTGGTCAGCAAAGTCAACGACATCCCCAAAGGATCGCGGCTGGCCGTCTCCACCAACCTGCTGGCCTGTCTCATCTCCGTCTGCATGCGCGCCACAGGACAGGCACGCGCGCTCACCGGCCAACTCAGCGAGGACGAACGCCGTCTGGTGGCGGCGCGCGCCATCCTCGGCGAGTGGATCGGCGGCTCCGGCGGCGGCTGGCAGGATTCGGGCGGCGTCTGGCCGGGCATGAAGCTAATTCAGGGCGAACTGGCAGCCGAAGGCGACCCCGAATTTGGCGTCAGCCGCGGGCGTCTACTGCCCAGCCACCACGTCTTCGGGCGCGATGAAATCAGCGACGACACCCGCCGCAAACTGCAAGAAAGCCTGGTGCTCGTCCACGGCGGCATGGCGCAAGACGTCGGCCCCATCCTCGAAATGGTGACGGAAAAGTACTTGCTGCGCGCCGAAGCCGAGTGGCAGGGGCGGCAGCAGGCGATCCAGACGCTGGATCAGATCCTGGCGCTGCTTAAAGCGGGCGATGTTGCTGCCATCGGCGCCGCCACCGAACGCAACTTCAACGGCCCCATCCAAACCATCATTCCCTGGGCGGGCAACTACTACACCAACAGCCTCATTCGCCGTGTACGCGCTGAATTTGGGCCGAATTTCTGGGGATTTTGGATGTTGGGCGGCATGTCGGGCGGCGGTATGGGCTTCATCTTCGATCCCGCCCACAAGCGCCGCGGCCAGGACGCGCTGCAACGGATCATGGACGAAACCCGCGCCGAGTTGGATCGGGCCGTCCCCTTCGCCATGCGCCCTGTGGTCTACGATTTCGCCATCAACGAGCGGGGAACCTGGGCAGATCTCTTTCAGGGCAACGACGCGCTTATGCCTGCCGGCTACTACACCCTCACCGTCCCTGCGCTGTTGCGGAAGGAACAACGCAGCCTTTCGCCCTCGGTACGCGCCGAATTGGATCGTTTCGGGGCGGCCTGTCGCACGAACCCGGCACTGTCGGGCATGGTCGAGTCGCTTTTCGACAGATTGCTGCCGCAGGCCGAAAGCGCCGCCGCTGGGGAATCGTCGTTGGACGCACTGCTGGCGGCCAACGGCTTCGACCGCATGCAGCACGAACAGATCCGCGCCGACCTGCGCAGTGGACGCATCGGCCTGGCGCAGAACCGGCTGCCGGCGCGCAGCCGTATCGAAGATGTCCTCGATGCCGACATCACCGACGCTACCCGCGGCCTGCCCGATTCGCTACGCGAACTTGGCATGGCGGCGCTGCGCAATGGCGAAGTCGCCGTCCTTTCGCTGGCGGGTGGCGTGGGCAGCCGGTGGACACGCGGCGCCGGTGTGGTCAAGGCGCTTAATCCTTTTGCCAAATTGGCGGGTGAACACCGCAACTTTGTCGAAGTCCACCTGGCCAAAAGCCGCCGGCGCAGCCAGGAGGCCGGCGCCACCATCCCCCACCTTTTCAGCACCAGCTACCTCACCCACCGCGCCATCGAGGATTGGCTGGCGGCACGCGCCGGCTATGGCTACGCCGGGCCGCTGATCCTTTCGCCGGGGCGCAGCATCGGCCTGCGCCTGACGCCGATGGTGCGTGATCTGCGCTTTGCCTGGGAAGAGACGCCGCAGCAGATCCTCGACGAGCAGGCGCAAAAGGTGCAAGCGAGCCTGCACGCCGCCCTAATCGGCTGGGCGCAGGCGGCGGGCGAAGGCAGCGACTACACCGACAACCTGCCCGGCCAGTGCATTCACCCCGTGGGCCACTGGTACGAGATGCCCAACCTGTTGCGCAACGGCGTCCTGGCGCGGCTATTGGCGGAACGTCCTGGGTTGCGTGTGCTGATGATGCACAACATCGACACTGTCGGCGCCGACGTGGACCCGGCGCTGTTGGGTTTGCACCTGTCCACAGGCGCGGCGATGACGGTGGAGGTGATCCACCGCCAACTGGCCGACCGTGGCGGCGGGTTGGCGCGCGTGGATGGTCGTCCTCGCCTGGTGGAAGGGCTGGCGTTGCCCCACGAAGAGGTCGAATTCCGCCTGCGTTACTACAACTCGAATACATTCTGGATCGACATCGACGGTATCCTGGCTGCCTTTGGCCTCACCCGCGCCGATCTGAGCAACCAGCCCAAGGTCGACGACGCCGTACGCGCCATGGCGGCGCGCATGCCCACCTACGTCACCCTTAAAGATGTAAAAAAGCGCTGGGGCAAAGGCCAGGAAGATATCTTCCCCATCACCCAATTCGAGAAACTGTGGGGCGACATGACCGCCCTCGCCGAAGTGGAGTGCCGCTTCGTGGCAGTTCCTCGCCTGCGTGGCCAGCAGCTTAAAGAACCGGCCCAACTCGACGGCTGGCTGCGCGATGGATCAGCAAAGTTTGTGGAGGGGTTGTGTAGGTGGCAAGAGATGTAAAAGCGATGAATGAAGAATAAAAAATGGGTGGAGGATAAATCGCCTCCACCCATTTTTTATTCTTCACTTGCCAGAAAACTCAGACAGCAGAGAAAATCACGTCAGCCCCAATCGCTCATACTGCTCCACCGGCGCCTCATTTGCCTGCATCAAGCCGCGCATGAGATCGATCATGCGCGCTTCAATGGCAGGGTCGCTCAGGGGAGTTGCCTGGGCGGGATCGGCCTGTAGATCGTAGAGCAGGTTGCCCTGTTCGTGGGCGGTGCGGCTGACATGCGACGGGCGGCCAGGGATCTTCATCACCGGGCAGCCTTTGGTGAAGGAGAAGGGCGCCGCCTGTTCCCACTGCTGGAGTTCGCCCACTTTGAAGATATGATTCATGTGCGTGGGCATGAAAGTGTACTCGTAGAGCGGCGTATTGTCGGCGGCGGCGGCGCGCATGTAGACGTAGCGCCCATCAGTCACATTGACCGGCCCACCGTGATAGCCGAAGAGGATGGCTTCGCGAGTAGGCGCGTCCTCGGCGATGACGTTGCCCAGGGGGATGCCCATCATTGAGGGCGGGCGCTCAATGCCGAAGTAATCGAGAATGGTGGCCGGGAAATCGATCATCTGTGTCAACTGGCTGCGCCGTTCCCCACTTTTGCCGCTGCGCGGATCCCAGATGAAAAGCGGCGTTTGGGCGACTTCGCTCCACAGTGGCATGTTATTTTTCGCCCACCAATCGTGTTCACCCAAGAAAAATCCATGATCCGTGCAGACGATAAGCATCGTATCTTTCCACAGGTCCAATGTATCCATCAATCCTAAGATCTGCCCTAAGTAATGATCGCACATACTTAGAAGCGCTGCGTATTCGTACCGCGCGTGAAGTACCTCTTCCGGGCTTTCGATTACCTTACGGTACGGCGGCCAATCAAAGTGGCGGCCATTGTATTCATGTGGGTAGAGATCTTTGTACTGTTGCTGGCTGAAGAAGGGTTCGTGGGGATCAAAGGTTTCGATTTGGAGATACCAATGGTCTTGATTGGCGTTGCGGCGGATGAAATCGATGCCGGCAGCAAAGGTGCGGGGTTGGGGCTGTTCCTCTTCACGTGGCATGTAGCGCCGATTGATGAAATCCTGCCGCCACATGCGTCCTTCGCGGGCGGCGACGGCATCTGGCAGCGCTGGATCGGCCACCTGCCCAATCCACGGGTCGCCTTCCTGACCGCGGTGGAAATCCCAGGTGCTGTAGCGATTGTGATAGGTGGCGCCGCCATCTTCAAAATAGTGATAATGATCGGTACTCAGGTGAGAGTAGACGCCATTTTCTCGCAGAAGTTGGGGCATGGAATCGTCAAAAGGCTCAATCGGCCCCCAACTACGATGAAGAAAATTGTAACGTCCTGTGTGGAGTTCGCGGCGGGCGGGCATACAGGGCATACTGCCCACATAGCAGTTGTCAAAGGTGACAGTCTGTTTGGCCAGCCGGGCGAAATTGGGTGCGTGGATCCAATCACAACCATAGGGAGGCAACATCCGGCGGTTCAGTGAGTCGAACATCACCATAATCGCGCGCATTTTAGGCTCCTTCAAGTAGGGGAATCGTAGAGGATAAGTAGGATATCGTAGACAATACGCAGGAAATTCTCGTCAATAAATTGTAAAGTTATCACAAGGACTTAAGTCCTAAACTAACAACAATATTCAGTTTAAGCAGTTTAGACGTTAAAATATGCCATTTAGGCTATAAATCATACTTATTTTGAACTAGACGAATTGACCATTGCGAATTGAAATCTACGGTGACACAATCATTTCAGAATTTCGCACGGTAACGTGCATACACAAAGCTCGAACGCTGAGAGGCCGTTATGTCGACAAAAATTAGACAAACACTCAAGCTCATAGTTATCTGGGTCGGGGTTTGGAGTATCCTGCTGACGACGCTGCCAGTTGAGCAAGCAGAAGCTCAAGGAGTAGAAATTGTTCACATTGTCAGAGTAGGTGAATCACTGGCGCAGATTGCGCGCAGGTACGGGGTTAGCTACATGGAGCTTGCCCGCTACAACGGGATCTCGAATCCCAACGTTTTACGGGTTGGGCAGCCGGTGCGGATTCCTGCCAACAATACAGCAGCAACCCCTGTGCCGCCGGTGGAACAATCTGAAGCACCGCAGCAGGCGTCAATTGCAGCACCAACACCAATCCAGGCAGAGGTAGCACCAACCCGCCAGGTGAGCAGTCCCGAGGCGCAACCTGGGCCTACCCCAAGCACAGCCGAAACGGTAACCGTTCAGCCCAGGGCGGCGATCCGGGCATGCGGCACTGAGATTGGCTACAGTGTGCGCCGCGGCGACTCGCTTTATGGCATCAGCGCCACCTACGGAGTTTCGGTGCGCACCATCGTATCTCGTAATCACCTGCCATCTACCGTGATCTACGTTGGCCAACGTTTGATTATTCCACTGCCTACTTGCCAGTAAGCATGGCTTTTTGCACCCATCGCCTCAGTGGACGATTCGCTCCAGCAATGTCTCGTTCACACGTTCACCAATCAGATAACGCCGCTCCCCATCGATGCCTGCCGCGGTAATCATGTATTGCCCCGGTCCACTGCCCACGTAGCGAGCAAATATCTCATCGGTTGCTGCCCGCCAAGCCTGTGCCTCGCCAAGGTTTAGCGCCTGAAGTTGTGACCAATTCGCTGGAATTTCTATTGCAATCATCGGCGCGTCGACATGTAGATCGGCGGTATGCCGGCCGGCGTTGACACGCACAACCTCTGTAAAGCTATCCAATCGGACGATCCCGGAACGCATGGGATCGTCCGTTGTTTTACGCACCCGTTCACTCGCCACAAGCCAGGTGAGGCTGAATCGAGATGCAGGCACCTGATTCAGGTCGTTATGAAGATCATAAAGATTGGGCGAGAACTCGTAGGCCACGGCGCGCAGTGAAGAGAAATTAAGCGCGGCATTGGGGTATTGAAGCGGATCGGCCGTCCAGTTGATAATGTCGATACCTTGCGACAGAGCAGCACGCGCCTGAAGTTGCTTTAACGTGTAGGCAATGCGACGTCCACGCTGCTCAGGGGCAACCCCCATTGTCTGTGACTCAAGACGGCGGCGACTGTTGAGCCGTCCTGCCCAGGATGGCGGCAGCGGTGAGCCACCAAATTTGAGGAAACCAAACAGGAAGGCCACCGGCTTTTCATCTTCACGGGCAATCAGCGAGGTGACAAGCCCAAACCCATCGCTGTGGATGTCTGCGGGGTACAGAAGATCGACAGGGTTGTTCCAAATTCGCTGCTGGAGCATGCGCACGTTGTCCACTTCGCCGGGGCCGGGGTGGCCAAAGTCGAGTTCACCGATCATCTCGTGGGTTTCGGTGTAACTTTGCGCCTGTGCGGGATTGTAGAAGACGGTATGGAGGCCGGTTTGCGTGGCAACGGTAGAAATCAACTGCGCCGGCTCAATGGCCGGCGCATCTTGGAGCGGGTGAAAGCGCAGCGTGTAGAGGGGCTGCTCGTCTTCGATCTGGCGCGGAAACAAGAAAGCAAAAGCCGCCGGTTGTGTTCCAGCGTCAACGCGCAGGACGTGCCCCCCCAACTTGGGCAATACCACCTTGAGGAAGTGAGAGGGCAGCAAAGCTGAATTGTACGGCGCCCCCAGCGCCGTTCGGATTTCGTCAATGGTCGAACTCCACCCGGCACTGTGGCTATCGAGCAAGTGAATGTGCAAAGGATTGCTCATATCAACGTGCGTCAATCGGCAGATGGCGTTGGGTTGGTTGGGGGCGGGCTGGCAACAGCAGGCTGGGCAGGCGGTGGTGTGGCCGGAGTCTGGGCCGGGCGAGACGCCGAAGGGCGAGGTTGGCCACGAATTTCGGCTTGCAATGTACGCAATGTCTGGCGAAAGCCCGCAATGCGTCCACTGGTTTTTACCACCGGATCAACGACGTTGTTGCTAACGAAGTCGGCGGTGCCGCGCACGGTGCCCACTGTCTCTTTGGTGTCTTCGAGGATAGGTTTGATCTCGTCGCGCACCATTTTGATCAAGCGCCAGATCTGCCAGATCAAGACGATTAGCAGCGCGTTGATGATAATGGTTTCCACAGCGACGATGATGATGGCAATATCCCGCAGGGTGGCGCTTATCACGGGAGGCTCCTTTCAAAATTCAGGGAACGCACAAGGATCAACGCCAGCAATGCGCCGGCGGCTGTCTCAATCACGTAAAGTTGACCGATGCGGATCAGACTCCAACCGATGCTCTGTCCTGCCCATTGGCCTAAAGCGAACCCCAACATCGAGGCGATGAGATAGATGGAAAGATCGCGCATCGTCCTTCCGGTCCACAGATGAAACAGCGCAGCATAGCCGGCGCTGAGCAACAGACCAAGTAGCAGGGTAGGGTTGAGCAGTGGGTTCATGGCAGAGATGAATGAAGAATGATGAATGGGTAGATTAAGAGATTGGGAGATTAAGAGATTGGGAGATTAAGCGACTGGGAGATTTCAGAGCAGTACGCGATCTGGAATCTCTTAATCGCCCAATCGCCTAATCTCTCTATCTCTCAAGCGCTAGCTCTTGTGCCACAACATTCTCTTTCACAATGACACCCCCACCCAGGCACAGATCGCCGTCGAAGAAGATCGCGCCCTGGCCGGGTGTGATGTCGCGCAGCGGTTCGTCGAAGCGCACCCGCACGCGATCCTGCCCTTCGGGGTGGAGGGTGCAATCGGCAGGACGCGCTCGGTAGCGGATCTTGCACTGAGCGCGTGTGCCGTCGGCGACGGGACGGTCCAACGTCCAATTGACGCCGGTGGCGAGCAGTTCGGTTTTGCCCAATTCGTCGAGGGTGCCGACGACGAGTTGGTTGTTGTCGCTGTCCAGTTCGATGACATAGAGCGGTTCACCGGCGCCGCCGATCCCCAGCCCCTTGCGCTGACCGATGGTGTAGTTAGGCAGCCCATTGTGCCGCCCCAGGACGTTGCCGCCACGATCCACAATGTCGCCGGGGCGCATAATGTTTTGTGTCCAATCCTGCAGGAAGCGGCGATAGTCGTCGTCGGCGATGAAGCAGAGATCCATTGAATCGTGCTTGCTGGCAATGGGCAGTCCACGTTCGGCGGCGATGCGGCGTACTTCGGGTTTGGGGTAGTCGCCCACCGGGAAGAGGACATCGCGCAGTTCGTCTTGCCCCATTACGCTGAGGACGTAGCTCTGATCCTTGTGCTCGTCGACACCCTTGAGCAGGTGAACCGTCCCATCGGGCTGGCGGCGCACACGGGCGTAGTGGCCGGTGGCGAGATAGTCGGCGCCCAGGCGACGGGCATAGTTGAGCAGATAGTCGAAGCGGATGTGGCGGTTGCAGGCCAGGCAGGGATTGGGCGTCAACCCCTGGCTATAGCCTTCGATGAAGAAATCCACCACGTTCTGCTTGAATGGCTGCTCGACGTTGATCAAGTAAAAGGGGATGCCCAGTTGATCGGCCACGCGGCGGGCGTCGTTAACGCTTTCCAGGCTGCAACACTTGTTGGTGGAGCCTTCCCCGCGTCCGGTCTCGGCCCATAGGCGCATCATGACGCCAATGCAATTATAGCCCTGTTCCACCAACAGGGCCGCGGCAACAGAGCTATCCACACCGCCGCTCATAGCGACGACGACGGTGGTTTCTTGGGGTGACTTTAAAGCCTTTGTCATCTATTTTTGCTACTTCCGCACCCTGAATCTGGTCTCTTTCACAATAAATAGCCTTCTTTTTGTAACCTGCTCACAGTTTCAGGTTCGCGTACCGGCAATGACTGCTTTGCCCCGCAGAACGTTTGGATCGTGAACGATTGACATAGTTCCTCCTCATGAAATCAATCACTGCTGCATTCTACCATAGCCCTCACCCCCCGTCACAGAGGATTCCCTACCAAAACAAAAAGACACCGGAGGAAGCTCCCCCGGTGTCTTTGTTTACTTTGGAATGTGCAATCTGAGCAGAGCCAGATTACATCATGCCGCCCATGTCACCGCCGCCCGGCATTGGCTTCTCGGGTTCGGGGATGTCGGTGACCAGCGCAGCCGTGGTCAGGATCATGGCGGCGATGGAGGCCGCATTCTCGACGGCGCTGCGGGTGACCTTCACCGGGTCGATGATGCCGGCTTCGAGCATGTCGACGTAGCCGTTCTCGATGACGTCGTAACCGGTGGTCTTCTTGCCGGCGGCGTGCAGCGAGCGCACACGTTCGATGACGACGGCGCCATCCAAACCGGCATTGGTGGCGATCATGCGCATCGGTTCCTCAAGGGCGCGGCGCAGGATCTTGATACCGGTGGCGGCGTCGCCTTCCAGGCCGACCACACTTTCCAGGGCGGGCAGGGCGTTGATCAGCGCAACACCACCACCGGGGACAATGCCCTCTTCCACGGCGGCGCGGGTGGCGCTCAGGGCGTCTTCAACGCGGTGCTTCTTTTCCTTCAGCTCGGTCTCGGTGGCGGCGCCTACGCGGATGATGGCGACACCGCCGGCCAGCTTGGCCAGGCGTTCCTGGAGCTTTTCGCGGTCGTAATCGCTGGTGCTGGCGTCGATCTCGGCGCGGATCTCTTCAATGCGCCCCTTGATGGCAGCCGATTCACCGGCGCCGCCGACCACAGTGGTGGTGTCTTTGGTGGAGACAACCTTGTCGGCGCGGCCCAGGTCGTTCAATGTGGTGGTTTCGAGCTTGCGGCCCAGTTCTTCGGTGATCACCTGGCCACCGGTGAGGATGGCAATGTCACGCAGCATGGCCTTGCGGCGGTCGCCGAAGCCAGGAGCCTTGACGGCCAGGGCGTTGAACATACCGCGCAGCTTGTTGAGGACCAGTGTAGCCAGGGCTTCGCCGTCGACATCCTCGGCGATGATGACCAGATCGCGCTTGCCAACCTGGACGAGCTTCTCCAGGACAGGCACGATATCCTGCGCGCTGCTGATCTTCTTGTCGGTGATGAGGATGTAGGGGTTGTCGATGGAAGCTTCCATGCGCTCTGAGCTGGTGACGAAGTAGGGGCTAAGGTAGCCACGGTCGAGCTGCATGCCTTCGACATATTCGGTCTCGAACTGGAGGCCCTTGCTCTCTTCGACGGTGATGACGCCGTCCTTGCCGACCTTGTCCATGACTTCGGCGATGAGTTCACCGATCTGCTTGTCGGCGGCGGAGATGCTGGCAACCTGGGCGATCTCGGACTTGCCGGAGACCTGAGTGGCCATCTTGCGCAGCGCTTCGACGATGGCGTCGCGGCCTGCTTCAATACCACGCTTGAGCAGCATGGGGTTGGCGCCGGCGGTGACATTCTTGAGACCTTCGTTGACGATGGCCTGGGCCAACACGGTGGCGGTGGTGGTGCCATCACCGGCGACGTCGTTGGTCTTGGTGGCGGCTTCCTTCAGGAGCTGGGCGCCCATGTTCTGGAAGGGATCTTCCAGCTCGATTTCCTTGGCGACGGTGACGCCGTCGTGGGTGACAGTGGGGCTGCCCCACTTCTTGTCCAGGGCGACGTTGCGCCCCTTGGGGCCAAGGGTGGTCTTCACGGCGTTGGCCAGTGCGTCGACGCCGATCTTCAGACTACGCCGTGCTTCTTCTTCGAAAACCAACTGCTTTGCCATAGGTTATGCCTCCTCAGAGTTCAATTTCAGTTCAATAGGTACAAACGCGGGGATTCGTTTACTTCTCAACGATGGCGAGGACGTCGCTCTCTTTGAGAATCAGGTACTCACTGCCATTCAGCTTGACATTGGTGCCTGAGTACTTGGCGTAAAGGACGATGTCGCCGACCTTGACATCCATGCCGATGCGGTCGCCGTCTTCGTCACGGGCGCCGGGGCCAACGGCCACAACTTCGGCCTGCTGCGGCTTTTCTTTGGCGGTTTCGGGCAGGTAGATGCCCATCGAGGTCTGTTCTTCCTGTTCGACAGGCTTGGCAACCAGGCGGTCACCCAGGGGCTTCAGATTCATGAGGAATCCTCCTAAACGTAGATCAAATGGAATGATTTGTTTGACGTTGTGGTTTACAAGGTTGATTGCAGGGTTATTTGCGATGCAAACACTTCGCAAAAACGGTTAGCACTCTAACTACCTGAGTGCTAACCGTTGAACAATATACCCCACTTTTGGGCGCTTGGCAAGAGATTTGGGGGCAAGATCTATAAGTTTTTTGTTAGCGTTTGGTTGAGCAGGATGCTAACAGAGGACAAAGACACATCATCTCTTCACAGCGGCTTCCACCAACAGGCCGCGCACGTGATCGATCATGGCCGCTTCTTCTTGCACATACTCAGTGAGTTGGAAGGCGGCGTAGAGATTGCGGCTGCGGGTGAAGTAGTCGAGGGCTTGGGCGGCGTCTTGTTGCTCAAGGGCGACGTGCCCCAGGTTGTGGAGTGTGGCGGCTTTGTCCATCCACGTGCCGCGCTGTTCGGAAAGGACGAGATCTTTTTCGTACCATTGGAGGGCTTCAGCGTATTTCTGTTGAGCGTAGGCCACGGATCCCAGGTTGTTGTAGCAGGTGCTAATCCCGGCTTCGTCGCGGGCGCGTTCAAACATTGAGAGCGCTTCCTGGTAGGCTCGTTCGGCTTCGGTGTACTTTTCCATGCCTTCGAGGGCGAGGCCGATGTTGTTGTAGGCGCTGGCTACCAGTTGCGGGTTGCCCATCCGCACGGCGATGCGCAACGCCTTGCGGTGTTGTTCTACGGCTTCTTCGTAGTTGTGCAGGCTGAAATAGGCGCTGCCCAGGTTGATGTAGGCAGCTGCCAGTGAACTGAGTTCCCCAATCTGTGCCACCGATTCGAAGGCTTGCCAGAAATGTTCCAGCGCCTGGCGGGGTTCATCTAACACGCGCAAGGACGTACCCAGATCGGTATGCACGTAGGCCAGTTCTGTCATCATGTCGCTGATGTCGAAGATTTTCAGGGCGCGACGCAGCCAGTCGATGGCGGCTTCCACTTCGCCGGTAAAGAAGAGTTGGCGGCCAATATTGGCCAGCAACCAGCCATAATCGCGCAAATCGCCCAGTGCCAAAGAGGCCACCGCGCCCGCCGCCAGCCAGCGCAAAATCCCCGGCGGGTGACGCCAGAACGCATAGTGGGTCAACGCCAGTGCATAGTCGCGCGCCAGCCGTAGATCACCACTGATTTGCGGAAAATTCACCGGGACGTGAGGCAGACCGCTCTCTTCCAACGGCTCGCGGATAAAGTCCAGCGCCGGGCGACGCCAGAGGCGTTCAATACGCTCCGCACACCAGTCTGCCCCCAGGTGAATATTGCCCCATTCCGGGTCGATCTCCTTCCACCGATCCAGCGGCACTTCTTCGTAGCGGCGAGCCAGGCGAATGTAGTAGCGGGCATGGGCGCGGTTCCACTCTTCGCCCAGCATCACAGCGCCTTGTGCCAGGTAACGACGCACGGCAGGTTGCACGAGATAGCGCTGCATGATGAAGCTTTGTTCGAGCAAGCCGCGGGCCAGTAACGCTGCGATGGTGGCGTTGAATTCCTCGCCGTCGCCCAGATCGTTCCAAAAAAGATCACGCATCGCCTGGTTGGACGCGCCGCCGGCTGCACTCACCAATCGATCCAGGAGCGGGCCGGCTTGAGGCCAAAATGCGGCGAAGTTTTCCACAGCAAAAGCCGTCACCGCCGATGTTTCTACAATCCCATCACGCTGGGGCAACTCAGCCAGCGCCAGATCCACTTCGAGCCAGTTCTGATAATCCAACAAAAGCCCCAAGACCAACCGCATCGCCAGCGGACGGCCTCCGGTATGCGCGTGCAGCGCCTCTACATGCCGCAGCGCCAAAGGGCGCACCTCTTCGGGGCCACGCTGGTGGATAAAGGAGACCGTATCTTCCAGCGTCAATCCTTGCAGCAGCAGATGATGATCACCCGCCAGTTGCAGAATTTGCGGATGGATGTCGCGATCGATCATCAACACGTGAGACTGCCCACCCGAATCTTGTAGATGGCCGACGATTTCGACCAACGTCTCAATTTCACGTTCGGTTGCGCCGGAAAGCTCATCTAGAACGAGCAGACGCTTGCGCCGGTAGAGTTGCTCAAGGATGCCGATGCCCCAGCGATCCTGGCTGATGCGTGTCAAGGTGGTGCCGAGCAACGTGTCCATTGTGCGCACGATGTCATACAGCCGGAAGCTGGCGCGCCCTGCCGGCCCCACCCAGATCACACCGTCGGTGAAGTGGTGGATCGTATTCCAGGCGGCGGCAGTGGCCAACGTACTCTTGCCGAAACCCTGCCCACCGCTGATGGCAAGCGCCGTCTGGCTGCTCTCGCCGGTGAGCCAGCGATGCAGGGTCAACAACTCCGCTTTGCGGCCGCTAAACCCCTGCAATCGGTAGATACCCAAATTGTGGACAATCTGCGGCTGGTCAGGAGAAAACCGTGTGGGTGACATAGAGCCTGCTTTAACCAAAGTTAGCGCGAGTTCGAAAGCGACAGGATCATCACCGGGTATTCACAGCCGGCGGCCAACTCCTGATTCAAGGCATCGGTGAGTGTCTGCCCGCCTTCCACGCGACCGACGCCTCGCTCGCTGGCCGCAGGCGATAGCAGGATCAGATCTGGGCGAATGCGGCGCGCCAGATGGTTGACATTCACCGAGCTGACATTTTCCACAATGTCCACCTTGCTGATCACACCCTGTTGCACTGCTTCGGGCGTGGGTGACGGATCGCTCACCACCACTTCAATGTCAGGATTCTTCGCCAGTTGGCGAAGCGCCGCCATGCCCACCTTCCCCGCGCCAATGACCCAAACTCTCATGTGCAAACTCCTTTGCCTGATCGGTGACCGAAGACGCGCTAGATAAAGCCAATGATGCTGGCCAGGTAGAAAAAGACGAAGACGACGACGGCGCCGGGCACCCCTACCCACAGGCCAGATCGAATCATATCCTTGCTGTTGACAGCGCCGGTGACGGCGATTAGCGTGATGCGCGCCGAGCCGCTGGGCAGCGTAAAGGCCAACGCCACCGTGAAGATAGCCGGGATCACCAGCCGCACCGGGTCGATGCCGGTCGCGTCGCCCAGGGTGATCAACACAGGTGTGAGGATAGCACCCAGCGGCACATTGTTCAGGAATTGGGTCAGGATGAAGGTCATCAAGATCAACGCTATCAGGATCGCGGCATAAGGCAACCCTGATAGCACCGGCGCAACCAGATCAGCGAACCAGGCGCTGGCGCCGGTTTTGGTCAACGCGTCGCCCAACGTCAGGCCCGCCCCGATCACAAAGAAGACGCCCCAGTTGACGCCCTTGAGGTCGTTCCAGTCCACCACATCTTCCACCGAAAGCAAGGCCACGGCGCCGATGGCGATCACCGCGCTGCTTAAGAGCGTTGCCGGCAGTTGCAGCAGCGATTCCAGGGTGGCGCCGGTGATCCAGAGCGTCACCGACAAGATCAGCACCACCACAATTTTGCGCTCAGCGCCGGTCAATGCGCCGACGCGCTGCAATTCCTGGCGCGCTGGGGCAGTTTCCAGCGTGATGTTGGGCATTTTAAAAATTCTGGGCAGGATAAACCAACTCAGCGGCATCAACAAGATTGCGATGGGCAGGCCATATTGCATCCATTCGACGAAACCAAAGGCGCTTTCCTGAGCAAGTAGACCGCTGGCAATGGCATTTTCACCGCTGCCCATGATGGTGGCGATGGCGCCGATGCTGGAACTGTGCGCAATCGCCAGCAAAAGGACAATCAACGCCTTTTGTCCGTCTTCGGGGTTGGGCACCTGTTGCGCAATGGTGATCACCACCGGGATCAGCACCGCAGCCGTGGCGGTGTTGAGCACAAACATACTCAAGCCCCCGGTAATCGTCATCAACCCCAAGAGCAGAAGGGAGAAACGTCCATTGCTGCCCACAATGGCATAAAGCGCCAAACGGCGCGTCAGGCCATGTTTGCGCAACGCCTCGGCCAGAAAGAGGCTCCCCAGGATCAAAAAGACGACCGGGGTGCCAAAAGGGGCAAAGGCGCCGGCTGCCTGATCAATGCCCAGTGCAATCTGCATAATCGGCACCAACAACGCCGCAATGGGCAGCGGCGCCGGTTCCAGCGCCAGGATCGAACCGGTGAAGACGAACAGCGCCAGCGCGCGATGACCTTCCACGCTCAAGCCTTCAGGACGGGGCAACAGCAACACAAGGCTGGTGAGAACAATCACATAGACCAGTCGCCGCAGATCAAAGACTTTGCGCACGCCGGCCTGGATAGGCTGCTGCAAGACTTCCAACGGCGTCACCCGCCGCTGAATACGACGTTTGGTGGCAACGGTGCGTGTTGCAGCGCGGGTACGAATGGCGGCAGGGTCAATGGCCGGGCTGGCATCTGCCTGATCGCTACCTGGCGTTGCCTGGCCATCTGCTTTTGGCGCGGCAGTGCGGTTGGCGCCGATGCTGACTTTGCGCGGCAAAGAGGACTTCAAACGGGAACGATTGTAGGCCATGATGGCAGCCACTTATCCTTGGGAGCAGATCCGCATGCCTTCAAGCGCGGGTAGACTTTCGGCGTAGATATCGAGCGCTTTTTGCAGCCATACAACGGCTTTGTCGCACTCGCGGGGCACTTTGTAGATATGAGCCAGCCCTGCCGAGTAGAGGTACTCAATGCGCACATCGCTTTCTTCGAGCAGCGAGATGCCTTTTTCGAGTGTGGGCGCTGCCTCTTCGTAGTTGCGCCGGGCATAGTAGGCCATGCCCAAATGGGTGACGGCAGGCCCATACTCAGGATCGATCTCCACCGCTTTGCGCAGTTCGCGCAGCGCTTGTAGCGTGTCTCCGCTCAAATAAAGCCCCCACCCCAGCGCATCAAGCGTCACCGGCGTCTCCATCACCTCGACGGCAGCTTTGTAACTTTCAATGGCCTGATCCCAATCCATCAAGGCGCGAAATTGACGCGCCCGTTCAATGTGAAGATCGAAACGATCTGGATCGATAGCCAATGCCCGGTCGAACTGGGCGATAGCCTGGGTGTAATCACCCTGCAACTCATAGAGGATCGCCCGGTTGCGGATGGCGAGCACATTTTCGGGATCGATGGCCAGCGCCTGATCCAGATATTCTTGTGACCGTGACCAATTGCCCACACTGCTGTAAATTTCACCCAACACCGCCAGCGTGTCGGCGTTGTCCGGCTGGATCTCCAGCGCGTCAAGGGCATAGTTGATGGCGGTTTCAAAATCGCCATTCCAGTCGAGGACACGTGCGTAGAGTGTCAGCGCGTCAACGTTCTCTGGATCGACTTCCACGGCGCGACGTGCCAGTTCGGTCGCCTGGCTCAGACGACGATCCATCAGGTAAAGCTCGCCTTGCGCCACCCAGGGATCGGCATTCTCCGGCTCAAGCCGCGCCACTTCTTGATAGGATTGGATCGCCAGTGGGAATTCACCGCGCGCAAGGTGAAGCTCGGCTTCTGCCAGCCAGGACACAGCGCTACGAGTGGGCGTGGGCGTGGGTTGAAGCGGCTGTTGCGATAGCCATGCAGGCTGCCGGACGTAGAGATAGTAGGCAAAGAAGCCCATGATCACCAGCCACCACAGCCAGCCATAGCCGCGGCGACGGCGTGGTTTGTAGGTACGGTCCAGGTACATGAAGTGGATTACTTGCGCTGCGGCGCACCCTTAGTCGACGGCGCCGAACCCTCTGGTGTCCACCCCTCAGGCATGGCGGCTTCCTGACCAAAGAAAAACTCTTCCATCTGTTCATGCAAAAACTGTCGCGCTTGTGGATCGCCCATGCTCAGCCCATAATGGTTAATGAGGATCACCGAGTGCTGCATCCACATTTGCCATGCCTGTTGCGATACGTTCTCGTAAACACGCCGCCCCAATTCGCCAGGATAGGGCAGACGTTCCAAACCGGGCAGTTCACGCCCAAGTTTTACACAGTTGACCATGCGAGCCATTCGATTGCTCCTTGCAGGTGCAAATTTTTATCCAGTCGTCGATTGATTATAGCGGTTTCAGAAAGCGGGTGTCAAAGCATCATGCGAATTCTCTTCTTCGGCATGAGAGGTGGCTTCTCTCTGCCCCCCTTCGACTTGCTCACCGGCAGTGGACACGAGATCCGCGCCGTCATCATGCCCGCAGATCGCAGCCAGAAGGCTTCGGTTGCCCCGCTTGCACCGCTGCCCGCCGCCAACGATCTGCTTGAAATTCCCCTCATTTCGGATCAAGTCCATCCCACCATCGTTGAACGCGCCTGGGCGTTGGGCATTCCCGTCTACACGTTGCGCCGCCCCCATGCGCCGGAATTTCTGAATATGGTGCGCCAGTGGCAGGTGGACGTGGCCTGTGTCGCCTGCTTCAGCCGCATCCTGCCCGTGGATCTGCTCAGCCTGCCCACCCACGGCTTCCTCAACCTGCACCCTTCGCTGCTCCCCGCCTACCGCGGCCCGGATCCCATCTTCTGGCAATTGCGCGACGACGTGGAGCCAATCGGCGTCACTGTCCACTGGATGGACGCCGGCGTGGACACAGGCGACATTGCCGCCCAGGCATCCATTGTCCGCGCGGATGGGCTGTCCTGGGGCGACATTGAACGTCGCTGCGCCGAAGTGGGCGCGCAACTCCTGCTCGACGTCTGCCACAGGCTTGAACAGGGCAACGTAGAGCCTATTCCCCAAATTGGCGGCAGCTACCAGCCGGCCCCGCGCGCCGACGATTTCGCCATCCCACTAATATGGACAGCTCGCCGCGCTTTCAATTTTATTCGGGGGACCCAAGCCTGGGGCATCCCCTACAGGGTGCAGGTAGATGGGGCGCCGCTTCGCCTTTCCAGCGCGCTGGCATGGACAGACGATCCTGCTGAGCAGGGCAGCGTCCTGGCGCAAGATGGTTTTGTGCTGATTGGGATGGCAGAAGGGACGTTGATCGCGGAGAGTGTGTAGGTTTTAGTAGGCGTTTTTGTCGTACCCCAAGATCGTCTGCACCACCGTGCGGATGATGATCTTAATGTCGAGCGCCAGCGACCAGTTTTCGATATACCAGAGATCGTACTTGGTACGTTCGGCAATGGAAGTGTCGCCGCGCATGCCGTTCACCTGCGCCCAGCCGGTCATGCCGGCCTTTTCGCGATGGCGATCCATGTAGCGGGGGATCTGCTGGCGGAACTGTTCCACGTAAACAGGACGCTCGGGACGCGGCCCAACCAGGCTCATGTCACCCATAAAGACGTTGATCAACTGGGGTAATTCGTCGATGTTGAAACGGCGCATAAACGAGCCAAGTTTGGTGCGGCGTGGATCGTCGGCAGTAGTCCAGCCGGGGCCTTGCTGTTCGGCGTCCTGGCGCATGGAGCGGAACTTCAACATGCGGAAGGGCTTGGCGTCCAACCCCATGCGTTCCTGCACATAAAAGACGGAGCCGGGGCTGTCGAGTTTGATCAACACTGCCATCAGCAGCATAAATGGGCTTAAAACCACCAAGCCTGCACCGCTGAAGAGGATGTCCATGCCACGTTTCAGCGTCAACCGCCAGCCTTGCAGCGCTACATCGCGCATGGTGAGCAGCGGCAGGCCGCCCAGATCGCCGATGGTCACCTCGCTGGCCATGATTTGGAAAACGTCGGGGAAGACACGAATACCGACTTTTTCGCGTTCGCACAGGCTGATGATGCCCACGATCTCCTGGTGTGTGCTTTCGGGCAGGCCGATGATCACCTCATCGACGGCGTAGGCGTCGATGACGGCGGGGATGTCGGCAAACGATCCCAACACCGGCACCCCCACGGCGGTGCGCGTGGCGCGGTTGTCGATGACGCCGACGATCCGATAACCGAGTTTGGGGTTGCCCAAAATCTTCTGGATGATCATGCGCCCTACTTCACCCGCCCCAATCAAGAGCACCCGATCCTCGCCGATCCCCCGCGATTGTGCCTGCCACTGCACCTGCGCGTGGATCATCCGCCCAATACTGAGAAAGGCGATGCTGAAGATCCAGGCGTAGAAGACAAACATACGGTGGTAGTTGAAGTCGCGGAAGAGGATCGACACAGTGGCCACAGTCAGCAAGACGGCCAACGTGGTCAGCGTCACAATGCGATAAGTTTCGTCCAGGTGGGCGATGGGGCGCCGGCGCTGGTACATGCGTTGGGTAAAGAACAGGAAGAGCAGAAAAGCCGTGTGAATCAGTGGCAGAACCAAGAACTCACTAAACGGCCCAATGATCACGTCGGGGTTGCGTTTTAGCAGCCAGTGGCCCAAAAAGAAGGCCAGCCACGTACTCAACAGATCCACGCCAGAAAGCGCCAGCAGAAAGAGAATCTGCGGGCGCTTCAAAAGCCCCGGGCGTTGCGCCCGGCGCATTGGGTAGTCACGGTATGGACTTGTCGTCAAGCCCTGTTGCATACGAATGTCTCAACGATGATAAGCATCCGTGTCGCCGCGCAACTGCCACATACGCATAGCCACGTCTGCACCGCCCTTGATGCCAATCCCCAACAAGATCAGCTTATCCAACCACCAGGATGTTTCGGCCCGGTAGTGTTTGCGGTAGAAGATCCACATTGCTTCATAAAAAGCGAGGCGCGCCTTACGGCTGCGCCGGCTTGCTGCTTCTTTGACATGGGTGATCTCAACCTGCCCGTTGTACCAGACCTGCCAGCCGGCGTCCTTAATGCGCTTGGCCCAGTCCAGATCTTCGCCGTACATAAAGTAGCTTTCGTCGAGCAGTCCCACCGCTTCAACCGCCTCACGCCGCACCTGCATGTACGCCCCCACCACCGAATCCACGGCATGGACGGCGTCTTCGGGCAGAAATTCCAGATTGTAAGCGTTGAAAACTGGGCTACGTGGAAAAAGACGGCTCAAGCCTGTCATGCGGAAAAAGCTCACCCGCGGCGTTGGGAAACTGCGTCGACACGCCCGATCCAGCGTTCCATCCGGCCGGCGTACACGTGGACCGGCGACGCCGATGGCTGGGTTGGCGTCCATAAAGGCGAGCATATGCGCCAGTGCAGTGGGCGGAACCAGTGTATCCGGGTTGAGCAGAAGCACATAGCGGGGCAGCCAGGCGGGTGTTTCCTTTGCAGCCTGGCCAAAACCGGCTGCACGCATGGCCACATTGTTGCCGGCGCTGAAGCCCCGGTTCTCTGTCTGGGCAATCAACCCGGCAAGAGGAAATTCGCCACGAACCATCTCGACGCTGTCGTCGTTGCTGGCATTGTCCACCACACAGACAGCATACGAAAAAGCGCCTTCTGCCGCAAAGACCGAATGCAGACAGTTACGCAGCAGTTCTCGTGTGTTGTAGTTGAGGATCACAATCGCCAAATCGAGAGGACGGTCCAGCGTGGCTATCGCCGAGCGATCATCTGCTCGTTGAAATTGAGAAACTTGCGCCGTCCAAGCGGCCCAAGAAAGCGCCCTTGCTCGATCCATGATCTGTTATCACTCAAGTGTAGATAAACTTAACCAAACACACGAATGACACGATTGTAGCATGGGGCAAGTGCATGGTCAAAGAAAGTGAGGATTTACCAAGGGGAGGCGTACGGAACAGAGGAGATTAGGCGATTGGGCGATTAAGGGATTGGGGATCATGCGTAGAGCACTGATCCCCAATCCCTTAATCGCCCAATCGCCTAATCTCTTCTACTCTACTCCTGCGTCGGCTCTGCCACCAGCCGCCCACCGCGCACAGTGCCGCCGATCACCAGCCCTGCACCGATGAGGACTAGATTCTTCACAATGTACTGGCCCTCCAGCGTAAGGCCGTAGGGGAAAGCCGTCCATACTACATCAGGCAGAAGCACCAACGGCAACGCTGTCCCTGGCATCTGCATGAAGAGCAGAAGCAGGGTTGCGCGCATAAATTTCCCAGTGATCAGTCCCAACCCGATCAATGCTTCCCAGATCGCCAAGACCGGCAAGAAGAGATCCGGATCAACAAAGTAGATGGTGTTGCGCACCAGATCTTCAGCAGGGCTTAAACCCGGGAAAAGCTTCAAAATGCCAAACCAGAAAAAAACGACCCCCAGCCCCACCCGCATGATGACAATCCCGTAGCGGGCCATCCAACTGGTAATTTTTTGGTCAACTCGATCAACAGTTGTTGTGATTTCTTGTTGGCGCAGGCTATGAAATGACATAGTTTCCCTCCATTGGTTGGTTTCCACACAGACCGGCTTCCTCGGCAACACATCACCAGATGCTAGATTCGACACTACCTAGATTCGACACTACCTAGATTCGACACTACCTAGATTCGACACTACATCGTCACTTTGCCGATGCGCCGGTTGTATTTTGACAATACCACACAGCGTTTGTGAAATCCGTAACGATACTACCATCAGCCAAATCCAAGAACCAAATTTATTATGCTCTGATACCACGAAATCTTAATTCATCTCCACGAAAGAGCATTACCTTTTTCCTATAGGCAAGCCGCCAGGGATAGGTTATCCTGTAACCAGGAGATGGTTGATTTCGCACTAAACAACTCGGTGGTACGCATAGCGGCAACCTGGTGAAAAAAGTAGACGAAACAACCGCTAAACGATGCGTCAAGACGGTCGTGAAGCCGGCAGCACCAGCCAAATCTTTATCAACCCAGTGGTCATTTTGCTCTTGGAAAACGACCACACCAGCCGTGGATCAGCCTGCATCGGAAGCCGCCGTTTCATCTAGCTGACTTATTTCTTATTTATTCTTATTTATCCCGTGCCGCCTTTGTTGATGAACTCGGTTTGTTTCCTGTTCTTGCACTCTCCTTTGTGTGGGTAGTCTCCTTTGTGAAAGACGTTGATGGGTGATTCGGTAGCATGTAGTGGGTAGATTTTGTTCAACTTCCTTTGGTTCTCCTCCTGATGATGTGTGGTTGGAATGGTTTGGAAAACAGATGATGGTACGTGAAGACCCTTCGTTGTGGTGGCGAAGGGTCTTCGCATTGATGGAGCCTGTCATTATTTCATTCTCTCAATGTGACATCTCATCAATGTGATATCTCATCAATGTGACATCTAATCAATTTGACATCTCATCAATTTCACATCTCATCAATTTGACATCTCAATTTGACATCGATCCATCTCCAGCCTATACTGCTCAACTATGAACACAAGGTTGATCGCTCTAAAATTTTCTTTATCAACTGTTCTGGCAAACGCCGCACCGGCAGCAGCTAGCTGCGTGCTCCGGTAGCGGACAAGATTGCTTGTCATCAGCGCCGTGAGCACTTTTGCTCACGGCGTTTTTATGCAGTAACCTGGCGTCGTGGCCTTGCTACCACGGCGCTTTTATTTACTGCTTTGTTTGTAACTATACAGGTGACCTACCGTACGGGTTTGCGTGGGGCGGAAGCAGATTCGATTCATGGGCGAGTGAGCCTTCCGCCCCACGCAAACCCCTACATGACCTGTATAGATACTTTTGTTTTCAGCTTTCAGCACGGGGTCTTCACATGAAACTCACCGCTCAAGAAGTCCGTCACGTGGCCGAATTGGCCAAGCTGGCGCTTAGCGATGCCGAAGTCGAGGAGTTTACCAGCCAGCTTTCCGCCATCCTCGATTACGCTGAACAGATCCAGGAAGTGGATACCAGCAGCGTTGCACCGACGCCTTACATCCTCGATTTGCAGAACGTGATGGCCGACGATCTGCCGCGGCCCAGTTTCGACAACGAAACCGCCCTTGCCAATGCCCCGGACAGCGCCGACGGCTACTTCCGCGTGCGCGCCATTTTTGAAGAATAACCCGCCGCCGGGGAACAGGATCACGCCGGGCGGCGTTGGTTTTCTGCTTTCGAGGCATCCCAAACAAAGGCATCATCCTGATGAGTGCGACGACAAATCTGTATGAATTGACGATTTCCGCCGCGTTGAGAGGTCTGCGCAACGGCGACTTTTCCGCTGTGGAGCTGACGCAGGCCTTGCTCGACCGCATCGCTGCCGTGGACGGCGATCTAAACGCCTACCTCACCGTCACGCCGGAAGTGGCGTTGGCCCAGGCAGCCGACGCCGACCGCCGCCGCACTGCCGGTGAAGAGGCTCCGCTCTTGGGCATACCCCTGGCGATTAAAGATGTCCTGGCGACGGCGGGTGTGGAGACGACAGCAGGCAGCAAGATCCTCAAGGGCTTTGTGCCTCCTTACACCGCCACCAGTGTGCAACGGTTGAATGACGCCGGCGCGGTGATGCTGGGCAAAACCAACACCGATGAATTCGCCATGGGGTCGAGCACCGAGAACAGCGGCTATCTCCCCACCCGCAACCCATGGGATCGCGAACGTGTCCCCGGCGGCAGCAGTGGTGGATCGGCTGCTGCCGTGGCGGCGTCCACCGCGCTGGGCGCGTTGGGGACGGACACCGGCGGCAGCGTGCGCCAGCCGGCGTCGCTCTGCGGCATTGTCGGCTTGAAGCCATCTTACGGGCGGGTGAGCCGCTACGGGCTTTTGGCCTACGGCAGCAGCCTGGATCAGGTGGGCACCCTCACCCACACCGTTGAGGACGCCGCGATCCTGCTCAACATCATCGCCGGGCGCGATCCGTTGGACAGCACCAGCCTCGATGCGCCTGTCCCCGACTACACCCAGGCGCTGATCCCCGATCTCAAAGGTCTACGCGTGGGGATGCCTGCTGAGTATTTCATTGCAGGCATTCAGCCAGAAGTAGAAACGGCAGTGCGTGCAGCCATCACCCAACTGGAAACATTGGGCGCGCAGATTGTGCCGGTTTCGCTGCCCAACACCGACAAAGCGTTGCCCGTCTACTATCTGGTGGCCACAGCGGAAGCCAGCGCCAATCTTGCCCGCTACGACGGCATCCGCTTTGGCTACAGCGCCGGCGCGGACAGCATGCTTGAGAACTTCCGCCAAACGCGCGGACATGGCTTCGGCCCCGAAGTGAAGCGCCGCATTATGCTGGGCACCTACGCCCTCAGCGCCGGCTACTACGACGCCTACTACCTGAAGGCGCAGCAGGTGCGCACATTGCTCAAGCGCGCCTGGGAACGCGCCTTCGAAGAAGTGGATGTGTTGGTGGGGCCGACAACGCCGTCCACCGCCTTCCGCTTCGGCGAGAAGACGGACAACCCGCTGGAAATGTACCTGGCCGACATCTTCACCGTCAGCCTCAACCTGGTGGGGATGTGCGGCATCAACGTCCCCTGTGGAATCGACAACAACGGGCTGCCCATCGGCCTACAAATTTGTGGGCCGTCGCTGGGCGAAGAGGCGATCCTGCGCACAGCCTACGCCTACGAACAGAGCACACCCTGGCACAAGCAGAAACCCACGCTGTGAGATAGCCATGTCTGAAGTTACACGAACGCACCAACCACCAACCCATCCGCCTTTCATCGGGAGCCTGGCCATTGCACTGAGCCGGCAACTGTCAGTATAGCCTGTTGACAGTTGTGGAATCGGCACGCAAAGGCTGGCGAAACAATCCTCTTGCCCCAGACACAAACAGAATTCATTGAACCCGACGAAAGGAAACGGCCGTCCGCGGCCGCATCACCATGAATACTACAACTTCAAATACAACCGTCCCTGTACTTGGCGAACAAGTACGTCGTCCCATCCCTAGCAACGGCAACAGCACCTTGAGGCGTTCGCTGGAAAGCCGCCTTAGTGAACGCGTGGTGGCAGTGCCGCCGTCGGCCATTCGCCGCTTCTTCGACATTGCGGCCACGATGGACGATGTCATCAGCCTGGGCATTGGCGAGCCGAACTTCGTCACCCCGCCGCCTATGATCGTGGCGGGCATGGAGAGCATCCGCCAGGGGCACACGGCATACACGTCCAACGCGGGGATGATCGAACTGCGCGAAGCTGTGGCCGAGATGCTCATGCGCCGCTACAACGGCCCCGCCTATGATCCCGAAAAGGAAGTATTGATCACCGTCGGCGTCAGCGAAGCGATGTACCTGGCCATGCAGGCCATCCTCGATCCAGGGGACGAGGTCATTGTGCCGCAGCCCTGTTTCGTCTCGTACACCGCCGACGTGATCCTGGCCGGCGGCACGGTGGTGGATGTGCCCACCTACGCCTCGAACAATTTCGTGCTGACGCCGGAGCAGATCGAAGCAGCCATTACGCCGCGCACCAAGGCGCTGCTCATCGGCTACCCCTGCAACCCCACCGGCGCGGTGATGAACCGGGCCGAGATGCTGGCGATTGCCGAGGTGGCGCAGCGCCACGATTTGATTGTCATTTCCGATGAGATCTACGACCGCCTGGTCTACGGCGATCACCAGCATGTGATGTTCGCCAGCCTGCCCGGCATGGCCGAACGCACGATTCACCTGGGCGGCATGAGCAAAGACTACGCCATGACGGGCTGGCGCATCGGCTACGCCGCCGGGCCGTCCGATCTGCTGGGGGCGATGCGCAAGATCCACCAATATTTGATCATGTCGGCCCCCACCGCAGGACAGGCGGCGGCGCTGGCCGCGTTCACCGATCCCTCCGCCGAGGACGCCGTCGTCGAAATGGTCAACTCGTATGACACCCGCCGCCGCACCATTGTGAACGGCCTCAACTCCATGGGGCTGGACTGCTTTGAACCCAAAGGCGCTTTCTATGCCTTCCCCAGCATTCGCCGCACCGGCATGGACGAGCACGAGTTCGCCGAACGGCTGCTCCTCGAAGAGAAAGTGGCCGTCATCCCCGGCAGCGGCTTCGGCAAAGGCGGCGAAGGACACGTCCGCTGCGCCTATGCCGGCAGCCTGGAAAACATTGAAAAAGCGCTCGAACGCATGCACCGCTTTATGCAGCGTCACGGGTAGAGAGGTGATTGGGGACTGGGGACTGGGGACTGGGGCAGAAGCGAGTCTGCCCCAATCACCAGTCCCCAGTCCCCAATCACCAGTTCCCTAATTCAGACAGGAGTGAACGATGCCCCGTCGCTACTCAATGAAAGACGGGAGCCAGGTTGCCCAGGTGGCCGCGCAGGAGATCGAACGATGGCTGCGCGGTCTGCGCCAGACGGTGGACGTGACCAACGTTGAACTCGATCCACACTACCAGGCGTTGGACGTGGATCTGTTGTGGACGACGCAAAAAGGCCGCTATCAGGTTGAAATCAAAGGCGACCGCATCGACAAGACAGGCAATTTCTTCTTCGAGACAAAAAGCAACGCCGAGCAGGAGACGCCCGGCTGCTTCCTCTACACCCAGGCCGATCTCCTCTTCTACTACTTCGTCAACACCAAACAACTCTACATCCTGCCCATGCCCGAAACGCGGCGCTGGTTTCTGCCCATCCAGGACGAATTCAGCGAACGCGCCACCACCACGCCGGTGGGCGGCCATTTTTACACCACGGTTGGCCGTCTTGTGCCGATTGCGCGGGTAATGGCCGAGATTCAAACCGCACGACACTACTCGTTACAAAAATAGAACGCGGATTGAGCGGATTCAAGCGGATAAAAATCTGCTCAGATCCGCTCGATCCGCCAACTCCGCGTTCTATTCTGCCTTATTTTGAGACAGATTGACGCACCCGATCCCCCCTGCTACAATGCCACCAACGCATGATTCAAGGAGGCAGCAATGCAGTGTCCTTTCCCAGGCATGGATCCCTATTTGGAACATCCTTCTCTCTGGCCCGATGTTCACAATCGGCTGATTGCAGCAATTGCCGACGCACTTGTCCCCAGGATTGCGCCACGCTACTACGTGGGGCTGGAGCGGCGAACCTATCTGCTTGCCCCCGATGACATCGTCTTCGTCGGGCGACCGGACATCGCCATCAGCCCCGTTGACAACGCACCCTGGCCGAAACCAATGTCACAACTGGCCGAAGCGTCCGCCGTCTACCAGGTGGACGTGCCCATGGCCGACGAAGTGGACGAAAGCTACCTGGAGATCCGCGAGGTGAAGACGGCGAAGCTGATCACGATCCTGGAACTGCTTTCGCCGGTGAACAAACTCCACGAGGATGGACGCCGCCAATATGTAGACAAACGCGCCACCGTCGTGCGCAGCCGTACCAGTCTGGTTGAGATCGACCTGCTGCGCGCCGGGCAACCGATGACGGTGGTGGGGCCGGATGTGCGCAGCGACTATCGAATTCTGGTCAGCCCTGGCTGGCGACGGCCGCAGTCGCAGCTTTATGCCTTCAGCCTGCGCGATGCCATTCCCGATGTGCCGATTCCGTTGCTGCCCGGCGAGGAAGCGCCCATCCTCGCGCTGAACCGAGTCTTCCACGAGTTGTACGACCGCGCCCGCTTTGATCTGCGCCTGGACTACACGATTCCGCCGGTGCCGCCCCTGCACGAGGAGGCCGCCGCCTGGGCGCAGCCGCTGATCCACGCCGCCCTGAACGCCACATGAAACGTCTCCTCTTTTGGTTGATTGCCCGCATTTACGGCTGGGCCTACCAGCGCCTCTACAACGAATTCGCCTGGAGCTATGACATCGTCAGTTGGTTGGTGAGCCTCGGCCAATGGGACAGTTGGCGACGCACGGCGCTGCGCTACGTGCAGGGCGAACGGGTGCTGGAAGTGGCCTTCGGCACCGGCGAGCTGCTTCCCCTGCTGGCGGTGAAGGCCGAAAACGCGTTGGGATTGGAAGCGTCCGCCGCCATGCACCGCATTGTGAACGCCAAACTGCGCCGCCGCCATCTGCACATTCCGCGGGTGCAGGGGGTGGTGCAGCGGCTGCCCTTTGCCGACGAAAGCATCGACGCCATCGTAAGCACCTTCCCCGCCGGCTTCATCCTCGACGACCGCACCCACCGTGAATTTGCCCGTGTGCTCCGTCCTGGCGGGCGGGTGATTACGGTGGATGTGCAGGTCAACGCCCAAAATCCACTGGTGCGCGCCTTTTTCAACGTGGTCTTCCCGCCCGTCAAGGAAAGCGGACCACGTTTCGCCGCCGCCGTGGCAGCCGGGGGGCTGGAGCGTTCTCGTCATCTGCACGGTGAAGGCGCGGTGCGGGTGGTGGTGACGCTGCTGGAGAAACCGGCGTGACGGCTCGTTTCGTCCGCTTTCGTGATGGGCTTGGCGCGGCGTGGAAACGTCACATCGCGGGGCAAGGAAAGCTCGACTTCGACGCCGACGGCCTGCGCCTCTCCAACGTGGACGCCGCCGGCAACGGCTACACCAACGCCCAGATTGACGATTACCAGGGCCTTGCCCGCAGCGACTTCCTCTGGCGTCCTCCGCTTCGCCTCACTCTGCGCGCCCGCTTCTCTCACCCCGGCGCACACGAACAGCCCCATGTAGAGCCTACCTTCTCCACCGGTACACGCACCACGCACCACGCATCACGAAAACTCCCACGCGAAGCCAACTCACCCCCGCTCCTCGGCACCGCCGGCTTCGGCTTCTGGAATGATCCGTTTTTGATGACAGGATGGCGCATGCCCGCGCTGCCGCGAGCGATCTGGTTCTTCTACGCTTCACCACCCTCGAACATGAAGCTCGACCTCAACACGCCAGGATGGGGCTGGAAGGCGGCGACCATTGACGCCGCGCGTGGACCATTCTTCGCGCTTGCCCCCACTGCGCCGGTCGCCATGCCGCTGATGCGCATTCGTCCTCTCTACCGTCGCCTCTGGCCGATTGGACAGCGCGCCATCGGCGTCTGTGAGCAGGCGCTGGCAACGTCGATGGCCGATTGGCACGTCTACACGATTGACTGGGGCGAGGAGGTGGCCCACTTTTTCGTAGACGGCGCGCCCGTCCTCACCTGTGAGACGCCGCCGCGAGGAGCGCTGGGGCTGGTGATCTGGCTCGACAACCAGTTCATGCGCGTGACGCCGTGGGGCGACTTCGGCTACGGGGTGATCGCCAAACCGGGCCGTCAATCGCTGTGGGTGGATTGGCTGGCGCTGGAAGCAGGCGTGTAGCTCCGCTCAACGCCCAAACTTTCTGCATTGTAGAGGATGGAAAATCCTGGGTTGATGGCATTGGCCCGGGCCAGATGGTGACGGGCGGTAATTTCGTCGCCCAAGGCATGGGCGATGTGGGCGGCGCGGTAGTGGATGGCGGCGTCCTGGGTGCCGAGGCGCAGGCTTTCGTCGCTGTAGCGTTTGGCTTCGGCGTAGTCGCCGTTGTGGTAGAGCGCCCAGGCGAGGACGTCGGCGGCGTGGATGCTGGGGCGGCGCGCATAGGCCGCCCGCGCCTTGGCCAGCGCCGCGGCGGGATCGTCCCCGTGCTCGATTTCGAAGAGGGCCATTTCCAGGTCCACATCCATACCGGCGGCCTGTTGTAGGCGAGCGATGGCGCGCACAAGATCGAAGTGTTCGGCGGCCTGCTCAGGCCGGCCGGTGCGCAGGAAGAGTTCGCCCAGCGGAATCACGAATTCGGGCAGCGGCGTCTCTGCGGCAATGGCGGCGTAGGCGTTGATGGCGGCGTCGAACTGTCCACGCGCGGCGAGGAGGCGCGCCAATCCGGCGTGGGCGAAGATGTAGTTGGGTTGGGCGGCGAGGGCGGCGCGGTATTCGGCTTCGGCCTGCGCCCAGTCGCCGCGGTTGAAGTGAAGATGGCCTAATTGCACCTGCGACCAGAGCGTCTGCTCGCCGGCAGGAATGCCGGCATCGACGGCCATAGTCATGGCGTGGATGGCGCCGTCAACGTCGCCGTGGAGTTCGCGCAGATATGAGACACGTGTGTACGAGGCGACGCCGGGGCGCAGATCGACCATCTCTTGTGCGGCGTGGATAGCTTCGGCGTAGCGTCCTAGCTCGACGTAACCATCGACGAGGACGCCCAACGCTTCGGCGTTGTAGGGATTCAAAGCGCGGGCTTGTTCTGCCCAGGTGAGTGCGGCGTTGAAATCGTGGCGGGCTAAGGCCAGCAGCCCCTGCCCCACCAGCGCGTTAACCTGTTCCGGCTCTTGCGCCAGGGCGGCGGCGAAGGCTTCTTCGGCGCGCAGGTAGCCGGCGGCGTCGCCCTCTTCGCGGACTTGTTGCAGCAGCGCCAATCCGAGCAAGGCATAACTGTCGGCATCGTCGGGGCGGGCTTGCAAGCGCGCTTGATAGTGTCGAACCGCAGCCGCGGCGGACCATTCGGCCACAGTGGCGCGGGGCATGCTGGGAGGCGACAACTTGGTTCCGGTCCTCAAGAAAAAAGCCGACACCAGCAAAAGCAACGCCACCGAAACGCGCACGGACAGCCGGCGGTAGGTGGTGGGGGAGATGGTGCGAGAGATAGTGGTGGTTTGCATGGGGATCTCCAGGGTGAAATGAGTAATGAGTGATGAGTAGGTTGGGATCGTCTCGCTGAGATTGGTTCGTGTGCTCGACAAGCAAGCGAAGTAGCAGCATCGCCAACTTGCCCAACCTACTCATTACTCGTTACTCATTTTTTACGCCGATCGTCGCCGCACCCACAAGTAGACCGGCACCGCCAGCAGTGACAAGATCGCCAGCGCCGACCCGGCTGCGGGCAGTTCGGTAAAGCCCGATGTGACGGCGGCGTTGAGGATGTTGGGGAAGAGCATGAACATCAGCGAGTTCTGGTGGACATGTTCCTGGCCCGACTGCGCCGTGGGCACGTAGGGGAAGCTGGTGCGGAAGGGCATGTCGTTGGCGTTGACGTTGTCGGTGAGGACGCCGACGAAGTCGCTGTTGAAGCTGAAGCCGGCGTCGCGCCCGTCGAGGACGGCGTAGGCCGCGCCCGCCACGGCCAGCAATTCGATCTCGACGACGTCGTCCATGAGGCGGCGACCGTTGGGGAAGCCGCAGGCGTCGCCCGCCAGCACGCCCAGCCGCTGCGGCGTGGGATGGCAAAGATTGCCCTTGATGTTGGTGTTGATGCGAATCATCTCAGCCGGGGTGGGCGAGCCGTTGACGCTAGGCCGGTTGACGTTGTAGCCGGCGGGCAGTTCCACGGCGCCGTTGGCCGTCTGGATGGTGAAGGGGCTGGCGAGAACCATGCCTTGCAGGAAGACGTCGAAGATGTCGCCGCGACCGGTGCGGGGCGTGCCTGCCGTGAATTCCGTGGCGCAGTTGTCGTCGCTGTCACCGGGCAGGGGAATGCCGTAGAGCGCACAGAGCAGGTTGCCGATTTCGGGATCTTCGACGCTCTTTTGCAGCAGAGCGTACGCACCCAGATCAGAGCTTGGCTGAATGCTGTTGAAGACGTCTTTGAGGCCCATAGGCAGCACCACTTCGTTGACCAGGGGCATGCCCAGGCGCGAGACCTGCTTCATTTCGCCATCGCCGCCCATCACGTCCATAGACGGGCGACGGGACGCAGCCCACACGCCGAGGACAGGTTCGCTGTTGCGCACCAGGCGGCTGATAGGCACTTCGATCACCAGCGTGTGCACGTTGAAGCCCGAAAGTGAGTCGACGGGAATGTTGTTGCCGCTGCTGTAGCCCACAGGCGAGGCTTCACCGCGCAGGGTGAGCAGATCGAAGACCTGCAAGTCAACGAAGAAGGGATCGTCCGTCTGCCCGGCGAAGACCTTGATGGCGTCGCCATTGGATGCGGTAACGCTGTAGATGGCCGCCGATTCCAGGGTGGGGTAGTTGGGCGTCGACTTGCTGCCGATGTTCACCGGGGCGGCAGGTTGGTTGGCAACAAGCAGCGAAAGCGGATTGGCTGCGCCGCTGGGTTGCGTCCCCGGCTCGAAGCTCTCGGTGACGGTGTAGAACTGGCGGCGATTCCAATTGCTGCTGCCGAGCGAGTTGATGCTGCCGGTGTTGTAGAGGAAGGTGTTGGGGTTGCCCACTTCCACCCGGCTGCGCAACGTGTAGGTGACTTCGCTGGTGGCGTCACCGTCGATGTCTACGTGGATGTCGTAGGCCACCTTATCGTCCCATTCCCAGTAGTTGGGGCCACCTTCCGGCCCTTCAAAGGGGATCCAACTGGCAACGAGCACCAGGTTGTCGGGGTTTTCGGGCGACACGAAGACGTAGGTGTCGGTGTTGTCGGCGAAGGGATCTTTGGAGATCAGCGGCGCTTCGCGGTGGCTGGATGCGCCGGCCTGAGATTGTGTCCATACCAGTGCTGCGCCGAGCAAACAGAGTGCTGCAGCCAGCAGGCCAAAGAGCAATCCGAGCCGCTGAAAAACGTGTCTTGAGCTTTGCATGTGTACTTTCTCCTGTGAATGAATGTTTGTGGGCGCGCCTGTGCCGGGTGACACAGGCGCATGGTCCTGTGCAGGTGACAATGGTGTTGGTTTGGGAAAATCGTCGATGGTGCGGTTTAGAGTGAAAGCGTGCCGATTCGGAGGATTGCCTGAACGGTGATCACCACACCTGCGATGGTGATGAACAGGGCGCTCCCGATCGGGGCCAGACGCAGCAGTCGCCCACCCTCGGGGACATGCTTGACAAGCTTGCCGGCGTGAACCATCAAGATGCCGACGAGGGTGAGGACGCTGGCCAGGCCCAGGCTGAAGACGAGGATAAGCAGAAGCCCAAAGCCGATGCGTCCTAGCGCGATGGCGCCCAGCATAACGACGAGCGCCGAAGGGCAGGGCAGCAGGCCGCCAGAGATGCCCAGCGCCAGCAGACTACGCCAGGTGACGGGTTGGCCGTCCGCGCCGGGGGGAAGGTGGCTGTGGGTGTGAGGATGGCTGTGATCGTGATCGTGTGCATGGTTGTCTCCGTGATGGTGGTGATCATGGTGGTGATCATGGTGATGATGTGGATGATGGTGATGATGGCCGTGATCAGGGGAGTGGGTGTGGGCGGCGTGTTCGTGAAAGTGGTGGTGCGCCTGCCGCAAGACAAGCGGGCGCAGCTTTCCCCAGAACATAGAGAGGCCGATACCCACCACAAGCAGGCCGGAAAGGATGCTTAACCAGGGCAGCAGTTGCTCCGGCAGGATGAATTGCGAGGCGAAGAGGGTGACACCGCCCAGGGCAAAGACGCCCGCCGTGTGTGTCACCGTGGTGGTGAGGCCGAGGAAAAGCGCATGTTTGGCCGTTCCTCGTGCGCCCACCAGGTAGGCGGCCACAATCGTCTTGCCGTGCCCCGGCGACATGGCGTGCGCCGCACCCCAGACAAAGGCGGCCAGCAGCGCCAGGATCAAGGTCATCGGCCCGGAAATAGGCGCAGTGATGAGATCGGCGAAGGCGTCTTCGCTGCTGGCGGCTGTAGCGGTGGATGCACCGGTCTGCGTAGCTGGGTTGGTGGGAACAACGTTGGCAGTTCGGTAGACTGTCGTCGCAGAGCGTTGGTTCGGGGGATCTTGCAGCAGATCGACGGGGTAGCTGGTGAGCGCCTGGCTGCGATCTTCGGCGCCGGCGGTGGAGGAGACGACGTCAACGCCGTCTTCAGCCACAAGCACGATCTCACGCCAGCCCAGTTCGCCGGGGCCGTTGTCGTCGCGGAAGTCGATTTGCGTCTCTGCTTTTGCTTGAAGCGGCGCAGTCAGCGTCATCTCCAGGCGCAATGTCTTCAGGCCACCCTGTCCTGCGGGGAAGTGCAGGGCGTTGTCGGTGAGTTGCAGAGTAACGGGTCGACCGTCCACGGCCAGCGACAAGTTTTTGATCAACGCCGTCGTTGTCGCCGCCAGGAAGGCGTTGGCTTCTGCCGCTTCGACCTCGCCGCTGTCATCGCTGTCGGCGGCGGTGATGCTCTTGAAGGCGGGGATCTCGGCCATGTCCATCACATAGAAGATCGTGATGCCGGCGCGATCCAGGCTGATCCTGGCGTAGCGGTTGGTGGTGAAGTTCCCCAGCGGGTGCGCCCAGGAGACAACTGTGCTGCCAAGCAGCAACACGAATGTCAGAGCCAAGGCCAACGGCAGGCGGTAGCGACGAGGGAGCGTCCAAGCAAGAGTCATTGGGATGCGTCCTTTCCTGAAGAAGCGGGTGGATCAGGGCTGCAAGTTCTTGTTGCAGCCGGCGTCACCCATCCTGACGCAGCCGGTTCGCTTTTGGATCTCACCAATTTCAAAAATTTTCACACGAATTTTTATGGCTGGTCGTCGAATATTCACACCCCGTAACAATGCAATCGTCCCTACAGTTCACATAGAATGCCGCTGCTAACTTGAACCAAATATAGGCAGCCCAACCTGTCAATCACGTTGATTGGCAACCACGTCACCGAAAGAGAGACCTCATGGCCAGTACATCTAACGTGCGCCGTCCGAAACGCCAAGAGCTTCAAGAAATCGCAGCGCGGCGACGCCGCAACACCAACCTGATGTTGATCGGCGCCGGCGCTGTGATTGTGGGGTTGGTTGCGTTCGTCGTCTACTTGAACATTCGCGCCACGCTTCCTGTGGGCCAGGAGATCTCGCTACCGACGTTGGGCAATGCCCACATTGCGCAGGGGAGCACATCGCCGATTGAATACAACAGCACGCCGCCTACTTCGGGGCCACACTATCCTGGCCTGGCGCCGTGGGCGATCATACCTGAGCCGATCCGCTATGAGCAGGTCGTCCACAACATGGAAGATGGCGGCGTGATCGTCTACTATCAATGCCCCGAAGGATGCCCCGAACTCGTAGAGCAGTTGCAGTCTGTGGTGGCGCCCTACATTAATCTTGGACGCCATGTGCTGATGATGCCCAACGATCCTTCGTGGACAGGCGGTACGTCGCAGGCCTTTCACAAAGATATGGGCGCCCGTATTGCCCTGACCGCCTGGCAGCGCCTGGACAAGTTTGATGAGTTCGATGCTGACCGCATTCGAGCCTTTATTGAACGCTACGAGGGCATCGACCATCACGGCGGCTAAGGTGTGTTTGGGCAAAATTACATTTGAACAAAACAAAAAGGACCGGCTGAGAGCTCTCAGCCGGTCCTTTTTGTTTGCGGGATGGTACTATGTAGGGATTTGCGTGGGGCGGAAGGCTCGCTCGCCAATCATGCGACCTCTGCTTCCGCCCCACGCAAACCCCTACAGCACCTGTATAGTTACCATTCTGATTCGTTAAGCAGATGCCCCAGGCAACGCCTTTTCCACCGGGATCAACTCGATCTCGCCATCTTCGTTCTCTCGGATCTTGTAGATTTGCTCGGCGCGATCGGTCATCATGACGCCGAAGAGGTGATCGATCTCATGCTGGAAGATACGCGCCAGCCAGTCGTACGCTTTGATGCGCACCTCTCTGCCGTGACGATCTTGCGCTTTGACCAGCACATAGGTGGCGCGTTCCACATCGGCGGCCAGCCCGGGCAAACTCAGGCAACCTTCCTGGGCGACTTCTGCGCCTTTGGTTTTGACGATCTCCGGGTTGATCAACTCATACTGCTTCAGCGTCTCTTCCGGGCGATCTTCGTCTTCGGGATACTCGATCACGGTAATGCGCAGATCAAGCCCGATTTGTGGCGCTGCCAGGCCAACGCCTTTGGCTTCGCGCATCGTCTCGAACATGTCATCGAGCAGGCGGTGAAGTTCGGGGCCAAAATCGCGTACACGCCGCGCAGCCTGATGAAGCACGTCGCCGTTATCATCCAAGGGAGTTACAATTGGTAATTTCGCCATCTCTGCCTTTTCGTCCTTGTTTCCCAATGATAGTTTCCCAATTATAGGCTTTTAAAAAAGCGGCTGTCAAAACCCACGTCAGGATAGGGGGAACAAAAACGCCCGGCGGTATACGCCGGGCGCCTTTGAGATTCCAGAATATCGCCTGGTTATCTTCTGCCCCAAGTCAAGTTGATCAAGGCGTTTTCAGATTGCTCGAAGTACTCGACACGTACGCTGTGGTATCCTTCGGCCAGGTATACATCACCAAAGTAGCCACGCGCCGGGTGAACACCCCACCCATCGATAATCAAACGATCATCGACATAGACACGCACGCCATCATCCGAAGTGGCAAAGAAGCGGTAGTTGCCGGCGCTGAAGTAGGGAGAGGCCGACCAGATCACGCTGAACTGATCGTTGTTGATGCCCACAGCCGGGCTACCGAAACCCCAGTTGAAGTCGATGGCAGCGTCCTGGCGGACGATGGTGGGCGTGCCGCTGAAGCCGGTGTTGTTATAGTAAAGACCTGTCCAAACGACCTGTGGGGGTGCAGGTGGTTTTGGTGTCGGCGTAGGTTGCGGCTTGGGCGGCGCAGGCGGCGTATAGTAGCCAGGAACGAAAATCGTTTGCCCGGCCAGGACACGATTCGGGTGAGTAATGCCATTAGCCTGCATAATTGCGCTGACAGTTGTACCGTAGCGGTAGGCAATCGAGCTTAAAGTGTCACCTGGGCGAACGGTATAGTAGAAACCGTCGGGCGACGGCGCAGGGCCACCACCACCCGGAATACACAGCACCTGCCCCACATAAACAAAGCTGGTGTGCGAAATGCCATTGGCATCAGCCAGCGCATGCAGCCCCACACCATAGTAGACGGCAATACCAGATAGCGTCTGCCCACGGGTGACCGTGTGATAGAAAGCACAACCCACAGAAGCGCTGGGAATCTTAAGCCTCTGCCCCACATAGATATGGTTGGGGTCGGCGATACCATTGGCGCGCATAATGCTACTTACGGATACGTCATAATGCTCAGCAATCCGGCTCAAAGTATCACCCGGACGCACAATATGGTAAACGTACGAAGCATTGGCGCGTTCTACCGGTGCAGCCAACGTCTGCTGGGGCAGCATTGTTGCAACAAAAGCAAAAGCCAGCAGCAGCACCAAACTGGTGCGCACCGACCAGCGCAAGACACGCATCCTCTCCATCAACAGGCTCCTTTCATGCAGGCGGTGGAAACTACGTACACGAAGTACTGCTTGTATTGTACACAAAACCGTGGAAGTTGCCATTCGCCAAAATGCGCGTAAAAAAGAGCTGCCAGATCGCATTGATCTGGCAGCTCCCCGTTATTCATTCTTCATTCCCCGGTTACATCACATGTTCAAGAATTCATACAGCATCTGGTTTGTCAACTCAGGCGCTTCAATGGGGAAGATATGCCCAACGCCAGGTAGAATAAAGGATTCGGCATTGGGTAGGGTAGCAGCAAGCAAAGATGCATTTTTGGGTGGAATGATCTGGTCGTATTCACCGGTGACAACCAGGGTCAATGCATCAATACGGTGGACACGATCGGCTTCGTCGTACTGAACACCAGCCAGAACCTGCGCCTGATGGGCCTCTTTGACCGTGGGGTGAGCCAAGCGGTAAGCCACCAGTTCCTCAAACAGTTCCGGCGAAGATTCGGCAAACCCTGGCGCGGTGAAGGCAACCAATGTGTTGCGCGTGCCTTCTTCCAAGTTCTCTTGAGGCATCATGTGCGCCAGTGCATCTTCTGTCACAGGTTCGGCTGAAGGTCCGCCGAATGAGGTTCCCACCAACACCAGGTGATCCACATAACCGGGGTAGTTAAGCGCCAGCTCTTGTGCAATGTAACCACCCAGGGCATGACCTACCACATGGGCGCGATGAATTGAAAGCGACTCTAGTAGGCGCGCGGTGTCCTCGGCCATTTCGAATACCGAGTAGGGACCTTCTGGTTTATCACTTAGCCCGATACCGCGATTGTCAAACGTAATCACCTGGAAGTAAGGTGCAAGTGCATCCACCTGATGGCGCCAGAAACAATGATCACAACCGGCTCCGGCGATGAAGAGTAGCGGTGTTCCCTCTCCACAGACCTCATAGTAAAGGGACACCTCACCTGTATGCATAGTCGGCATAAAAAGATCTCCTACAGTGAACTGAATATACTTGTCTGGAAACTATCTATTTTTCTCTTACAAAAAGCATTGAATAATGACAGGTAGTGTGTCCTGGCTTGGTTTGCTAGGTTCCTGTGAATTCCGGTAACTTGCACAAACAGCCTTTGTCTCCTTGTACAAACTGACATGACATATATAAGATCGGCGTCTAATCCAAGAATGATCAGTGGTAATTTCCACAACTTGGTGTAGGAAATTTGACTCAATCGTATCATGGTTGGCATCCACTGAAACCCCGCCAAATGAATCAGATTTTGCACAGACACAATTGCCAGGGAGCTGATCAACGAACAAACCCAATAAAAAAAAGCCGGGCCATAACGGCCCGGCTCCTGGTTTACAACTGAACTTAGTCTCTATCCTGAAATTACAGTGCGCAGCCATGCGTCTGCTCTACATTGGCATGATTCGTCGGGCTGCTGTGAATTTCAGGATAGAATCTTATTGAGTTTCGTCGCCACGCAGTGTAAGCAGGTAGGCCACGATTTGCATCAACTGCTCGTCGTTCAATGTTTCCGCGTATGTCTGCGGCATTACGCCCGACGGGTAACCAGAAACGACATAGTCATTGGGGGCGACAATACTGTGGTAGATGTAGGCAGCCGGCCCTTCCTCGGCAGCGGCATGGATCAATGCCGCGTTGGCCATGTTGTACCACGAGGGCGCCACCGCAACCTGACTGGGATCCAGTTGGTGGCAACCAATACAGCCATTGGCCGCGGCCAGTTGCTGTCCTTGGGCAGGATCAGAACTGGCCAACAGGGTGACCAGATTTGCGTCCAGCCCTTGCAGGATTTGTTCTTCCGTCAAATTCGCAATGTTAGGAACGGGTGTCGGCGTTGGAGGCACAAATTCTTCGCCGGCCCCAACGGGCACCATGTTGGGAGAGATCAATTGAGATTGGGGGTTGGGGGCGCAAGCAGCGACAATCGCCAGCAAAGCCATCAACGCCAGGGCAACCAATAAACGACGATTCATCAAGAATTGTCCCATCAAAATTCTCCGTATGAACGGTGACTAGACCAATTTTCTCTGGGTTCTGCTTTCGAGAGGTGGCCTACGGACGGCCTTTAGTAAAGCAGGCTACAGTTTATCATGGGTCATCTGTACACGCAATTTTCTGCGTAAAAATTCACAAGCTTTAAAAGGATCTCATGGAGCAGACTTTCAACGAAACAGAAACCAAAGCCTGGCTGGCCGCACACCTGCCTACATGGCGCCTGCGCAATGGCGCTTTGTTGCGCGTTTACAAGACAGGCAGTTGGCGCTTGACCATGCTGGTTGCCAACCACATCGCCTTCCTTGCCGAAGCCGCCGACCATCACCCCGAACTGGTGCTCAATTATCCTTCGGTTGAGATACACCTCGAAACACACAGCGCTGGCGGCATCACCCCAAAGGACTTTGAGCTTGCGCTCAAAATCGAAGAGAGCATCACCTGGTATCCGGCAGAAGCGAGTGCGCTCGACGGCGCCAAAAAAGAGAGATGGTTAAAGCAGAATTCATAGTTGAAGCAGAATTCATAAACAACGTTGCCCGGCATCCATGCAAGGAAGGGGAAAGGCATGATTCAATCTACAGAACGTGTCGTGATCATCACAGGCAGCACTGGCGGCTTGGGGGCGCAGGTTGCCCCAGCCTTCGCACATGCCGGTTGGCAGGTAGCCTTGACCGATCTGGATACAAAGTCTTTGGCGGAACACACGCAACGGCTACGCAATGGTGAATCGCCCCAGGCGATCATTGCCGGCAAGCTCGATGTCACCAATGCGGCGCAAGTTGCCACCTACGTAGAGTCGGTGGAAAAGCTATACGGGCGTGTTGATGCATTGCTCAATTTGGTGGGCGGCTATGCCGCAGGGACAGCCGTGGGCGATCTGCCTGATCTTGGCGTTTGGGAAAAGATGTGGCGGTTGAATGTCCTTTCGACGGTTACCATGTGTAATATCGTGATCCCTGCTTTGCGACGCAACAATTGGGGGCGCATTGTCAACATCGGCTCGCGTGCCGCCGTCCAAGCCGGTGCCAAAGCTGCCGCCTACAGCGCCACCAAAGCGGCTGTGGTGAACCTGACCGAAGCGCTGGCAGCCGAAGAAAAGGCGCGCAATATCAATGTCAACGTAATATTGCCCGGCACCATCGATACACCCGACAATCGCGAAGCTATGCCCAATGCCGACTTTAGCAAGTGGGTGCCCCCCCAACAAATCGCAGAGACGCTTCTCTTCTTGTGCAGCGATACAGCGCACAGCATTACCGGCGCAACCATTGCCATCTACAATCGATCTTAAACACAAGTTGCGATATGAGTTTCAGCAAAAGCAGAGGCGCCGGGATTGCCGGCGCCTCTGTTATTTATCAACTATCTTTGGGGAAGTGCAGATGCTCCCCGACTAGATGAGCATCAACCACCGGATGACGGCGTCGCCGTGGGCACGGGCGGTGTGGGCAGATTCGCCGCTACCGGGATCGACGCGGCATCGCCGCTCACAGTAACCAGCGGAGCGCTGATCCAGCCGACCTCGCCGTTGCCACGATCGAGCATGTACCAGTCACCGGCGGGATTCTTGGCCAGGATTGGGTAGCTTTCACCTTCCAACACCACACGGATCACGGGGAAGTCAGTGCCAGGCCCGGTGCGCAAATTGACACGGGGACGGGCAACCGTGGCCACAGCCACATCCGATTCAGATTCAGGCGCCGGGGTGGCTGTAGCTTCCGCTTCGGGTTCCGGTGTGGCAGTCGGTTCAGCTTCCGGCTCAGCCGTTGCCGTTGGTTCAGCTTCCGGCTCAGCCGTTGCCGTTGGTTCAGCTTCCGGTTCGGCAGTTGCAGTCGGCTCTGCTTCCGGTTCAGCCGTTGCAGTCGGCTCAGGTTCCGGCGTGTTCGTCGGTTCGGGTTCAGGTGTATTCGTCGGTTCAGGTTCCGGCGTATTTGTCGGTTCGGGTTCCGGCGTATTTGTCGGCGCAGGCGTCGGTGTGTTCGTCGGCGCAGGCGTCGGTGTATTCGTCGGCGCAGGCGTCGGTGTATTCGTCGGCGCAGGTGTCGGTGTGTTCGTCGGTTCAGGTTCCGGCGTGTTCGTCGGTTCAGGCATGGGGGTATTGGTGGGGTTCAACGGCTCAACGACAGGCGCTTGCGCTGCCGGCACAGCCTGCCCGGCGCCAATCCCGACCAGCAGGCGGCCAGTTGGCACACAACCTGCCAATACCAGCGAGATAACCACCAATAGAGCGAAAGAGCGAAGCTTTTGTTTGCGTAGGCGCAAGAGAGTGGACAAGTTTATGCCTTTCTGTGGGACAGCGAAGTTGAGTCAACCATTATACAAGCCGTTTGGCATTGTTTAGATGACTGTCTACGATCCTCATTCATGTAATGGATCAACGACATTCCTTGATTATAGAAAGCCTTGTATAGATCGCAAGTTTCGCCAAGGTCGAAATCAAAGCATTGTGCACTATGTACGAAATCGTTTATCCACAGGGGCAGCACTTCCTGAATTTGGTGGGAAGAGTGGTTTGTTCTATAAAAAAAGACATGAGCCACCCTGACAGGTGACGCATGTCTTTAAAAGCCTGTAGACGACTCAGCAACACATGCTTATGTCACTGATCGAACTCAGCAATGAACGCTGCCGCTTTGTCCACCAGTTCCTGGTTGCCCACAAAGAATGGAACGCGCTGATGTAGCGCATCGGGCTGCAAGTCGAGGATGCGGTTGAAGCCGTCTGAAGCAGCGCCGCCGGCCTGCTCTGCCAGGAACGCCATCGGCGCACACTCGTAGACAAGGCGCAGTTTCCCCTTGGATAGTTTGCCCTCTTTGGAATCCGCCGGGTAGTAGAAGACCCCGCCGGTAAGCAGGTTGCGATGGAAATCGGCCACCAATGAGCCGATGTAACGCAGCGAAAGCGATGTGCTGCCGCCATCCCGTCCTTGCAGCCATTCGGTGTAACGCCGCACCCCCTCAGACCAGTAACGTTCGTACCCCTGGTTGGCGCTGTAATACTTCGGCTTGGCAGGGAAACGAATATTCGGATGAGAAAGGAAGAACTCGCCCACACTGGGATCGAGTGTAAAGCCATGAACGCCCTGCCCCGTCGAGTAGACAAGCATGGTACTCGCCCCGTAAATGACGTAGCCGGCGGCAACCAGATCGCGCCCTCGCTGCAAACAGTCCTCCAGCGTTCCCCGCCCAGATGTAGTTTTGCGCCGGTAAATGGCGAAGATCGTGCCGATGCTAACGTTGACGTCGATATTTGAAGATCCATCGAGTGGATCGTAGAGCAGGACATACGGGCCTGAGTCGTACTGTTCGGGAATAGAGAGGATGTCGGGGTGTTCTTCCGACGCCATAACGGCGATGCGGCCTGTGTGGTCGTTGAGCTTAAAGAGGATGCTGTCGGCATACTCATCTAGCTTCTGCACTGTCTCGCCCTGGACATTTTCACGCCCTGTGCTGCCCAGAATCTCTACCAGACCGGCGCGAGTGGTTCGGCTGGCGATGATCTTCGCCGCCAGGGCAATGTCGTACAGGATGTTGGTGAGGGTGCCGGTGGCGCCAGGATAACCTTTTTGCTTGTCGAGGATGAAACGTTCGATGGTGACGATCTTCCCGCGGTAGGGGTCGTCGTACTGTAGAGGGTTGCGTCCCAGGGCTGCATTGACCATGGACTTCTCCTTTTGTGATTGTGAACAAACGAACTGTTGTGTATTTACGGGGCAGCTTCCCTTTGGCGCCGCGCTGCGTAGAGGACAATACTGCCTGCTACCGCTGCGTTGAGGCTTTCCACACGTCCGTACATGGGAAGGTTGATCAAAAAGTCGCATTTCTCGCGGGTGAGCCGGCTGAGGCCGCTGCCTTCGCTGCCCACCACCAGGGCCAGTGCGCCTGTGAGATCAACTTTGTCCAGCGGTTGGGTGTCTTCGCCCATGTCAAGGCCGGCCACCCAGATGTTGGCGGCTTTCAGTTCCTCGATGGTGCGGTTGAGGTTGGTCACCTGGGCAACGAGGAGATGTTCCACGGCGCCGGCGCTGGCGTTGCTCACAGCAGGTGTGATCCCCGCGGCCCGCCGCTCAGGGATGATGACGCCGGTGACGCCCATGGCCTCGGCAGTGCGGATGAGCGTGCCCAGATTTTGCGGATCCTGCACATGATCGAGCAGCAAAAACAGCGGCGCCCCACCCCGTCGCACCTGCGCCAACAGCCCGTTCAGATCGACGTATGGGTAGTCGCCTACCTCGAGCGCCACGCCTTGATGGTTCACATTTTGCTCTTTGAGACGGTCGAAGACGCCACCCCGCAGCCAGCGCACAGGCAAGGCTCGTCCTTGCGACAGCGACAGAATTTCGCCGACGATGCCACGCTCGGTGGCCTTTTCTTCTCCTTCGAGCCACAAACGATAAAAGTGACGCCGACCGGCGCGCAACGCTTCGAGGGCGGCGTGCCGGCCAGCCAATAGTTCACTCATGCCGAAGGCTCCTCGTAACGCCACTGCGTGCCTTCGGGGCTGTCTTCCAGCGCGATGGACAGTTCAGCCAGATCTTTGCGGATCTTATCGGCCAGCGCCCACTGCTTCTGTGTCCGCAGATCGGTGCGCACCTGCACCAGTAGATCAATGAAGGGTTTGGCCGCCACCTGCATCCCGCTGCCGGCAGTTTCAACTTCCAGTTTCAGCCCCAGCACACCGGCCAGTTCGCGGAATGTCTGCTGGGCCGCCTCGAAGAAAGGACCGGCCACGCCGGCGCTGCGGGCGCTGTTGATGGCGCGCACCATCTCGAAAAGGACAGCCAAAGCGCCGGCGGTGTTGAAGTCGTCGTCCATTACTTGAATGAAGGCGGCGCGGGCGTTTTCGGTGGCCTCACGCAGGGTTTCGGCTTCGGGGCCGACACTCTTGCGCCCGCTGGCAGGCCGCAACGCCGTTTGCAGACGGGTGAGCGAACGCTCGGCGCTGCTGATGGTCTCGTCGGTGTAGACTACCGGCTTGCGGTAATGGCCAGAGAAGACGAGCAGGCGCAGCGCATCGGCGGTATGTTCGCGCAGGAACTCGTCGACGGTGACCAGATTGCCCAACGACTTGCTCATCTTTTCACCGCCCAATTGAAGCATGCCGTTGTGCATCCAATAACGGGCGAAGGGCTTGCCGGTGAGGCTCTCGCTCTGGGCGATCTCATTTTCGTGGTGGGGGAAGATTAGATCGTTGCCGCCGCCATGAATGTCGATGGTTTCGCCCAGATGATGCAGACACATAGCCGAGCACTCAATGTGCCAGCCGGGGCGTCCTGGCCCCCACGGGCTGTCCCAGGACGGTTCACCGGGCTTGGCCGCCTTCCACAGCGCGAAGTCGGCCACGTTTTCTTTGCGCTCGTTGGCGGCCACACGGGTGCCGGTCACGGCCTCGTCCTGGCTGCGACCGCTGAGTTTGCCGTAGTCGTCGTCTTTGTCCACACGGAAGTAGACGCTGCCGTCCATTTCGTAGGCGTACCCACCTTCACCCAGATTCTGAATAACGGTGATGATCTCGGCGATCTCGTTGGTCACACGCGGGTAGACGTCGGCCTTGAGCACATTGAGGTCGCGCAGGTGATCGAGATATTTGTCGGCGTAGCGCTGGGCCAGTTCAAAGGGATCTTCACCCAATTGCTCGGCCCGGTTGATGATCTTGTCGTCGACGTCGGTGAAGTTGGTGACGTAGTGGACATCGTAGCCGCGGAAGAGCAGGTAACGGCGCACCATGTCGAAGACCATGGCGCTCATGGCATGGCCGATGTGGGCATCTGCATAAACCGTCGGCCCACACACATACATGCGCACCTTGCCCTTTTCGACGGTTTCAAACGGTTCTTCTTTACGCGTGAGCGTGTTGTAAATACGCAAACTCATAAATCGCTTTCCTGGTGAGCAAAGAATGCTCGAAGATTTCAGATAATGTTAACCTAACTTGGTGTTGAAGGTTGTTTCTGTTGGGTTTCCCCGGTTTGGGGCAACTTGAACTCAGATTCTGTGTGACAGTGAAGATTGCTTTTCCTCGCGCGGTTTGCCGTCGGGCACGGCGAAGATCAGGCGACCGGCGTTGGTCTGCAAGACTTTGGTCACCTGCACCGTAATTTCACGGCTTAAGAAGCGCCGCCCGTTTTCCACCACCACCATTGTGCCGTCTTCCAGATAGCCGACCCCCTGGTTGATCTCTTTGCCTTCCTGGATCACCTTGATCCCCAGTTCTTCGCCGGGCAACACCACCGATTTGACGGCATTGGCCAGTTCATTAATGTTGAGGACCTTCACCCCTTGCAGCCGGGCCACGCGGTTGAGGTTGAAATCGTTGGTGACGATGGCGGCGTTGAGTTCCATCCCCAGGCTCACCAATTTGTCGTCTACCTGGCGGGCGTCGGTGGGATCTTGATCGAGGAAGATGATCTCAACCTGCTCGCAGTTGCGCAGCCGATCCAGCATTTCCAGGCCGCGGCGTCCACGGTTGCGGCGCAGCACTTCCGGCGAATCGGCGATGTACTGCAACTCGTTGAGGACGAAGCGTGGCACAGCCAACACGGCCCACAGAAAGCCGGTTTCGGCAACGTCGGCGATGCGACCGTCGATGATAACGCTTGTGTCGAGAAGCATCATCTCTTTGCGGTGACCGCTGTCGGCGCTCTCAGCGGCGCTTGGGTTACGGCCAAGACGAAAAAAGGAGAAGATCTCGCGCTGGCGCACCATCATGATCGTCACACCGAGGTAGCCCAACACAATGGCGCCCACAAAGGGCAAGACTGTGCCAAAAGGGGTGGGCAGCAGCGAGAGAGGATAGGCCAGCAGGGCGGCGATCATCAGCCCGATGACGAGACCCAACGTGGCGGCCACCAACTGCACCGTGGGCACATGGCGCAGGCTGGCGCGCATCGCTTTGGCCGGCTGCAACGTGATCCAGGGGGCGAGGAAGAAACCCAGCAACGCCGCGCCCACCACCGATGGGGCCAGCACCTGCGCCGCCTGCCACGACAAATCCTCGATCCGCTCCACCCCAACCACAGTGCGCCCGGCTTCCCAGCCTAGCAGGCCAAAAGTGGCCATAACCAGGACCCGAAGTATCAGCTCCCAGCGCATAAATAAGTCCTCCGTAGATGACCGATAACAGCAGAATAAATGGCGTAATCATATGCAATAAATCCAAGTGGCCTTGTAGCGAGTGAGCAACAATGAAAACCAACTCGGCAGGTATGGGTTTTGATTTGTACAGAGATACCTGTTGCGGTCGAATGGCCGGGAGAAATGGCGGGTGACCGTCCTGCACAAGACGACACTAGCAGGGAATTGTCGTCTCCTGTGGCAAGAGTGTGTAGATGGTTTCGCGTCTTTGTCCATAAAATCTGGACACTCGTCAATCATACAGGAAAAACAAAGGGATGGCAATCTATTTTGTTTGGGCAGGCAGGGTGCACAATTGGATCAGTGGCCGTTTACCACACTCCGGTAGAGTTCAAGCACGCGCAGGGCATTGGCACGGGCTGCAAAGCGATTGCTGTACGCCTGCGCTGCTTGTCCCATTTGGCGACGGCGCGCCGTCTCTTGAGCCAGCCGCAAAATGCGCAACCCCATGCTCAGATCGTTGTCTTTGGCCAGGTATCCTGTGCTGCCGTCGATGATCATTTCGCTGACGCCGGGCGAGGCGATACCCACCGCAGGCAGCCCGGCAGACGCCGCTTCGATAAAGGTAAGCGGGTGCACTTCCGTCACACTGGCCGAGACAAAGAAATCAGCCAGCGCCAGGTAGTCGGCAATGATGCTGTAATCGATCGGCCCGGTAAAGGTCACCGCGCCGGAGAGGTTGAGGGCCGCAGCCAGCCGCCGGTACTCGTCCAGCGCAGGGCCGCCGCCTACGAGCAACAGATGCAGCCGTGGCTCCTCGTCGATAAGCGCGGCAAAGATCGATATCAGCCGATCCACACTCTTCTCGCCGCTCATGCGCCCCACAAAGATGCCCACAATAGCGTCTTCTGGAATTTGCAGATCAGCGCGGTGAACTCTGCCCTGCGGTGTGCGAAACTGTTCCAATTCGACGCCATTTGGCACCACCACAATCTTGCCGCTGATGCCCCACTCGCGCATAACCTGTGCAATCCCTTCGCCGGGTGCAATCATCAAAGCGCAACGCTGGCTAAAGAGTTGAAAAAACGCTTGCAGCGCCGTCTCAGAGATCGCCTCAGGCAGGCGCGGCAGATATTGTTGAACATAGAGATCGTAGCGTGTGTGGTTGGTAAAGATCAGCGGCAGATTGTAGCGCCGGGCAAAAAACAGGCCAAAACTACCGCTGATAAAGGGATGGTGCACATGGATCACATCAACCTGCTTTAACAATTCGCGGGTGCGGTGATCTGCGGCCACGCTCAAATGGTAGCCGGTGTCGGCAATCGGGATGCCGGGGATACGAATGACATTAGGCTCGTCGTCTACCGTGTGTCGGCTGCCGGGGACAAAGAGCCACACCTGCTCGCCCAATTCTTCAAAGTGTTGCTTGAGCAAACTGACATGATTCACCACGCCGTTAATGACCGGTTTGTAGACATCGCTGAAGAGTGCAATGCGCATGAAATGCTCATCCTATTGTACATGGCGCAAAAAAAGTGATGACCGCTCTTTCGAGCGGCCATGTTGGGCCAATCTAATTTAGATGCTGTGTCAACCCGGTGTAAAGCTTGGTGGATCGCTGGCTGGAAACGATTCAACCATCGCTTCGTCTACTTCGTCCTTAATCGAAGCGTCCTGGCTCGAAGCGTCCTGGCTCGAAGCGTCTTTGGCATTCGCTTCTGCCTTTTCCGTGGATGATCCAGCGCTGTCCATTGTTTCAGCGAAATCTTGCCAGGCGGTGGCGGGCAACACTTCAGTTGTGACATGCCCAAAGGATCGCACCACCATTGCCACCTTCGACGCCATCTCGTTGTTGGGGGCGCGGAAGAGATCCAGCGCATCGAAACGGCCCAAGAGGATGTAACTATCGAGCCATTCTACGTTGGCGCATTCGGCGCGCACCCGGCGTTTCACCATTGCATCCAGGTTGACGATCTCCGGTGGATCGACAATGGCGTCGGCAGTGAAGTGAGAAAGCAGAACGTAGGTAGGCATTGGTGACTCCTTTTCTTGACCCAAAGACGGGTAGCAATAAGTCTCTATCCTGACCCAGCAACACAGCTTCTCAGGACGACTTCGTCAGGCTGCTGTGAATTTCAGAATAGAATCTAGGCAACTGAACCTGGAGTAACTTGCGTTTGCATTTAGAACGGGTAAAGATCTGTGCAGCGCCCACGGGGTCGAGTCAAGCCGAATCCGAACCTGGTGTGGCAAAAGCCGTGTCGCCCAATATATCACAGTTTACAGAATCGAAAAACGGAGAAAAATCCATGCCCCGCTACGGTATCTACTTGATTCCTGCCGCTGATCATCCACTCTTTCAGATTGGCAGCGCCTTCCTCGGCTATGACATTTGGACGGAAACAGAGAGCACACCATTACTCGCGCACGTCCTCGGCGAAGACAATGTGCGCGCCTGGATCGGCAACGCCACGCGTTTCAGCTTCCACGTCACCATTGCCGACTGCCTGGAATACGATGAAGCCGATGTCGATGAGATCGACGCCCGCCTCCAGTGGATCGCCCAACGCATGACGCCGTTCACGCTGGTCAACGGGCGCTTCTTCACCGACTTTCACGCTGCCGCCTGGGCGCTGACGCTCACCTACGATTCACCTGATCAGGCGTTGCAGCGGCTGCATCGGCTGGTTGTCACCCTCATCAGCGTGCTGCACGAGTCTTCGCCCTATTTTGGTCATCTGCTCGATCAGGTCGATGCTGCAAAGCAGCGCAATTTGATCCGCTACGGCTCGCCTTGGGTATTGGACCAATTCTGGCCGCACTGGTCGTTGGCCACCAGCGTCCCCAACCAGGACGCCTGGGATCGACTGCGCGATGAACTGATCCGCGCCACCGGTCTTCTGCAAACCGCGCAGACGCAGTCGTTTCTTGTGGATTCGATTCAGCTTGTGGAACTCAAAGAGGATGGATTTTACAGAATCGCGAAGTCATACCCGTTCCAGTAAGGGTATCGCTGTATCGTTATTTCATTTCTTTTCCAACGCCAGCAGCAGATCCGGGCGATCGGTGATCAGGCCGTCGACGCCCATGGTGATCAGGCGCAGCATCTCGTCGGGGTCGTTCACCGTCCAGGGGATGACTTTGATGCCGTGGGCGTGGGCCTGGGCCAGGAGATTGGGCGTCACCAGGTTGGCCCGCGGCGAGAGGATGGTGCTTCCTTGGGCAGCGAGGGAGGAGACGGTCGGCGTGTCGGTGACCAGCGCAGCCAGGCGCACCTGCGGCGCAATCTGGCGGATCGCCCACAGTGAGCGATGATCGAAGCTCTGAATCGTCACCCGGTTGCTCACTTTGTGCGCCTGGATCTGGGCGACGATGGCATGCTCGAAAACGCCGGGCGACTCTCCATCGAAATTGTCGCCGATTGAGGCAGGGTTTTGTGGATTGCGCTTGGTTTCCAGGTTGAAGCGCACCAACGTTGCATTCTGGCGCAAGTCGGGCAACTTTTCCTCGCTGTCGGCATACTCCTCTACAAAAGTGAACAACTGATCCAGGCTGACAATGTGGTAGTTGTCCCCTGCCAGCGGTGTGGGCGCGTTGTTTTGATCGGGGAAAGCAGCTTGATCAGGGTTGAGGTCGCAGCGATACTCTTGAAGTTGGGCGAAGGTCAACCGCCGGATCATGCGCTCGCCGGCAGGCGCAGTAGCCGGATCCGGGGCCGTGGGATTGCTCAAAAATGGATCAAGGCGACACTTTTCTGGCATCACCGTGTCATCGTGCCAGACGACGACCACATCGTCCGCCGTCAAATGCAGGTCGACTTCCAGCGTATCGACACTGAGATCAAGGGCCGTCTCGAAAGCCGGCAGCGTGTTTTCGGGCTTCAGTCCCCGCGCCCCGCGGTGCCCTTGCACGTCGAAATTCACCAGCGGGTAGACGACCATGTCGCCGTTTGAATCCGCCGTGGTCGGCGAAGCAATATCCACCGGAGAAAGTGTGGGCGCGCTCACCGGCGCATAGAAAACCGCCACCTTCACGGCGACGACCAACAGCAACGAAGTAAAGAGAACGCGAGCAACTGTCCAACGGTTGAACATAGGGTTTTACTGTCCTGCGCAGAAGAGGCGGCTACCCCATCTCAGGTGACATGGTGTGGCATCAAGTGAGTGAACGGTTGTACCACCACAGGTAGACGGCCCGCCACCCAAGCAAAAATAGCCCGGTAAAGGCGACCGATGTCAGCGCGAAGGGGATGGTGACGTTGTTCTGAAAGAGGAAAGCACGCACGGCAAAGGCGATTAGATTGCCCAAAATCCAGGCGGCGGCGGCGCGGGCCATCAATGAGCCGGGCGATGTCAAGAGATCGGCGCGGTAAGCGCCAATCGGGATGGCAACCACGAACCAGCCGATCAAGAAGGGCGTGGCGATACGCGCCACGTTGATCAGCCAATCGCTGGTGAAACCGTGGCTGAGCCGCCCCACAATTACGAAAATCAGCAACGCCAGCACGTCACCGATGAGCAGAGCAGCAGGCAACGAAAAGAGCCGTCGCCCCGGTTCCACAGGATGATTCGAGACAGATTGCATAGGAATAGTCCTTATAAATACCGTCAAAGAACAAATGCGCTGTTGGGGAGTATACCCAACTCGGATCGAGATGACAAGGTGACAGGGCAAGGGTGTCAACCCGCCAGTGCAGGCGGTCGCCAGCCGCCGAATTCGTTTTCCAGGATCTGCGCCAACGCCAGGACAATGTCTTCGCGCCAGGGATGTGAGACGATCTGCACGGCCAGTGGCAGACCGCTGCTGGTGACGCCGGTGCGCACCACCGCCGCCGGGTAGCCGCTCAGGCTGAAGGGTACAGTGTAGTCGAAGCGCGCCGTGTCGCGCTCGGCGAAGGGCGGCGCCGGGTGGTGATCAACGGGGCAAAGGATGGCGTCGTAGCGCAGCATGTACTGAAGCAGGTTTGTGCGGTAGGCGTCCCAGGCCGCATGCAGTTCCACCACGTCCTGGCCGCGGGTGGCGGCCATGTTGCGCCAGCCCCGATCCAGATCACGCCCGCCGCCGACGAGATCAAGCGGTCGATTTTCCACCATTTGCACGCCGGCGCGGGCCAGCGCCTGCGCCGACGCGCCCACGGCATCGGCCACCACATCCGTCACAATCGAATCGGGATCGTAGGGGAACCAGCCCACCGTCAATTCCTTGGTCGCCAGCACTTCGGGATCGTAGATGGACATCGGCGCAACGCCGGCGTCGACGTAGTCCGGCCCGTCGATGACGCGCAGCACAAGGAGCAGATCTTCCACGTGGCGCGAGAGTGGCCCAATTTGGGTGCGCAGGTCGGTGAAGCCGCCGGGCTGGTTGTACGCGCCGGTGTTGGGGATGCGCCCCAGTGTGGGCTTGAGCGCGGCGATGCCGCAGTAGGCCGCCGGCACCCGTATGCCGCCGCCGGTGTCGCTGCCCAACCCCACCGGCGATCCAGCGGCGGCGATGAGCGCCGCTTCGCCGCCGCTGCTGCCGCCAGGTGTGTGGGTGAGGTTGTAGGGGTTGAGCGTGCGCCCGCTGACGGCATTTTCGGTGTCGCTGCCGCTGCCGTTGGGCGGGCAGTTGGTTTTGGCCAGCAAAATGGCGCCGGCGCTGCGCATACGGTGGACGACGGTGGCATCGCGCTGTGGGGCACGCTGCCGCCGGATCTGCCGCCCGGCCGCGCTGACCAATCCCCCCGTGTCGAAGGTGTCTTTCACGCTGAAAGGGACGCCGTGCAGCGGTCCACGCGCTGTGCCGTCGGCCAGTTCGGCGTCGGCCAGGCGGGCCTTCTCCAGCGCATCGTCGGCCACGACGGTCACCGCGTTGAGGTGCGGGTTGATCCGTTCGATCTGCTCCAGGTAGGCGAGCACCACTGCTTCAGACGTCACCGTCCTGTTGCGGATGCGCTGCGCCAGTTGCGTGGCAGAGAGGGTGAGGAGTTCGTTCATGGGATGTCCAATTATCTCACAATGACGCCATCCAGGGATGGTCGGCGTTCTGGGTGAGCAATGCCCAGCGCAGCCAGGCGCGCCGTTCGGCGTTGAGATGGGGTAGCACTTGCTCGAAGTCCTCTTGATCTTTCGAGCGTTCCTGGCGGCTGGTGTTGCGGCTTTTAAAGAGGAGGACAAGTTCGGGCGCCAGGAAAGGGATGCCGCCGGCGCTGTGGAGTTGCATACGGTCCACACTCTGCACCACCGACGGTTCGCGCCGGTAGCGCCAGATGCCGTGTTCAATATCGGTCAAGAGAAAGTCGATAAATTCGCCGTCGCGGTGGGCGTGCACCTGATGACGGGGCAGTTCAATGCGCATGTGGCGCGGCCACGGCTCCAGGCGCATCTCCAGCGGCGTGACAAAGCGCCAGCCCCGTTCAAGCAGGTGCGTTTGCAGGTCAAGCTGATGGATGCGGGGCAGGACAATGTCCACGTCGTGGTGAACCCGCGTCACCCGCCCCAGGAAGAGATCAAGCGCCCAACCGCTGGAAATCCACCACGGGTGAGAGAAGCCGGCCAGCGCCGCCAATGTACGATGGAGTGGCTCGAAGCCGTGATGTTCGATCCACCAGGTGCGGGCCTGGTTGAGCAGTTGGACGAAAAACGCCGGCTTTTGGGCGGCGTAGTCGGAACGACGGGCGTTTTGTAGTTTGGCGGCGGCAAAATGGCGACAGGCGGCAGCGTCCGCATGCAAAAAGTCGCGGGCGAGTTCCCAGGTGAGCGCTGTTTCGCTGCCCGCCTCTGTCACCCACATCAGGATCGGCTGTGATCGATGGCGAAAGCGTTGCACCGAGGGTTCTTCGCCGTTGGAAACACGCGCATAGCCAAGCCCGGTGAGGGTGTCCACGTGCGGCGAGGGCAACGGGAAGGGCGCAACCGACAGGCCGATGTCCACACAGGGGGCGGCAGGCATTCCCGGCACACTGGTTGCGCCGATGTGCTGCACCCGTTCCACCACCCCACCGTCGGTGACATGCGGCAACGCGGCCAGCAGGCGTTCTCGTTCCATCACAAAGAGCGAATGCCAGGCCACATGTCCGTCGGTTACCAGCTTTATCGTCATATCAGCAAGCCCACTCCGCCATGATGAGTCAACAATCACCGCTCCGTTGCCCCACATCCTAACGCAATCCTTGGCAACGCTCAAATGTCATTTCGGAATCAGGATGGATGCTTGGGTAAACAACAGTGGCAGCCACTGGCCGGCGCATTGGACGACAAAGTTTGTGCACCTGGCCTGTGCCTGGCACTGTTTGCCCCTCGTCGGGATCTAAACTGCCAGACGTTACGTTTTCTGGCTGGGGTTTACGGAGAGCAAACCGAAATTTCCTGGCAGTTCGAGGGCGCCGCGCGGCGCGATGGTCAGTTCCGCGCGCAAGGAAGCTACGCCCAGGGGCGATGTCATCCGCTGTAGGCGGCAGGCGTCCAGCCCCAACGCCGTGGACAATGTCTCGGCGCGCGCCGGATCGACTCCTTCCAAAAGGACGCTGCATGGGTGGAACTCGGCCAGCCGCAAGCTGGGGACGGCGAGGGCGGCGTCGCGGCGGTTGCGCTGGAAGTTTTCGATGCGCAGATCACGCACCCGTGTGCGCAGATCGAGCAGCGGTTTGGTGTTGCCCGCCACCGATTTGTAGACGTCGAAATCGCGCAGGGTGACGCGGGCGACCTGTCCAACGCCGCCGGCCACAGCCGGATCGTTGGGATCGAAGAGGGGCACACGACACTCGCGACAGGCGTCCATGTTGACGGCGGCGACGCGGCAGCCGCCGCGCACATCTTCCACCCAGATGTCTTCGATGGGCGATTCAACGCTGAGGATGCGCACAAAGGTGTGGCAATCGTCGGCGCGCAGGTTGCGCACGGTGATGCGGCGAATGGGGCCATTGCGCTTGCCCAGGTTCTGGGCGCGGTGATTGGCGTCGTCGGCGTTGAGGGCAACAACGTCGTCGTTGGGCGTGCCGGGGCCGAAGCCGCTGAGATCGTGGATGTAGCCGTCTTCGCAGTAGCCGCCAAGGTGAACGCCGTCCTGGTTGGGGCGCAGGTGGGGCGCTTCAAAGCGGATGTGGCCTACTTCAAAGCCCGAAACCTGCCCCAGGCGAATGAAATAGCTTTCGGGATCGCGCACGGTGAGCGAACGCAGCGTCAACCCGCGCACGTTGGTAAAATTCATGAGGATGCCGGTGTAGCTGTCTGGGCGGTCGGGGCCGCGCAGGTTGGCGGGGTTGTTGCCGTCCCAAATGCCGCCTTCGACGTAGATCTCCTCGTCGCCGTCGGCGTGGTGCTGGTTCGAAAGGAGATGGGTGTGATTGTCCACACCGGCGCCGGGGGCAAGGAAGAGTCGCGCCTGTGGATGGACAATGAGCCGTGTGTACGAAGAGAGCCGTAGCGTGCGCCCGATTTTGTAGACGCCGTAGGGGATGACAACCAGAGCGGCGCCGGCGTTGAGGGTGGCCTGGATGGCGGCGCTGTCGTCGTCTTCGCCGTTGCCGGTGGCGCCGTAATCGGCAACGTTCAGGCCGTAGGTGGGCAGATTCGATGGTTCGTGGATCATGGATGTGCTCGCTGAGGATTTTCAATAGACGTTGGACGATTGACGCTTTCGGCGTCTTTCGTCTTATATGACTTTACCATAGCTTTCTAGAAATCAGAGATTGCGAGGGAGAAAGGGCAATGTGGAGGCCGCGCTGCTGCCCCTGCTCATCCTCTGCGGGCGGCACGTCCTGCGCCTGGAGGAAAAGAAGTTGGAGGTCTACTACTTGAGTATGGCGCCAATTCTACGGTTGGCGGTGGCGAGGAGAAGGGGATAGCGATCACCAGAGGACGGAGGACGAAAGACGGAGGACGGAGGGGTAAGATCGTCGGCGTGGTGACGAGCCTGACCGCTTTACTGAGCCAGCCGCCTAGCCTGTTCGTCTTTCGTCCTCCGTCCGCCGTCCTCTCTACTGATTGCCCCGCGTCGTCATGCGCAGCGCCACCCAGTAGGTGTAGAGTTGGCCGAAAAGCCAGCCGCGCAGGCGGCGGAAGAAAAGCGCGGCCAACAGGAGAAAATTGAGGACAAGGCTGAAGCCAAGCGTCGGCAACAGGATTTCTAACATCTGCGGTGTAATCAATTCGGAGTAGTTCATGGGGCCTCCAGGTTTGTGTCTGTTCTTGGGATCATGATCACAGGCAGCACATCCAGGCCGGCCCTTCCCCCTTGAAGCGGCCAGACTCCCCTTTTGCGTCCACAGCGGCGACGCCTGCCCAGGTTGATACTAGTATTGTAGTACTATACGGTTGGCGTTCAGCGCCTCAAGCTGACAATCGGATTACAAAGCATCCAAAAAACGCTGATAACAAGTATATCCACTAACTTGATGAAGTGAGGCGTGCGCCAATCGTCTCGTCGTCGGCCCAGCGACGGCGCTGGATCAGGCTGCGTTTGCGCAGTTGCACGGGCAGCCCAGCCAATCCAGCCAGTTGACCCCGTAGCCGCTGCTGCGCCGCTTTGCCGCGGATGCTGCGCAGGGCATCGACGGCGATCTGAAGCTGTGCGCCGAGGATTTGTGGCAGGTTGCGCCAGAACAGGCGCGCCGGCATGTTCTTGGCGATCATCCAGATCGTGTTGCGCCCCACGTAGTAGCTGGAAAGGTCATCGCCGCCGCTGCTGCTCACTTTGTGATAGACCCTGGCCTGTGGCGCGAAGACGGCACGCCAGCCGCTCAACTGGGCGCGGAAGGCGAAGTCGGCGTCTTCCAGATACATCCAAAACGATTCGTCGAAGCCGCCCAGCGCCTGCCACACCTCACGGCGGATGGCCACAGCGCCGCCACAGCCGCCGAAAACGTCGACGGCGTTGTCGTATTGGCCGCGGTCCTCTTCCCAGACGCCGCGGTTGCGCGGGATGCCGTCGACGCCCAACGTGTCGCCGCTGGTGTGCAGGCGATTGCGCTCGTCGAAAAGGAGCAGCTTGCTTGCGATCATGGCGGCGTCGGGGTGGGCGCAGACGGCCACGGCCAACTGCGCCGCCCAGTCGGGGGCCGGTTCGGTGTCGTTATTGAGCAGCACCAGCAGGCGTCCGCGGGCGGCATCGGCGGCGGCGTTGACGCTGGCCACAAAGCCCATGTTCTGCCGATTTACGATGACACGCAGGTTGAGGCGTGCGGCGTAGTTGTCCTCGACAAAGCGGACAGAATCGTCGCGGCTGGCGTCGTCGATAAAGATGACTTCGAAGTCGTCGAAATTCTGAGCACAGAGCGCCTCGAAAAGCACCGGCAGGTGACGTCGGCCATTGAAGTTAGGCACGATGACGCTGAAAAAGGGCGTGCGCACCCGCTTCAGATCGGGGTACTTCCGCTCCGGCCTGGGCGTAAAGGTCTCGGTGGAAGCGGCGAAGCTTTCCAGATTGAGGGCGATGTTGTGGCGCATCACCACGCGGTTGTCGGCGCGCAGCGCGCCGTAGGTTTCGTCTTCAACCACGGCATTGGTGCGGCTGCTGTTGAGCGGAATCTCGATCCGCTCTTTCTTCTGACGCGGATCCGGATGCTTGCCCTTGCGCTGATTCTCTTCACTCATACATAACCTCGGTTGTGGGTAATTGGTGGCTGGGGACTGGGGATTGGGGACTGGGGATTAGGGATTGGGGACTGGGTCTTGAATCGAGTCAAAGAATCGACGTGTCACGTGCTTGATAACCCTGTTGCTCATTCTTTCACTGACCAATCGAAAGACCCAGTCCCCAATCCCCAGTCACCAATCACCAATCCCCACTCACCTCAAAAGATTCGTCTCGACCCGAAAATAGTCGGCCAGGGCGTCTTGCCAGGGACGCAGTGAGATGCCTAACGCCGCGCCTGCCTGGTTCACAAGGACGGCGTGGGCCGGCGGCATGGACGGGCGCGGCCACTCGTGGGCCGCAATCGGCGTCACAGGGATGTCGCCGCGACCACTGAGCGAGAGCAGTTGCACCGCCCACTCGAAGCGGCTGGCATGTCCTTGGTTGACAAGGTGGTAGATGCCGTAACGCTGCGTTTCCACCAGGCGCAGGATGGCGGCAGCCAGATCGGGCGCGTAGGTGGGGTTGCCATACTCGTCGGCCACCACACGCAGCGCACCGTTGCGATCCGCCGCCTTCACAATCTTGGCAGGGAAGTTGTTGCCGCCCGGCCCGTAGATCCAGGCGGCGCGCACCACGTAGACCCGCTGCCACACCTGTACGGCGGCGCGTTCGCCGGCGGCTTTGCTGCGTGCGTAGACGCTGCCCGCTTGTGTGGCATCGTACTCACGGTAGAATCGTCCATTTTCTCCGGCGAAGACCTCGTTGCTGCTCACCTGCACCAGATCGGCGCCACAACGGGCGCAGCCTGTGGCCAGATAAAGCGGCCCCAGCGCGTTGGCGGCGTAGGCGGCATCAGGTTGCGCTTCGGCGCCGTCCACATTGGTCCACGCCGCGGCATTGATCACCACATCTGGGGCCAGAGCAGCCACCTCTTCGGCGATGCGGGGATCAGCGATATCGTGATCAGGGCGCGTCCACAGCGTCAACCTGTCCACACCGGCGCAGACATCCACCAGCGCCCGCCCCAATTGTCCCGAAGCGCCTACGATCAGCAAATGCATGGCATCTCTCTCAGAAGGATTTGATGGAAAATGCAAGTGACGATTCTATCACAAGGCAGAATGAATAAAGAAGCGTAGGGGTTTGCGTGGACTGGCAGCCGATGCAGGCGCTACGCCCGCATCGGCTGCCAGTCCACGCAAACCCCTACTCATTTCTTTCAACCTGCCCCAAAATCATCTCCGGCAGCACATGGCGGAAGGGGAAGAGATCCACGAAGCCGACATGGCCGCCTGATGGGTGAATCTGTAGATCGAGCAGGGGATGGGCGGCAAAGTCGTAGAAATCTTCCACCGAAATGATGGGATCATTGGTCGACGTGATGACGGTGGTGGCGATGGCCAGATCGCGCAGGTCTTTGTTCTTGACGGCGTAGGCGTCGAAGTATTCCTCGGCGCTGCGGTAGGGGCTGTAGCGGCGCACCAGCCAATCGGTCATGGCGCGCATGCCCATGATGCTGTTTAAGTGGCTGAAATCACCGTAAATTTCTGGGAAGAGCGCAGCCTTGCGTCTCAAAGAGCCTAACCAGCGCTTGCGGAAAAAATTCCTGTAGAGCGGCTGCCGGTCGAGGACGTCGGCGGTGCGATTGGGATTCACGGCAGGATTCACGGCAATGGCGCGGCGCAGGTTGGGGAAACGTTGCCTGTCCCAGCGGATGGCGAGGCGCAGGGCAAAGCTGCCGCCCAACGACGCCCCCACCACGAAGAAAGGCTCATCCGGCGTCCACGCGGCGACCTGTTCGGCGGCGCGCTGCACTTCTTCGACCAACGTCGAGTAGAAAAGACCTTTGTTGAGGTGGTGCGTATCGCCGTGATCACGGAAGTTGAGCCGCACCACGTCGTAGCCTTCCTGAATCAATCGGCTGCCGGTGAGCAGGTTGTAGTGCGAGTGGCTGCACCCTTCCCAGCCGTGCAGTGTCAACACCAGCCCGCGGCGTGGGCCGTCAGTGCAGTGCGGGGTGTAGTAGGCGAGCAGGCGCACAGCGCGGTCGGGGTCCATGCCGGTGTGATCGACGCCGCCATCGAGCAGGATGGGTTGTTCGCCGAGGGTGACAGGCTGTTCAGCTTTCAACATCTGCATCGAAAGGAGTGTCTGCACATCGCCATGCCGGATCAGCCGGTGGGGCAGAAAGGCGCGCAGCGCAGGCTTCACCGCCTCTGTCACAGCCTCTTCCAGAGTTTCTTCCAGAGTCTCTTCCACCAGGGCGGCCTTTTTAGAGATGAATTCACGTTGATTCATAGATGACTCCCGTCAGAATTTGCCGTTCCGTTGTCGTCGGAAAAATCGCCGACCCAAAAATTCATTTTACCACGTCTTTTTCAGGTGGTGGGCAATCCCCCGTTGCTTTGCACAGCCACCTTCTTTACGATACAATTTGCCAAACAATCGGCGGCCTTTCCATAAGCTGCCACTCCATCTACTCCCTGCTCAGTACCCCGGATGGAAAGACGCATCACCGGTTCACAAGTCAGGCTCTATCCTGAAATTACAGTGCGCAGCAACAAGTCTCCTCTCCATTAGACGATTTCGCCAGGCTGCTGTGAATTTTGGGATAGAATCTAACTGTGGCCCCGACTTCCAACTGTGCAGTCTTCGGGAATGGGGTGCGCTCGATCTTTGATTTTTTTTAAGAGGAATCTACCCAGCATGCATAATTTCGGCCTACATCTTCTTCCCAATACGCTACATTCCCCCGATCAACCCGGCATTCCTGAATCGTACCTGGCGACCAACGGCCTCCACGCGGCCACGGCAACCCCAAGCGAAACGCCAGTTGACGGCTTCACCTGGAAGATCGAAGAGTGGTGGCAGCGCACACAAAATGCTAGAGAAGAGGATCTGTACTACTACTTCCAGCCGGTTGAAGAAGTAGACGGCCCGTGGGTGGTGACAGAAGGTCAACGTAAGTTGATGTTCGCGACGTACAGCTACCTGGGTCTGCTCAACCACCCGCGCATTGCCGCCGCCGCCAAAGCCGCCGTCGACAAGTACGGCACGGGCACCCACGGCGTGCGCATCCTCGGCGGCACCCTCGACTTGCACGAAGAAATGGAAGCGACCATCGCCCACTTCGCCAACCGCGAAGACGCCATCGTCTTCGCCACCGGCTATGTGACAAACCTGGCCACCATCAGCGCGCTGGTGGGGCGCGGCGATTGGGTGATCTCCGACAAGTGGAACCATGCCAGCATTGTGGACGGCTGTCTGCTGGCGCGTGGGCAGTTTGTGCGCTACCGCCACAACGACATGGCCGACCTGGAAAAGCGCCTGAGCGAAGCGCCGGCAGACGCGGGCAAGTTGGTGGTGGCCGACGCCGTCTTCAGTATGGACGGCGACATCCTCGATCTGCCGGTTGCGGTGGAACTCTGCCGCCGCTACAACGCCCGCCTCATGGTCGACGAAGCCCACAGCCTGGGCGTCTTGGGCGCTACCGGGCACGGCATTGAAGAACATTTCGACATGCCCGGCGCCATCGACATCAAAATGGGCACGTTGAGCAAGACGATCCCTGGTGTGGGCGGCTACATTGCCGGCGACCAGAAGCTGATCAACTACCTGCGCCACACAGCGCGCGGCTTTGTCTTCAGCGCGGCGGTGTCGCCGCCGGTGGCTGCGGCCATTATCGAAGCGTTCCACGTGCTCAAAGACGAGGCAGTTGAACGCAACCAAATCCTCAGCCGCAACGTGCGCCACTTCATCGACGGGCTGCAAGCGCAAGGCTTCGACACCGGCGTCACGGTGACGCCGATTGTACCGATTATGGTAGGCAGCGAAGAGCGCGCCATGATCATGACGCGCTACTGCCAGCAGCATGGCGTCTTCGTGTTGCCGGTGCTGCCGCCTGCCGTGCCCGAAGGCAGCGCCCGTCTGCGCGCCAACGTCACCGCGGCGCACAGCAGCGCAGACATTGACTTCGCCATCAACGTCTTTGCCGAAGCGGGGCGGGTGGCGGGGGTGATTTGAAGAAATGAGTAAGGAGTAATGAGTAAAGGTAGACAAAGTGATCGCCCAATTAGCACTTATCGTGGTTTGCCGTTACTCGTTACTCATTTCTCATTCTGGAGGTTTGCATGAAACGCGCCGTATCCATCAGCCTGGGCAGCAGCCGGCGCAACCATGCCAGCGAAACGGTGCTGTGTGGGCAGCCGATCCGGCTGGAGCGTATCGGCGCAGACGGCGACCGCCATGCCATGCGTCGTCTGTTTCAAGCGTTGGATGGGCAGGTGGATGCCTTTGGCTTCGGCGGCGCTGATCTGGGATTGGAAGTCAACGCCCGCTACTACCCGCTCTATTCTGTGCGCAACATTGTGGACGGGATCAAGACGCCGGTGGTAGACGGCGGCGGGGTGCGGATGCTGGTGGAACGGCGCATGGCGCAGCGCATGCAGCCGCTGCTGCCGCCAATCCAGCCCAAACGGGCGCTTTTCTGTGTGGGTGTGGCGCGCTACCACATGGCGCGCAGCTTTCTGGACGCGGGCTACGAAGTGATGTTCGGCGATCTGGCCTTTGGGTTGGGCGTGCCTCTCTTCATTCGCAGCCTGAGCACGTTGCACATCCTGTCGCGCATCCTCTTGCCCATCATGGGGCGCGTGCCTTTTGAATGGCTCTACCCCACCGGCGCAGAACAGGACAAAATCGTCCCCAAATACGCCAAAGCCTTCGACTGGGCCTCGGTGATCTGCGACGACTTTCATTACATCAAACGCAACTTGCCGGCCCAACTCAACGGCAAGGTGATCGTCACCAACACCACCACCGCCGACGACGTAGACTTGTTGCGCGCCCGCAACGCCTCCTATCTCGTCACCGTGACGCCCCGCCTGGAAGGACGCAGCTTCGGCACCAACGTCATTGAAGCGGCGCTCACCGCCATCGCCGGCAAGGGCCGTCCACTCACCCAAAGAGAGATGAGCGACCTCATCGGTCCTAATGACCTACAGCCGGAAGTAGTACGGTTGGGTTAGGATCGAGGTCACATTCAGCCACGCAAACCCGTACCGTACTCCTGTGAATTTCAAGGTAAAATTCTCATTCTCTTGCGCTGATAATCGCGCCTATCCCTAGGCGGTAAGATCCTTATGATTCGAGTGATTTTCGTGTGTGCCGGGAATATTTGTCGCTCGCCGATGGCGGAGGCACTCTTCCGGCATCTGGTGAAGGAAGCAGGTTGGCAGGATCAATTCGAAATCGCCAGCGCGGGGACAGGCGACTGGCATGTGGGGGAGCCGCCCCACCGGGGGACACAGGCAATCCTCGATCAAAAGGGGATTTCGTGGCAGGGGCAGCGCGCTCGTCGCCTCAGCGGGCAGGATCTGCTCGATTTCGACTATGTGGTGGTGATGGATCGTGACAACCTGGCCGATGTGCAGACGCTGGCGCGACGTGTGCCGGCCAGGGGCGAAATCAGCCGGCTCACCGCTTGGGCGGAGCCGGGCATTGCGCGTGGCCGCACCGATGTCCCCGATCCCTACTATGCAGGCGGCTTTGACGGCGTGTACGAGTTGGTTCGCTCAGGCTGTACAGGGCTGCTGCGCCACATTCAGCAGGAACACAAACTGCCGGAAAGGTTGTAACCGTGTCGCGTTTGTCGGCCATTGTGCGCACCCGCTGCCCCCACTGCCTGCAAGGTCCAATCTTCGACGGCGTGTGGCGTATGCACACCCATTGCCCCGTCTGCGGTGTGAAATACGAACGCGAGACCGGCTATTTTATGAACTCGGTCTTCATCGGCTATGTGATGGCCTTCCTTGTCCTCGTGCCGATGCTCTTGATCCTCTACTTTAACGGCGCCTCGGCCTTCTGGTTCACCGTGAACACCACGATTGCGCTGGCCATCCTCTCGCCGCTCATCTTCCGCTACGCACGGGTGATTTGGATGCATGTGGATGAGTTGATGGATCCACGGAGGGAGTGATGCGTAATGCGTAGGTAACCATGTATCTGTAGGGGTTTGCGTGGGGCGGAAGGCTCACTCGCCAATCAAGCGACATCTGCTTCCGCCCCACGCAAACCCCTACAGGATCTATGGTTACCTACACATTACGCAACATTCACCAACTCCACCGCCCCCAACCCCCTCAGCAAATCCTCTGTCGCCAGGATCACCGCCACCCCGCGTTCGCCTGAGCCAATTGAGACTTCGTCCAGTGTGGGGATGCGCGCGTCAACGAGGACGGGCATGGCTGTGGGCATGCCGAAGGGCGACACTGTGCCGATCTCGTAGCCGGTGACACGGCGCACTTCGTCGCGCTCGGCCATCGTCACCCGCGAGCGCCCCAGGTGACGGCGCAACGCCTTCCACGACACCTGATCGGGGCCAGAGGCCAGCACCATCACATACTCGTCTTCGGCCAGCCGAAAGAGCAGGCTGCGCACCACCTGCGCCGGGATCTGTCCTCGCGCGGCGGCGGCTTCTTCAAGAGAATGCACCGGCTCGGTGTGGCGGAAAAGACGGTGCGCGATGCCCAGTTGGGTCAACGCGGCGGAGACGGGTGGGAAAGAGTTTGTGGTCATGGCGATTGGGAGATTAAGAGATTAAGAGATTGGGAGATTGGGAGATTAAGAGATTGGGGCGAGTCAACGAGTCCATTTGCAACATTGCCAAAACGACAAGAGTGTTTTACCTTGAAATACACTCTCTCATCCGCAATTCGCAATCCGCAATCTGGAGACCCACTATGAACGTCCACCTGCAATACGGCAAAGACGGCGTCGACGTCGAGATCCCCAGCGCCAATGTGACGGTGTTGCGCCCGCACTTTGTGCCCGGTCTGGCGGATGAGGCGGCGGCTTTCCGTGAAGCCGTGCGCCGCCCGATTGGATCGGCCCCGCTGGCCAAGTTAATCAACGCGGGTGACCGCGTCGCCATCGTCATTGCCGACGGCACGCGCGCCCTACCTTCGGATCGGCTGCTGCCCTGGATCTTCGACGAGATTGGGCATGTGCCGGCGGATCAGATTACGGTGATTGTGGGCACAGGGACGCACCGCCCCAACACCGCCGAAGAACTGCGCAACATGGTCGGCGAGGATGTGCTACGGCGGGTGACCGTGATCAACCACAACGCCTACGACGACGAGACGATGATCGAAGTCCGCCCCGCGCATGGACACCAGCCGGCGCTCAAATTCAACCGCGCCTACGTCGAGGCGGACAAGCGCATCCTCGTCGGCTTTATCGAGCCGCACTTTATGGCCGGTTTTTCGGGCGGCTACAAGGCGATCTTCCCCGGCGTGGCGAATTTGGCGGCGATTATGCACTATCACCGCGCCGAAGCGATTGGTCACCCGCGCAGCACGTGGGGCATCCTCGAAGACAACATCACACAGGCGCAGATCCGCGAGCGGGGATCGGCGTTGCCTGTCACTTTCCTTGTCAATGTAACGTTGAACCACCAGCAGCAGATCACGGGCTTCTACTGCGGCGACGTCATCGAGGCGCACGAGGTGGGCTGCGCTGTGGTCAAAGAAACGGCGATGGTGGCCTGTCCACAGCGCTACCCGGTGGTGATCACCACCAACAGCGGCTATCCACTGGATCAGAATCTCTACCAGACGGTGAAGGGGATGTGCGCGGCCACCGAAGTGGTGGAAGAGGGTGGCCTGTTGATTGTGGCGGCGCGCTGCAACGATGGTTTTCCCGATCACGGCAATTTTGCCAAACTGCTCTACCAGCACGATTCGGCGCAGGCCATGCTCGACACTGTCTACGCGCCGGGGTTTCACATGCTGGATCAGTGGCAAATCCAGAAATTTGCACAGGTGCTACTCAAGGCAAAGGTGGCGCTTTACAGTGAACTAAGCGCCGAACAGGTGGCGCAGGCCCATATCGAGCCGATTGACGATCTCAACGCCTACATCCGCCGCACCGTCGAGCGGCTCGGCCCCAACGTCCCCATTGCCGTCCTCCCTGAAGGGCCGATGACGATTCCCTACGTGCAGGAACGCATCGTCGTCTAGGATTTCAGCAAAATTGATCCACAGATTACGCGGATTAAAAGGATTCAGAAGTTAATCCTTTTAATCCGCGTAATCTGTGGATCTCTATTCTTCTCTCTGCGGATCCAACAGCCACGCCACCATCGCTTCGATCTCAGCGTCGGTCATTTCGTCGGCGTAGCTGAGGGGCATGAGATCGGCCTGGTAGCCTTCTACTTCGTGCGCGCCTGGATCGACGATGGAGAGGCGCACGTACTCGGCGGCGTCTTGGCCGGGGACGCGCTCGGCGGCGAGGACGGGCAGGTGTTCGAGGCTGGGCGCGATGAGGTTGTTGAGCGCCACCTGGTCGGTGGGATCCTTGAGGTAGTGACAGTCCACACAGCCCATACTGAGATAAAGCTCCTGCGGTGAGCGGATCAACGCAGCGGGGTCATTGGCCGGCGTGGCGGCGACGTCGTTCTGGTCCCCCAGCCAGGAAAGCACCCGAATGCGCCACATAAAGACTTCGCGCGACGCTTCCAGCGGCTCGGCCCCGCGCGACATGTTGCGCGACAGTTGCAGCCCTTCGCCCAACAATTCTCCTTGCAGGCCGGCGCGCTGGGCGCTGTTGATGGCGGCGGAGAGGTAGTTGCCCGCCAGGTAGGCGCGTTCCTGGATTTCGACGGCGGACATGCTTTCGTTGACAAACCAGAGCAGCAGGTTGGCCACCTGGGTGGCATAGCGGATCTCGAAGGTGGCCTGCACGGTGGAGCCGTACTGTTCGCCGAGGGATTGCGCCAGCATTTGCACCAGCGCTTCGGCTTCGTCGTAGGGTTCCACGGCGACGAGCGCGGCGGTGTCGACGGAGACGTTGAGCGCGGCGGCGCTGTCGACGAGCAACGCCATCACTTCTTCGAGGACGGGATCGTCCACGCGGGTGTTGGTGAGGCGCATAGAGCGCCAGTGGCCCACCCAGTAGCTGAGGTCGTCGAGTTGGTTTTCAAATTCAGCGGACGGCGGCGGCGCAGGCGTCGGTGCTTCGGGCTGCGGCGTGGACGTCGGCGTCGGGGTGGCGGTGGGCGTGGGTGGCGGCGGCGTCGACGTGGCCGTGGCAATTGGGCCGGGATTCTGCGGCGCGGGGACAAGCGATCCCAGCGCGGCGGAGCCGGCGCAGCCGGCGAAGACGACGGCGAGAACGATTAGCTGAAGTTGGATGAGTACGTTGCGCATGGGTCCTGTAAAAGTCGGTAGCGTGTGCAAAGACAGGCTTGGGCGTGTTCGTGATGCGTAGTGCGTGGTGCGTGTACCCGTTGAGGCAGCGAACACGGCACTGGATCGTTCAGGGGGGAAGTGCGTTGTTGCGTCCTTAGTATTCCACAAAAGGTAAAAATCTGGCGAAAAGTGCCCCCGCTAGGATGTGCCTTCTCTTCCCAATCCCCAGTCCCCGATCCCCAGTCCCCGATCCCCAGTCCCTCATCTTTTCGTTGTAGCGCGGAATCGGCAATTCTCTGATGCCATGCCCTGTCCCCTCGGCTATACTGCAACCAACAGCGAGTGCAGAGAACAATCTAGATGATGCGTCAGGTACGGTCATTCGGAGTGGCGGGCGTGCACGTTAAGGACGGCACATCGGCTATCAGCTCTCTGCGTCAGGCTGAATTCATTCAAACTTTTGCGCTTCCGCCCGGCGCCCCCAGCCCGCGGAAGAGGGAAACGGGGATCACATGTTGCACTTAAGCCACAACAGCTACGAAATGTCGAAGCAGCGCTACCAGGACTTCTTGCGCGAGAGCCAACAGGATCGCAAGTCCTTGTACCTTGGCCGCCGCCGCGACCGCTTCGCCACCCTGATGGTCAACCTTGGCGCCATGATGATCAACATTGGCCGCCGCATGCAGATCCCCGCTGAACAGGCAGGACGCACCCTTGAGCAAGCTAGCTCCGGTGCCGCCCAGTAGGCGAGGAAACTGACAAAATGACCAATCAAACAAGGGACAAAAAATAAGCCCCAGTCGATGCGACTGGGGCTTGTTTTTTATGCGCTGGGCTACGGCTGGTGTCTGTTCAAGACAACTGGCTCCATCATCGCTACAGTCTCTCCGATTTCGTAAAGAAACTCCGCCGCCAGATCCGCACCGTTCGGCCATTCGATCGTCTCACTGTCATTGGGCAGGGAAACTTGTGCGAAAAACTCTGGCGCGCGTAGCGGCTGAAACACAGGACCAGAGATGGCGTCCCAGTGTTCGGCGAAGTCTACATCTTTCACAACGCCGTTGTTGAAAGTCAGCCGAAGTCGGAAATCTTCTAATAATTGGAATTCGGTCACAGCTAATAGCATTCGTTTCCTCATGATCTCAATCCAACGGCTCAATCCGCACCAGATACTCTTGCCGACGAGCCAAATCCCAATTCGCCAATAGTTCAGAGCGATGCAAATCCAACCACGCCCATATCATCTGCAATGCAGAACGCGACATGACCCCATGCACGCGGCCTGTTTCAATTTCTACCGTAACTTCTTGCCCCGCAAACCACGCATGGAAATGGGGCGGCGGATGATCGTTATAGCGCATCCGAATGATAATGCCATGGAAGCGGCTAATTTCAGGCATAAAGTCCTTCAACTTCTGAACTGCTATGATTCTGTGGACAAAATTATACCATACTTGCTCGAATTCTGCGTCAGCCTCGGTTGAGTCTCCTCCCTGCGCGTGATAAGATCCTCCCCATCTTCACTCTCCTTCCACCAACCTGAGGTGACCCAATGATCTTGTTGACCGGCGCCAATCATGCCCTGGCGCGTGCGTTGCTTGCCTCCCTGCCCAAGGACCAACCCATCCGCGCCGTGGACGCTGCCTTCACCGCCGCCGTCCCCGCCGCAGAGACACGCACCGGCGATCTGCGCGATCAGGCGTTTGTGGACGCCATCGTCGACGGCGTGGAGACGGTGATCCACCTCTCGCCCATCGCCGCGCCATTCGAGAACGAGAGCGACGTCCTCGATCACGCCACGCGTGGCACCTACCAGTTGATCAAGGCCGCCGGCGAACGTGGATCACGCGTGATTCTGGGCAGTTCGCTCGACCTTTTCGCCCCGCTCTGGCATCGCTACCGCGTCGATGAATCCTGGCGACCGCAGCCATCCACCGAGTTGCCGGTGCTGTGCGCCTTCCTGGCCGAAGTCGCCACGCGCGAAGTAGTGCGGGTGACACGCACGCCGGCCATCTGCCTGCGCTTCGGCACAATTGTGGACGGCGACCTCACCGATCCCCGCCACCTGCACATGGACGACGCCGTCGCCGCCGTGCGCAGCGCCCTGGCCGCGCACGTGGACGGCTGGCGCATCTTCCACATCGCCGCCGGGGACAATGCCGCCGTCCCCCTGGCCCGCGCCGCCGATGAACCGCTGCACTTCACGCCGCAACACATCTTTAACGGCCAGACAGCGCCGTCAGCGCCTGCCAAACCGTCCCCGATCCCGGCACGACCGATCCGCAACGTGGTGGTCTTCGGCGCGGGCGGTCCACTGGGCAGCCAGTTGGCCGAGGAGCTGACGCAGCACTACACCGTGCGCCTCACCGACATCGCCCCTGCCGAGGAATTGGCCAAGCGCCCGCCGCAGTCGCCCGGCGCGCCGCTGCCCAAGCCGCCGTCCCCGCCGCACATCTGGGAAATCGTCGACGTGCGCGACGCCGAACAGGTGATGGCCGCCTGCGCCGGCATGGACGCCATCATCAACGTCTCCGTGGTGCGCCACGATCCCGCCGACGCCTTCCGCGTCAACACGCTGGGCGCATACAACGTCATGCGCGCCGCCGTGGCCCACGGCATCCACCGCGTTGTGCACACCGGCCCGTTTATGCTGGGCGAACGGGGCGCCGGCGGCTACGATTGGGACGACTACGTGGTCGACGACGTCCCCGCGCGGCCGGGCACGGGTTGGGTCTACATCCCCAGCAAGCTGCTGGGCCAGGAGATCTGCCGTGTCTTCGCCGAAACCCACGGCCTGAGTGTGCCCACGCTCACCTTCTGCGCCTTCCGCAACCCCGACGTGCCCAACCGCTACGTCCACCCGCTCAGCGTTTCCTGGCAAGACGCCGCCCGCGCCCTACGCTACGCCGTCGCCGCGCATGAAATGCCGTCGCCCTACGAGTACATGCACATCGGCGCAGAACTCCCCCACGGCGTCTTCCCCATGCACAAAGCCAAGCGCCTTTTAGGCTGGACGCCGGAGCACGCATTCGAAGATCTCTACAGGCGATAATTGGTCGAGTCAGTGCCTGGCACGGGGCAAGCGCTGCTTCGTCTACGAAAAAGCCTCTGCCCCGTGCCAGGCACTGACGGGTCGATCCCGTCAAGCCGCCGATCACCCAGCATTGCCGAACACGCTCTGCCCTTTTGCACTTTGCCTTTTGCCTTCTTTCCCTTGCCCGGAGGTTCCCATGCACCCCATCCCACCATCGCCCCACTTCACACCAATTTCGTTGGACGCTCACTACACCCACAGACGCGCCGATCTGCCCAACACCTTCGCCGATCCCGATGCGTTTGGCTACGGCGCGCAGACGTTGATCGGCATGCCGTTTGTGCTTGGCCCGCGCGATGCCGCCAATGTCTTGCTGGTGGACCAGAACGACGTTGCGCTCGATCTAGGATCGATCCACGCCGGCTATGTGATCTTTCTTCACGTCGTTGAGGACCGCATCACCAATTACGCCGACGGCCTGGCCGATTTCGCCGCCGACGGCAACCTGATCGGCCAAGCTGTCGCCGACTACGTCCTCGAATACGCGGACGGCGAAAGCGTGGTCACGCCGATCCGGCGGCGCTTCGCCATCCAGCAAAGCCACATCGGCTGGGGGGCCAGCCCGTTCGAGGCTATCCCCGCCGCCGCCCACGAGATTGTCAACAGCGTCACCGAACAAATTCAACTGGGGCGCATGCCGAAGACACACTATGGCCGCGGCGAAACCCGCCACGAGTCTATGCGCAACCGCAGCGGCGGACAGCTCTGGCTTTACGCCCTGCCCAACCCGCACCCGGATCGGCCCATCCGCCGCCTGCGCCTCGTGGCGGGGGACGAGCGCGTCGCCGTCTACGGCCTCAGCGCCACCACGCTCCAGGACCATCCCCTGCGCGCCGGGGTGCGCCGCAAAGTGCGCCTGACCCTGCCCTCCGGCGTTGCCCTCAACCGCCTCGGCGAAGTGGACGACATCGCCATCGACCTGGGCTACGTCATCTCGGCCCGCGCCGCGCTGGATTACGACCACACCCGCTGGCTCAGCGCCGATCCCAATGTGCAGCCAGCGCGCGCCGAAAATGCCGTCGTTGTCGAGTATTCGGCCCATCCGGCGGCGCGTCTTTACGTGGGCGACGGCGAACAGCGTAAGGTTTATGAACTTTCCCAACTGGCAGGGGATGACATTGTCGAAATCGCGCCGGCGCACCGTCCTGTGCGGCTGCGCATCGTGGAAAAAGGATCGGGGCAGCCGGTCGCCGTGCGGCTACACCTGCACGGCGCAGCGGGCGAATACCTGCCCCCACGCAACCACCACCGGCGGGTCAACGGCTACTGGTTCGAGGACAATTACGGCGAATTCGTCAACAGCCGCAACGAATACAGCTACGTCGACGGCGATGTGGACGTGGATCTGCCGCTGGGCCAGGTCTACGTAGAAATCAGCCGCGGCTACGAAGTCAAACCGCTGCGCACCGTCGTCGAGGTGACGGCGCAGACCGATGAGATCATCTTCGAGGTAGAGAAGGTGCTGCGCTGGCGCGAGGACGGCTGGGTGACGGCGGACACCCATGTCCACTTCCTTTCGCCGCAGACGGCGCTGCTGGAAGGTCAGGCGGAAGGCGTCAACGTGGTCAATTTGCTGGCGAGCCAGTGGGGCGAGATGTTCAGCAACGTCACCGATTTTGACGGCAAGACCACGATTGGGGCCAAAGAGTTCGGCGGCGACGGCGAATTTCTGGTACGCGTGGGCACCGAAAACCGTATGCAGGCGTTGGGTCATATCTCGTTGCTGGGCTACAGCGGGCGCATGATCAACCCACTCTGCACCGGCGGCCCTTCCGAGTCGGCCATCGGCGATCCACAGGAAGTGATCATGGCCGAGTGGGCGCAGCGCTGCATCGAGCAGGGTGGGCTGGTGGTGATGCCACACGGCCCCAATCCGCAGGGCGAACGCGCCGCCGACATTGTCCTGGGGCTGATTCACGCCATCGAAATGATGACCTTCAACCCCTACAACGCCCAGATCAACCCCTACGGCATCGCCGACTGGTATCGCTTCCTCAATTTAGGCTATCAGGTGGCTGTCTGCGGTGGATCGGACAAAATGGCGGCGTCTTCATTGCTGGGAGGCGTGCGCACCTACACCCACCTGGGCGCGCGCGACTTCACCTACGAAAACTGGATCGCCGCCACCAAAGCGGGCAACACCTTCGTCACCGTGGGGCCGCTGGCCGAGATGCGCGTGGATGGTCAGATGCCGGGCAGCACGCTCAACCTGCCTGCATCGGGCGGCACGGTGGAAGTGACGTGGAAGGTGGAATCTGTCTCTTTGCCCGTCGACACGGTTGAAATCGTGGTGGGCGGGCTGGCGGTGGACAGTGTCAAGGTTGAGCATGTCCTGGCGGCAGCGGGCAGCGCCCAGGTGCGCGTGGACAAATCCACCTGGATCGCGCTGCGTGTGCGCGGCAGCTACCAGGGCAAACCCGAAGACATCGCCGCCCACACCAGCGCCGTGCAGGTAATCGTGGGCGACGCGCCCATCTTCTCGCAGGCCGACGCCGCCGCCATCCTCGACCAGATCGAAGGATCGATGGCCTACCTCGACGTGCTGGCGCCGAATGTCAACGCCGCCCGGCTGCGCCAGATGCGGTCGATCCTCGAAGGCGCCTACAATCGGCTGCACCAGCGCATGCACCGCAACGGCGTCTTCCACGAGCACAGCGCGCCCAACGATCATCACGGATAAAATCAGTCATATACGGTAGGGGTTTGCGTGGGGCGGAAGCAGATGTCGCTAGATGGGCGAGCGAGCCTTCCGCCCCACGCAAACCCCTACGTGACCTGTACAGTTACCTTTGCGGTTGATTTTCTGCCTTCTGTAGGCGGCTACCCTCTCACCGACCCCGCGAAAAGACCTTGCACCAGCGCCCGCTGCACCAGCGCCCGCTGCACCAGCGCCCGCTGCACCAGCATGTAGAGGATGTCGGCGACGATGTGCGCGGCGAGGCCCACCGGCACCGTCTGTAACTGGCTGCTGGTGATGAAGATCAGCGCGTAGAGGAATTCATTCCACGAGAGCGTAAAGGCGAAGATGCCGGCTGCCACCAGTCCTGGCGCGGCCAGGGGCAAGAGGATCTTGTAGAAGGTCTGCAAGCGGGTGCAGCCGTCGATTGTGGCGGCTTCTTCCATATCTTTGGGATGTTGCGGAAGTAGCCCGTCAACATCCACGTGCAGAAGGGAATGCTGAACGTGAGATAGGTGACGGGCCAGGCGCACATGCTTTGACGGGAAACCTGCTGGCCCGTGCCAGGCACTGTTGGAGCACAGCGTCAAATGCACCCGAAAACAGCCACACATGACATTCATTGGCCTCTATGCTATGATGGCGTGCATTCAGAACCAGACACCCACCCACGCATGGGGAGCGGATCGCGTGTCCTTGTCGAACTCATCGTCGAACTCATCGTCGAACTCATCTCCACAAATCGCCACATTTCAGCCGGCGGAACGGGTGCGCAACTTCGGCACCACGGTCTTCAGCGCCTTCACCACCCTGGCCATCGAGAAAAACGCCGTCAACCTGGGGCAGGGCTTCCCAGATTTCCCCGCGCCCGATTTCATCATCGAAGCGGCGCAGGAAGCGGTGGCGCGCCATTTAAATCAGTACGGGCGCGGGGCCGGTCATCTGCGCCTGGTCAACGCCGTGGCAGACGTCTACAGCCCGCTGTTTGGGCGAAAGCTCGATGCGCTGCACGAGATCGTGGTCACCGTGGGCGCTACCGAGGGCATCTTCGCTACGATCCAGGCGCTGGTCAACCCCGGCGACGAGGTGATCCTGATTGAGCCGTTCTACGACAGCTACCCGGCGTCGGTGATCATGGCCGGCGGGGTGCCCGTCTACGTGCCGCTGCGCCGCCAGCCAGGATCGCACAGCGCCGCCGCCTGGCAATTGGACATGGCCGAACTGGAAGCCGCCATTACGCCCAAGACAAAACTGCTCATTGTCAACACGCCGCTCAACCCGGTGGGCAAGGTCTACAGCCGCGATGAACTACAAGCCATCGCCGATCTGGTGATCCGCCATGACCTGCTGGTGCTCAGCGACGAAGTCTACGAGTGGATGGTCTACGGCGCGGCGCAACACACGCGCATCGCCACGCTGCCCGGCATGTGGGAACGCACCGTCACTTTGGGCAGCGCCGGCAAAACCTTTTCGGTGACAGGCTGGAAGATCGGCTGGGCGATTGCGCCGCGCCCGCTGGCGCACGCCGTGCTCATGGCGCACCAATGGATCCCCTACGTGGTGGCGACGCCGCTGCAAGAAGCAGTGGGCATTGCCTTCGAGCAGGCGGGTCCGCGCGGATATTTTGACGACCTGCGCAACATGTACCAGCAAAAACGCGACAAGTTGCTCACCGCCCTCACCAGCGCCGGCCTGCCGCCCATCACCCCCGACGGTTCCTACTTTATTTTGGTCGACACAGCCAAGCTGCCCACGCCCCAGGAGAACAGCGGTGATCCACGCGATTACAGCGTCTGCCGCTGGTTGACCAGCGAAATCGGCGTGGCGGCGATTCCACCATCGGCCTTCTACAGCGCCGCCCACAGCCACCTGGCCGCGGACCTGGCGCGCTTCTGCTTCTGCAAAACCGACGGCGTCCTCGACGAAGCGGCGCGACGGTTAAGGGCAAATCTTTGATTATAAGCATTACTTTTCACCAAACCAACCAGACGCCAGATCTCTCCTCGCCTTACTGCACGAAAGGAGCGTGCACACGATGAACTTACAGCCCGTCCAGGCCAATCTTGTGGAGCTTGAAGTCGATTGTATTGTCGTCAACCTCTTTGAAGGGGTGACGGAACCTGCCGGCGCCACCGGCGCAGTGGACAAAGCGCTCAACGGCGCCATCCGTCGCCTGATTGCCGGCGGCGATTTCACCGGCGAGGAAGGGAAAACGGCGCTCCTTTATACCAATGGACAGATCCCGGCGGCGCGTGTACTCATCGTCGGGCTGGGCAAGAGCGACAAGTTCGACGTGCACGGTGTGCGCACGGCGTCGGCGTCGGCGGCGAAGGAGTTGCAGAAACTCAAAGGTGTTAAGACCTTCGCCACCGTCGTCCACGGCGCCGGCATCGGCGGTGTAGACGTCGCCATCGCAAGCCAGGCGCTGGCCGAAGGGACGCTGCTGGCCACCTATCGTGTCCACAAATACCGGCGCAAACGCGACGAAGTCACCCTCAACGATGTGTTGATCGTCGAATTCGACGGCGCCAAGATGAAAGCGGTGGAAGCAGGCGTGACGCGCGGCGAAATCATTGCCCGCGCCGTCTGCAAAGCGCGGGATCTGGTGAGCGAACCGCCCAACATCCTCACGCCGGGCGAGCTTTCGGCCCGCGTGCGCCGCATGGCCGAAGACGTGGGCATGCAGTACGCCGTCCTCGGCGAAGAGGAGATGCAACAGAACGGCATGAACTTGCTCCTGGCCGTCAGCGCCGGCAGCCAGCACGAAGCGCAACTGGTAATCGTCGAACACGCGCCCGAAGGCCACGAAACCGAAGCGCCCGTGATCCTCATGGGCAAGGGCGTCACCTTCGACACCGGCGGCATCAGCATCAAACCCGCCGACGAAATGTGGCGTATGAAGAACGACATGGGCGGCGCCGCCACCGTCATCGCGGCGATGGAAGCCATCGCTCGCCTCAACCTGCCGCGACGGGTAATCGGCGTGGCCCCCGTCGTCGAAAACATGCCCGACGGCAAGGCATTTCGCCCAGGTGATATCCTCACCGGCATGAAGGGCAAAACCGCCGAGATTATCAGCACCGACGCCGAAGGGCGGCTGATCCTGGCCGACGCGCTGGCCTACGTCAGCCGCTTCAAGCCCACGGCTGTCGTCGATCTGGCCACATTGACCGGCGCCATCGGCATCGCGCTGGGCAAAGCCGCCGCCGGCTGTTTCGCCAACAACGAGACGCTGCAAAACTCGCTGCTCTACGCCTCGCAGCGCAGCGGCGAACGCATCTGGCCCATGCCCATGTGGGACGACTACAAAGAAGTGATCCGCAGCGATATGGCCGAGGTCAAAAACAGTGGTGGGCGCAACGGCGGTGTCAGCACCAGCGCCAAATTTCTAGAGCACTTCACCGAAGGCTATCCCTGGGCGCACCTCGACATTGCCAACGTGGTGTGGACAGACACCGGCAAGGCTGAGTGCCCCAAAGGAGCCACCGGCTTCGGCGTGCGTCTGCTCGTGGAACTAATCAGCGCCATGTAAAGTCAGCGCGATGAAAAATATGACAGGGTGAAGGGGTGACAAGTTGACAAGGGATTTTGATGGAATCGTAGAAATTTTGCGCCGGCGCGCCTGTTGGCTGAAAACGGGCGGCGCGCTGGCGTTGGTCCTTTTGCTGACGGGGCTGAACGCCGTCAACGCCTTCGCCGCCGGGACGGCTGCGCCCTCTTTACAGGACGCCGAACTGGAGATCTGGCCGGTGCTGCTGCCGCTCCTCTTCGCTGCCGCCGCTGTGGAACGCGCCATTGAGCTGGGCTGGAACTACATCGAGTGGATCCTGATCCGCTTCTTCCGCTGGCAGCCCAGCACGCTGAAGTCGGCCAGCTACGTGCAGTTCAAAAGCGGCACCAGCCTGCTCGCCGGCCTCGGTTTGGGCATCCTTGTGGCCAATTACAGCGGCATGCGCCTGCTCGAATACCTGACTCCTTACGCGCCCACCCTGCTCGGCAACATCCCCGACAACTGGGACATCATCCTTAGCGGCATCGTCATCGGCGCGGGGACGAAGCCCGCCCACGACATTTTGGGCCTGATCACCCACATCAAGAACTTCACCGCCGGCGCCGCCGTCAGACAGCGCGAACAGGCCGGCGCCGCCCTGGCCGAAGGCATCCTCAAACTGCATCAGGCCGACGCCGCCTACAACGTAGACGTGCCTGGCATCGGCTCCACGCGGCTACGCTCGCAGAGCCGCAGCGAAGACGGCGCCGAACTGGGCCAGGAAGATCGCATGCGCCGCTATGCCGAAATCATCCACGACAATTTGTACCTGGGATCTTGAGCAGAAATAGAACAGGATAGGGATTGGGGACTGGTGATTGGGGACTGGGGTTGAATTTACAGTTCGATGTCCTCAAAAAGACGATGAATCGTCCAATCGCTAACCAATCGACAAGCCTAATCCCCAATCCCCAGTCCCCAGTCCCTTACCCTCGCGGTCTACTTCCCATCTCTTGATCGATTTGACAACATCCCCCACAGTGAATAAACTTTGCCCATCGCCCTTCTGAAATCCAATTTCTGGAAATCTCGACCCATGCTCGGCTTGCTTGCCATCACAGCCAATACCTGCTTGTGTTGTTGCCTTTGTCTGTTGCGGAGACGGTGGACGCTCTCTTCGGCGCAAGGGCCTGCTTGCTAGCCGAAATTACAAGAACCACTGTACTTCGCAGATGTGCGAATCCGGTGGCGAGCATGACGACAAGCGCTCAGCTACTCCTGAGCGCTTTTTTGTTGACAACAGCGCTGCCGGAGATCGGGCAGCGTTTTTTGATCGGTGGAGAGAGATTGAGAGATTAGGAGATTAGGAGATTGGGGATCGAAATGCCACATACCGAAGGACACGCCATGACCGATACATCTTTGATCCTCCCCAGCCTGGTGGTGACGCCGAAATGGCTGGTAAGCCGGCTGGATCAGCCGGATCTGCGGCTGCTGGATGTGCGCAGCGCCGAAGCCTACGCCGAAGGACACATCCCCGGCGCGGTGCGCGTGGAACTGTCCACGTTGAGCCGCGAAGTGGACGGCGTCGGCGGTATGCTGCTGCCGCCCGACGAATACGCCGCTCGCCTGGGCGAATTGGGCGTAGACGACAGCAAGATCGTGGTTGTCTACGACGACAACTGGGGCATGCCGGCGGCGCGTGTGCTGTGGGGCTTACGCCGCTATGGACACACCAACGTCGCCATCCTCACCGGCGGCTGGGATCGCTGGAGCGAAGAAGGCCACCCCATCAGCACAGACGAGGCGACGCCCTCCCCCACCCGCTTCACCGTCCACGCCGACGACGAGCAGATCGCGCTGCGCTCCTGGATCCTGGCGCAGTCGAACCGCCCCGATCTGGTGATCATCGACACGCGCACCTTCGGCGAGTTCGAGCAGGGGCACCTCCCCGCCGCGGTGAATTGGGACTGGATGAACGGCGTCCCTGTGGAAGGCTGGGACGCCCTGCGCCAGGACGACGCGCTACACGGCGAACTGGCGGCGCTGGGCATCACGCCCGACAAGGAAGTGGTGACCTACTGCCGCTCCGGCGCACGGGCAGCACATACCTACGTGCTGCTGCGCCAGTTGGGCTTTGAGCGAGTGCGCAACTACGACGGTTCGTGGCTGGAATGGTCACAATTTGTCCCCCAATCAGGAGGTCATTGATGAGCACACAATTTTCGCCACCATCGCGCACTTCACCACTGCGCGGGCTGTTGATCGCCCTGGGCTTCCCCGAATCGACCCAGATCCCCAGCCGGGTCTGGATCGGGCTGCTGGCGTCGGCGGCGGCGCTGGTGTTGTTGTGGACAGCCAACGTCATCGACGGCGAGATGGGGCTGTTCTGGACCTTTGGGCTGGCCTTCGGTTTTGTGCTGCAGCGCAGCCGCTTCTGCTTCGCCAGCGCCTTCCGCGATGTCTTTTTGCTGGGCCACGGGCGCAGCATGAAGGCCGTCCTCGCCGGGTTGACGGTGGCGACGCTGGGTTTCGCCGTGGTGATGAGCCGGCAGGTCCCCAACACCAGCCTGGGCATCCTGCCGCCCGATGCGAATGTGCTGCCGCTAGGGCTGCACACGGTGGTGGGCGGTCTGCTCTTTGGCGTGGGCATGGTGGTGGCGGGCGGCTGTGTCTCGGGTAGCATCTACCGCATGGGCGAAGGCTACATTGCCTCGTGGGTTAGCTTTGGCGGCATCATGGTCGGTTTGCTGGGGGCGGCCTACACCTGGAACTGGTGGTGGAATTTCCAGATCGCGGACGGCGCGCAGATCTGGCTGCCCACCTACATCGGTCATGGCGCCGCGGTGGCGGTGACATTGCTGGGGCTGCTGGCCGTCTACCTGCTGGTGATCTGGTGGGAAAGCCGCGCCGGCATGACGATTCCCGACGCACCCTTCCAGGGCAACGACGATGAGACCTTTGCGGCCAAACTGAGCAACTCGCTGAACCGGGTCTTTGTCCACGGCTGGCCGATTGCGATTGGCGGGGCGATCCTGGGCGGGCTGAATGTGCTGCTCTTTACGACGGCGCACCCGTGGGGCTTCACCGGCGAAGTGTCGCGCTGGGTGCTGGGCGCGGTGAACACGCTGGGCGTCGGCCCTGGCGAGTTGCAAGGAGCCAGCGAACTGCCCGGCTGCGCGCTGGACACAGAAGGCGGCATCTTGCACCACATGCTCTTCCTGGTGTGGGGCATGGTGCTGGGATCCTTCATTGCCGCCACCTTCTCCGGCGAGTTTAAGATCCGCCTGCCCCGCCAGCGCACACGCTACGCCCAGGCCCTGGGCGGCGGCGTGGTGATGGGCTACGGCGCCGGCCTGGCCATGGGCTGCACCATCGGCGCCTTCTTCTCGGCCATCCCCTCGCTGGCCGTCAACGGCTGGGTTTTCGCCCTCTTCCTGGCCATCGGCGCCTGGATCGGCACCTGGATCATTCAACGGATTGACTGAGAACGATGGATGAGATGATGAGATGATGAGATGATGAGATGATGTTTGGCGACATTTCATCATCTTCTGTCCAGCAAATTTACTTTCAGAAAGGAGATCTTCCCATGTCCACCAAACTTTCCGAACTCGATGTGCGCGGCGAAATCTGTCCTTACCCGATGATGAAGACGGTGCAGGCGCTGAAAAAGCTCAAGCCCGGCGATCCGGGGCTGGAAGTGATCACCGACCACGCGCCGGCGCTGGAGACAATCCCCACGCAGGCGGCGCGGCTCGGCTTTATCACCGAAATCACCGAAACCGGCAACCCCGAATGGCGGTTGCGCTTGACTCGCAACAAGTAACCCAAGACGCAACATACAACCCAAGACACAACCCAAGACACAACCCAAGACACAACGCATCACCCAAGCACAACACACAACCACGGAGAAAAACCATGCAACGCAAACTGATCCTTTTCTTGCTCTTGTTAACAGCCTTGATTGTCAGCGCCTGCGCCATCCCAGTAACCACGACCATCCCGGCAGAGAGCGCCCCAGAGGTCGTGGACGGCTATGCCAAGCCCGAAGTGCTGGTAGATACAGCATGGGTGAAGGAGAACCTCGAAAACCCCAGTGTCCGCCTGATCGACGTCAGCAATGCTGAGACCTACGCCGCCGGTCACCTGCCGGGCGCGATCCACGTGCCGCTGGGCCAGTTCACCAATCCTGACGATCCGGTGCAGGGGCAGATTCTGACGCAGGATGGCCTGAGCGCGCTTTTCAGCCAACTGGGCATCAACAACAGCGACACCGTCGTCTTCTACGACAACAATTCCAACTTGCAGGCATCCCGCGCCTATTGGGTGCTAAAGTATTATCAGCACGCCGATGTGCGCGTCTACAATGGCGGCAGCAAGAAGTGGACAGCCGATGGTGAAGCCCTGGTCACCGATACACCGCCGGCGCTGGCAGCCACCGAATATGTGGCCGGTGAGGCCGATGTAGCCATTCGCACCACCTGGGAGTATGTGGTAGAGCAGACGGAAAACCCCGAAACGCTCTTCTGCGACACCCGCGGCGTTGAGGAATATTTGGGCACCGATGTGCGCTCCGCTCGCGGTGGACACATCCCCGGCGCCATCAACCTGGAGTGGAACAACGCGGTGAATGAAGATGGCACCTTCCGCAGTGCCGCCGAGCTGTCGGAACTCTACCAGAAGGCCGGGTTTGTCCCTGAGAAGCAGATCATCACCTACTGCCAGACGGGCGTGCGCGGCGCGCACACATGGTTCGTCCTGCGCGAACTGCTGGGCTACCCCGATGTGCGCAACTACGACGGCTCGTGGGAAGAGTATGGCAATAAAGAAGAGAGTGTGATTGAGCAGTAAGGGGAGTGGAGATTAGGAGATTAGGAGATTAGGAGATTAGGAGATTAAGAGATTAGGAGATTAAGAGATTAGGAGATTAAGAGATTAGGAGATTAAGAGATTAAGAGATTAAAAGATTAGGGATCGCTTCATTGGGTGCGATCCCTAATCTCTCAATCTCCTAATCGCCCAATCTCGCAAAAAAGGGACGCCACCGCGGGTGCGTCCCTTTTTTGATCCGATTCAGTTGTCTGCCGTTACGCCGGCTGCTCGACTGTGCGCTGTGACCTTCGCCAGAGGAAGGCGATGATGCCCAGGATGACGGGCAACGTGGCCGCCATCGACCAGATGCGCAGTGGATCGGCGGTGATGGTGCGCCACAGGCTGCGCCGTTCTGTCATTTCTGGGTGCGCCGCCAGCAGGCGTTGTTTAAGGTCCGAACGAAAACAGGGGTCCGGCGCAACCGGTGGAACAGCGCCGGTGATAGTCTCACCGATGATAGTCTCACTGATGATAGTCTCAATGTCGATGGATTGACCACGAAACCAGGAGAATCTACCCGTTTGCTTCATGTTTGTCCTCTGTCTCTACCTGGCGGGCTGGGTCAAGGCTTTGCAAGTCCTTGCGCAGGGCGGCCAGGGTGCGAAAATAGAGCGACTTGATGGCGCCTTCGCTCTTGCCCAACAAAGCGCCAATCTCGATATTGGAAAGGTGGTTGCCAAATTTATAGAGCAGCAGATCCCGGCGATCATCGGGCAGGCGTTCAATCGCTTGCCAGAGTGCATCTTGTTCTTCAAGCGCTTCGACAACGACTTCGGGTTCAGCGCGTTTGCGTCCTGGCAGGCGCAGATCGTCGAACGAGAGGAAGCGCCGCCGGCTCTGATCCCGGTGCCAATTGGCCACCAGGTTGTGGGCAATGCGGTAAAGCCAGGCCGCAAACGGCAACCCACGATCTTCGTAGGTGTGCAGCTTTGAAAGCGCCCGGAAGAAGGTCCGCGCCGTTAGATCTTCCGCTTCTTGCTGATTGTGCACACGGTGGAAGACGTAGGCATAGATCCGGTCGACGTAGCGTTCGTAAAGCAGACCAAAGGCTTGGGGATCGGCCTTGGCCTCTTCCACCAACGCAGCTTCTTCGATCCGGCGCGCTTCGCCGGAGCGTTCACCCTGGTCTTTTTCAGATGGCATGGAGCGAGGTTCACCCGTCATGGCATGCGCCTCGCTTGCTTTCGAAATCGTGTATCATCTATAACACCCTGCTGTCGAATTGGTTACGCGCAGTGCATCAAGTGATGCAGTTGCCAGCCTTGTTTCACCTGTATTATAGGATGGGGGTATGCTTCGGGCAAACCGTTGCATTGGTCAGCCTGTTTGTTAACAAACGGCGAAATGTGCTATAGTAGCGGAAAATTTTGCCACGGTTTTGATTCTTTACGCAGAAAAAACCACTTCGTTTCACCAGAGAAAAGTTTCACCAGAGAAAAGTTTCACCGTTAAAAAAGCTTCATCGTTGAAAATCGACCTAGTCACCATCGCCGTTGCCATAGATGCAGGAGGGCGCCGTGCGCGTTAGCTGTTTTCAAGAGAATTTAGCCAAAGGGTTGTCGATTGTCGGGCGTGCCGTGGCCTCGCGCAGCACGCTGCCGGTGTTGGGCAACATCCTGCTCGAAGCCAAAGACAACCAACTGCGCCTGTCGGCCACCAATCTGGAGATCGGCATCAACTGCTGGATCGGCGCCCGCGTCGAGGACGAAGGCGCGGTGACGGTGCCGGCCCGCCTGCTGGCAGAGTTTGTCAACAGCCTGCCCGCCGAGCGCATTGACATGGAACTTTCGGTGCGCACACAGACGCTTCACCTGAGCTGTGGCCGCATCGACGCCAACATCAAAGGCATTGACGCCGCCGAGTTCCCAATCGTTCCAACGGTGGACAACGGCGACGGCCCCGAACAGACCGCCGAAGTGCTGGAAGGCAGCACCATCGCCCTGGAAACTGCCGGCCTGCGCAAGATGATCGATCAGGTTGTCTTTGCCGCCGCCACCGACGAGAGCCGCCCCACGCTTACCGGCGTCGAAGTCTCGTTCAAGGGCGACCGGCTGATTATGGCCGCCACCGACGGCTATCGCCTCAGTGTGCGCAGCGTGGCCGTGGATCACGAACTCGAAGACGACCTCACGGTGATCATCCCGGCGCGCAGCCTGGGCGAACTGGCGCGTGTCATCGGCGACGCCGACGAGGAACGTCCTGTACAGGTGACGGTGACACAGGCGCGCAACCAGATCCTCTTCCGCGTGTGGGGCAAGGGCAACGAAGCACGTGGCGCTTTCTTGCAGGTAGATGTGGTGAGTTCGCTCATCGACGCCCGCTTCCCCGACTATCGGGCGATTATCCCCAAGAACTACACCACGCGGACGGTGGTCTCCACCGAATCGCTGCTCAAGGCGGTGCGGGTGGCGCAGCTTTTCGCCCGCGACAACTCCAACATTATTCGGCTGGCGGTGATCCCCAACAACGGGGAAAGTGGATCAATTCGGCTCACAGCCACCAGCACCGAAATGGGCGACAATGTCAACGAGTTGGATGCGATGGTGGAAGGCGACGATCTAGAGATTGCCTTCAACGCCCGCTACCTGATCGATGTGCTCAGCCAGATCAGCGAACCACAGGTGGTGCTCGAAACCACACAGCCCAACCGTCCTGGCGCGATTCGGCCAGTGGGGGTGGGCAACGAGGAATTCCTGCATGTGGTGATGCCCATGCATCCGCCGCGCTAGCAGCATCAAGGATCTAAGCAGTGTTTGAATGGGATCCACAGGGGCGAATGAACGCGAAGCTTATGAATCAGACTGAAAATCTTGATGATGACCTGCGTCCTGAATATGACGTAGCGAAGCTGCGGGTGAAAGCTGTTGGAGTAGGTCGGCTGTCGAGTGAATCCGTTGTGAAGCTTGCTCCGGACGTCGCCCGCTTCTTCCCTACGGCGGAGGCCGTGAACGAAGCGCTGCGCTTCCTGATCCGCGCCGCACAGCAGGGCAACCCCGTCCTGCGCGAACACGAGGGGACGCCCTACACCGCCAAACCCGAAGACGACGAACCGCCCGCCTGATCTGGAGAACAACGCATGGCCGAAGAGACCATTTTCAGCAAAATCATCCGCAAAGAGATCCCGTCGCAGATGGTCTACCAGGACGATCGGGTGACGGCATTTCGGGACATCAGCCCGCAGACGCCGGTGCATATTTTGATTGTGCCCAACAAGCTGATCCCCACCGCCAACGACGTCAGCGCAGAGGACGAAGTGACGCTGGGGCGGCTTTTCACCGTGGCGGCCAGGTTGGCGGCGCAAGAAGGCATCGCCGAAGACGGCTACCGGCTGCTGGTCAACTGCAACCGGCACGGCGGGCAAGAAGTCTATCACCTCCACATGCACCTGTTGGGCGGCAGGCCGCTTGGGCCGATGCTGGCACGTCGTGATTGATAACAAAAAGCCCCGCCGGGTTGCAGAGATCCCGGCGGGGCTTTTTTGTTCGCCACATCAGGCGCTTTTCGTCATCGGGATCACCAGATCGTAGGGATAGTCGGTCAGGTAGATCAGCTCGCCGGCTTCGGTGAAGGCGACGGCGTCTTCGATGCGCACGCCGTAGCCACGTTCGGGGTAGTAGAGGCCAGGCTCAACGGTGATCACATGGCCCGGTTTGAGGACGGCTTTGTTGCTTTCCAGATGGCTCATGTTGGGCGATTCGTGGATCTCCAGGCCGATGCCATGCCCCAGGCTGTGGACGTAGCCTTCCTGTGTGCCGGAGTGGCTGCGGATCGTCTTGTGGCCTTTGGACTCGAAAAGATCGCACGTCATCATCTGAAAATCGCGGGTGGCGCGGCCTACTTTGAACTCGGCCATAATGTTGTCGAAGGCGGTTTTTACCAGATCCCAGGTTTCTTGTACTTCGTCGGTGGCGTAGCCCAGGCTCCAGGTGCGGGTGATGTCGTGGTAGTAGCCGCTGGTCACCGTGGGGTAGAAGTCGAAGACGATGCTCTTGCCCAACTGCAACGGCATAGACAGTTCGCCGTGGTTGTGGGGCACGCCGGCGTCGCGGCCCTGGGCGAAGATGTTGCCGTGATCCTGATTCATTTCGTAGACGAAGAGACGTTGGCGGATGAAGGTCTTGACGTCGCCGATGGTGAGCGGGTTGCCGTCTTTGCGCATGACCATCTCGTTGCGCACGCCGTGGCTCTGGATGAACTCCTGCACTTCGCCCATCACCTTGCAGGTGAGGACGCCGGCGCGTTTGAGTTCTTCGAGTTCGGCGTTGTCTTTGGTTTCGCGGGCGGTGTTGAAAAGCGTTTCGCCGTATTCGCCTACCAGTTCAATGTTTTCCACCAATTGGCTCACCCGCCCCACCAGCGCCAGCGCCGCGCCGATTTCGTCCATGCCGTAGAGGCCGATGCGCCCGTGCAAGCCCACCGCTTCCATAGCCTGGGCGATGAAGTCGGCGTTGGCCTCTAACTGATTGCCGTTGTGCTTTTTGAGCAGATCGTAGCGGTCGAAGCGATCATCGCGGCAGATCGTCTTCAGACCGGTGGCGGCGGCGGTGTCCCGTTCCATGGCGCCGTGGATCAGCGTCAACGGGCCGTCGGCGCTTTGCAGCAGCACCGCCCCTTCCATGTAGGCGCCGCCGGTGAGATAGCGCATCACCCAGCCGTGGCCGTTGCCCATCACCAGAAAGCCGTCAAGGTTGCGTTCCGCCATTAAGCGGTTTAGTTCGTGCTTCATGCGTATCCTCTTGCGCAGGAATGATTGGATGCCCACAGTGCGTGCAGGTTAGCACCGGCAATCTATGATGTCAACGTGGTGCGTGTTGCGTGGTGCGTGTTGCGTGGGTTAAGATCGTTGACACTGGATTGGGATGATTCTGGGGGGGTGGTGCGTGGACCAATCCAAGCACAACATTGCCACTGGTAGACGCAGCACGCGCTACGCTTAACACGCACCCACTACCATTCAGATACAGCACCCTCACCCCACGCAACACGAATCACGCGTCACGGAGCACGCCTTGAATCTCTGGTACCCCATCGGTCTGCTTGTGAGTCTTTTCGTTGTTTATGGCTCGATTAAGGACGATCGACTGTTGCGCGCCGACGGCGATGCCTTCCTGCGCCGTGTGGTGCGCGAAGACGGCTGGGGCTTTTACATTACGTTGCAGGCGGCGATTGGCCGGGCGACGCGTTATGCAGCAGCGGAACTGGCAGCCGTTCAAGATCCAGAGCAGCGCCTGCGCAAGCTGGAGTCGGTGGTGCTGCGCATCCCCAACAAGCAACGCCTGCTGCAGATGACGCAGTGGGAGATCCGCTTTCGGCTGGTGGCTTTCCTCGTTTTTGCGTCTGTCCTCGTCTACGATTTCTTCGCCGGTGGCATGTTTGGCGGGTAATCGTCTCCTCGCTTTGGCATCACCCCAACAGAGACAGCGCATTTTCCACGCTATATTGATTCCACTTGTTCCGATTTTCTCAAATCAACAGAATGCATCTCTATAAAATTCAGAAATTGCGCCACGAAGGGCAGGACGAGAAATTGATCCACAGATTTCACCGATTAAAAGGATTTGCAGAGGGATAAGAAAAATCTTCGTATACGGTAGGGGTTTGCGTGGGGCGGAAGCCGGTGTCGCTTCATTGGCCAGTGAGCCTTCCGCCCCACGCAAACCCCTACACGAGCTGAAAATCTGTGAAATCTGTGGATCAACTTCTGCCTCATGGCGATACATCTCTTGTTCCATGATCGAGAAGAGTAGGGTGATGACGCAAAACGAACGTAGTCTAGCAACCAAGCAGCCTGAAACACGGAATGGCACCATGATCGAACTGCCGACTTTGGTGCAACTGCACGGACTGAGCAAGTCCTATCGCGAGGCCGGCCAGGATCATGAAGTGTTGGCTTCGATTGACTGGCGCTTCCCACAAGGACAGTTTTCGTGCCTGTTCGGCAAGTCGGGCAGCGGCAAGAGCACGTTGCTCAACCTGATTTCGGGGATCGACCAGCCGAGCGGTGGACAGGTGCTGATCCGCGACAAAGATGTTGACGTCGATTTGACGGCGCTGAGCGATCACGAACGCACACTTTTCCGCCGGCGCAACATCGGCATCGTCTTCCAATTCTTCAACCTGATCCCCACCTTGACGGTGTTGGAAAATGTCAGCCTGCCCATTGAACTGGCCGGCGGCGACCGCAAAGGAGACCGCCGCGCCGCCGAGTTGCTGGCCCGTGTCGGCCTGGGCGACCGGCTGGACAGCTACCCCGACAAGTTGAGCGGCGGCGAACAGCAGCGTGTCGCCATTGCCCGCGCCCTCGTCCACGATCCGGCGCTCGTCCTCGCCGACGAACCCACCGGCAACCTCGACGAAGGCACTGGCGACACCGTCCTCGATCTGTTGCTCGAACTCAGCCGCAACGCCGGCAAAACCTTGATCATGGCCACCCACGATCCGGATATCGCCCAGTACGCCGATCAGGTGTTGTACCTTGAGCATGGGAAGCTTGTGTCGCATAGGGCGAGGGACTAGGGATCGGGGACTGGGGACTGGGGATTGGTGTCGCTCAATTGCTGATGATGGGATGATGAAGATGGTGGGATGATGAAGATGATGGAACTCGACGATCATCATCTTCATCATCCCATCATCGGCACCCCCAAAGTAAGCCGCCAATGTACAACCCCCAGTCCCCGATCCCCAATCCCCAATCCCCCCACAAAGACAACATACAATGACGATCAAACCTTTCCTCACGCAACTCCGCCTCGCCTGGCGACATGCCTGGCGACGGCCTTTACAATCGATTTTTCTCGTGGTGGGGGTAGCAATTGGCGTGGCCATGATTGTGGCCATCGACCTGGCTAACGGCTCCGCCGGTCGCGCCTTTGAACTGGGCACCGAGACCGTCACCGGCAAGGCGACGCACCAGATCGTGGGCGGCCCCAGCGGCCTCGACGAGGATCTCTACACCTCCTTGCGCCGTGACCTGGGCTACCGGCTCAGCGCGCCTGTGGTGGAAGACTATGTCTCCGTCCCCGCGCTGGATGCGCAGCCCATGCGCCTGCTGGGGGTGGACGCCTTCGCCGAACCACCTTTCCGCAGCTATCTGGGCCAGGACCCCGCCATCAACAGCAATGGTGACCTGAGCATCCTGCTCGTGGAACCGCAGACGATCCTGCTCAGCGCCGAAGTGGCCGCCCGCTACGGCCTGGAACCGGGGGATCTGATCAACATCCGCTCCGGCACCCAAACCGTGGATCTAACCATTGTCGGCCTGCTCGATCCGTCGGACGACCTCAGCCGCCGCGCCCTGGACGGCCTGCTGATTGCCGACATTGCCACGGCACAAGAGGTGCTGGGCAAGGTCGGGCGGCTGGATCGCATCGACTTAATCGTCCCCGCCGACGAGGCCGCCACACTGGAGCGGATCGAGTCGATCCTGCCGCCGAGTGCGCGCATTGTGCGCCCCGAAGCGCGCAGCGGCACGGTAGAAGAGATGACCGCCGCCTTCCGCCTCAACCTGACGGCGCTCAGCCTGCTGGCGCTGGTGGTGGGCATGTTCCTGATCTACAACACTGTCACCTTCAGCGTGATCCAGCGGCGGCCCGTCATCGGCACGCTGCGCGCGCTGGGCATGACCCGTCGCGAAATTTTCAGCATGATCCTGGTGGAATCGCTGCTCTTGGGCTTCCTCGGCACGCTGGCCGGCCTGGGGCTGGGGATCATCCTGGGGCGGGGCGCGGTGCAGGCGGTGACGCAGACCGTCAACGATCTCTTCTTTGTGGTGGCGGTGCGGGATGTCAGCGTGCCGGTGTGGACGCTGGTGAAAGGCGTGGTGAGCGGGCTGGCTGCGGCGTTGGTGGCGGCCATTGTGCCTGCCTACGAAGCGACCAGCGTGCCCCCCGCTGGCGCGCTCAAACGCTCCGACGTGGAAGAGAAGGTGCGCGGCGCACTGCCCTGGGTAAGCGGCGCCGGCGTGATCGTCTTCCTTGTGGGCGCGCTGCTGCTGATCCCTGAATGGAACCTGATCATCACCTTTTTTGGACTCTTCGCCATTGTCATCGGCATTGCGCTGCTCACACCAGGGATCACCCTTGTGCTCATGGACGGGATGCAGCGGCTGGTGGGGCGGCGGCTGGGTATCCTCGTGCGCATGGCCCCGCGCGACATTGTCCGCTCGCTCTCGCGCACGTCGGTGGCGATTGCGGCGTTGATGGTGGCGGTGAGTGTGATCATCGGCGTGGGCGTGATGATCGGCAGCTTCCGCCTCACCGTGGAGCAGTGGCTCGACGACGTGCTCCAGGCCGACATTTTCGTGTCGCCGCCGCTGCTGGGCGCCAACCGGGTGAGCAACGACCTCGACGCGTCGGTGGCGGATCTGCTGCGCGATTTCCCCGGCATCGACCGCTATTCCACCAGCCGTGAGGTGGCTGTCACCGGGCAGATTGACGGCGCAGATGTGGGGATCGGCGTGGTGGCGTTGAGCAGCGACCTCGCCGGCGAGGACAGGCGCTACAAATCGGCCATCGGCGATTGGCAGGCAACGTGGGCGGCGGTGGAAGCAGGCGGCGTGGTGATCAACGAGCCGATGTCCAACCGCTACGACATTGGCGTGGGCGACGAGCTGACGATCTTCACCGATCAGGGCGCGGCGTCCTTCCCGGTGGTGGGCGTGGCCTACGATTTCGACGTGCAGCCCGGTCTGCTCATGGCCGATGCCGTCTACCGCAACTTCTGGGAAGACGCAGGCATTTCGGCGATTGCGCTTTTCGTCTCGCCAGGCGTGGATGTGGACGAGAAAGTGGCCGAATTGCGCGCCGCCTTCGCTGGGGAAGCCGAGTTGCTGATCCGCTCGAACCGGGGCACACGCCAGACCGCGCTGGATGTCTTCGACCGCACCTTCGCCATCACGGTGGCCTTGCAGGTGCTGGCGACGTTGGTGGCCTTCATCGGCATCCTGTCTACGTTGATGAGCATGCAATTAGAGCGGATGCGTGAGATCGGCGTCCTGCGCGCCGGCGGCATGACCCGTCGCCAACTGTGGCGGCTGACGCTGTTGGAGACCGGCCTGATTGGCGGCACTGCCGGTCTTGTGGCGTTGCCCACCGGCTACATCCTGGCGCTGGTGCTGATCTACATCATCAACCTGCGCTCGTTTGGCTGGACGCTGACCATGCAACTCCAGCCTGGCGAGTTCGTACAAGCCTTCGCCGTGGCCCTCGTCGCCGCGCTGCTTGCGGGCTTGTATCCCGCCTGGCGCATGGGACGGGTGGAGCCGGCGGAGGCGGTGAGGATGGAATAATGCGTAATGAGTAATGAGTAATTTCGCTACCTGACAGTTAGAGATGTCAAATCATCGCGCGGGAACCAACGTGGATCGATGCGAAATGAGACATCCAAAGGCAGAGAGAGTCTGAAAGCACGTTTGATGAATCGGTAACCGAGTTGAAAGATGCTGCGATCATTCCGGTCGTTGCGGTCAACGAGTCGTTGGCGAGGCGAGAGGAAAACAGAACTGCCCGTAGCGAGCGACCAGATGAAAGCAATGCAAGCAGCCAGGAGCAAGCGGTTAAGCCGGTCAGCATCGGTAAGGCGAGTTTGAGCCAATCGAAAGCCTCTGCCTTTGAAATCGCCGAAGAGTGGTTCAATCCAGAAGCGCCACTTGTAGACAAGCAGGGCCGCATCGGGATTGCTTGAGTTGGTGATGACATAGAGCGGCTCGTTTTCTCCTCGACGCCAGGTGGCAATCGTCATCAGAGGGCCAAAGCGGTGTTTTTGCGTCCAATAGATGTCATGCCATACCTTGGTTTCGCCGATACGTAGGCCGCATTGACTCAACTTGAGCCATTCGTTCTCACTGATTTCCATGCCGATATTGCTGCGGACCCGCACAATGAACTGCCATTTCCATTCGTCGATCTGCTGCAACAGGTCAATGGAGCAGAACTCGCTATCTGCCACCAAAACCACTTGTCCAGGTGGGAGAAAGGTGCGAATCTCTGCCAACAACTCGTTTTGTATCTCAGGTGGCGTGTGTCCTTTCCGACCTGACAGCACTCGCCACCCGAGCGGAATCACCTGTCCTGCATAGGCGATGCCAACGACGATGGCCCGATGCCTTCGACCATACTGGGTTGAATCCATCACGACGTAGCTGATCTCTTGTCGATACTGGAGTAGGGCGGTTCGCACCAACGGTTCATACCACCGCCGCACATCGACCGCCGCATTCTTAAGCCAGCGCCTTAGCCGTTGTTCTACGCTCAGATCAGTAATGGGCAGGGGAATCACCTCTGACAAACTGCTCAAATGGCAATCTGTACTGTGTAGCAATCCCACGACTATCAGCGCCAAGTTGCGAATTTGCGTGATCCGTGCCCACGGTATCAGTTGACTACAATAGGTGATGACCTTATGATACTGCTGAAGATTGGTAACCATTTGTACCTCCTGAGTGATTCTCGGCTGGATACCTTGAATTTACTCGAGGTCGCTTGCGTTGCCAATCTTTTTTCTTTCTTGACTTGGCTAACTGTCAGGTAGCGAAATGAGTAATGAGTAATGAGTACTCTGTAAACTAAGTTTGTTGATAGTTTGTGTTGTCCGGATTGACACGTTGGTAGTGAGAACTCATCTTGTGTCTGGCATCAGAAACAGAAAACTGCCAATCAATCTGAATGCGTTGGGCATCGCGTTGTTCGACAATGGCAAGCACTTCTGTCCGTAACAACTCAAGCGTCGGAATGCGTCGATTCAGACATTGCCGTGAAATCGCCGAAAACTCAATCTCAATCATATTGAGCCAACTGGCGGACTTGGGCGTGTAGTAGAAGTCAAACTTCTGAGCCAGTGCAAAGGCCTGCTCCGCCGGCAAATGGTGGTAAAAAGACGCCGCCGAATGTGTATTTAGATTGTCCTGCACGAGTCGAATCGTCTGTGCCTCCGGCCAGCGAGCGGCAATTGCCTGACAGAAGTGGGTGTACTCCACCATGGTGCGTTGTGGATAGACCTCAGCGAGACGCTTTCCCGTCAACGGTTCGATGGCTGCAAGCAAAGCACAGGAACCATGCTTGATGTAGGCGTAGTGTTCCTTGCGCACACGACCCGATTGAGGCGGTATCGGTTGGAGTGCATCGCCGATCAAGAAGCAAGGTCGCTCGTCAAAGCAGATGACTGGATGCAGTGGGTCATATGGCTGTGCATAAAGCCAGAGCAGACGTTCCATCTGCGCCAAGAAACGAGCATCCACTTTGCTAATGCACCAGGTTTTCTTCAGGTGTGGCTTGAGTTCGTTTTTTTAAGAATCTTACCCACCTCAGTGTGTGAGATACGCTCACAGTAACCGAGTTCAACCACCTTGTCTGCCAGCAAGCGTAGGCTCCACTGACTGTGACCTGCCGGCGGTTTGCTACATGCCAGGGCTGTGATTTTCGCTCGCTGTTCTCCCGTAATCTGGGGCGGACGGCCTGGGCGAGGCGCATCTTCGAGACAAGCAAGACCTTTCTGCTTGTAGTTGTCTCTCAATGTGCTCATGGTCTGAATCGACACGCTGGTCGTTTCCGCTACGGCCGTCAGTGTCTTCCCACGGTCTAGTTCCAGTAGTCCTATGGCTCGCCGGTAGACTGTCGCTGATGACTTACCTTTTTTCACCAATGCCTCTAGGGCATCGCGTTCCTCTTGTGTCAGTTGTATGTGTGGTTGTCTCATATCTTGAGCATGCACCATCCTCAAGATATTTTCAAACCTTTTCGTTTACAGAGTAATGAGTAATTACTCTGTAAACTAAGTTTGTTGATAGTTTGTGTTGTCCGGATTGACACGTTGGTAGTGAGAACTCATCTTGTGTCTGGCATCAGAAACAGAAAACTGCCAATCAATCTGAATGCGTTGGGCATCGCGTTGTTCGACAATGGCAAGCACTTCTGTCCGTAACAACTCAAGCGTCGGAATGCGTCGATTCAGACATTGCCGTGAAATCGCCGAAAACTCAATCTCAATCATGTTGAGCCAACTGGCGGACTTGGGCGTGTAGTAGAAGTCAAACTTCTGAGCCAGTGCAAAGGCCTGCTGCGCCGGCAAATGGTGGTAAAAAGACGCCGCCGAATGTGTATTCAGATTGTCCTGCACGAGTCGAATCGTCTGTGCCTCGGGCCAGCGAGCGGCAATTGCCTGACAGAAGTGGGTGTACTCCACCATGGTGCGTTGTGGATAGACCTCAGCGAGACGCTTTCCCGTCAACGGTTCGATGGCTGCAAGCAAAGCACAGGAACCATGCTTGATGTAGGCGTAGTGTTCCTTGCGCACACGACCCGATTGAGGCGGTATCGGTTGGAGTGCATCGCCGATCAAGAAGCAAGGTCGCTCGTCAAAGCAGATGACTGGATGCAGTGGGTCATATGGCTGTGCATAAAGCCAGAGCAGACGTTCCATCTGCGCCAAGAAACGAGCATCCACTTTGCTAATGCACCAGCTTTTCTTCAGGTGTGGCTTGAGTTCGTTTTTTTGAGAATCTTACCCACCTCAGTGTGTGAGATACGCTCACAGTAACCGAGTTCAACCACCTTGTCTGCCAGCAAGCGTAGGCTCCACTGACTGTGACCTGTTGGCGGTTTGCTACATGCCAGGGCTGTGATTTTCGCTCGCTGTTCTCCCGTAATCTGGGGTGGTCGGCCTGGGCGAGCCGCATCTTCGAGACAAGCTAGACCTCTTTGCTTGTAGTTGTCTCTCAATGTGCTCATGGTCTGAATCGACACGCTGGTCGTTTCCGCTACGGCCGTCAGTGTCTTCCCACGGTCTAGTTCCAGTAGTCCTATGGCTCGCCGGTAGACTGTCGCTGATGACTTACCTTTTTTCACCAATGCCTCTAGGGCATCGCGTTCCTCTTGTGTCAGTTGTATGTGTGGTTGTCTCATATCTTGAGCATGCACCATCCTCAAGATATTTTCAAACCTTTTCGTTTACAGAGTAGTAATGAGTAAGGAGTAATGAGTAGGTCGGGGACGATTCCGTTTCTCTTGAACGAAATCACGTTCAAGAAAAGAGGACGACATGCCCGACCTACTCATGACTCCTTACTCATTTTTACACCGTCAACCAACGATCCCTGCCATACCGCGCCTGCACGTAGACGTATTCGTCCATTTCCGGCGCGGAGATGTTGCCGGTGGAGGGGTAGTGGGCGATGGCGTCTTCGACGATATCGACACCCAGGCCAGGCGTATCGGGGACGACGATGGCGCCGTTGACGATGGTGGGCTGTGGTTCCATCACTTCGTAGCGCTGGGGCACGTCGTCTTCGCGGTGTTCGAGGATGAGGAAGTTGGGCAGCGTGGCCAGCAGGTGGACGGCAGCCATCTCGGCCACAGGACCAAGCGATCCGTCGTGCGGGGCGTAGCCGATGCCGTGGGCTTCGGCCATGGCGGCCTGCTTCTTCATCTGCATGAGGCCGCCGGCGCGCCCGGTGTCTGGCTGGACGACGTCGACGAGTTCACGTTCGATCAGTTCGCGCAGGCCGTAGATGTGGGCGTGGCGTTCGCCCGCCGCCAGCGGAATGTCCACGTGACGGCGCACACGGGCGATAGATTCCACATTCTCCGGCGCCACCGGGTCCTCGTAAAAGAGCAGATTGAATTCCTCTAGCGCCTTGCCCAGTGTGATGGCGTCGGCCGTGGTGAGCCAGGGCGGGCCATGCACATCGACCATAACATCCACATTGGGGCCGACAGCCTCGCGAATCGACTTCACCTGCTGCAACGGATTCTTGACGCCGCCGGCTTTGACGCCGGTGTAGCCCCGTTCCACCATTTTGAGCGCGGTTTCGGCGTTGCCGGCGTGGGCGTACATGCGGATCGTGTCACGGATCTTGCCGCCCAGCAGATTCCACACAGGCACACCCAGCGCCTTGCCTTTAATGTCCCATAGCGCCATTTCGATGCCGGTGGTGGCGCCGCCGCCGACAATGCCCGTCATGCCGTGGCCCATCATGGCGATGAACATCTTCTGCCAGATGCGCTCAATGTTCATGGGGTCCTCGCCGATGAGGATGGGCGCGAGATCCTTGATGGCGGTTTCCACCACACGCGGCCAGCCGCTGGCTTCCCCCACACCGTAGATCCCTTCGTCGGTAAAGAGCTTCACAAAGAGCCAATTGCGCCTGGCCCAGCCACCGGCCAGCGCGTCGCCGGTGCCCGCGTGCATGAGATATGTTTTGATTTCGGTGATCTTCATTCTGGATGCTCCTGTGTGGGGTTGGAGATTAAGCGATTGGGAGATTAGGGTTGTTGTGTAGAGGGCAATGGTAGTTCTGTTGAGTGTTGTTGGGTTGAGAAGAGATTAGAGGATTGGGGATCGCGTACTCTACGTGATCTCAAAAATCGCTTAATCGCCTAATCTCTTCTCAACGCGAAAGCAAAGGTGACCTCGTTGGGTCCTGGAAAGACGGTTTTGAGATTGATCGGGTTCGTCATCGTCCACTCGCTTGGGAACTGTTGATGGACAGAAACAGGGATTTGATCCACAGATGACACAGATTTTTAGGATTTCAGAAGAGAAAACCCATTGAATCTGCGTAATCTGTGGATAGTTTTCTGCGGTTTTACTCGAACCAGCACCCCGGCAGCACATCCCGCTCCAGTGCGAAGAGATCGGCGATGATGGCGTCGGCGTCGGCGATGGAGTTGACGATGGGATCGACGAGCATGGCGCGGCGCAGCAGTTGCCGATCACAATTGACAATGGCTTCGACGGTGAGTTCGTGGGTGTCGAGGACAGTCTGTTGTAGCCCCAGCAGGCCACGTGGCATCTCGCCCACCGCCCGCGGCACAGGGCCGTTCATGTCCACGTCGCAGAGGAGTTCGAGGAAGGCGTCGTCGGCCATGTTGGTCACCGCGCCGCAGTTGGCGCTGTTGATGTAGAAAGGACGGCCCAGGTTGCCCACCATGTTTTCGATGATGTCGGTGGCGTGATCCGGCCCCATCACCTTCATGTATTCGCCGATGGCAATGCGCCCGCTGACGAAGTCATCCACCTGTTTCCACATGGCCTCGTGACGGTCGTAGCGCGCTTCGGTCTCCCAGATCGAGAGGGGCGGGATGGCGTCTTTGCGCACGCCTTTGCCCTGCCAATAGGGCAGATATTCCTTGGTGTGGGCGACGCAGACGGGCACATAGCCGAAGATTTCGTAGAGTTGGTGAGAGATGGCGCTGTTGTAGATGGCTTTGGCGCCGGTGTCGCCGCCGGTGTCCTCTTTGGCGGCGTCCTGGCGCAGCCATTCGGCGATCCGTGGGAGCAGGTTTTGTCCTTCGTACTCGGCTTTGAGCATCCAGGTGAAGTGGTTGACGCCGGCGATGCGCATGTCGAAGGCGCGGTCGACCTCGGGGGTGAAGTCGCTGGGGTTCTCGATGATCCCGGCGCGGTAGGCGTAGCGGCGCTTGACGTGGGGCATGTGCAGGCTGTCGCACAGGGCGAAGCTCTTGAGATCGGCGGCGTGGCGCATCATGGCGATGCCGTTGACGGTGGACGGGTTGATGTAGTTGATCACCCAGGCCTCTGGGCAGAGTGCGCGAATGTCGTTTGCGCACTGGAGGATCAGCGGCAGTTCGCGCATGGCGCGGAAGATGCCGCCGGGGCCAATCGTGTCGCCGGAGCACATGCGCACGCCGTATTTCTCGGAAATCTGGCAGTCGATGCCGCGGTATTTGACGGTGTCGCGGGCGAAGCTGAGCACGACGAAGTCGGCGCCGGGCAGCACCTCGCGCCAGTTGGTCGCCGATTCAATCGCCAGCGGCACGTGGTTGTCGGCCACCACCATTTCGGCCAGTTGGGTCATAGCGTCGAGGCGCTGTGGATCAGTGTCGACGAGCGCCAGCGTTCCTGTGTTAAGGTGGGGAGAATGGACCATCTGCCAGATCGCCTGTCGCCCGAAGAATAGGCTACCCGCGCCGATGACGACGACTTTGGGGTGCTGGACGCTTTCGGCGGAGCGGGTGAGGGTGGGGGAGGGGTGGAGTGTCATGGCAGATCCTTTCCAGGAGCAAGCAAGGAGTAATGAGTATCATTCGGTATTGGTTTATGTCGGCAACTTTTACAAGATGAAGGTTGAATGTATCGCGCTACGCAGTGGCCTAATGTTGGAGCAACTGCCTGAAATCTTCAAAGCGCAGCGAATGTTGTACCAGTACGCTTAAAGTACGAATTCAAGTAGGAATGGTGAGAGTTGACCCTCAAAAAACGATTTTTGTTAACTATTGTTATTGTTTTCATCTTTCTCGCAGGCTCTGGTGTTGCCCGATACTATACAACCCAAAGCATACGAGCGCAGTTTGAAACCATTACACAGGAAACCACACCGGTTGTCATCAGCCTTCTTGAACTCCAAGTAATCGCCTCGCACCTACAGAAGGATGCGATCAGCTACTGGCTCACCTATGATCTTGAATCTCACTTTCCCCTCACAGTAGACAGCTTTCTCAATAGATTGCTGAACAAGCAATCTCATTTTGACGAATCCAAGGCTGAGTTGGATCGAGTACTGGCGCGCTACCTGGAGTTAACCCAAACAGATGATGAAAACAGAATTGCGATTGTGCAAGCCGCGTCACATTTGTCTGAATCTGCAAGGGATTTGATTAAGTTCGAAACAGAGAATACCCACGATCAAGCCATTCTATCGCTTAAGACAGCGCTAGAAGCCGCGGAAGCGGAGTTTATCGATGTCACGACACAAGCCCTGGCAGTAGAAATGGCCGGATTAAACGCCGAAAGAGAAAGAGCGTTAAAGATCCTAAATGACACCCTCCTGGCTACCATTGTTTTGTTTGCGTTCACGCTTGCCCTGCTCTTGCTTCTACGGGTTTGGGTCGCCCAGAAAATTTTGCAGTTGCTTACAGATCTAGAGAAAGCGGCGCAGGCGATTGCCTCGGGCAATTTTGACACACGGCTGAACGTGGTTTCGCAAGATGAACTCGGCAGCCTGGCCTCAACCTTCAATTTAATGGTTGCCGAGCTAAAGCGCTCTTTCGACGACATCGCTGAGTATGCCCGCAAAACCCAGGCGGCACATGACTTACAGTCTGCCTTGCTCAGGAGTGTCAACCATGCTGTTTTGGTCGTCGAAGGCCCAGACAGGAGTGTGAAGATCTGCAATCAAGCGGTAGAACAAACCTTTGGCTACAAGATGGAAGAGATGATCGGACAACCTATCCTTCGTCTGTTTACTGATATGGCGCTCTATCACACATTAGTTCGTGAGTACGCTTTGTCGCTGGCGCAAAACAGTGCATTCCAGGTTGGCGATGTGCCCTATCCACATAATGATGATCTCCGCTTTCTCGATATCACCGTCACCCCGCTCCACGACAATACAACGTACACAGGTGATGTCATCATTGTCAAGGATGTAACAGAACGACACCGCCAACATCAGATGCTATTGGAAAGTGAAGCCAAATATCGTGAGTTGTTTAGCACGATGAATGTAGGCTTTGCCTTGCACGAACTGATTTACGATGAGCACGCACAACCCATTGATTACCGCTACCTTGAAGTCAACCCCGCGTTTGAAACGCTGACAGGTCTAAACAAAGCAGCAGTCGAAGGCAAAACAGCACGCGAAGTGCTGCCACAAATCACGAAAGCAGTCATCGACGGTTACGCAAAAGTTGTAGAAACTGGCGAAACACTCTACAAAGAAGACTTTGTGCCGGATCTAGGTCGATATTTTAGTATCACCGCATTTCGGCCAAGGCCCGGCCAATTTGTCTCTACTTTTCACGACATTACAGACAGGGTTGAGGCAAGCAAAGAGTTGGAACGCAGCGAGGCCTTGTTCCGCACCATGACCGAAACCATGCCGGCGCCGGTGGTGATTACGCAAGAGGGGACGATTGTCTATCAAAATCCTGCGGCGGACCATTGGTTGGGGAGCGAAAATCGTCTCTTTTCCGCACCCAACGACTACATTCATCCAGATTCATGGCTCACTTGGAAAACCTCTCTGGACGCAGTGAGGTCGGGCCAAGAGAAACAAGCCCGAATTGTATACCGGGTACAAAACGGACATGGAGAGACATACTGGCTCGATAGCAGCATTGCCACATTGAATTACCAGGGGCGCCCTTCCCTGCTGATCATCACGATTGATGTCACAGAACAAATCAATGCCAAAGCTGCATTAGAGCAAGAACGGGCGCTGCTCGCCCAGCATGTTGCCGACCGTACAGCCGAACTACAAAGAGCAAACATGGAATTGGCGCAGGCCATCCGCCACAAAGACGAGTTCCTGGCCAGCATGAGCCACGAGCTGCGCACCCCGCTCAACGCCATCCTCGGCATTACAGAGGTGATGACAGAAGAGATCTATGGCCCGCTCAACGAAAAACAACACAAACGCCTGCGCGATCTCGAAGAGAGTGGGCGTCATCTGCTGGATTTGATCAACGATGTCCTCGATGTTGCCAAAATTGATGCCGGCAAGTTGATCCTCGATGTAGCGGCTGTGGAAGTCAAGTCGATCTGCGAAGCAAGTTTGCGTATGATTCGACAGGTTGCCTTTAAGAAGCAGCTACGCATGGACGTAAACATCAATGCCGCTTCAACCCACATTCAGGCAGACGGACGACGTCTCAAACAGATGTTGGTGAACCTGTTGGGCAACGCCGTCAAGTTCACACCCGAAGCAGGCGCCATCGGTCTATCTGTCACACAAGATGCAATGGGCAACGCCATTCATTTCACAGTTTGGGACACGGGGATTGGCATTGCCCTAGAAGAACAAAAGCGGCTTTTCCAGCCTTTTGTTCAAGTGGACAGTAAACTGTCACGTGCACACGAAGGCACCGGCCTTGGTCTTGCCCTGGTGCACAAAATGGCGCAGTTACACGGAGGCACGGTGTCATTGGAAAGCGAACCGGGGAAAGGCAGCCGTTTCACGATTTCGCTGCCCATTCACACAGAAAAAACTTACACATCCGCTGCCACCACCACCTCTGCATCATAAGCCCGCTCGATCATCTGCCCCGGTTGCAGCACCAAAAAATCCTCATCCCACTCGGCGTCGATCAGGCGGCGGATCAGGCCGAGATCCCCTTCAAGCCGTTCAAAGCGCCAGTTGCGACGTTGGGCGATGGCGGCCGCTTCTGCGGCCGCTTCTGCGGCCACCGCTTCGCCGTTGCCCAACTTGAGATCGACGAAGGCGGCGCGGCTGTAATGACTCTGCCACGTGCCCATCACTTCCATCAGATAGTCGGCGTTGTCTTTGCCATATTTGGTTACATACTCTTCGTACTGTTTGGCCGGGTCCGCGCCAAGACCAAAGCCCAGCGTCACGTTGGGGTTTTCGCGGCGCTCGATATAGTCGAGCGTATACCAGTAGGTGCCCGGTTCGCTCTCGAACTCGATCTGGTAGCGCCGGCGACTGCCCAGGAAGAGAGTGATGCAATCGTGGGCGCGTGGCATTACCAGGGGGATGCGCTGCGCCGTCAACCCCAGCGTGGCCTGCCCACACAGCCCATACGCCAGGACAATCGCATCGTACGCCTCGGCGGCGACCTCGTCGATGCGCGCTTGCAGGCGTTTGCGCAGTTCGGTGGGCTGGTTGTGCAGCCCCAACTCAAAGAGTTCCACATCCACTTGATGGGGCGACAGCGCCGCACAAAAATAGACCATGCGCGTGAGGGCGTTGCAACTAAGACATTTGATCTTCATGCTGAGGATTCCTTGTTGGGGTTTAGAGATTAGGCGATTCGGCGATTCGGCGATTTCAGATCCAGTTCGAGATCCAATCGCTCAATCTCTTAATCGCCCAATCGCATCTCTAGTGCGCAGATCTGGCTAAATCCTGCCCATCCTTGCTGGAGCGCAAAACGCGCTTAGCCCGCCCGTACAGATCCATTCCTCGTGATTCACCGGGCGCCCCATGTTGGCCAGCGCTTCACGATCGGCCAGGGCTTCGACAAATTGGGCGTGTTCGGCGTGGATAAAGGCGTAGTGGCGACCGTCGGGCGAAAAGCCGCTCTGACCAGATGGCCCAGCCCGAATCACGGGTGCGCCCATCGGTGAGTTGCGCCATCTCGCCGGTTTCAAGATCCATTTTGTAGAGCTGCACCCAACCGCTGCGCTCATTGTGGAAGATCAACGTCTTGCTGTCGGGGGTGATGGTGTCGATGAAGTAGTAGAGTGGGTAGCTGTTGGCCGCGGCAGACGTGAACTGCCGCAACGTGCATCCTGTTTGCGGATCGGTGATGGTTTTCCACTCCGCAGGGAGTTGCGTCCCAGTCGACATGATTTCCTCGTTGTGGTGTTTAGCCTGTAGCATCACAATGTTCACAGACGCGGGCAAAGCGTGCCGACGCGCCCGCACCGATCTCGGTATCAAAATCCGGCCGCACAGGGACAGGTCCTCGAGCACAGAAATCACACCGTTCACGCAGTGGGTAGCGGTCGTGCATGGCGCGGATCAATTCGCGCTGCTCTTTCTGGCGCAGCCACGGTCGGGCGAACATCTCAACGAAGTGGCGAACCTGTGTGTCGTCTTCATGCTGTAGCGCCCGTGCGAAGATCGGTTCCAGCGCTGGATCAGTGGGGCAACCGCCGTCTTCCAGCGTGTGCCAGGCGGCGCGGCGTACCCGTACGTCGGGGTCTTCCATCATGCGGTAGAGTGCCTGCCACGCCTCATCAATGCGCCGCCGCAGGTGACAAGGACACAGATTGCTCGCCGCTTCCAGCCGCTCGTCGGGATCCTGGCTCTGTGCCAGTTCGAGCAATCGCTCGATCTCGTCACCGCGTACGCGGTGCTCACCCGGGCGAAATGCAGCTTTTTGATGGCGATTCATGCCTTTGGTTTGACGTGACATTCAGGGATCCTCCACCAATAGGCAAACCTGCCAGGTTTTCTGCAACCTGGCAGGTTTGGCATTTCGTGTTGGTACACAGTGCCTAAAACAATAGACCAGCCAAAACCTGCAACGTGGGCTGCGCCCGGCTTGAAGATACCCACACGGCGCAACAGTTTGATGGCTCGCTTACGCGCTTCCTGCTTGCTCAGCGGCACGTGCAGCATCATCGCTTCGGTGATCTGGTCGCCAATGGTGTGGATCGGGCTGAGCGACGTCATTAGCTCCTGGAAGATCATCGAGATGTCTTTGCCGCGGACGTTACGGATCTCTTTGCTGCACGGATCGAGCTTCGCCAGATCAACGATCTGGGTGGATAGTGCAGGATGATCAGGCATTGTGCTGTTTCGGGATGCAAAACAGGTTGCTGGAACTGAAGTCGCTGTATGAGGATGTGGGGAATACAGCTAGCGCAAGTGTAACGGATCTTCCAGTGGCTGTCAAGCCTCTATTGACAATTTTATGAAAGAAATGATATATTCTGCATATTCTTGCACGAAATCATACAAGAATCTGTCAAAACCGTCACTACGGCGCCATTTCCCTGATCTCCCGCTTAAGCATCTGTATTAGCCATGCTCCATGAAATCGCGTTTGTAGAGGCTCGTTGGCGGCGAAACCTGTGGCTGATCACAATCAAGGAGATCGTCATGTCCATGCTTGACAACCGATCTGCCGAGGATCACCAACCGTCCATTTTAGACGAGGCAAAGAGTCCGCGGCTGGAAGATGTGGCGCGCCAGGCCGGCGTCTCGGCAACCACGGTCTCTCGCGTCCTGAATAACACTGCACCTGTCAGCCAGCGCACGCGTGTCCGCGTGGAAAATGCCATCCGCGCGCTGGGTTATATTCCTCGTCACAACGATCTGCCCACCCATGCCGAAGTGGTGGCTGTGCTGGTGACAGATATCCTCAACCCCTTCTACACGCGTATGGTACGTGGCGCCGAAGAAGAGATCGACAGCGACGGCGCCGCCCTGCTTCTCTTCGACAGCATGGAGGATCCTGAGCGTGAGGCGCGTGTGTTAAATCGTCTGCTTTCGTGGGAAGTTGAGGGATTGCTGATTTTCGGCTCACGCCTATCCTCGCAAGAGTTGATCGACTTTCAGCACAAACGGAAAATTCCGATGGTGGTGATGAACCGCAACATCCGTCATAGCGATATTGCCTGTGTCCTGGTGGATGCAGAACGCGCCACCTATCGGGCTACCCAGTATTTGCTCAACTTAGGCCACACCCAGATCGCCTACATCTCCAGCCCGTTCATCTTCGAGTCGTCGCAAAGTAAAGAGGCCGGCGTGCAGCGCGCCTTATACGATGCTGGCATCAGCGTGACGCCGGGGTGGAGTGTGTCTGGCTTTCCGAACAGCGAAGGCGGCTTTCAGGCAATGGGCAATTTACTGGCCGCATCCGAGAAAAACCCGCCAACGGCTGTGGTAGTCTACAACGATCTCATGGCGTTGGGCGCGCTGCATGCCATCCGCAATCACGGAATGCGTGTCCCTGAAGACATTTCTGTGATTGGCTTCGATGACATTGATATGGCCGCCCATGCCAACCCGCCGCTGACCACGATTTCTCAGCCCAAATACCGCATGGGCCGCATGGCCGTACAACTCCTGCGCGCCATGCGCCGCCGCGATTCCATCCCAAGCCAGGGCTACACCCTCCTGGAAAGCCCCCTGATGATCCGTGAATCGACGGCGCCGCCCAGGAAGGAGTAGGTGATTGGGGATTGGGGACTGGGGACTGGGGACTGGGGCAGCTCGTCAACAAGATCTGTCCCAATCACCAGTCCCCAATCACCAGTCCCCAATCACCAGTCCCCAATCACCAGTCCCCAATCACCAATCACCAATCACCTTTCCACCAAAGGATCTGCCCGTGTCTTCCTTCACCCCACAATCGCTCTTTGATCTCACCGGACGCGTAGCGCTTGTCACCGGCCCTGGACGTGGGCTTGGGCGCGCCATGACCACAGCATTGGCCGCCGCCGGCGCAGACATTGCCGTCATCTATCGCAGCACCGTGGATGAAGTTCGCACCGAGGTAGAGGGGATGGGACGCCGTTTTGTGCCGATTCAGATGGATCTGGCGGAGGCGGATCAAGCGCAGTTGGCCGCCGCGGTGGAAGAAGCGGCGGCGAAACTTGGCCGGCTCGATGTTGTGGTCAACAACGCGGGGTTGATTCGGCGCACAGCGGCGATGGAGTACAGCGTAGAAGATTGGCGCACCGTGCTCAACGTCAACCTGGATGCACCCTTTTGGATTTCACAGGCAGCGGCGCGCATTATGCAAGCGCAGCCCGAAGAGAGAGGCACCCGCGGCAAGATCATCCAGGTGGCGTCACTGCTTTCGCATCAGGGTGGCATCCTGGTGCCTGCCTACACAGCGGCCAAACACGCCTTGGCCGGGATCACCAAGGCGCTGTCCAACGAATGGGCCGGCCATGCCATTCACGTCAACGCCATTGCGCCCGGCTACATGATCACCGACAACACCGAAGCGCTCCGCCGTGACCCGGTGCGCCATCAGGCCATCCTCGACCGCATTCCTGCCGGGCGCTGGGGTGAGCCTGCCGATCTGGCCGGCATCACCCTCTTTTTGGCCTCACCGGCGTCGAACTACGTTCACGGCGCCATCATTCCGGTGGATGGGGGCTGGCTGGGCCGCTAGGCGTGGATCTGAACTACTCTTCCTCTGCGTTGCCCAGATCGTAGAATGTCAGATCAAAATTAAAGTCCAGCACCAACATATCTTCTGTCGTCCCCACGTAGGCTAGTTCGATGCCGCCCAGGCGCTCGACGACAGCCAGCAGTTCGTTGATCTGCACCTGTCCTTGCGCCTGCACCGTCTCCAGTTGTGATCCAAGCAAACTGGCCGGCAACGCCATCCCTTCCATCGCAATCCCTTCAATCTCAATCGTCATCTCGTTGTCGGCTGCGGCAATCGCCACAGTCACAGTTGGGCGCACGGTGATCGTGCGGTTGCCGAGGGGTACGTCGGTTGTAACGGTGACGTCGATGCGGTTGTCATCGCGCAAGTTAATTTCAGGATCAGTAATCGTGAAACCGTAGGCCGACAAATCGGTAATGAATGGCGAAATCTGCGTTTCAAGCTGTTCAACCAGGAACGCTTCGGTGAGGACAATCCGGAAATCGCCTACAGGCATTTCTGGTATGTCACTTTGGGCGCCGGCTGTCGCAGTAAAGGCGCCCAGTAACAGAACAATGACAGTCAAAATCCCAATCATCCGACAGCGGCGGACAAGTGCGCGAATCATCAAAACCTCCGGTGGTGGACTTCGAGGCAATCATAAAGAGGAGACACAGTGCGCCGATGTGCGCAGTGGCTATCGGCCTAAAGAGCATAGCATCATTGATTAGATTTCGCCATCCCAAATCCAGTCACAATTCGTCCACAACGGCCATTTTTCGCCACTTATACCCTTGAATCACTCCTTCTCCTGTATCCAGATAGATGGCCTGTAGGGGGCATTATTGCTATGGTAATTGCGCAGGAGCAGTCTGACAGCGCCGTCAACAGACGAGACGTATCCAAGCCGGACGATGCGCTGCGAGCAGAATGTAGCGTGATCCACACCGGATGGTCAGCAACAAGACTCCAGAAAGGATGACCTATGGACTTACTATGGTGGGCAATTATTGCGTTGATTGTCGCAGTAGTTGCCGGTGTAATGGGATTTGGCGGTGTAGCCCGTGGTGCAGCCACCATTTCTCGTTTGCTCTTCGCGATCTTCATCATCATCTTCTTGGTGCTGTTGGTCGCACGGTTCTTACTGTAACAAACCGTGAGCAGTAATCTGAGAGTTCCAATCGTAACTATACAGGTCATGTAGGGGTTTGCGTGGGGCGGCAGGCTCGCTCCCCAATCCAGCGACACCTGCTGCCGCCCCACGCAAACCCGTACATGACCTGTATAGTTACTTCCAATCTGAGAATTCCAATTTGAGAGTAGCAAAGTGAAAATCGGAGGGAAGCAATGAACGAAGATGTCCTCAAAGGCCAATGGAAACAGGTCAAGGGAAACGTGCAGCAATGGTGGGGTAAACTAACCAACGACGACATTGACCGCATTCAGGGTAGCCAAGAAGAGCTTATCGGCATCCTACAAGAACGCTACGGGTGGGAACGAGAACGGGCCGAAGCCTCTGTGAAGGAACGAATGGCGGACTTCGGTAGACGCTAACCCAATCTCAGTTCTACAAGACGAACACAAAGACGCCCAATATTTACACTGTTGGGCGTCTTTGTGTTTGTTGTAACTGATGTTATTTAGGGGTTTGCGTAGGGCGGAAGCAGATGCGGACGCAGCGTCCGTCGCTTCATTGGCAAGCGATCCTGCCGCCCCACGCACCCCTACAGTATACGGCTGTTGGAAAGTTGACACATGGGCAGGCAACCCGTAGACTACCAAATGAGAACAAATCTCATTTAACAAAGCATTGATAACCACTGTAAACGCTCATCCTGTGCCTCGGTGCAGTTGAGTAGTTACAGCAACTCTCGATGAAGGAGATTCTGTGATGATGTGGAGGGTTTTGCGTTTCGTGATTGCCGTTCTGGTGATTGGCTCGCTGCTGGCTGCCTGTGCTGCGCCTGTGCCTGCCCCTAATGGTGAAGCGACAACGGTTGTGGCCGAGGAACACGCTGAGGAGCACGCTGACGAACACGCTGAGGAGCACGCTGACGAACACGCCCATGAAGCAGCGGTCGTCCCTGCGGAATTGCCCACCTTCACCGCCGCCGATCTCAGCGACGGCGGCAAACTCCAGGTGGTTGCCACCACCAACATCGTGGCCGATATCGTGCAACAAGTAGCCGGCGACCTCGTTGATCTCTACACCGTATTGCCCGTAGGCGCTGATCCACACAGCTATCAGCCTACCCCACAAGATCTACGTGCCCTCACCGACGCCGACGTTGTTTTTGTCAACGGTTTGGGGTTGGAAGAAGCCATGGCCAAGACGTTGGAGGAATTTGCGGCGAAGACGGTGGTGGTCAACACCGGCATCGAAGCGATTGAGTTCGGCGGGGAACATGCAGAAGAAGCACATGCAGAAGAAGAACATGCAGACGGGGAACACGCAGACGGGGAACATGCAGAAGACGAACATGCCCATGCAGGCGCAGATCCTCATTCCTGGTTCAGCGTCCATGCTGTCGAAACATGGACACACAACATTCATCACGTGTTGAGCCAGCTTGATCCGGCCAATGCCGAAGCCTACGAAGCGGCAGCCACAGCCTATGCAGAAGAACTAGAAGCCCTACATGCCGAACTATCGGCCCTGGTCGAGAGACTCCCAGCGGAGCAGCGCAAACTGGTCACCGATCATGATTCGTTGGGCTATCTGGCGGCTGAATACGGCTTTACAGTCGTCGGCTCGGTCATTCCTTCAGTCAGCACATTGGCAGAGCCTTCCGCCCAACAGCTCGCCGAGCTGCAAGATCAGATCCGCGCGGAAGGGGTGGTTGCCATCTTCGTAGGCACCACCGTCAACCCGCAACAGGAAACCCAACTGGCCGAAGATTTGGGCATCCAGGTGGTCTCCATCTACACCGGTTCGCTCAGCGAAGCCGACGGCCCCGCCGCCACCTACATTGATTTTATGCGCTACACTGTGAACAAGATTGTGGAAGCGTTAGGGGCGGAGTAGAAATGTGAATGACTGAGTAGATTGCAGTCTGAATGGATGATGAGGATGATGAGGATGATGAGGATGATGATCTCGTCGAGATCATCATCCTCATCATCCTCATCATCCTCATCATCCCATCATCGCGCCTACTCACCATCCTCTGCCGCGCAACCAGCCCGCGCAAAGATCGACCCACGTCGCCACGTGTGGATCTTCGGCGGAGAGGCCGAGGCCGTGGCGTCCTTGCGGGTAGATGTGTATTTCGAACGAGATGTTGTGGCGGCGCAGCGCCTGGGCGAAGAGGAGGCTGTTTTCTACAGGCACAGCGCCGTCTTCGACAGTGTGCCAGAGGAAGGCGGGCGGCGTGTCGGCGCTTACCTGCAATTCCAGCGACATTTCAGCGCGGGCGCTTTCATCGGCATCGAGACCGAGCAGGTTGTCGAACGATCCCTGGTGACGATGCTCGCCGCCGCTGATCACCGGGTAGCAAAGGACCAGCGCATCGGGCCGACTGGAGACGCCATCACGAGCGGTGTCTTCGGCCAGCGCCGGGTGACCAAAGTGGACGCCCAGACTGGCGGTGAGATGGCCGCCGGCGGAAAAGCCACAGACGGCGATGCGCTTGGGATCAACTTTCCACTCGCCGGCGCGTTGACGGATCATGCGCAGCGCCCGCGCCACATCGCGCAGCGGCTGCGGGTGCCGGTGCGGCGCCACGCTGTAGTGGACAACGAAAGAGTGATATCCCAAGGCGTTGAAACATTCGGCGATGAGGATTCCTTCGTGGTAGGCACGCCGGGCATAACCACCGCCCGGGCAGATCAAGACGGCGCCACGCGTCGTTTCACTTTCCAAGGGATAAGGATCAAGCCAGGGACGAAAGCCTGGCTCCGCTGCCGCAAATTCTTCTTCAGACCACAGCCAGATCGAACGGGCGGTCGGCTGTTCAATTTGCATCATCTCAGGTCGCCTCTTTTGTGAGAGTTCTACTTTGCCGTTAGAATGGCGTGCGCGTTGAGCTTCACACCATAGATACGGATTATACGAAAATGGCACAAAGCGACGAAATCTACGTCCCCCCTGGCGGCCCGCCCCAGGTGACGCCCCCCAGCCGTGACATTTACCCGGCAATGGGGGAAGCCAACATCTTCAAAATGCTCGAAGACTTTTACCTGTTGCTTTCACAGTCGGCGATTGCCCACATGTTCCCCGCAGAGTTGATCCCGGCGGCGCACAAGTCGGCGGCCTTTTTCGTGGGGCTGCTGGGCGGCCCACCGCTCTACCACCAGCGCTATGGATCGCCCATGTTGCGCGCCCGCCACATGCCCTTCCCCATCAACGAGGCCGATCGGCAGGAATGGCTGCGCTGCTTCGACGAAGTCCTCGACCGCGCTGTGGACAAGTACGCCTTCCCCGCCGAACACCTGCCCGGGTTTCGAGAGTTTTTGCATGTCTTTTCGGGGTGGATGGTGAACAGAGAATAACGAGTAAGGAGTAATGAGTAAGGCTAGACGACGCTGCCTGCCCATTGGGGCATCAATTCGTCTACACGACCTTACTCCTTACTCCTTACTCATTATTCTATTCCGCCGGCGCCGCCACCACCTGCTGAGTCACCGTCCGCTCGCGGAAGTAGGCCCAGAAGAGGACGGCGCCGATGACACTGAGCACGGCGGCGAGCAGGAAGAGGGTCTGGAAGCCGAAAGCAGTGATCCAGTAGCCGCCCCCCAGCGCGATGACGGCAAAGATCAGCCCCGACGCCATCTCGCCCGACCCGGCCACCAGTCCGCGTTGTTCGGGCGATACACGTTCCATGGCGTAGACGATGAAGGCAGGGTAGCGCAAAGCAGCCAATCCCACCACGCCGATGAATCCTGCGCCTGCCGCTGCCCAGTGGGGCACCAAGGCCAGGGGCAAGAAGCTCAATGCCGTCCCCATACAGGCCCAGACCACGACATTGAGGTTGCCCCACCGCCGCGCCAGGACAGGCACCAGCAGCGCCCCCGCCACAGCCAACAGCCGCCCCAACGCCGAGAGAATGCCGATCTGTGTCGTCGCCACGTGCAGTTCGGTGTCCATGTAGACGTTGAAAAAGGTTGACATGGTGCCGACGCCGCTTACCTGGAAGATGCGCACCAGCACCAGCATGGCCAACAACATGAAAGGCGCCGCTGTCATCACGGCGCTCGCCGTCGCCTCGCCCGAAGCGGAAGGCCGTTCGGCCAGGCGCGGATCAACGTCCTCGGTGCCCGACATGAGCATGATGGCGGGTAGCATCAACAGCCCGGCCACCAGAAGCGGATAGCGGTAGACTTCGGCATAGTCGGTGGTCAGCCCCCACAAATCGGCGAAGAAGAGGGGGAGCCGCCCTCCCAGCAGTGCGCCCACAAAGGCCGCCAACGAGATCACCGCCGACTGCAAGGCGAAGACACGGTTGCGATCCCCGCCGGCGACGCTGCCCATGAAGAAGGGTGTGCTGTTGACGAAGACCGCCGCCACCCCGCTCATAATCGCGATGTAGCCCACGATCAGCCCCGTCTCTTGCCACGGCGACGCCAGCAGTTCGGCCAGCGGCAGGAAGACGCCCCCGGCCAGCATCAGCCACAGCCCGATGACGATCAGCCGTTTGATGCCCCAACGCTTGCCCCACAGCCCCACCGGCAGGCTGAGGACGGCAAAGGCCAGCAACCCCGAAGCGTTGACGATCCCCACAAATTCGGGGCCATAGCCCAGGCGCAACAAAAAGATATTGAAAAGCACCGAAAAGACACCGCCGTCGAGCGTAAAGCCGACCAGCGCCTGCACTGCTAGAAAAAGATACACATTGCGCGCAAACGTCATCCGCACACGGGGGATGGCCGGCATAGTTGGAGTTTCCTGTTGATTAATGGGTTCGATAGTGCGTTGTGCGTAGTGCGTGGTGCGTGTACCACGCACTACGCACCACGAACCAGAAGTCTACAGCGGTTTAGCAGCCGTCACCAAATTCACCCGAAGCGCTTTTCTACGAAGTTGCAGAAGCGCTCCATCGCCGGTTCGAGGACGCTGAGATCAGGCGCGTAGCAGATGCGGATGGCGCCTTCGCCGCCGTTGCCGAAGGCGTTGCCGGGAGCAATCGCCACTTTCGTCTCACGCAACAGGTCGAGGGCGAATTGGAAGGAATCGTCGACGCCGGCGATGCGAGGGAAGAGGTAGAACGCGCCGTCGGGTTTGGGGACGCTCACCGCTTTGAGCGAAGTGAGGGCGCGGTAGCAGAAGTCCATGCGCTCGTGGAAGGTTTCGACCATGGCGGCGATTTCGTCTTCGCCGTGGGCCAGTGCGCTTTCGCCTGCCTTCTGCACAAAGGACGGCGCATGCGAGATGATGAACTCGTTCAACTGCGCCGCCTTGATCACCAGATCACGGCGCGCCGTCACCCAGCCCAGCCGCCAACCCGTCATGCGGTAGCTTTTGGAAAAGGAGTTGACCACGATCACGGCGTCGTCGCGGTGACACAGGCGCAGGATCGACGGTGCAACCGTGTCGCCGTAGTAGATGCGTTCGTAGACTTCGTCGGCCATGAGCCAGAGGCCGTGGCGGCGGCAGAAATCGAGCAGCGCCTGCTGTTCGGTCACCATCGCCACCCATCCCAGCGGATTGGAGGGCGAGGTGTAAACCAGCATGCGTGTGCGTGGCGTCACCGCCGCTTCCAGCGCGGCAAAGTTGATGACGAAGCGCCCGTCCTCGGCCAGCATGGGGATCTCCACCGCTTTGCCGCCGAACATATCAACAATGGCCGAAGCGTTGGGCCAATTGGGGCTGAGCACCAGCGCCTCGTCGCCTGGATCGATGACACATTTAATCGCTACGTTCAGCGCCTGCACACCCGACGCCGTGATCAGCAGCTCGTCCGCCGGGTTGACTTGCACGGCGTGTAATTCCTCGATTTTGGCGGCGAGGGCATGGCGCAACGAGGGCAGCCCGGCGTTCTCGGTGTAAAAGGTGAAACCGTCTTGCATGGCTTGTGCGGCGGCGGCTTTGATGAAAGCGGGCGTGGGCAGGTTCGATTCACCGAACTGGAGCTTGAGCACGCCGTCCATGGCAAAGGCGACGTTGGCCAGTTCGCGAATCCGCGACGGCTGCACGCGGTCGAGGCTGGCGGCGAGGGGAGTGGATTGGATCATTGGTTAGTAACTTTCCGGTAGAGACGATGAACGATGGACGACGGACGACGGACGACGGACGATGGACGACGGACGACGGACGACGGACGACGGACGACGGACGAATTGCCACATGTCAGTCCTCAATCTGCAACTCGCAACTCAATGTCATTAAGTTAAGCGCGGAGTGAGCATCCTCAGATGCGGGTGCCTACTGGTAGAGCCGCATCTGAGGATGCTCACTCCGCGGTATAATCGGCGCCAAATTTCTTAACTTAATGACATTGACTCGCAATTCGCAACTCGCAATTCGCAATTCGCAGTATACCACCCTACTTTGACCTTCCCATGATTTGTGCCGATAATGACGAGACGGTGTCGACCCTATCGGGTCCGTAACGGTACAGGTGCGACGCACTGGCCAAAGCGTTGACGCAGACCTGTTGTTCTCCTGGCCAGTGCGTCGCACCTGTATGATCTCAGGTCCAATCACAAGGAGTGAACCCAATGTCTAACTGGAAGGACTATCTGGCGCAGAATCAAGGGCGCTTTGATGGCGAACTACTCGATTTTCTACGCATCCCCAGCATTTCGGCGCTGCCCGAACACGCCAAAGACGTGCAAAAGGCGGCGGAATGGGTGGCGGATCGGTTGCGTAAAGCCGGCGTGGAAAATGTGGAAATCCTGCCCACCGGCGGCCATCCTGTCGTCTACGCGGATTGGCTACACGCAGAGGACAAGCCCACGATTCTGATCTACGGCCATTTCGATGTGCAACCTGTCGATCCCCTGCACCTGTGGACGAACCCTCCCTTCGAGCCGACGGTGGACGGCGACCGCATCTACGCCCGCGGCGCCACCGACGACAAGGGCAACATGCTGGTGCCCATCCTGGCGGTGGAGGCGGTGCTCAAGAGCCGGGGCAGCCTGCCGGTGAACCTCAAGTTCTGCTTCGAAGGCCAGGAAGAGATCGGCAGCCCTCAATTGCCCGTCTTCTTGCCCAAACACAAGGAACGCTTCGCCGCCGATCTGGCTGTCAGCGCCGACGCCGGCCAGTTCAGCGAGACGGAACCCGAAATCATGGTGGGGCTGCGCGGCATCTGCGGCATCCAAATTGACGTCAAGGGCGCCAAGAGCGATCTCCACTCCGGCATGGTGGGCGGCACAATTCAGAATCCAATCCACGCCCTGGTGCAACTGCTCAACACCATGCACGATCAGCATGGCCGCATCACCATAGACGGTTTCTACGACGAGGTGGTGGAGCTTTCCGACGAGGAACGCGCCGCCATCGCCCGCGTCCCCTTCGACGAGGAAGTCTACCTCGATAATCTGGGGCTGGAGCAGACCTTCGGCGAGCCGGGCTACACCACACGCGAGCGCGCCTGGATCCGCCCGACGCTGGAGATCAACGGCATTTGGGGCGGCTTCCAGGGCGACGGCATTAAGACGGTGCTACCCAACGAAGCCCACGCCAAGATCACCTGCCGCCTGGTGCCCAAGCAGAACCCGGCGCAGATTGTGGAATTGCTGCAAGCCCACATCGAAGCCAACGCGCCGCGCGGCGTCACCGTCTCCACCACCGTGCTGGGATCGCGTGGAAAGCCCTACCTTGTCCCCGCCGATCATCCGGGCAATGTGGCTGTCAGCGATGTGCTGCGCAAACTCTATGGCATGGAACCCTATCAGGTGCGTAGCGGCGGCAGCGTGCCTATCACCGGCATCTTCATGGACGCACTCAACCTGCCCACCGTGGCGCTGGGCTTCGGCCTCGACGATGAGAACATCCACGCGCCCAACGAATTCTACCGCTGGAGCAGCTTCTACAAAGGACAGCAAGCCTACTGCGAACTGATCGACCGTCTCGGCGAAATGGAGCGTGTGGCGTGAGCGCCTACTTCAAACTAAGCGCCTTCGGCGACGAGATCGCCGACGATCTGGCTGAACAGTTGCGTGTGCTCAACCAACTCAACGTCGGCTATCTCGAACTGCGCGGGGCGTGGGGCAAGAATGTCCTGAAGTTGAGCGACGAAGAAGTGGCGCGCGTGCGTCAACTGTGCGCCGACGCCGGCATCGCCGTCAGCGGATTGGGCAGCCCCATCGGCAAGTCACCGTTGACCGACCCGGTTGAAAACGAAGTGGCCAATCTGCGCCGCATCATCGAAATCGCCCGCGCTCTAGGCACCACGCGCACCATTCGCATCTTTTCGTTTTACCCGCCCGACATCAGCACCAACGCCCACTACGATCAACACCTCAACGAGGCCATCGCCAAGCTTAAAACCCTGGCCGGCGTCGCCGCCGCCGAGGACGTGCAACTGGTGCTGGAAAACGAAAAGGGCATCGTGGGCGACACGGTGGCGCGCTGTCACGCTATCCTCACCGCTGTGGACAGCCCCGCCATGCGCTTCGCCTGGGATCCGGCCAACTTCATCCAGGTGCAAGAAGCCAGGGTCACCGACCGCGGCTGGCCGCTGCTGGGATCGCGCATCGGCTACGTCCACGTCAAGGACGCGCTGCTCAGCGACGGCAGTGTCACCGCGGCGGGTGAAGGCGACGGCCAGGTGCCCGAACTGCTCACCCACCTGCGCCAGAGCGGCTATCAAGGCTTCCTGGCGCTGGAACCGCACCTCGTTGTCGCCGGTCACAGCACCGGCTTCAGCGGCGCCGGCGGCATGACCTACGCCGTGGAAAAGCTGCGCCAGGTGATGGCGGAGACAGGCTGCGTAGAAGCAAGATGAACGTGGTGCGTGGTGCGTGGACCAGTAGAGCGTGCGGTTTTTTCGTTGGGAAGAATGGTTGTGTGCCCATCGCTCTTTTGTGGACACGGATTGGAGAGAACACGGATTTTTTTGTCTGAAATCCGTGTTCTCTCCAATCCGTGTCCACAAGAAAAACAAGCCAATTCAAGAACATCATCGTCTACTGGTACACGCACCAGAAAGCAAAATTTCTCAATGTTTCTCAAAACGTTAGTCTTTTTCGTCTGCCTACTTTGTCTGCTGCCGGTGGTGGCTCGCGCCCAGGCGCAAGAACCGCCGCCCACCAACGGCTGGCGCGTCACCTACTGGAACAACCCCAGCCAGGCCGGCCCCATCCGTTTGCAGCAGAACGAGGAGGGCGATCTTGACTATGATTGGGCCGCCTCTGCCCCCGCCGACGGCATCAACGCCGATTACTGGTCCGCCCGCTGGGAGAGGACGATTCAACTTCGCCCCAACACCTACCGCTTCACCGCTCTGGCCGACAACGGCGTGCGTGTTTGGGTGGACGATACGCTGGTGGTGGACGGCTGGCGCAGCCAGTGGAACCAGACGACCAATGTCTTCTTCGGCGATATTGCGCTGGATGGGCAACCGCATGTGCTGCGTGTCGATTACTTCGATACCACCGGCGAGGCGGTGCTCCAGTTGACGTGGGAACCCTACCTTGGCCCGCCCACGACGGTGAACGGCTGGCTGGCCGAATATTTCGACAACGCCACCCTCAGCGGCGAAGCGGCCTTTTTCCGAGATGAAGCCGAGATCGCGCTGAATTTACGCGCCGCTTCGCCCCAACCCGATCTCCTCGGCGCAGACAATTTCTCGGCGCGGTGGACACGCACCCTCGATCTGCCGTCGGGCGTTTACGAGTTTTCCATGCGCGTCGACGACGGTGGGCGCTTACGCCTCGACGGTGAACTTGTCCTCGATGGCTGGCGCGCTCAAGGACCGACCACCTACACCGCCCGTATCGACCACGCCGACGGTCCACTCGAAGTGGTGATGGAATATTTTGAACAGACCGGCTTCGCTGTGGCTGAGTTGACCTGGGAGAAGGTGGGCGAATTGCCCTCGGTTGAGCCGTCTTTACCGCCGACGACACAGTCTGTAACGCTGCCGGCGACACAGCCTGTAACACAGCCTGTAACGCTGCCGCCTGCCACCGAGGAAGGGCAGACGCCGTCGGCCCAGTCGATTTTCGTAGACGACGGCGATGAAGGCTTCCGCCGCGGCGGCGCGACGGATCTCTGGTCGCCGGCCACCAGCGGCTACGGTGATGATTTCTTGTGGGCGGCCAATCTGCGCAGCGGGCAGGGGAATTATGTGTGGGCGCGTTGGGCGCCGGAACCCAATCCTGGCCGTTACGAGCTATTCGTCTTCGTGCCGCGGGCAGAGCGCGCCACCAACGAAGCTCGCTACTGGGTCGCCGCCGGCGGGCGCTATACCTTGCGCATGGTCGATCAGCAGCGCAATGTAGGACGTTGGGTGTCGTTGGGCGTCTACACCTTCAGCGGCATCAGCGATGAATATGTCACCTTATCCAATGTGACAGGCGAACGCACCGAAAGCACGCGCGTCCTCTGGGATGCGCTGCGCCTGGAGCCTCGCGAGTAGGGGTTTGCGTGGGAGCGGAAGAATTTTTGCCACACCCACGCAAACCCGCATTAGACGAAATCAAAGTCACCGAAAGGACACGAAGTCAGATGCCGATCCTGGATTCATTCAAATTGGATGGGAAGGTTGCGCTGGTCACCGGGGGCAATCGGGGGTTGGGGAAGCAGATGGCGCTGGCGCTGGCCGAAGCGGGCGCGGACGTGGCCATTACCAGCCGCTCGATCCACCGCGCTGAGGAAGCAGCCCGCTCTATCGCCGAAGCGACAGGACGCAAGTGCATCGGCTACGCCTGCGATGTGGCCAATGCCGCCGACGTGGAAACCATGATGGCGCACTTGATCCACGACTTCGGCGCCATTCACATCGTGGTGAACAACGCCGGCATCAACATCCGCGGCCCTATCGATCAATTGACGCTGGCCGAATTTCAAGAAGTGCTCGATACCAACGTCGTCGGCATGTGGCTGATCTGCCGCGCCGCGGCGCCTCACCTCAAAGGACAGCGCTACGGGCGCGTGATCAACATCGGCTCGACGCTGTCAGTCATCGCCCTGGCCGACCGCACCCCCTACGCCAGCAGCAAGGGCGCCGTGCTGCAAATGACGCGCGCCCTGGCGCTGGAATGGGCGCCCTACGGCATTACCGTGAACGCCATGTTGCCCGGCCCTTTCGCCACCGAAATGAACACATCGCTGGTAGAAGATCCGGTCGCCTATCAGAGTTTCATTCAGAAAGTGCCGTTGGGGCGGTGGGGTGAACTTCACGAAATTGGCGGGCTGGCTGTCTTCCTCGCCAGCGATGCCTCCAGCTTTGTCACCGGCGCGGGGATCAGCATCGACGGCGGCTGGACGGTGTTGTAGCGGAAGAAATGAATGCGGAAGAAATGAATGAAGAATAAAGAACGGGTAGAGGAAAATTCGCCTCTACCCGTTCTTTATTCTTCATTCTTCGCTTTTACTTCTGTTCAATGAAGCGCTTGAAATTTCTCAAGTCTTCCAACAATTTGCCTTCGGAGTTGCCGAAGAGTTCGGCCACTACTTCGCCTGCCAGGCCCGCCGGCGGCACATATTGCAGCGTCACGGTGACTTCGGTTTCCCCGTCGGGCAGGCTGTTAAAGGTGACCTGGCCGCTGGTCTTGATGTCGCCGTCGGTGCTGTTCCAGCCGATACGTTTGTTGTGATCAAGACGGGTGGTGCGGGCGTTCCATTCAATATTGGCGCCCATCGGGCCTTCCATCACCCAGTGGCTCATGTCGTCGCCGCTCTTGTAGACCGATTTGATGTGCTGCATGAACTGTGGGAAATTCTCGAAGTTCGACCAGATTTCGTAGGCCCTGTCCACACTGGCTTTGACGATGATGCTCTTGGTCACCAATTTGGGCGTGGCCGACATCGAGGTGGCGGCGTTAAATTCACCGTTGCGGATACGGGTCTCGGCCTCATGATGGGTGGTGGGCTGGCGTTGCTTAAACAGCTTCATGGGTGACTGCCCACTCATCCCCCAGTAGAAGATGGCAGCGCCGATCCCCGCCAGTGAAAGATTCCCCAAGGAGCGCCGCAATCCGGTGAAAGCCAACAGGCCGCCGCCGATCATAGCGCCCCAGCGCTTGAGATCGTTCATGCTCATGCCCTGTTCTGCGGCCATGGATTCAACACGACTGCGCACCCGCGACGCCATTTCATTTTGCTCGATGGCGCGGTTCACCTGATCCAGCCTCGACTGGAGCTGCTCACGCATACGTTCGGCTTGTCCTTGCATACGGCGACTGCGCCCAGCGGATGAAGGATCTCCATAGGTGGGTTGGTATGGATAGGATGGTTGATTGAGCATTGAACTCTGACTGCTGGCTTCGTGATCATTAATATGTTCCGCCACACGCCGCCGTTGATCTGCATACGCGTTGACGTCGCGGTCTTCGCCCTCAGCCTGGCTGGGGGTTAAGCGTTCGTCTTCGGTTGCATCAAAGCGGGTGGCCTGGTTTTTTCTGTCTGTCATCAGCGTTCTCCCTTCCGGATGGTGACGATCTCGCCGCGTCCTGCACCTCTCTGTGTCCTACACAGTGCGGACCCTCGCCCCATCTCTAAAAACACGCCCAACAGAGCGTCGAAATGTGCTTTGTCCAGAAAATAAAAAAGGCGGCTGGCGTAGTTGGCCTGTTGCGGGGGGAGGGGTACAACAGGCCAACTACTGTGCCGTCTTCCGTGATTAGTGTATCACGTTGAGGCGGCGCCTTCTATCTATCCGGGCATGCCAGGGGATATAGAGATGGATACAAAGCGGGAGGAAGGGCTAAACGATTCGATAGCGCAGGGGATCGCCGGCCAACACAGCGCGCAGATTGGTGTACTCTTCGGCGCGGCTGCGGTGCTCCGACACAGCGGCAGTATGCGGCGTGAGGACAACATTGGCCAGGGGATCAGCGGCCAGCGCGCGCAGGGGAGTGTCGGCAGGTAAAGGCTCCCACTCAAAGGTATCCAGCGCCGCCCCGCCCAGGTGACCGGCGGCCAGGGAAGCGGCCAACGCGTCCTCGTCGATGACGCTGCCGCTGCCAGAGTGGACGAAAAACGCGCCCGGTTTCATCTGCGCAAAAGCCGGCGCATCCAACAGGTGATCGGTTTCGGGGAAGTAGGGCAACAGCGAACAGAGCACGTCACTTTGCGCCAGGATCGTATCGGGATCGGCGTAGCGCAGGCCGAGTTCCACTTCCACGCGGTCGGGCAGGCGTGTCCGCTTGTGGTAGAGCAGCGGGCACTCAAAGCTGCGCAGCCGCCGCGCCACTTCCACGCCGATTTCGCCGAAGCCGAGGATGCCCACGGTGCGCCCCCACAATGCCACCGGCGACGTCCGTTTTGTCCAGTTGTAGGCAAACACATTCTCATCGGTGCGGCGGGGGACGCCCCAATCGCCGGGCGCGTGCAGCACAGCTTCCACTTCGTGGGCGCGCCGCGCCAGCGCCAATATCTGCCACAGCACATGTTCCGCCACCGCAATCACCCCAGGGATCGGCCAATAGCAGACGGGAATGCCCTGTTCCGCCGCCGCCGCCACGTCGATGTCATGCGTCTGCGAGCCGAGGCGCTGGATCAGCCGCAGTTTGCGCCCCGCCTCAATGATCTCCCGATCCACAACCCCGGCGCGCTCGCTGATCAAAAATTCGGCATCGCCGATTTCAGCCAGGATCGTCGCCCGGTCTGGATCGCGCAGCATGACAATGGTCAATTCCGGCGGGGCCGCCGCCAACGCCGATTGCTGGTGACGAAGGCTGCGGCTGGTGAGAAAGAGTGTTTTCATGGGATTGGTGATTGGGGATTGGTGATCAGTGATTGGTAACTGGGTGATCCTGCAAAGTCGTGATACAACTTTACAACGGCATCCGAAAGGAATATGGTTGCTTCACCCCAGTGTTGGCAAAATTCGAGAGCACCCAGTCACCAATCACCTTGTCACGCGCTCTCCGCCCACATTCTCTTCAAGAACGCCACCGCGGCCGGCGCTTCTTCTTCAAAGTTGCGCCAGCGGCATTCCACCGAGATGAGACCGTCATAGCCGATGGTGTGGAGGATGCCGAAGAAGTCGGCGTAGGGGTAGTCGCCACTGCCGGGGGCGAAGCGTCCGCTGTCGGCGACGTGGATGTGTTTGATCCACTGAGCGTGGGTGCGCACATTTTCCAGCGCTTCGCCGTCCATCATCATGTGGTAGAGATCGGCCAGCACCTGCACCGAGGACGATCCCACCGCTGCGGCCAACGCCACGCCGACGGGGACGCTGTTGATCACGTTGGATTCGAGCTTGTTCAGCGGCTCGATCACCACGGTGATGCCCAACGGTTCGGCAGCGTTGGCCACAATCGAGAGGAAGCGCGTCAACTGCGCGTCGGCCTCGTCGAAATTGAAGCCGTCGGTCACGTTGCGCGCCCCACCGCTGCCGAAGACTACCGTGCGCGCCCCAATCTGATCCACGCGGCGCAGCGCTTCGTCCACATAGGCTTGCACCGCCGACCACTCGACGTTCGGCCCGGTGATCTTCAAATCGCCGGGCAAGAAGACGTTGAACGCCTTCACCGGCAACGGCGACGCGCCGTAGGCCGCCAACACCGGCGCGAAGTTGTTCGCTTCCGGCGTCAACGAGCGGACGGTACATTCCACAAAGTCAAAGCCGGCGGCCCGCGCCGCCTCGGCCTGATCCAGGCTACAACAACATCCAAATTGCATGGGGGAGTCCTTTAACTGAAGTTACGTGCCGTAGGGGTTTGCGTGGGGGGAAGGAGATGTCGCCAATAAAGCGACATCTCCTTCCCCCCACGCAAACCCCTACTTACCCTGAAGCCGTGTCAGCAACGCCTCGTACTCCTCACGGTTCAGGGGCAGATCCACCGTCTGGTTGGTATGGCTGCTGTAGATCATGGCGTTGGCCAGTTCGAGAGATTGGCGGCCCTGGCGACCGTCACAGCGCAGCGGCGCGCCGTGGAGGATGGCGTCGTAGACATTGCGGTAGACGGCGGCGTGCCCGCTGGGGCCGTCCAATGCTTCGATTTCGAGCGTTGCCGTCACCTGTTCGGGGCGGCCGAAGGGATTGGGATTATGGGCGATGTGCGCCAGCAGTTCAGGCTCGAAGCGTTCGTAGGCAATGTCCCGTTCGCCCAGCAGCAGCGTGCCGCCGGTGCCGGCAATCTCCATGCGCCGCTGTCCTGCTTCTACGGTGGACATGTAGACGGTGCCAATCGCGCCTTCGCTCCACTCGAACATGGCGGTGATGGTGTCTTCGGTTTCGATGGCATGTTGCAGTGTGCGGGTCCACGCCGCCACACGCACGGGCATGCCCAGCAGGTAGCAGATCAGATCCAGCCCGTGCGGCCCCTGGTTCATGAGGACGCCGCCGCCTTCACCGCGCCAGGTGCCGCGCCAGCCGGCGTTGCGGAAGTAGGCCGCCGTGCGTACCCACGGTTCCACCACCGTCACCCGCAGAATTTTGCCCAGCCCGCCCGATTGCAGCAGATTGCGCACAGCATTTACTTCGGGCCGGTAACGGTGCTGAAAATTGACGGCCAACAGCCGATGATGGGCGTCCGCCGCCGCAATCATACGATCCGCCTCACCCACGTGGATGGCGATGGGCTTTTCCACAATGACGTGGCTGCCCACCGTCAATGCGTCCACCGCAATCTGGGCGTGGAAGGGATGGGGCGTGATGATCGACGTTACATCGGGTTTGAGATCGGCCAGCATCACCTGCGCCTGCTGGTAAAAGGGGACACCCAGTTCTTCGGCCCGCTGCTGGCCCAACTGCGTGTTGACATCGCAAACGCCCACCAGTTCGGCTTCGGGTATTTGCGCCAGCGCGTCCTTGTGCAGTGAAAAGATCCCTGCGCCCACACCCACCACGGCATGACGCAATTTTCGTGTGTTTGTCATAAATCCCGTCGATTCGTTAGAGGGAAAAAAGAAAAGAAATTGTATTTTCGATTTGCGATTGACGATTGACGATTGTCGTGTAGGGGACGCGATGCCATCTTTCGACTGCTTTTGGGGTAGACGAGCAAACAATCAAGCCACCCGTTCACATCCTTTACACGACAATCGTAAATCGTCAATCGTCAATCGAAAATCTTTCAAACCCTCGGCGCTTCCACGCCGCGCGCCATTCCTGCTTCCACCAACTGCTGCCAACTGGTCTCATCCAGGGGGATACCGTGGGCGCGGCGGTGGGCGGCGGTGCGCGATTCGGGTTCACCCGGCAAGAGGACTTCGTCGAAGCCGGCAGCGGGTTTGGCGGCTTTGACTGTGGCGGCCAGCGCTTCCCCTTCGGCGGTGAAGTCGGCCAGCGGGCGGAATGGCTCAGGGTTCAGCACAATGAAAAGGACGCCGTTGCGCGGGTCCATGCCCAACGCCGGGCAGCCCGACGTGGTGAGCAAACCGGCCATGAACTCCACCAGCAACGAGAGGCCGAAGCCCTTGTGTCCTGCCGCCGGTAAGAGGACGCCGCCATCGTAGAGATCGTCGGGTTTGGTGGAGGGGTTGCCCTCTTTGTCCAGAATCCAGCCTTCGGGGATCGTCTTGCCGCTGTTGCGGGCGATGCGCACCTTCCCCTCGGCCACGGCGCTGGTGGCGAAGTCGAGCACAATCGGCTCGTGATTGGCCACAGGCAGCGCCGCCGCAATCGGATTCGTGCCCAGCACACGAGCTACGCCGCCGAAGGGGGCCACGATGCCCCGTCCACCGCCGCCGTTACAAAAGGCCAGGCAGATCAGCCCTTCCTGCGCCGCCATCTCCACCCACTCGCCCATGCGCCCCACATGGCCGCAATCCACGAGACCAATGGCCGACAGGCCATGTTCTTTGGCCTTGTCAATGGCCATGCGCATCGCCTTGTGCGCCGCCACCTGGCCGAAACCGCTGTGCGCGTCAATCAGCGCCATCACCGGCGTCTCCTGGCGCACCGTCGGCTGCGCGCTGGGATCGAGTTGTCCTTGCTCGATGGAAGAAAGATATTGCACCACGCGTACCACCCCGTGCGAATCGTGGCCGACGAGGTTGCTGTCCACAAGCGAAGTGGCCACCAGTGTGGCAATCTGGGCCGGCGCACCGGCGGCTTGAAAAATCCGGCTGGCAAAGTCGATGAGCGTCTCCGCGCGAAAAGTGGGCATGCGTGGTCCCCGTTTCCAGTGTTGTGCGTGGGTGAAGAGAGGTAAAGTCTGCGAAAAGCATAGCACCGGGGTAAGGCAAAAGGCAAAAGGCAAATATCAATATAGGCCACGTAGGGGTTTGCGTGGGGCGCAAGCCTCTCGCCAATCACGCGACATCTACTTCCGCCCCACGCAAACCCGTACGGTGCGTCCTCTCTATCGTTAAAAAGGCAAATATCAATGTAGGGGTTTGCGTGGGGCGCAAGCCTCTCGCCAATCAGGCGACATCTACTTCCGCCCCACGCAAACCCGTACGGTGCGTCCTCTCTATCGTTAAAAAGGCAAATATCAATGTAGGGGTTTGCGTGGGGCGCAAGCCTCTCGCCAATCAGGCGACATCTACTTCCGCCCCACGCAAACCCGTACGGTGCGTCCTCTCTATCGTTAAAAAGGCAAATATCAATGTAGGGGTTTGCGTGGGGCGCAAGCCTCTCGCCAATCACGCGACATCTACTTCCGCCCCACGCAAACCCGTACGGTAGGTCACCGATTGCCCTTTGCCCTCTCTTTCACCTCCTCTCCAGTTTCCAGTTATAATAACCCTCAGAAATTCGTTAACCCCAGCAGAAATGGACCGCCCCTTGGCTATCCTTGCACTGCCCGTTGATTATTCACCGCAACGCAAAAATGCAGTCGAACGCCGCATCCAGCAAATGACAGAAGAAGTGGCGCAGCGGCGACACACGTTGATCCTATTGCACAACGATCCTGATCCCGATGCGATTGCCAGCGGCTACGGCATGTTGACGCTCTTTCAACATTTTTTGCCCCACGCCCAGGTGACGCTGGCCCACGGCGGGCTAATCGGGCGCGCCGAAAACCGCACCATGACTGACCTTTTTATCCCCAACTTGGTGCGCATTCCTACCTTCGAAGCCAAGGACGCGCTCAGGGCCTACGATGCCGTGATCCTGGTGGACACGCAGCCGGGCGCCAGCAATCAATTGCTCTACGACGCCGACTACCCCATCGAAAATGTGATCCTTGCCGTGGATCATCACCCGCCCAAACGCAGCCAGGTGCGCGCTGTGATCCACGATGTGCGCCCCGAAATCGGCGCCTGCGCCACCATGGTCTGTGAATATCTGGCCATCGCCGAAGTAGAGATTGACGAGCGGCTGGCCACGGCGCTTTTTTACGGCATCAAGGCCGATACACGTGGCCTCAGCCGCCGCGCCGATGAATTGGACATCTGGGCCTTCACCCAACTGCGCAACCACGTCGACACCGAGCTGCTCAACGATATCGAGCACGTACAGTTGCCCCGTTCCTATTTTCGCAGCCTGACTGACGCCCTGGCGCGCACCACGCTCTATCACTGCGAAACGCCGGCGACGCCCAGCCACGACGAAAACGGCAACGCCGAAGAAAGACAACCCTGCACCGGCGATGTTGCCATCAGCCTGCTTTTCGACATGAAACGCCCCCGACATGGCCGCCGAAGTGGCCGATCTGCTCCTGCGCCTGGAAGATCTCTGTTGGGCCATCTGCCTGGCATCTTCGAAGATTCGTCTCGTCATCTCCGTGCGTTCGGACATGACCGAAGCGCGCGCCGGGCGGCTGGTACGCGGCATTGTGGGGCGCAGCGGCACCGCCGGCGGCCACGACAACATGGCAGGCGGTCGCATTCACCTCCCCAACGCCACACCAGCCGAACGGGTGGCCGAACTCCACGCCCTCGTGCCCCGCTTCCTCAAGGAATTAGGCGTCGCCGAAGCGGTGGGCGATCCCCTGCTCGAAGCCAAACGCCCCTGAACTACCGCCACAGGACAGGCAAGTAAAGATCCACAGGATTGACAAAGAACGAGAGCGCAATCTCGTCATCACTGCCGCCGCGCAGGACGGTGGTCGCCAGCAGGCGCACCGTCTCGCCGGGTGACGATGCCGGCACAGAAGCGGTATAGGCGATCTCGATCACACTTTCAGGCGGCACATCGCCCTGCCAGGTCAACGCGCCATCGACGATTGACGGTGCAGGCTCGGCAGTCGACGTCGCCGGTTCAAGCAGGCTAAACCCCGCCGGCAGTGGATGCACCAATTCGGTGGTGGTGGTAAGCGCCGTGTGGTTCACAATCGAGATATGGGTCTGCGCCTGGGCGGCACCCTCATTTTGCCCGCTGATCACCACCGACATCTTCGATCCCAGCAGGCGCGGCGGCGGAGCGCCCAAATCGAGCCGTCCATAGCCGACACGTGTAGCGGGCACGTTGATCTCATCGGGCAGGGGTGCGGCCAAACGATAGAGGAAGTCGCGCACCTCCGCCGGCGTCCACGCCGGGTAGGCGTCGAAGACCAACGCCGCTGCGCCTGCCACGTGGGGCGTGGCGGCGCTGGTGCCGTTGAAAGGGCGATCAATGCTGGCTGTGGTGACATTGGTGTAGGCAACCAGATTCGGCTTGAGGAAACCACCTTCCAACTCACCGCCCGGCCCATTGGTCGGCCCTTCGGCGCTGTAGGTTTCAGGCACATACGCGCCGGTCACGTCGATGGCGCCCACGGTGACAGCCAGCGGCGCGTCCCCCAGATCGGTGATGCTGCGCTCAAAAACAGGCTGGTTGAAGCGCAGACTTTTCGGCGCAAAGATGTTGAAATTGATGGATGGGTCCACCACGCCGCTGCGGTGGGTGATCACCACGCCGTAGGGCGCCGCGGCGCCGCTGGTGGTGTAGAAGATGCTTTCCGTGGGCGACTGGCCGTAGCCGCCGTTTTGCACATTCTGGCTGCGCGCCACCGTCTGCCACTGTGTACCATCGTAACGCATCAACGAGAGGTTGAAATCAACGTCCACCTCGTTCCAGTCGCTCCAACGCAGGTGAAGGACGATGGGATAGCCGCTGGGGATCAGATAGCTTCGGTCGGGGTCCGGCCCAAAGATCAAGACCTCGGTAAAGGACGATACTCGTGACGCGTGTCGTTGTCGATGTCTGCAAAGAGGCCACCCCAGTGGCGCTCGCGGTCGTTGCCCGCCGAGGTGACCCACACGATCCCGGCGGCGTCGGCCTGGGCCACCAGATCGGCGAGTTCGCCGGTGCCGTCACCCGGCCCCATGTTGTACCAACCGATTGAAGTGGCGATGACGTCGACGCCGTTGCGAATCGCCCAATGGACGGCTTCGCTCAGGTCGATGTTGGTGTTGATGCGCAGTAAAGACATGGCCGCGCCAGGGGCGACATCGTAGACGATTTCGGCGACGCCGGCGCCGTGAGCGGTGGAGCCTTCAATGGCGTCGGCGTGGCCATTGTCTACGAAGTTGACAGCGTTGACGCTGGCAGGCAGTTCCACGCCGAGCAGATCGCGGTAACCGGCAAAGCCGCCGTCGATTATCGCCACGTGGACACCCTGGCCGTTGCGTCCCTGTTGCCGCCAACTGGAGACGTTGAAGGCGCTGAGCGCTTCACTGCTCACAACACCCCGCGGTTCATCTGCCAAAACCAGGGGAACAGGATGGCGCACATATTGAATGGCAGGGTGTTGCGCCAGATCGGCCAGCGCCAGGATGGGCGACCAGCCCTGCAACCAGACGCCGTCTTCAGAGGCGCCGCTGATGGAGCCGCCCACTGATTCAACCAGAGCGGTGACCTCAGCATGGGCGGCGGGGTCGATGGCGAGCTGCACCTGCACACGGTCACCGTCGATAAGGACGCCGGCGTCGGCCAGGTCATCGCGGGCTTCGGGCGGTAGATCGTCGCTGCCGGCCTGCAACAAGAGTTGGACGAGCAGGCTGTCCATTTCTTCAGAAAAGGCCAGGCCGCCGGCAGCGTCATCGTCCACAGGGCCTTGGATCTCGATGGCGGCCGGCAGCGGCGCAACCGTGAGCGGATCGAGCGGTTCGGCGTCGCCGGGCGTTCCCTGTGCCGCCGCCGAACCGAAAATCCCAATCAAACAGCCGCCAAGCAGACAACCGGTGAGTAGCATCCGTGAAAAGAGCGGGGGGAATCGGTTCATAACAACACCTTTTTCTGAAAAGCGGCAGAAGCGCAACGCCACACTCAGTATAAAGATGTCATCTTCAAAGATGAACCCACCTGCTGTACTGCAAGTGGGTGATTCCTATGCACTATCTTTACCTCGGCACTATCTTTGCTTCGGCACAAAGATATAGCGCCAGCCCCAATCGCCCAGGTGAACGCAATCCACCACCTGATAGCCCGCCGCGAAACAGGACTCGGACACTTCGCGCAGATAGTAACGCCATTCCAACAGCAGGCCCTCTTCCACACGCACCGAGGCCACGCTGTCGGGGATGGGGGACGGCAATGGGGCGGCCATCGAAGTTGAGGCGCGCTTCCACCGGCGCGTTGACGTGGTGGTTCACCGGGCGCAGCGGCAACACCGTGGCGTGCGCCGCCGTCCAGTCGACGTGTTGGGGTTGCGCCGAGACGGCGTTTCTACGCGCTGGCTGCGCAGATACCAATCTACTTGAAAGCGGTCGGTGGGCATACCGGCGTTGAGGTGATCGTGCATTTCGCCGTATTGATTGCGCTTGTAGGTGGAACAGAGTGCGCCCAGCCGGTGCAGGTTGAAGGCGGCGTTCACCCGTTGCAGGGGATCATACGTCCATGTGACCCAGTCGGTCCACCCCTGATCGAGCAGGATCTGCCGCTGCGCCAGCTTCAGCTTTAGCCCCACGCCCCGTCCATGCCAGTGCGGCAGGACGCCGACCATGTGGCTGCAAAATTTGAGTTGGGATGCGGCGTCGCCTTTGCCGAAGGCAGGCCAGCCGAAGGCGATGCCCACCATGCCGCCGCTGCTCTCCGGCCCGTCGGCGGCGTACGCGCCCAACACCATGCCGCCGTTCTGTGCCTGTGTAATCAGCACGTGGATCGGCACGATCTCGGTGTCGGGTTCGCCCACCCAGACACGGTGTTGCAATTCCTGGAAATGCTGGCACTCCTCCACGGTGGTCAACGTGCGGATCGAAATGTCGGTTTTGACGGCGTTGCTCATGGTCTTCAGATCTCGGTGGGGTGAATGACGGTGGGGTGGATGACGGTAAGTTAGCGCGCGCGGTCGAAGCGCGCGATGACGGTAACAGCGTCCTGTTGCGGTTGTAGATCAACGGGTTGGATGCCCGCCACTTCAAAACGCGCCTTCCGCGCCATGACGATCAACTCGGCCAGCCCTTCCACACTGTCGAGGACGACGGCGGCGCGCAAAATACCCAGCCGATCCAGGTGGCGGAAGACGACCTCGTCGATGTCGGCGGCGCCGGGGGTGAGCAGCGCCACATTGGTTTCGTACTGGCCGCGGCGCAGTTCATCGAGCACACGGCGCACCGGTCCACGGTGATGGGCGACGTTGTCGGTGCCGGCGATGTTGGCTTCCAGCGCCGCCACGGCCAATTTGCCATCCTCAACCGCGATGACGGTAGCGACCTGTTCGGCCACACTGCGGCTGACGATCCCGGCGCCGGCCCACAGGTGAATGAGGTGCTCAAAGGGCTGCACTTCTAACAGCGACGCCGCCAGCGCGCCCACGGCCTCGTCGCCCAACAGGTGTGGCGACACCAGCGGCGCTTCGCCCATAGCAGGATAGGCCACCATCGTCTCGTCGTTCCAGTTGATGTTGTAGCTCCAATCGCCCACCAACAGCTCCACAGCGTCGAGATCGTCGGCTTTGGGGCGGCGCATGAGCACGTTGACCGGCAGATCCAGTTCCAGATCGGGGGCGTCGCCGCTGCGGCTTTCCAGCACCACGCTGCCTTTGTGGCCGGCGCTCAATTCTGCGCCAGTGCCGCCCACCGACATTTCGATGCTGCTCAGATCGCGGGCCAGTGCGCTGCCACTTTCTTCGTCTACGGCGAAGGCGGCGAAGAGATCGGCCAACTGGGGATGGTGGAGCAGGCAGAAGTTGATGGGTATCAACGCCGGCGATGCCGGATCACCGCTGCGTGAAGGCAGGCAGCGTTCCCCGCGACCGTTGAGGCGGAAGGTCATCTGGGTGAGGTAGCCGTAGGTGAGGGCTGTGTCTTCGGCTTCCGCCGGATCGCCCAGGCCGACGACGTCGTAGACCATGCGCTCGGCAGCCTCGCGCTGGTGACGGGGCGCGCCCTTGAAAATGGCGGCGTCGATGAGATGTTCCACCACCATCTGCCGCTTGAGGTTCAACTGCTCGTCGTAGGCGATGTGCTGCCAGGCGCAACCGGCGCAGCGCAATTCACCTTGGGGGTTGAGTTGGCTGCCGTCGGGCAAGGTCACCGGCTGCGGCGGGCCGAAGTAAGGACAGGGCGGCGTCACCCGCGCCGGCGACGCCTCGACGACGCGGCGCACTCTCGCCCGCAGCGGCCCACGCGCCGGATCGGCCAGATCCTTCTCGTCGATTTCAACCAGCACACGCTCACCGGGGATCGCATCGGCTACGAGCAGTGGGCGACCGTCTTCGGGTGTGCGCCGACGACATCGCCAGCGGCGTTGATACGGTTGAGCGTGATTTCCAAAAGTTGTGTCATGCGTTGCGTGTCGCTTTCTTAGATCCTGAAATTACAGTGCGCAGCCACGCGTCTGCTCTACATTGGCATGATTCGTCGGGCTGCTGTGAATTTCAGGATAGAATCTTTGTCTGGATGCGTCCTGCCCGCTGATTGTACCCCCCTGTGACTGTCACAGCAAACCAATGGGCAGATACAAAAAGGGCGGAATTTCCAGAAAACCCTGCAAAGCGTGGTTGTGAAAAGTCGTAGCTGGCGCTATACTAGCCACGGCGTACCCCGTCGATCAGCCTCACCCATCGACACAGAACCACAACCCACATCGACAATCCTGAAATCGCCAGTCAAAAATCGTTAATCGAAAGTACCGTAGGGGTTTGCGTGGGGCGGAAAGCTCGCTCGCCAATCAAGCGACATCTGCTTCCGCCCCACGCAAACCCCTACATGACCTGTACAGATAATCGAAAATCTTCCCTGAACTTGTTTTCACCTGAGGAGTAGAACATGAATCGTCTGCCTGTCTCTCCCAAACGCCGTGTGCCAGGCGCACGCGCCGTTGCCATCAGCCGGGGTGCATCGCTGCCGGTGGGTCGCCTGCTTTTGCTGCTGTTGGCGGCGTGTCTGGCGCTGCTTGCGGCAGGCAATGTCCTGGCGCAAGATGACGGCGAGGCCGAAACCCAGCCGGAAGGCGGCTATTACTACACCGTGCAGCCGGGCGATTATTGGGCCAGCGTCGCCGCCCGCGTGGGGTTAACCGAAGCCGAACTCAAGGCAGCCAATCCCCAGGCGATTCGTCCTTCGGGCTGGCTGATCAACGGCGAACGGCTGTTGATTCCGATTGCCGAGCCGGTGGAAGAGACCTTCTACGAAGTGAAACGCGGCGAAGGATGGACGACGATTGCCGAGCAGTTCGACATCCCGGTGCGGCTGTTGCAGGCCGCCAATCCGCGCTTCCTACGCGCCGGTGACGTACTCTACGTAGGCGAACCGTCTGCTGATCCCCGTGCAGGCCGCCGCACAGACTGCCACCCCCGAAGCCGAAGAGATGGAAGCCACAGCAGAAGCGACACCTGAAGCCACCGAAGAAGCGGTGGCCGAAACAGCCACGCCCGCCCCCACACAAGAACCGGCGCAAGAACCAACAGCCGAACCCACTGAAGAACCCACTGAAGAACCCACAGAAGAACCCACTGAAGAACCAACGCCGGAGCCGACGGCAACGCCCACCGAGGAAGCCACGCCCGATCCGGTCTCCCTGCTGCCGGAGTGCCCGGCGGCCTTTGAAGACTACCCCACCGCCGTGCTCGATGCCCTCAACAGTGGACCGGCAGGGCGTGATCTGCTGATCAGCTATTTGCAGACATGCGGCATCGACGAGACCGCCGCCCTCACGCCGCTGGCGCTGGCCGAAGGGGTGGAAGATCTGGTGCTCACCTACGAGCGCAGCGAAACCGACGAACGCAGCACCGTGTCGCGCCGCAGCGAACTGCTGATTGTCACCGGCTCGGCGGAAGACGGCTACGCCATCGGCTTCACTGCCTACGCCGCCGGCAGTGTGCAACTGCTCGCTACCGAAGACATCAACGTCGACGAACAGCCCGACGTCGCCTGGATCGACACCACCTGCGGCGCCAGCACCTGCTTCGACACCGTCTACATGCGCAGTTGGGACGGCGCATCCTGGCGTGATTGGACAGAAGGCACCGTCACCATGGCCGAGGCCGAAGTCAGCCTGGGCGACTTCGACGAAACCGTCCCCGGCCAAGAGATTCAACTGACCGGCGGCCAATACGGCAGCTTCGGCGCCGGGCCGCAACGGGTGCGCACCGAGATTTGGGGCAGCGTCGACGGCGGCGCTTACACGCTCATTTCCGAAAGCTACGAGTCGAGCGAATGCCTCTATCACACCGTCCTCGACGGCAACCAGGCCTTCAACGCGGCGATTTTGCCGCGGCGCAGACGCTCTTTGAAAGCGCTGCCGGCGACGAATCACTCATCGCCTGCTGGACACGCGCCGCCGAAGTGGACGAACTGCGCAGCTTTGCCTGGTATCGCCTGGCGCTGCTCAGCGCCTACCAGGGCGACGCCGACACCGCCGAGGCGCTCATCGGCCAGTTGACCGACTCGTACCCCGACATGCCCTACGCCACCATCGGCCAACGCTGGCTCGATGCCTACCTGAGCAGCGGTGATGTCAAGGCTGCCTGCACCGCGATCAACACCTACGCCGCCGGCGAAGGCGCTGTGGCGGTGGAAATGCTGGCCGACTACGGCTACGCCAACCCGTCATTTACAGCGGATGACGTCTGCCCCATCCTGGCCGTGGATGCGCCCACCATCGAACCGCGCGTCGAAGCAGCCGCCGAGGCCACACCCGCTGCAACCGAAGAACCGACAGCCGAAGAAACCGCAACCGAAGAACCAGCAGCCGAAGAAACTGCAACCGAGGAGGCCGCGGCTGATGCCGAAGCGACAGCCGAACCTGCCGCCGAACTGGCGCTGACCGAGGAGTTGCCCGCCTGCCCCGCCACCGTGGCCGACTATGGCGACGTCCTGACGGCGGTGCTGGAACAGACCGACGACCTGTTGGTGGTGGAAACCTGGCTGCGTCTGTGCGACGCCCTCACCGACGACCGCGGCGAACTGGTTGTCTTCGATCTCAACGAAGATGGACAGGACGATCTGCTCGTCTTCCCCACGATTGTGAGTGACCTGGGCTACGGCCCCGGCGGCGCAGACGGGATGCTCGTCATCTTCAACCTGGACGAAGAAGGGCGCTACACCAGCATCTTCAGCGAAGAAGTCTACGGCAAACCGACGCCGCTGCTCCTGGGCGACGCCAATAGCGACGGCCAGGCCGAGTTGATCTGGCAGGTGGAAAGCTGCTCCACTTTCTGCGTCACCGGCGTACAGTCGTTAAGTTGGGACGCAGAGAGTAGCGCCTACGTACCCGGCGTCTTCCCCGGCGCGGCGGTAGCCAACGGCGAAGTCTTCATCGAGCCGGTGGCTGACGACGATCCCGGCTCCGGGCGCCAGATCCGGCTGGTGGGTGGCCTCAGCGGCACCCCCGGCGGTGGCCTGGAAGTAGCCCACGAAGAGATCTGGCAGAGCATCGATGGCCAACCCTTCCGCCGCATTGCCTGGACCTACGACCGAGAGAGCGAAAACAACGACTGCCTGGGCCTGCGCCTGGTGGAAGCCGACTACGCCATGCAGGCCGCCGACATCCTCGGCTACGCGCCGGCGATTGATCTCTACAGCCAGGCCCTGGCCAACGCCGACCTGCGGGCATGCAGCATTTTCGACATGGAAGAAGAAGAGGAACTCGCGCTCCTGCGTGGCCTGGCCAGCTTCCGCCTGATGCAGGCACAGAGCTACAGCGGCGACACCGAAGCCGCCGCCGCCACGCTGGCCGCACTCAGCGCGGCCCAGCCCGACGCCCGCTACACCACCATCGCCGGCGACTGGCTGGAAAGCTACCAGGCCAACGGCGACGCCACCGCCGCCTGCGAAGCCGTCCTCGACGTCTTCGAGGTTGACAGCGACATGTGGCAGGTGACAGACCAGTACGGCTACAACCATCCCGTGCTGGCGGCGGAACAGATCTGCTTCGTGCCCGCGCAGTGACGGAGACGAATGGATTTTCAAGAGGAGTGGTGGATACGCCACTCCTCTTTTTTGTGTTTTGGGGGCTGGGGATTAGGGATTAGGGATTGGGGATTAGGGATTGGGGATTAGGGATTGGGGATTGGGGATTGGGGATTGGGGATTGGTGATTGAAGTATGGATGTGCCAACACGATTTTAAATGGTCGATAAGGCAGACTTTCACCCACTCTACTAGCCCATTCACAAACCCAGTCCCCAGTCCCCAGTCCCCAATCCCCAGTCCCCAATCACCAATCACCAACTTGAACAACGCGACAAAACCAGTATCATACGGCAGAAATAGCCAGCACGAGGTGCCCCTTGTCGAGTGAACAGCCTTACGTACAACTCCAGATGATCTGGCCGCGTGGACAGGTGGCCGATCCGTTTCGTGTGCCGCTGCCCCTGGGCTATACGCTGCGCCCATACCGTCGCGGTGATGAGGTAGGCTTCTTCCAACTCATGCATCTGGCCGGCTTCGAAGGCTGGGACGAGGCGACGCTGCGCCCGTGGAAGGAGCGCATCCTCCCCGAAGGATGGTTCTTCGTCGTCCACGACCAGACAGGGACGCTGGTCGCCACGGCCATGACAACCCACCGCGCCGATGAGCGCCATCCTTTCGGCGGAGAATTGGGCTGGGTGGCCGGTCACCCGGAGCATGCCGGCAAAGGCGTGGGGCGGGTGGTGTGCGCCGCCGTGGTGCGCCGTTACCTGGCCGCCGGCTACCGCAACATCTACCTCAAAACCGACGACTGGCGATTGCCGGCCATCAAAAGCTACCTGCGCCTGGGCTTTGTTCCCCTGCTTTTTTCACCTGAGATGTATACGCGCTGGGAAAACATCTGCGCGCAACTGGATTGGCCCTTCACGCCGGACGACTGGCCGGCATCGCGCGATTACCACTACACAAAGGAGTGATCCATGCCCATCGACGCCCGCCGCGAGCGACTGCTCAAACAGACTTTTCTGGATTACCAGCAGACCGCCGAATTCCTCAAAAATCCGCTGATCGTCGAGCGCGCCCAGGGCCTCTACTACTGGGACGTGGACGGCAAGGAATATTTCGACGCCATCGGTGGCATCTTTGTGGCGATCCTTGGCCACGGACACCCGCGGCTGCTTGAAGCGATGCGCAAGCAAATGGAGGTGATGTCCTTTGCGCCGCCGCTGCACGCTGTGGCCGATGTGACCCTCGATTTCGTCGAACGCCTGGGCCAGGTGACGCCGGGGACGCTCAACTATGTCAAACCCTTCAGCGGCGGATCAGAATCGGTGGAGGCGGCGCTCAAATTCGTGCGCCAATACTTCAAACAGAGCGGCCATCCCGGCAAATACAAGTTTATCAGCCGCTACTTCGGCTACCACGGCGGCACCTACGGCGCCATGGCCGCCAGCGGCACCGGCAAGCGCAAAACGCCGTTTGAGCCGCAAATGGGGGGATTCCTCAAAGTCTTCCCGCCCACCTACTACCGCGATCGCTTCGACAGTTGGGAAGAGTGCAACCGCTTCTGCGCCCTCATGTTCGAGGACGTGATCCGCAACGAAGATCCTGAAACCGTGGCCGGCATTATTGTGGAACCCATCGGCAACACCGGCGGCATCATCACCCCCACCGACGAATACTTTCAGATTCTGCGCCGCATTTGCGACGAATACAACGTCATTTTGATCTTCGACGAGATCATCACCGGCTTCGCCCGCACCGGCAACATGTTCGCGGCGCAAACCTTCGGCGTCACCCCTGACATTATTTGCGGCGGCAAAGGACTTTCCAGCGGCGCCATTCCGTTGGGGGCGATGATGGCGCGCGAAGAAATGGCCGACGTCTTCTTCGGCGCGTTGGAAGACGATGTCCACTTTGCGCATGGGCACACCTTTGCCGGCAACCCGCTGGCCTGTGCCGTGGGGCTGGCGGTGCTCGACGAAATTGAAGAAAAGCAACTGGCCCACAAAGCCCAAGAAATGGGCGACTACCTGGCGGGCAAGCTCGAAGGGCTGAAACGCTACGGCGTGATCCGCGAGATTCGCGGCAAGGGCATGTTGCGCGGCGTGGAACTGACCAAAGACGTCTCCACGCTGCAACCCTTCCCCGCGCTGGGGCACGCGCTCAAGCGCACTGCCCTCAAAAACGGCCTGATCATGCGCATCGACCCGTCCTGGTTCGCCGTGGCCCCGGCCCTGATCGCCGAAAAATCAGATATCGACGAGTTGGTCGAGCGGATCGACCGCAGCCTGGCCGACGCGTTGGAAGAGGTTGGATGATGGGGAAAATACGCATCGCCTTCTCTGGCGCACGCCGCTCCAGTTCATTTTTTCGGGCGTTTCAGGCCCATCCCCGCACCGAGGTTGTGGCGCTGTGCGATGTCCACGCGCCCACATTGGCCGAGGCGGGGCGGGTGACAGGCATTGAGCAGTTGTACACCGTCTACGAGCAGATGTTGGACGAGGTGAAGCCCGACGCCGTGGTGGTGGCGACGCCCATGCACTTCCACGCCGCCCAGAGCATCGCCGCATTGGAGCGTGACATTCACGTCCTCTGCGAGGTGACGGCGTGTGTCTCGCTCGACGAGGCACGCTGGCTGGTGGGGGCGTGCAAGCGTTCGTCCGCCGTCTACATGATGGCCGAAAACTACACCTACATGAAGCCCAATGTGCTGGTGCGGGCAATGGTGCAAGCCGGCGTCTTTGGCGAGGTCTACTACACCGAAGGGGAATATCTACACGAACTTTCGGCGCTACATCATACAGTGGAGGGCAAACCGACCTGGCGCTACTACTGGCAGGTGGGCGTCAACGGCGCAACCTACCCCACCCACAGCCTTGGCCCCTGCCTGCAATGGACAGGCGAACGGTTGGATCGCATCAGTTGTATCGGCACCGGGCGGTGGACCGACCCTGAGCATGCGATGGAGGATACCGTCCTCTTGTTGGGGAAGACGGCCGGCGAAAAGCTTGTGCGCATCCGCCTGGACATGCTCTCGCGCCGCCCCCACGCCATGACCAACTACACGCTGCAAGGCACGAAGGGCGCATACGAAAGTGCGCGCCGTCCTGGTGAGGGCCACTGGGTGTGGCTGGCCGACTACTGCCCTGATCCCAACCAGTGGGTTCCCCTCTCCCAGTTCGAGGACGAATTCCTGCCCGACCTCTGGCGCAACCCGCCGCCTGCAGCGATCCAGGCCGGTCATGGCGGCGGCGACTACTTCGAAGTGATGGACTTTGTGGCCGCCATCCTCGGCGAAGCGCCGCCCCCCATCGACATCCACACCGCTCTCGACATGACCCTCCCCGGCCTCGTCAGCCAGGAATCGATCCGGCGCGGGGGGGAGTGGTTGAGGGTGGAGGATAGCAGAATGTGGTGAAAGTAATGAGTAAGGAGTAATGAGTAAGGGTAGACAAAGGATCGCCAAAAAAGACGATCCTTTGTCTACCCTTACTCATTACTCCTTACTCATTACTCCTTACTCGTTTTCCCCACCTGCCTCACCCCCAAATAGATCAAAAACCCCACCGGCCCCAACATCAACACCAGAAACAGGATCGGCGCCATCAGCCAGGCGCTGATTTTACGTTCCTGGTTGTCGAGGTAGGCCCAGCGCGCCACGAAGAGGTCGAAGGCGAGGAAGTGCACCCACCCAATTGTGGCGCCGGCGGGCGTGCCCAGCAGCGCCATGATGCCGTCCAATTGCGGCGACGAAACTGCGGCGAAGACACTCACCACCGAAGGCAACACCAGCACGGCATACAACAACGCCGCCGGCGCCGCCACCCACGGCGAAGCCATGATCCGCTTTGTCCACGACCAGTGGGGCAAGGCAATCATAAGCAGCCAGAAGGGCGCAACAAGGAGAAAACTGAGAGAAAAGATTGTTTGCATGTCCATTGAATGACTCCGTGAGATGGAAGGAGAAATGAGTAAGGAGTAAGGAGTAAGGAGTAAGGAGTAATGAGTAGGTTGGGTACATTTCCGTTTCTCTTGAACGTGATCTCGTTCAAGTTTCCCAGAAGTGTACCCAACCTACTCATTACTCATTACTTATTTCTAAATACCCACCAACTCGCAACCACCACCGCCCCCACCAACACCCCATACGCCGTCAATGTGGTTGCGCTGGGGGAAAAGAGTGGTTCGCCGGCGAGTGCTTGCCAGAGGGTGATGGCGAAGAAGGCGGCGTAGCCCAGGGCGGCAACCCAGACGAGGCCGATGCGCTGTCTTTGACGCAGGTTGGGGAAGCGGCTGGTGCTGAGCAGGCCGCCGACGAGCGCCAAGACCTGGATGGCGTGCAGGCCGAAGAAGTGAGGAGCACGCAGATCGCCGCCTTCGGTGCTCCAGCCCACGAAGGGCAGACCGGCCCCGCCGTCCTCAACGCCGACGCTGTGTGCACCGATCAGCGCCGACATGCTACCGCCCTCCATCACGGCCATCTGATCCGCTGTAGGCATCACCATGATCTGCCCCACCAGCCCACCGGCCAGTGTGATGAAGAGACCGAGCCGCAGCGCCCAGGCCAGCGCCGGCTTTTCGAAGCGTTGGCGCATGAGCAAAATCGCAATGATGAACATACCGCCCCACAGCACGTAGACAAAGACACCCATCATGCTGAAGAGCACTCCGTCCAGCGGCGTACTGAAGTTGAAATGGCTCCTCACCCCGCGCGCCGCCTGCAAGCTGATGATTGCCAATTCCACCAGCGACGCCACCGCCACCATGTTGCCGGCGATGCGCGCCCAGCGCTGTCCTTGCAAGAAGCGCAGCAGCCAGAGCAGGGTGAAGGTGTTAATCGAGAGCGACAGCGCAAATTTCAAGGGCTTGATCCAGACCGGCGCATTGGTCACCAGCCGGTCATCCACGAAAGACAAGCCCAGCGTCAGCCCGATCATCGCCAGCGCCAGGAATCCAAAGAGCGTCAGCCAGCGATTGATGCCGAAGAATTGCCGAAGCATCGGCGCGGAGGGAGCCAGGGTCTGTTCGACGTGTGCACTGTGTAACATGGTGGTTTCTCCTTAACCTTGATGATGAATCTGTAAGATGATGAGATGATGAGATGATGAGATGATGAGATGATGAGATGATGAGATGATGAGATGATGAGATGATGAGATGATGAGATGGTGAGATGATGAGATGGTGAGATGGTGAGATGATGAGATGATGAGATGATGAGATGATGAGATGGTGAGATGATGAGATGATGAGATGGTGAGATGATGAGATGGTGAGATGGTGAGATGGTGAGATGGTGAGATGGTGAGATGGTGAGATGATGGGAGAACAGTGGACGTGTGCTCCTTCATCATCCCATCATCCCATCATCCCATCATCCCATCATCCCATCATCCCATCATCCCATCATCCCATCATCCCATCATCCCATCATCCCATCATCCCATCATCAACTCTCCTGACTTCCACCAACTCCAACCCAGATCGTGGATCTTCCTCAGCGTGCCGTGCAGCGCCGACTGATCGGCCACCCAACCGTAGAGGACGGTTTCGCCGTCTTCATGGGTGAGGGTGAGGCCGTTGAACCAGTCGACCCAGGCGGCATCGAGCCGGCCTGCAATGCGGATGCGGTAGATCCGCCGCGATGGGTGGTTGGAAATTTGGCGTGAAGCGTTGAGTTGCGTCTGCGTTGAATTGTTCATGCGCAGAGCATACCGGGGACGACACCACCGTGTCGTCCCCAAAATTGGGGCAGTGATTGGGGCAATGGTTAGGGCAATGGTTAGGGCAATGATTGGGGCAGTGGTTGGGGCAGTGGTTGGGGCGGTGGGCTTACCGCTCTGGGGTCAGGTAGACCATTTTGAAGCCGCGCATGTGCTCGACAAAGGTGGGCTGGAAGTCGAGTTGGGCGTAGGGAGCGACGGCGATGGTGAGTTGATCTTGCTGCGGGTGAAAGAGTTGGGCGATCAAAGCGTCGGGGCTGCTGATGGTGGGCGCGTCGACATTGCGCGGCAGGTGCGGGCTGATGGGGTTGACCACCCTGGTCTCAATCGTCTTCATAGACGCGGCGCGCATGGCTGCGCCAAAGCCGAAGTTGCGGAAGAGGGCGATGGTGGCATCCAGCGGCGGAGTTTTGGCGTGGCGCACGTCGCCGCGGGCCAGGAGTGCGCCGATCTGCGCATCATGGAAAGCAAACTGCACACGGCCAGCCGGAAAGGCAAACTCTGAGCGCATCAACTGCGGCGTCAACCCCAAAATTTCGCTGTTATAGGCGACCACAGCCTCGGTGTTGTTCCACAGGCCATGACACATCTGGCGTGCTTCGGGGCGGCTGAGCAAAAATTGTAGCGCAGCGAAAGGACCATCCTTGACGGTGATTTTTTTGGCGCCATGAGCAACATAAACGAGACCTGAAGCTCTGTGTGTGGACCGTGGCTGGCGCTGGTTTCGTCCACCGCCCAGACGGCCATCAAGGCGCGGCCCGCAGTCGTCTGCGCAGGAGTCACCTGTTCGGCGGCCAGCAGACGGGCGACGGCGGCATAGTCCGCGCTGCCGCCGATGAGGACGGCATGGGCTTCGTAAACGTGATAGGGCGTCGGCTGTGGCCCGGCGCTGGTCTGGACGAATTCGGCTCGCAACGGATACTGCTTGAAGATAGGATGGGATATCAATGTCTATCCTCTTTTCATTTGCTCACGAATGTTTTCATTTGCTCATGAATGTTTTCATTTGCTCATGAATGTTTTCATTTGCTCATGAATGTTTTTATCCGCCCATGAGTGCCACCGCAATGGGCCTGCGGCAGCCCATGTAAAATCGCCGGCGCAACCACACTACCGGTCCGCTCGCGCACGATACCAAAGACGAGACCACCGCAGAATGTCCACAGCCCCCACGGCCAGGTAAACGTAAATTCGCCGCCCACCAACGGCCAGAGCGCCAGGCGCAGCAGACCGGTGTGGGTGAGGCCGAAAAGCACTGCGGCGATGACAAGTCCCCATCCCCAGGCAATGCCCTGCATGCGGTAGGGGCAACCAAAGGCCTGGTTGAGCCGAGACTGCATGAAGCCACGGTAGAGGAATTTCTTCCCCGAATCCTACGGCAAGGTAGGTGACAAATGCAAGCACCGCCGTCGGCACACCGGGGAAACGTCCTTGCCGGAGCGCATATCCGGCCAGCACAGCGCCCGAAATCAGCAACATCGAATAGCCCGAAGTGGTGTCCGGTTTACCATGCAAGCGTTCGATCACAGCAAAAAGAACGAACAACTGAATCGCACACAAGACGAGCGCGCCCGTCCATGAGCGATAATCTACAAAGGCCAGGGCGGATGCGCCCAATGCCACCGGCAGATAGGTCGACATGGCGAAACACCAGTCAGCATGACGGCGGGAAAATGAAATGGCGAACCGGCGCGGGGAACGCTGCGTTGCCACCAACCAGCCGACCGGCGCTACGGCAAAGACAATATGCGCCGTTAGATTCAGCCAGAGCGGATGCGCCTGAGGCAAACGCGCTGTAACAATGTAGCTCAAGGCCATGGTCAACAACAGCACCAACACACATTCCAGCACAGCCGCCATCCGTGCAAAGCGAGGACGTACCGCCAATGTCGTCTCCATAGCAGCTCCTTACACATCACGCCTGAGAAGAAGCACGTTTTCTCTGTAATGTACCGCTGGGATGGGCTATTCAGAATAGACAAATGACGCGATCCGCAAAACAGGGATGTGTTACCATACATAACTCCACCACAAAAAGTCCGGCTTCTCGCCAGGGAGGAATTACCGCAAACTATCCAGAAGTCGGGCATTGGACATACCCACAGGGAAATTTCACTTCAGGAGAGAAACGGCAATGGAGTTGACAGGACGGCAGGCGCTGGTGACAGGCGCAAACAGTGGTCTAGGACAGGCAATGGCGACGGCGCTGGCCGAAGCAGGCGCAACCGTGGCGCTGCACTACCGCCGCAACCAACAGGCAGTGGACGGACTGGCCGCCAAACTGCACGGGCGTGGACAGACCGTCCACGTGATCCAGGGCGATCTGTCTACGCTAGAGGGGACGCGACAGGTGGCCGGCGCCGCCCTGGCCGCGCTGGGGCAGGTGGACATTCTCATCAACAACGCCGGCGATTGGGTGGACAAGCCGCTGCTGCAAACCAGCGACGCCGAATGGGAGAGGCTGATCGACGTCGATCTGCGCGCGCCCTACCTGCTCACCCGCCTGCTGGCGCCGGGCATGGTCGAGCGCGGCTGGGGACGGGTGATCAACATCAGCTCGATTGCCAGCCTGGGCTATGTCCCCGGCGAAGGGCTGTACGGGATCGCCAAGGCGGGCATCAACGCGCTGACACATGCCTTCGGTGTGGAATTGGCGCCGCATGGCGTCACCGTCAACGCCGTGGCGCCAGGATGGACATTGCCGGCGGATCAGCCGTTCCCCGATCCGGCGAACTATCCCCAATGCCACGACGTCCCCAACCTGCGGCCTGGACACGCCGGCGAAGTAGCAGCCTTTGTGCGCTTCCTGGCCGGCGAGATGGCCGGTCACATCACAGGACAGGTGTTGCCCATCGACGGCGGCCTTTCGGTGACGATTCCAAAGGGAAGGTAACACAAATCTACATCAAAAGATGGGAGCATCTTCCTCCAAAACGTGGTGGTGTGCGCCATGGGTTTGTCTTATGCTGGAAAGGCGCAACGTTGCAACTTTCAGGGCGAAACTTTCGGGGCGGCGCTGCGTAGAGTGTACCGAGACCGACAACCGAGCAACACGCCGCATGCGGCGTCCGCTCTTTCTAATTTTAAGGAGACAAACTATGCAGAAGCGCCTCTATCGCAGTGAAAACGAACGCATGATCGCCGGTGTCTGTGGCGGTTTGGCCGAATATTTCAACATTGATCCCACCCTGGTGCGCCTCGTCTTTGCCGTGGCCTTTCTCGTCGGCTTCGGCAGCCCGGGCCTGCTCTACCTCTTGCTCTGGATCGTAATGCCGAATCAGCGTATGCTTGAGAGCGGCTCGCCGGATCGCATCCGCGAAGGCGTGCAGGAAATGGCCGACAAGACGCGCGAAATCGTCAACGAAGTGCGTGGGCAGGCAAAATCCAATCCGCAGTAACGCCCCTTACTGCCGAGCCAAGCAAAAAACCGCCGAGGACAGCGTCGTCCTCAGCGGTTTTTTTATTGGTGGTGCAAGTGTTATGCCTCTCTACACAAACCCGGCACAAAACTCGGTACACATCCTCCAAACTCGGTTGATTTCTGATCGCAGGGCTTTACAATAACAACGAAACCAGAGCAACTGGTTTTCGGTCACCAAAGGTAAGTGACCAACCCGAATTGATGTAGCAGATCTGCTACAGTGCCAGACAGCGTTCGATCACAGCAGATTCTGTTTGGCGCGAAGCGAAAAGGAGTTAAGAGGCATGAAGCATAGAGCAAGAGAAATTCTGGCTGTGGTAGCAACGCTGGCGCTGGTTGCCGTGGTTGCCATCTTTGCCGTAGGAAACCTCACCTGGAAACCCGCAACGCAGGCAATGGCGCGGGTGAGTGCGCTAAACGCCGCCCCTATTGTACTGCCGGAAGAGGTGTTGCAGCAGATCGAAATGGCTGCCCCCTCTCAAGAAGCCCTCGCCGCCATTTATCAACAGGTATCGCCGTCGGTTGTAAATATTCAGGTGGTTCAGCAGTCGATGATGTCGCAATTTGGCGCGCCGGGCGCGCCTGCCGAAGGACAGGGCACCGGCTGGGTGTGGGACACCGACGGTCACATCGTCACCAACAACCATGTGGTTGAAGACGCCGAGAGCATCATCGTCGTCTTCGCCGATGGGCAGTGGGTCGACGCCGAAATCGTCGCCACCGATCCCCAGGCCGACCTGGCGGTGATCCGCATTGAAGCACCTGCCGGCGTCACCTTGACGCCGATTGCCCTGGCCGACGACGTGCCGCCGGTGGGCTATTACACACTGGCGCTAGGCAGCCCCTTCGGCCTCCCCGGCTCGATGACACAGGGGATCGTCAGCGCGATTGGGCGGAGCTTCCCTGTGGGCGATCCGTTGGAGGGTGGTTCTACCTATTCGCTGCCCGACGTGATCCAGACCGACGCCGCCATCAACCCGGGCAACTCAGGTGGGCCGTTGCTCAACCTCAACGGCCAGGTGATCGGCGTCAACTTTGCCATTCGCTCCGAGGTACGCGCCAACGCCGGCGTGGGCTTTGCCATCCCGGTGTCGATTGTGCGCCGTGTGGTGCCTGCCCTGATTAGCGACGGCGCTTACGCCTATCCCTTCCTGGGGCTGGGCGGTTCGACCATCAACTCGCCCATCGCCGAAGCCGAAGAAGTGCCCGAAGGCACATTGGGCGTCTTTGTGGGCAGTGTCGAGCCGTCTGGCCCTGCAGCCACAGCCGGTGTACAGGAAGGCGACATTGTCACCGGCATTAACGATCAGCCGGTGCACAGCTTTGAAGATCTCATCGGCTATTTGATCACCGAAACCTCGCCCGGCGATCAGGTGACGCTGGATATCCTACGCAATGGTGAAACCCAAACCGTCACCGTGACGTTAGGAGAACGGCCGGCACAACTCACCGCCCCAGTTGAACGAGTGACTGTGGGCCAGGCCATCGACATCGCCCGCGAGGCAGCCGTCAGCGCCGGTTTAATGACCGAAGTAGAATCCACCTCGGCGCAGCTCGCCACACAAAACGGCGTAGCCGTTTGGATTGTGCAGCTCGAAGGCGGCGGCGAACAGCTCACCGTCCACGTCGACGCCGACACGGGTGAGGTGTTGGACATCTCTGAAAGCCAGTAGAACGTAAGGAGTAACGAGTAATGCGTAATGAGTAAGGTGGGTACGTTTCCGTTTCTCTTGAACGAGATCCCGTTCAAGTTTTGCAGAAGTGTACTGGACCTACTCATTACTCTTTACGCATTACTCGTTACTCTCCCACCCCAAGGACCATTCATGAAACGCACCATCGCTGTTGTCCTCGCCGTGTTTGTCCTCTTTTGGGGGATGGGCGCAGCGAGGACTTTCGCGCAAGGCGCCGACGCCGACACCACCGTTCCTGTGGAGATTCCTCTAGCCGGTGCGGCAGCTTACCGAGATGCCGAGTTTTCGGGGATGAGCTGGTATGGCGACTGGTTAGTGTTGTTGCCCCAATTCCCCTGGTTCGACGGCTTTAACCGTACAGGCTTTTTTGTGCTTCCGAAACAGGAGATTGTGGAGTTCCTCGACGGGCGGCTTATGGGACCGTTGACGCCGCGCCTTGTGCCGGTGGACGTGAGCGGCATCCTCAGCGCGGTGCCGGGCTTTGAAGGATTCGAGTCGATTGTCTTTGTGGGCGATATGATCTACGTCACCGCCGAGGCGGATCTGGGCAGCGAGATGGCCGGGTGGATTTTGCGGGGTACGATACAGCCGGATCTGAGTTCGGCCCGGATCGACGTGAGCACGGCCACTTCCATCCCGGTGCAGGCGGCCTTCCCCAACATGAGCGACGAGGCGATCCTGGTGCGTCCTGGCGCGCAGGGGATCGAACTGTTGACTTTCTACGAAGCCAACGGGCGGCTGGCCAACCGCAACGCCGTTGTCCACCGCTTTGGCGCAGACCTGACGCCGCTGCCGTCGATCCCCATGACAAACATCGAGTACCGCGTCACCGATGCCACCGCCCTCGACGCGCAAGGACGCTTTTGGGTGAGCAACTACTTCTGGCCGGGTGAAGCCCAGCTTCTCTTCGGCGGTTCCAGCTTCGGTGGCCGTTTCCGTGCGCTGCTGGCCCGCACTCAACTGCATCCAGTAGAACGCCTTGTGGAACTCCAGGTCAGCGACGACGGCGTCGACTACACCGCCACGCCGCCCATTAACCTCACACTGAGCGAAGGCGACTCGCGCAACTGGGAAGGCATCGTCCGCCTTGACGATCGCGGTTTCTTGATCGTAACAGACAAGTTTCCCGAGACGATCCTGGCCTTTGTGCCCGCGCCTTAGTCTACGCGCAATTCGGCGCGCAACTCGGCGTTTGCTCCGACGATCTCGCGTAGTTGTTCCACATGCCGGATGGGTGGTTCACCAAAAAACCGTTTGTACTCGCGGTTGAAGTGTGCGGCATCGTTGTAGCCGACGCGGTAAGCGGTGCTGGCGGCATCCATTTCCTCGTCCAGCATCAGGCGGCGCGCCTCTTGCAGCCGAAGACGCTTTTGAAACTGCAACGGGCTCATGTTGGTAACCGCCTTGAACTGGTGGTGAAAGCCTGAAACACTCATCCCCAACTCTTGGGCCATCTGTTCAATGCGCAGCGGCTGATCGAAATCGCTGCGCATACGCGTTACCGCCTGGGCAATCAGCGAGGCGTTGCCATTCCCACTCGCCAAGTGACGCAGCCGTGCGCCCTGGGCCCCTACCAGTAACCGATACACAATCTCTCGCGCGATCAGTGGCCTGAGCACAGTAGCCTCGCCCGGCGTATCCGCCAGGCGCACAAGCCGTATCACCGCATCAAGCAGTTCCCCATTCAGTTGGGCGACGTCGATAGCGCTCACGTCACCATTCGCCGGTGCGAAGGTGACCCCTGCCTCCATCATCACCGAATTGACCAGATCGGACGACAATTCCAGCCGCAGGCTGAAGTAAGGACGCGCCGCCGACGCTTCCAGCACATGGCTCACCCTGGGCAAACCCACCGTGGCGAGTAGATAGTGCATGGGATCGTAGCGGTAGCTGCGGTTGTTCACCAGCACCTCTTTGCTGCCCTGGGCGATCATGCACAACGACGGCTCTGTGACGCCGTGGATCGGCCCCAACGGCGAGGACAGCCGGTAGAGATGAAGACCCTTGATCGGCTGGGCCGGACCATCCTCGCGGCAGATGTGAGCAATGCGATCCACCAATTCCTCGCGATTGGCCTGCATTCGTACATCCTCGCGCTCGGTCTGACGCTGCTGCAACCTCACATCCATTCGAATCTCCTGACGTCTAACCTTCCCAGATATTTGCAGAATCGTACAATCATTCTCCACGATTATTCTACCCGCTGGCCCTGACATTCGTCTATACTCGTCCACGAACGATGACGATTCTTCAATCGCACAATGATGATCCACAGATTGCACGGATTTTGGGGATTATCAGAGGAGAAATGAATACACCTCCTCTAGGAATCCTGTTCATCTGCGTAATCTGTGGACAAATTCTTCTCTGCTGCAACCGATTCAATTGACAAAGTAAAGGAGACATCCCATGCAAACACGCAAGCTCGGCAACAGTCACCTCGAAGTCTCGGCCCTGGGCCTGGGCTGCATGAGAATGACCTTCGGCGACGCCCCCATCGGCACCCACCAAGAGATGGTCGAATTCCTCCACGCCGCCGTGGAGCGGGGAGTCACCTTCTTCGATACGGCAGAAGTCTACGGCCCTTTCACCAATGAACTGCTTGTGGGCGAAGCGCTCGAACCGTTCAAACACAAGGTGGTGATCGCCACCAAATTCGGCTTTCGACACGACGGCGAGCGCGGACCCGCCCCAGGCACCGGTCTGGACAGTCGCCCCGAGCAGATTAAGAGCGTGGCCGAAGCATCACTCAAGCGGCTGCGCGTCGACGCCATCGATCTCTTCTACCAGCATCGCCCCGATCCCAACGTCCCCATCGAGGACGTGGCCGGCGCGGTCAAGGATCTGATCAAGGAGGGCAAAGTCAAGCACTTCGGCCTGTCGGAATCCAGCGCGGAGTTGATCCGCCGCGCCCATGCCGTGCAGCCGGTGGCCGCGTTGCAGAGCGAGTACTCGATCTGGTGGACGCCGATTGAAGAGAACGGTGTCCTCGCCGCCTGCGAAGAACTGGGGATCGGTCTTGTGCCGTATAGTCCTCTCGGCCGCGGCTACCTCACCGGCAAGATCGACGAGAACGCCACCTTCGCCAGCAACGACATTCGCGCCCGCAATCCTCGCTTCACGCAGGAGGCAATCCGCGCAAATCGAGCAGTGATCGAACTACTAGAGCGCATCGCCGCCAACAAGAACGGCACCCCCGCCCAGATCGCGCTGGCCTGGCTCCTGGCGCAGAAGCCGTGGATCGTTCCCATTCCTGGCTCGCGCAAGCTCGAACGGCTAGACGAAAACCTGGACGCGGTGGACATCGAACTGACGGCGCAAGATCTGGCCGATATCAAGGAAGCGATGTCGCATATCACCGTGGTGGGGGATCGCTACTAACGGAGCTGATTTGTAGACACGGAACTTGTGGACACAGAAGGGGAGAACACGGATTTCCAGAATGATCCGTGTTCTCCTCTTCTGTGTCCACTCTTTCTTTTTCTTTTCGCCACCCACTGCGACACGGCTGTATAATGGGCTTTTAACTTTAAAGCCATTTAAGAACCCTCCAGCCAGTCGGCAAGAGTTATCGAGCCTCCATGAAAACAACAAGCGACAGTGTGCGCGGTGTCGGCTTCCTCGTGTTGGGGATGCTGATTTTTTCTTTGCAGGATATTGCAGTCAAGTGGATGGGGGGCGAGTATCCGGTACTGCAAATCGTCACCTTTCGCAGTTTGGTGGCGCTACCGCTCACGTTGCTCTTGTTTCGCATGGAAGGTGGGAAAGGGCTGCCGCGCACCCGGCGGCACAAGCTAGAGTATGTGCGTGGGCTGTTTTTCTTCCTGTCTTACACCACGCACTTCATGGGGTTGGCGGCGCTGCCGTTGGCCGAAATCGCCGCCATCAAGTTCTCTGGCCCGTTGATGATCACCCTGTTGTCGGTGGCGATATTGGGCGAAAAGGTTGGCCTACGCCGCTGGGCGGCGTTGCTCGTCGGTTTTCTGGGGGTACTCCTCATCGTCAGGCCAGGTTTGGACTCGTTTAACCTGGGATCGATCTTTGTGCTGTTGTCTGTCTTGTTTTATGGCCTGGCCGCCATGATCACGCGCAAACTGCACACCACAGACAGCAGCGCCACCATGTCCTACTACAGTTCGCTGGTCTACCTGGTGGCCACGATGATCCTGGCCCCGGTGACGATTGCCATCGGCGACGTGCCCAACGCCCACCCCAGCATCGCTTTTCTGTTGCATGCCTGGTCTGTCCCCACGTTGCTGGATTTGCTGATCATGTGCGGCTTAGGATTGATCTGGGCCGGCGGCATGTACAGCCAATCGCGCGCCTACAGCCTGGCGCAAGCTTCAGTCGCCGCCCCCTTTGAATACCTCGCCCTGCCCATCAACATCATGTGGGGCTTCGTCCTCTGGCGCGAAGTGCCCACCTGGTTGACCCTGGCCGGCGCAGCGTTGACGCTGGCGAGTGGGTTGTACGTGCTATACCGGGAGCGGAGGGTGAAGGGGAAAGAGATTGAGCGATTAGGCGATTAAGGGATTTCAAAGCATGTAGACGCTCTGAAATCCCTTAATCGCCTAATCGCCCGTCTAGCCGCCAGCAAACCAATCACACGACACGATCCTCTACCCAATCCCCAATCCCCAATCCCCAATCTCTAATCCCCCTGCCGATCCGGCGCCACATAGATCAGCGGCAAACTCACCACCGTCATCGCGTATTTGACCATGAGGTTGAAGACGAAAATCTGCCAGACCACAGGCCAGGGCAGGCCGTCCATGCCGAAGAGGGTGATGGGCGCGAAGGCGCCCACGGCGAAGATGAGATTGTCCACGGGGACGCTGATACTGTTGCTGGTGAGCACGCGCAGCCACTGGAAACGACGCGTAATGCGCGTGACAAAAAGATGATAGACCTCGGTGTCGATCAACTCACTTATCACCTCGGCCAGGATCGAAGCCGCCACGATCCGCCACACCGGCGCCAGGACGGCGCTGAACTCCGCCCCCAATCCCCAAGACGGGTCACTCTGCACACTGGCCACCCACATCAAATAGAACGCCATGAAGAGATTGATCGCCCCGGCGGTGAGGATCAACGTCTGCGCGGCGCGTTTGCCGAGCAACTTGTGCACCACATCGCGCAGCGTAAAGGTGATGGGGTAGATGAAGGTCCCCATGTCTACGGCCAGGCCGGCCACCAGCCCGATCTTCAAACTGGCAATGTCCGACAACATCTGCGCGCCGATGTAGGCTGCCACCACCATAATCGCCGCCCGCGACATGACAACAGCCGCGCCGCCGATGTGTTGGCGCGTCTCCTGCTTGGGTGAAACTGTGGATTGCATGAACGTTCTCCTATGTTTTGGTAAGGCGGGAACCACGACCGCCGCAAGACGAAGGTTCATTTTAACACAGAGCAGAGGCTTTCCACGGATTTCACGGATGAAAAGGATTTTCAGAAGAGAGAAGAAAAATGAACCGCAAAGGCGCAAAGCACGCAAAGAGGAGAAAGAAGATCCACAGATTACACAGATTGAAAGGATTTCAGAGGATTCTTCTGGAAATCCTTTCAATCTGTGTAATCTGTGGACAAACTTTTTGCTCTGCTTCTCTATTCTTTGCGTGCTTTGCTCCTTTGCGGTGAATCTCCGCCCTCTCCTCTGCAATCCTTTGAATCTGCGTAATCTGTGGATAAATCTCCTCGCCGATCTTTCGGCGGAATTCCCCGCTCAATGATAAGATAGAGCCATTTGGCTTTCCCGAAATTCCACACCGAGGAGAGACGTATGTCTGACCGATTCAATCAGGCTGTCGAAGAACGGCTCCTGCGCTATGTGCAAATTGATACCCAGAGCGATGAAGCGTCGAAGATGTCGCCCAGCACCGTGAAGCAGTATGATCTGCTTAGTCCGCTGGCCGAGGAATTGCGCCAGATCGGCGCGGCGGACGTCACCCTCACTGAGCACGGCGTGGTGCTGGCCACCGTCCCCGCTACGGTGGACGGCGCGCCCACCATCGCCTTCCTTGCCCATGTGGACACCGCCCCGGCCTACAGCGGCACCGGCGTCAGGCCGCGCCTCCACCGCAATTACGACGGCGGCGAAATCACCTTCCCCGACGCGCCAGCGCTCGTCCTCAGCCCGGCGGGGTCGCCCTATCTGGCCCACAAAGTCGGCGAAGACATTATCACCGCCAGCGGCTCGACCCTCCTCGGCGCGGACGACAAATCCGGCGTCGCCGTGATTATGACCATGGCCGAAGCGCTGCTCGCTGATCCATCAATCCCGCATGGCCCCATCCGCATCGCCTTTACACCGGATGAAGAGATCGGGCGCGGTGTGGCCCACCTTTCGTCCGAGGATCTGGGCGCATCCTTCGCCTACACGCTGGACGGCGGCGAAGCGGGTGAGATTTCCTTTGAAACGTTCTCGGCAGACAAAGCCGTGATCACCATCACCGGCGTCTCCATCCACACCGGCACGGCCTTCGGCAAGCTGGTCAACGCGCTGACGTGGGCGGCCAAGTTCGTCTCGATGCTGCCCGAAGCCACGCGCACGCCCGAAACCACACAGGGACGCGAAGGGTTCATTCATCTTTATCAGATGACGGGCAACGCCGCCGAAGTGAAGATGCTGTTCATCCTGCGCGATTTCGAGTTGCCCGGCCTCAAAGCCCACGGCGATCTGCTCGAATCGCTCTGCGCCAGCCTGCGCGCCGCCGAACCCCGCCTCCAGGTGACCTGTGAGATCACGCCCCAATATCGCAACATGCGTTACTGGCTCGAAAACGACATGACGCCTGTCGAACTGGCCGTAGCCGCCATCCGCAGCCAGGGCATCGAACCTGTCCACCGCACCGTGCGCGGCGGCACCGACGGCTCACAACTGACGGAAAAGGGTGTGCCCACGCCCAACCTCTTCACCGGCCAACAGGATCTGCACGGCCCGCTGGAGTGGATCAGCGTACAGGACATGGCGCGCTCGGTGGCGGTGTGCATCGAAATTGCCAAGCGGGCGGCGGAATGAGAATTGAGATTAGAGATTGGAGATTAGTATCGTGTTGAGGCGATGACTGTGCTGCTTAAATGATCCCTGGTCGACGGGCGATTAAGCGATTGGGGGATTTCAGATTGTGTAGACGATCTGAAATCCCCCAATCTCCTAATCGCCCAATCTCTAATCTCCAATCACCAACCTACGGACAACATCATGCCCAAGCGAACAGATATCTCTTCAATCCTCATTATCGGCTCCGGCCCGATTGTGATCGGCCAGGCCTGTGAATTTGATTATTCCGGGGCGCAGGCATGCAAGGCGCTGCGACAGGAAGGCTACCGCATCGTCCTGGTGAACTCGAACCCGGCCACGATTATGACCGACCCTGAAATGGCCGACGCCACTTATGTGGAACCGCTCACCATCGACGTGCTAGAGAAGATCATCGCCGCCGAACGGCCCGACGCCCTGCTGCCTACGGTGGGCGGGCAGACCGGCCTCAACCTGGGCGTGGCCCTGGCCGAAGCGGGCATCCTCGAAAAATATGGCGTCGAGTTGATCGGGGCCAACCTGCGCGCCATGAAAGTGGCCGAAGATCGCGAACTCTTCAAGCAGACGATGGACGCCATCGGCCTGGAGTCGGCGCAGAGTGGGCTGGCCCGTTCTCTGGAAGACGCCCACCGCATCGCCCAGGAGATCGGGCGCTACCCCCTCTTCATCCGCCCCAGTTTCACCCTGGGCGGCAGCGGCGCGGGCACCGTCTTCACACCGGCGGAGTTCGACGAAAAGGTGCTGTGGGGGCTGCGTGAAAGTCCTGTACACACGGTGCTGGTGGAAGAATCGCTCATCGGCTGGAAGGAATTTGAGCTAGAGGTGATGCGCGACCGCGCCGACAACTTCGTGGTCGTCTGCACCATCGAAAACCTCGACCCCATGGGTGTCCACACCGGCGACAGCATCACCGTGGCGCCGGCGCAGACGCTCACCGACAAGGAATACCAGCGGCTGCGCGACCAGGCGCGGCTGATCATGCGCGCCGTGGGCGTGGAGACGGGCGGCAGCAATGTCCAATTTGCCGTCGATCCCAAGACGGGACGCACCATTGTCATCGAGATGAACCCGCGTGTCTCCCGCTCCAGCGCGCTGGCGTCGAAGGCTACCGGCTTCCCCATTGCCAAACTGGCCGCCAAGCTGGCGGTGGGTTACACGCTGGACGAACTGAAAAACGACATCACCCAGAAGACGGTGGCCGCCTTCGAGCCGTCCATCGACTACGTGGTGGTGAAGATCCCGCGCTGGGCCTTCGAGAAATTCCCCGGCGTGGATCGTGAACTCGGCCCGCAGATGAAGTCTGTGGGCGAGGTGATGGCAATTGGCCGCACCTTCAAAGAAGCGCTGCAAAAGGGCGTGCGCAGCCTCGAAATTGGCCGCGACGGCCTCGGCCCTCTCGAACGGGATGCGCAAGGACAGATCAAGGGCTACGCGCCTAACACCGCGCTGCACGATCTGTTGCGCATCCCCAACCGCGACCGCCTCTTCGCCACCTACGAAGCGCTCAAACGGGGCGACAGCGCCGCCACCATCTGCCAGATCACCCACTTCGATCCCTGGTTCGTGGAGCAGATCAAACAGATCATCGACTTCGAGAAAAGCATCGACCGCCTCGATGCCTACACCCTGCGCCGCGCCAAACGCATGGGCTTCAGCGACAGCCAGTTGGCGCGTATTGCGAATGAGAAGGGATTGGGGACTGGGGACTGGGGATCAGGGACTGGGGAGTGGACAGAGGATGATCCCTCTGCTGTTGAGAGAGCCTTGTCCCCGATCCCCGATCCCCGATCCCCAGTCCCCAGTCCCCGGTCCCCACTCTCCGAATTCGACATCCGCGCGCTGCGCAAACGCCTCGGCATCCTCCCCACCTATCACCAAGTGGATACGTGCGCGGCGGAGTTTGAGTCGTATACGCCCTACCTTTACAGCAGCTACGAAATGGAAAGCGAAGCGCCGCCCACCAACCGGCCCAAGATCGTCATCCTGGGCGGCGGGCCGAACCGTATCGGCCAGGGCATCGAGTTCGACTACTGCTGCGTCCACGCCAGCTTTGCCCTGCGCGATTTGAACTACGAAACGGTGATGATCAACTGCAACCCCGAAACCGTCAGCACCGACTACGACACCAGCGACCGGCTCTATTTCGAGCCGTTGACGCTGGAGGATGTGCTGAATATCTATGATCGCGAAGCAGGGATTGGGGACTGGGGACTGGGGACTGGGGACAAGGGACACGATACCGCCGCGTCCACCCAATCGCCCAATCCCCAATCCCCAATCCCCAGTCCCCAGTCCCCAGTCTTGGGCCTCATCGTCCAATACGGTGGGCAGACCCCGCTCAACCTCGCCGCGGGGTTGCAGGAGCAGGGGGTGCCCATCCTGGGGACGCAGCCGGCGGCGATTGATCTGGCCGAGGATCGCGATCAGTTCAGCGCGCTGCTGGCGCAGTTGGAAATCCCGTCGCCGGCCAACGGCATTGCCCGCAGCACCGAAGACGCCGTCGCCATCGCCGACCGCATCGGCTACCCCGTGGTGGTGCGGCCTTCGTATGTCCTCGGCGGGCGGGCGATGGCCGTGGTGGACGATGAAGAGAGCCTGCGCCGCTACATGACCGAAGCGATTAGCGCCGCCGTGGGCGTCACGGGCAAGCGCAATGGACAGCCCACCGGCCCCACGATCCTGGTCGATCAATTCCTCGAAGACGCCTATGAGGTCGACGTAGATGCTGTGAGCGACGGCGAGAAGCTGGTGATCGGCGGCATTATGCAACACATCGAAGAGGCGGGCATCCACAGCGGCGACAGCGCCTGCGTGCTGCCGCCGTGGAAGATCAGCGGCTATCACCTCAACATCATCCGCGAGTACACCGAAAAGCTGGGGCTGGCCCTGGGCGTGCGCGGGCTGATGAATGTGCAATACGCCATCAAAGACGACGTGGTCTACGTGCTCGAAGTGAACCCGCGCGCCAGCCGCACCGTCCCCTTTGTGAGCAAGGCGACAGGCGTGCCGCTGGCCAAACTGGCGGCGCGGGTGATGGCCGGGGAGACGCTTGACCAGGTTGGGCTGACACGTGAACCCGAAGTCGACGGTTTCTTTGTCAAAGAAGCGGTGCTGCCGTGGAAAAAGTTCACCGGCATCGACGCCCTGCTCGGCCCGGAGATGCGATCCACGGGCGAGGTGATGGGCCACGCCGGCAACTTCGGCCACGCCTTCGCCAAGAGCCAGTTGGGCGCGGGCTACCGGTTGCCGTCCAGCGGCGGCGTGCTCATCACCGTCAACGATTTCGACAAGGGCGCGGCGGTGAAGCTGGCGCGCGACTTCCACCGCATGGGCTTCACCCTCTACGCCACCGAAGGCACGGGGGAATTGATCGAAAAGGTGGGGATTCCAGTGGTCTTCCTGGCCAAGGCGATTGCCGGCAGCGAAGGAGAGTACACCACCCTCGACGCCATGCGCGACGGCAAGATCCACCTGATCATCAACACGCCGCTCGGCCCCAGCAGCCGCAACGACGGCGCCCGCATCCGCACGCTGGCCACACGCATGGAGATCCCGCTGATCACCACGCTGTCGGCGGCGCAGGCTGCCGTCAACGGTATCCGCGCCATGAGCCAGAAGGATCTCTCTGTGCGCAGCCTGCAAAACCATTACGCGGCTGTTAAACAATGATGGTATACTCGTGCCCAACGGTAAACATAGAGCAGAAGCAGAGTTGATCCACGAAGGCACACGCAGTAACACGAAGGAGACAAAAGAGGAGAAATGATCCACAGATTTTAAGGATTAGAAGGATTCAGAAAGAGATTTTTCGTAATTGTACTGGCCCTGTAGGGGTTTGCGTGGGGCGGAAGGCTCGCTTGCCACTGAAGAGACACTTGCTTCCGCCCCACGCAAACCCGTACGGTCCTCTGGAAATCCTTTCAATCTGTGAAATCTGTGGAGCACTTCTCCGCTTCTCTTCTCTGCCTTTGTGTTTCTTCGTCTGCCTTCGTGGATCAATTCTGACAGTATTCGAGAGGACGATCCCCATATGCCAATTAGCACCCCATCCTTCGGCGGCGAGCAAGACGGACGCGATCCACGCTTTCAGAGCGATGAGATGTACGACGTCGACGAGCTTTTCTTCGACGGACTGACCGCACCCGTGGCCGAAAAGTTGCTCAAACAACTGGGCGGCGGCGTCGTAGACAAGCACGAACTGGTGGAAGGCATCGGCTGGAAGGCGCGCATTGAGCCGGTGAGCGGCGGCGCCACCATCCACTTCCACGCCCACGACGAACTCATCGACGATCTCATGCGCCGCTTCGAGATCCTGGCCGAACGAGAACTATCTTAGTTATGATCCACACCGCAACCTACCGTGTCGGCAGCAACATCGCCTTTATCAAATATTGGGGCGTGGCCGATGCCACAATCAACATCCCGCTGAACAACTCCATCAGCATGACGTTGGCCGACGCCTACACCACCACCACCGTCACCTGGGATGTGGAGGGCGCGCTCGCCGCCGATGAGGTGACGGTGGACGGCGAACGTTTTGCGCCGAAGAAAGCCCACCGCATCGTCGAACACCTGGATCGTCTGCGCGCCCTGGCCGGCGTCAACTACCGCGCCCAGGTGACCAGCGCCAACAACTTCCCTATGGCTTCGGGGATCGCCAGCTCGGCCAGCGGTTTTGCGGCGTTGACCGTAGCCGGCTGTGCCGCCCTCGGCCTCGATCTCGACGCCACCCGGCTCTCGGCCATCGCCCGCCGCGGCAGTGGATCGGCCAGCCGCAGCCTCTTCGGCGGCTTCGTCGAATGGGAACAGGGCCACGACGACATCAGCAGCGTCGCCCACCAGCTTCACCCCGCCGATCACTGGGATCTACGTGACATCGTGGCCGTGGTCAGCGCCGAAGAGAAAAAAGTCAGCAGCGCCGGCGGCCACTTGCTGGCATCCACCAGCCCTCTCGCCCAAGGACGCCGCGCCCACGTCGACGGCTGGCTGGCCCAGGTCCGCCAGGCCATCGCCGAACGGGACATTGCCCGCCTCGGTCCTGTCATCGAACTCGACGCCCTGGCTATGCACAGCGTCATGATGACCAGCAACCCCAGCCTGCTCTACTGGCAGCCGGGCACGCTTACCATCCTCCACGCCGTGCAGCGCTGGCGCGAAGAAGAGGGCCTGCCAGCCTACTTCACCATCGACGCCGGCCCCAACGTCCATCTAATCTGCGAACCCGACATCGCCCCCGAAGTCGAAACGCGCCTCGCCCAACTGCCTGGCATCGAACGCGTAATTGTCAGCCAGGCCGGGCCGGGACCTGTGAGAATTTTCGATTGACGATTGACGATTGACGATTGTCTGGTTGAGGGTGTGAAACTTTTGTGGGGACGTTGAGTAGTGAAACGTGAACAGACACGAAATTCACGCAACAGATTGTCGCTGTTGCATTCCTCCAACCCGACGACATCCCCGTCACCCATTCACAATCTCAACGAGACAATCGTAAATCGTCAATCGCAAATCGTAAATCCAACCTGAGGAGGTTTTCATGTCCAAGCTCCCCGGCGGCGCACTTGCCAGCCGCCCACTTCATTTTATCTGGATTGCCGACTGTTCCGGTTCGATGGGACATGGCGGCAAGATCCAGGCGCTCAACAACGCCATCCGCGAGGTGGTGCCGCACATGCAGCGCGTGGCCAGCGAGAACCCCAACGCCCAGGTGATGGTGCGCGCCGTGCGCTTTTCTAACGGGGCGCAGTGGCACATTGCCCAGGCCACGCCGGTGGCCAACTTCCGCTGGGACGATCTCGCCGCCGACGGCGTCACCGATATGGGCAAGGCGCTGCAACTGGTGGCCGAACAGCTTGATCCCAACGTCATGCCGCGGCGGGCGCTGCCGCCTGTCCTCGTGCTGATTTCCGACGGCAAACCCACCGACGATTTCAGCGCCGGCCTGCGCGCATTGATGGATTCACCCTGGGGCAAGAAAGCCGTGCGCGTCGCCATCGCCATCGGCGACGATGTGGACAAAGAGACGCTCCAGCGCTTCATCGGCCACCCCGAATTGGAACCACTGCGCGCCAACAACGCCGAGGCGCTAGTTAAACACATCAAGTGGGTTTCCACGGCGGTGTTGCAATCGGCTTCTTCACCCGCCAGCCAGGCGGTGGGTGTGACGGCGCAGAGCAACGTGCCCCTGCCCCCCCCACCCGATGACATTTCCGACGCCGACGATGTCTGGTAAACCAGTGTCTGGTAAACCAGTGTCTGGTGAACCAGTGTCCGGTAAACCGAGATCCGGCAAAGCGGCTGCCGCCAAGCCGGATCCACAAAAGGGGCCGGAGGAAAACGTGCGCTGGCAGGCATTGGGCGCAAGTGTGCCCGGCGCGTCGCACCTGCGCGCCAACCGCCCCAACCAGGACGCGCTACGCTGGTGGCCGAAACAGGGGCCTTCTTCCACGCTGATCCTTGCCGCCGCCGACGGTCATGGCGGGGCGCGCTATGTGCGCAGCCACATTGGCGCAGCGCTGGCAGTGCGCACCGCCGTGCAAGTGCTCGCGCGTGACCTGCGCGATCTTGTCCCCGCCGGCAATGACCCCGCCGGCAATGACCTCGATCTTGCCCAACTCAAACGTGACATTGAAGGCTGGCTGCCCAAGATCCTGGTGCGGCGCTGGCAGGAACGGGTACAGCGTCACCTGCGCCGCTACCCGCTGACCCGCGACGAAAAAGCGTTGCTCACCACGCCGGCCACAGACGGCAAACCCGCCGCCGTTCGCTCCGGGCTGCATGCCTACGGGGCGACGCTGCTGGCCGTCCTGCTCACGCCGCACTTTCACCTCTACGTGCAGTTGGGCGATGGCGACATCCTCACCGTCTCGGCAGACGGGCGGGTGTCCGCTCCTCCCCTGGCCGAGGACAGTCGCCTGCTGGCCAACGAGACCACATCCTTGTGCATGGCCGAGGCGTGGACGAGTGTGCGCCTCTACTTCCAACCACTGGTCGGCGCCCCGCCGGCATTGATCCTCCTCGCCACCGACGGCTACGCCAACTCCTTCGTCGACGCCGCCGCCTTTGCCCAGGTAGGCGCGGATCTGCTCTCCGCCGTGCAGACACAGGGCTTGGACACCGTCAACGCGTCCTTGCCCACGTGGCTGGCGCATACATCGTCCTCGGGCAGCGGGGACGACATCACCGTGGCGATGGCGTACTGGCAGGGGTGAGTGTACACCGCCTCAGTGCCTGGCACGGGCCGGTGAAGTCTTTGTGATCCAGGGTGTCTTTGGCCTGTGCCAGCCACTGAGGCTTTCCCTGTGGTAAAATGATGGCGTGCTTGTTTACCTGGAGGGATGCCATGAGCCAAGTAGTGATTCCCTATCCGCCGAAACTATTGGGCGTACTAGGGCAAGATGAAGATGAGTTTGAGCAAAGCGCACGCCTTCTGCTCGCAATCAAGCTTTATGAAATGGGCAGATTGACGACAGGGCTGGCCGCAGAATTAGCTGGTGTACCCCGTTCTTCCTTCATTTTTCTCCTGAAAGACTATGGTCTTTCGCCGTTCGGTCAAGATGAAGATGAACTCGAAGAGGATTTAAGCAGTGCCAGAAGGGCCAGTCATCGCCAATAACACCCCGTTAGTATCTCTTTGGGTGCTCAACAAACTCTATCTTCTACGTGATCTTTACGGCCGAGTATTGATCCCGCTAGCTGTGTATGAAGAGTTCCTTGCAGTCAGTACAGTGTATAGGCGACAGGCGTTACACAACGCGCCCTGGATCATCCCAACTTCACTACAGCACCCCGAACGCCGCTATACCAATACACCCTTGGATGATGGAGAAGCAGCGGTTTTGGCCCTGGCCAAGGAAACCGACGCTCGGCTGGTTATCATGGATGAACGTTTGGGGCGCGAACACGCACGTCGTATGGGATTGCGTATCACGGGAACGTTGGGTGTGTTGTTACTTGCCAAAGAAGATAGGCTAATCAACACTGTAAAACCTCTGATCGACCAACTACTGGATAACGGCCTTTATTTGAGTGAGCGTTTGATTCGTCGCACACTTGAGTTGGCTGGTGAATCCATACCGGACGGTGATGCCGGGCCGGATTTCTAAGATGAACCAACTCCTCCAACCAGGACAATCCATCACGGCCAAGACGTCGGGCCTCATCTACACCGTGGGCGACTTCATCGGCGGCGGCGGGCAGGGCGAGGTCTACCACGCGCTGCTCACCGACGGGGCAGGCCGCGCCCAGGGGACGCCCATGGCGCTGAAGTGGTTCTTCCCCCACTATCTGCGCCGTGACCCGCAACTGCGCGAGCGGCTGGAAAGCGCCGTCAACGCCGGCGCGCCCAGCGACCGCTTCCTCTGGCCGCAGGAGGTGGTGGAATCACCCGCTGCGCCCGGCTTCGGCTATGTGATGCCGCTGCGCGACAAGCGCTTCGTGGGCATCGTCGATCTGGTGATGCGCCGCGTCGAGCCGAGTTTCCGCGTCCTCGTAACGGCGGGCTTCGACATGGCGCACAGCTACCTCAACCTGCACCTCAAAGGACTCTGCTACCGCGACATTTCGTTCGGCAATGTCTTTTTCGACCCTGGCACCGGCGAAGTGCGTATCTGCGACAACGACAACGTGGGCATCGACCGCCGCAACAACAGCGGCATCGGCGGCACCGCCCGCTTTATGGCCCCCGAAATCGTGCGCGGCGAAGCAGCCCCCAGCACCGAGACCGACCTTTTTTCGCTGGCGGTGCTGCTCTTCTACATGCTGGTCAACCATCACCCGCTGGAAGGGGCGCGTGAGGCCGAGATCCGCTGCTTCGATCTGCCCGCCATGACCCGCCTCTACGGCACCGAACCGATCTTCATCTTCGACCCCAACGACGATCGCAACCGTCCGCTGCCGGGCTTTCATGACAATGCGCTGGCGTTCTGGCCGATCTACCCGGCCTTCTTCCGCGACCTCTTTGTGCGCGCCTTCACCAACGGCCTCAAGGACCCTGTCCACGGGCGGGTGCGCGAGAGCGAGTGGCGGGCGGCGCTGGTGCGGCTGCGCGATGCCATCCTCTACTGCACCGAGTGCGGCGCCGAAAATTTCTACGACGTCGACAGCCTGCGCAACAGCGGACAGCCGGCGCGCTGCTGGGCGTGCAACGAAGCGCTGCGCCTGCCGCCGCGCATGCGCCTTGGCCGCGAGGTGATCATGCTCAACCACGACACCGCACTCTACCCGCATCACATCGACGACAGCCAACAGTACAACTTCGACCGCGCCGCCGCCCAGGTGACGCAGCACCCGCGCAACCCCCAAATCTGGGGGCTGCGCAACCTCACCGGCCAAAAGTGGGTAAGCACCGACCGCGCCGGCCAGGTCAACGAGGTGTTGCCCGGGCAGACGGTGACGTTGGCCTCCGGCACGCGCATCCACTTTGGCCGCCAGGAAGGCGAAGTGCGCCTCTAACCCATGCACGACAGACCGCGCCAGATCCTCCGCCAACTGATCCTGCATTACGGGCAGGCCATCATCCACGATCCGCGCCGCGTCGACGCCTTTTTGCAAGATGTATGCGGACAGCACCCCCGCGAGATCTTCGTCCTCGTCCACGCCCAGGAACAGCAGATCCCTCGCGATCTACTGGCCGCGGGCAGACTGGCCGGTGATCCGATCCACTGGCAGCGGCTGTCGCGACGCTTGCAGGATCGGCTGGCCTTCACCGCCGAAGCCGCCGACTGGGCGGTGGAAAGCTGGGCGCTGGCGCTGAACGTGGCCCCGCAACGCTACAACTATCCACGTTGGGTGCGCCTGGGCTGGGAACAGCTTCAGCAGATCAACCTGCGCGATGCAGGCAAGCACGTAGCCGCGATTTGGGAATCCAAAGGGGTGAGGGAAAGCAGGGGGCGATCTTTTGGCGGCTTTGGTGTACAATGGAGTGCACGTTTTCAGGAGTGGTTGCGCCGGCGACGTTGGATCGCGGTGGCAGTTCTGGCGCTTGTGCTGTTGGGGATCGCCTCATTTTCGCTGCGCACCCCGGCCAATGCCTGGATCAGCAACCTGGCTTTCTGGCAAAGCGACACGCCTAACGCCGCAGTTGTGGAACGCTCGTTCGCCTGGATCAACCAGATCTACCCGCCGCCCCGTTCCGTGCGCATCGGCGACGAAGCAGTGGCGCTCCACGCCGAAGCGAACGCTGAAGCGCCAATCCTGGCCTATCTCACCCCGCCCGGCGCATTGGTGACCATCGACGCCTACAGCGCGGACGGGCTGTGGGCGCATGTGGCCGAGCCGCTCCAGGGCTGGATTGAACAGCGCGGCGTCTATCACCTGCCCTCGCCGGGCGAAGACGGCAACTTCAGCGCCCGTGTCGGCCCGATGATGGGCACAATTCTTGCCGACGCCGTGCGGGTGCGCCAGTCGCCTTCGCTGGAAGGTGCTGTACTCGGCGAACTGGCCAACCAAGCAGAAGTCCTTGTGCTCGCCGCCAGCGCAGACGGCGCCTGGTTACAGATTGTAGAGCCGATGCAGGGCTGGGTAAGCAGTGAATTTATCGCCACCGTTGCGCCATGACGGCGCATGTTTAGGAAGGAACCTATGGCACAAAACGAAAGCCACGTAAACCGCAACCGCGGCATCACCCAGGTCGACGATTTCGGTTCGCAGAACCGGGGGCGCACCGTGGAAGTGCGCGACGACGCCGGCCTGCTCGACGTCGGCGGCCCCGCCGAAGTCGCTGTCCTTGTGGGGGTGGACTTGACCAGCCAACCCGGCCTGCTCTCGCTGGAAGATTCGCTGGACGAGCTGGCGCTGCTGGCCCAAACCGCCGGCCTGACCGTATGCGGGCGGCTGACGCAACGGCTCGACCACCCCAATCCGGCCACCTTCATCGGCTCCGGCAAGCTCGAAGAATTGAACCTGATGGTGGTGGAACTGGGCGCGAATGTCGTGATCGTAGACGATGAACTGTCGCCCAACCAACAGCGCGAGATCGAGAAAGTGCTGGGCCAGGAGATCAAGGTGATCGACCGCACGGCGCTGATCCTCGATATCTTCGCGCGCCATGCCAGCACCCGTGAAGGCGCCGTGCAGGTGGAACTGGCGCAGTACGAATACCGCCTGCCCCGCCTCACCCGCGCCTGGACACATCTGGCCCGTCAGGCCGGTGGTCGCGCCGGCGGCGCCACCGGCGGCGTCGGCGTGCGCGGCCCTGGTGAAACGCAGTTGGAAGTCGACCGCCGCGAAATTAACCGGCGCATTTCTCACCTCAAGGGCGAACTCGAAGAGATCAGCAAACATCGCGAGCAATACCGGGCGCGGCGTCGCCAGTCGCCCACGCCGGTGATCGCGGTGGTGGGCTACACCAACGCCGGCAAAAGCACGCTGCTCAACGCCATCAGCCAGGCCAACGTCATTGCCGCCGATCAGCTTTTCGCCACCCTCGACCCCACCACACGTCGCGTCGAACTGCCCAGCGGGCGGCTGGCGCTTTTCACCGACACCGTCGGCTTCATCCAAAAGTTACCCACCACGCTGGTGGCCTCTTTCCGCGCCACGTTGGAGGAGATCAACGAAGCCGATCTGCTCCTGCATGTGGTGGACGCCTCGCACGCCAACGCCGATGAACAGGTGGCAGCCGTGGAAGAGGTGCTCGAAGAACTGGGCGCAGGGGAAAAGCCGGTGATCACGGCGCTGAACAAGGTCGACCGCCTCGACACTGCCGATCCCGACACGGCGGCGTGGCTGGAGACGGCGCTGGCCGACTACCCCAACGCTGTCCCCATTAGCGCGCTGCGCGGCACCGGCGTCGATGCGTTGCTCACGCTGATCGACGAACGGTTGCGCCAGGAAATGGTACATGTGCGTATGTTGATCCCCTACCAGCACGGCGATCTGGTCTCGCTCTTCCACCAATACGGCCACGTCGAAAAAGAGGAGTACACCGGCGACGGCACGATTATGGAAGGTCGCCTGCCCGCATCAATGGCGGGCCGCTTCGCCGGCTACTGGTTGAGAGCTTGATCTGAGTCCACCCTTCACCATCAGAAAGTGAGTCGATCATGCCCAAAGTTGTGGTAACCAGACGAGTCCCTGCCGAGGCCATCGAACTGCTCAAGCAGAGTTGCGACGTGCGACTCTGGGACAGCGACGATCCCATTCCGCGCGCCACGCTGCTGGAATGGGTGGCCGGCTGCGACGGCCTCTACTGCCTGCTCACCGAGAAGATCAACGACGAACTGCTCGATGCCGCCGGTCCACAGTTGAAGGTGGTGAGCACAATGTCGGTGGGCTACGATCATGTGGATGTGGCGGCCTGCACCAAACGCAACGTCGCCATCGGCTTCACGCCGGGCGTCCTCACCAAGACGACGGCAGAACTGGCCGTGGCGTTGCTCATGGCGACGGCGCGGCGCATCCCAGAGAGCGTACAGGCGGTGAAAGACGGCGAATGGAAGACGTGGAAGCCCATGTGGCTTACCGGCCAGGATCTACACGAAAGCACAGTGGGCATTGTGGGGCTGGGACGCATCGGCGCCGCCGTGGCCAAGATGTTGAGCGGCTTCGATTGCAAGCTGATCTACTCTGATCCTTACCCAAACCAAGAATTGGCCGATTCGCTGGGGATTGAGTACGTTTCGTTTGAAGAGTTGCTGGAACGCAGCGACTTTGTGTCTACGCACACACCGCTCTTTCCCGAAACACACCACTTGTTCAACGCCGACGCCTTCCGCCGCATGAAGAAGAGCGCCATCTTCATCAACACCAGCCGCGGCCCCATCGTCAACCACGACGATCTCTACGATGCGCTGGTGAACGGTGAAATTCTGGCCGCCGGGCTGGATGTCACCGAGCCGGAGCCACTGCCGGCGGATCACAAACTGCTGTCGCTGAAGAACTGTGTGGTGCTGCCACACATCGCCAGCGCCAGCGTGGCCACCCGCCGCAAAATGGCAATCATGGCGGCGGAGAATTTGTTGGGCGGCCTCAACGGTACACCCATGCCCAATCGGGTGAAGGCGTAGCCAACAGCAACTTACCGTGTCATAGCAGACAGAAAATTGTGGACACGGATTGGAAGGAACACGGATCAGCTCGAACTGATCCGTGTTCCTCCAATCCGTGTCCACAATCGTTTTTTTGGGATCGTACCTGTACAGGCAATGTAGGGGTTTGCGTGGGGCGGAAGTAGGTAGCGTCTTATTGGCGAGAGAGCCTTCCACCCCACGCAAACCCCTACACGATCTGTACAGTTACTTTCTTGATTGCTTGGGGCTATAAAATCTCCCCCAAACAGCCTTGCGTCTTGTTTTTCCACCTGGATAGGGGCATAATAGGCTACATCCTCTATCCTGACGATTCGCAATCGTACAGGCCCGCACAAACCCTTCGACAATGTGGAGGCAATCCGATCACACCATCGGATTCATATACATTTCTACTTCATTGCACCGTTGCATGAGGAGCGATACAGATGAGTACACACACGCTGACCATTACGGACAACCGCACCGGGCAGAAGATCGAGGTTCCCATCGACCACGATACCATCAAGGCCATCGACCTGCGGAAGCTCAAGGTCAACGAAGACGACTTCGGCATGATGACCTACGACCCCGCCTACACCAACACCGCTTCTTGCAAGAGCAGCATCACCTACATCGACGGCGACAAGGGCATTCTCCAATATCGCGGTTACCCGATTGAGCAGTTGGCCGAACAGAGCACCTTTTTGGAAGTGGCCTATCTCTTGATCTTCGGGCACCTGCCCACCAAAGACGAGCTGGCGCAGTGGCAATACAAGGTGATGCACCACACCTACGTCCACGAGAACCTCACCGGCCTGATGCAGTCTTTCCGCTACGACGCCCACCCAATGGGCATTCTGATCGCCTCGTTGGCGGCGCTCTCGACTTTCCACCCCGATTCCAAGAAGATTCACGATCAAGAAATCCGGCTCAAGAACATCTGGCGCATCCTGGGTAAGTTACCCACCATGGCGGCTTTCGCCTACCGTCATCGGATTGGCCGCCCGTACAACTACCCCAACAACCAGTTGGGCTATACGGCCAACTTTATCTACATGCTCGATTACATGAATCAGAGCAACTACGAAGCAAATCCTGTGCTGGCCAAGGCATTGGATGTGCTCTTCATTCTACACGCCGACCACGAGCAGAACTGTTCCACTTCGGTGATGCGCAACATTGGATCGAGCCATGCCGATCCCTACTGCGCCATGGCCGGCGCGGCGGCGGCGTTGTACGGTCCACTGCATGGCGGCGCCAACGAGGAAGTGCTGCGTATGCTCACCCAAATCGGCGATGTGAAGAACATCCCGGCCTTCATCGAACGGGTGAAGAAGCGCGAAGTGTTGTTGATGGGCTTCGGCCACCGCGTCTACAAGAACTACGATCCGCGCGCCAAGATCATCAAGAAGGTGGCCTACGATGTCTTCGAGGTGACGGGCACCAATCCGCTGCTCGACATTGCCATCGAACTGGAGCGCATCGCGTTGGAAGATGATTTCTTCATCTCGCGCAAGCTCTACCCGAATGTGGACTTCTACAGCGGCATCATCTACCAGGCCATGGGCTTCCCGGTGGATATGTTCCCCGTGCTCTTTGCCCTGGGCCGCGCCCCCGGCTGGCTGGCGCAGTGGGTGGAGATGATCGAAGACCCCGAACAGCGTATCGCCCGCCCACGGCAGATCTACACCGGCGCCGAGGTGCGCGACTACGTGCCGGTGGATCAGCGGTAGCGGGTTGAAACCCATCAAAACAAAAGAGGGGCGTCGCTCAACCGAGTGACGCCCCTCTTTTTTGATCTATTCGTTTTAAGGATTATTCACTTTCCCCAGCCAGCCAGTATGAGTCTGAACGACACTTTTCTGGGATCTGCTGTTGTAGAATCTCATGCAGATGAACGAAACTCACACTGCCGCCGCCTAGGAAGATGGAATTTCCGACACGGCCCACCTCTCGGTTTTCATCGCCAACCACTGCAATCCCATTTTCACCTATCTGAATCGTCTGCTCGTTACGCCAGATCACGAGAACCGAGCCGTTCCCCTCGCTCTCAAGCCGCAGGCAACCGTCCTGAAGAAGCAGTAGCCCTTCAGTCACTGCCTCAAGATACGCTACACCGGCCGCCTGTTTGGGGAAGTAGATGATTTCATCCTCAGGCGTGCGGTACTCTTCCACGCTTGGGCGGTTCGATCCACCTGGCGGTCCCACTTCAACCACGACCACACCGTCAGGCAGCCTCAATCCAGCTTCTGCCAAATCTGCCGTCAACTCCTCGACATTGCCAATATAGAGATTCACTTGACCATTCATGATGTCAACACCCGAAGAGGCATCGATCCCCAAACTTTCCAGGATCCGGTGGCTCTCGGCCTGGCTAGAGAGCAATTCAGCCTCGGTATACCCAACGGTACGTACTTCAATCAGATCGGCGTAAGGGAGATCGACAATGAATGGTCTGACGGCCTCTTCGCCGCCTTCGGTCACGGCGACAACGATGCTGTACTCAGGCTGGTGTTGAATCCAAAGACCACTGAATCTGTCCCCTGCGGCAGCCCGTAGCTGCACCGACAACATGCCGATTTGTCCTTGAAGCGCCAACCGCGCCATTGCCTCATCGAGAGGGACATTCATCGCTTTGGCATATTCACTGGCATCGCGAACAAGGGGATCGTCCATGTCCGGCGTGGCCAGCGGAGAGGCGGCGGCCAAGATGACAGGAGTGGCCAGCGGCGAAGTACCCCTGGGCAGGTCTACAAATACATTTGCCGAACTACATCCAGCCAGAACGGAGATCGTCAGGGCTGTGATGATAACGATGGAAGGGCGCAACCGCGTCGACATACTCATGGGCTGTCCTCGCTATCAGATTAGGACTCTGACTTGAAAATAGCGCTGCGCTAGCTATTTTCAAGTCAGAATCTAGCACGGTGTGGGATACGACGTTACACGCTGTGTCATAGAGGACGATAGCAAAGGCGTCTGTGTTCCTTCCAATCCGTGTCAACAAAAATCTTAGGGCAAAAATCTTACGGCAAAAATCTTACGGCACCAACACCGTCGATCCCGTCGTCTGGCGGCCTTCCAGCGCTTGATGAGCCTGGGCAACGTCTTTGAGGGCGAAGCGCTGGTTGATGGCTACGGTGACGACGCCGCGGCGGAGGACGTCGAAAAGTTCGGCGGCGGCGGCGGCAAGGCGGGCGGGCGTTTCGATATAGTCGAAGAGTTTGGGGCGGGTGGCGAAGAGCGATCCTTTGTTGGCGAGTTGTACCAGTTGAAAATCGCCAATCGGCCCCGAAGATTGGCCGAAACTTACCCACAGGCCGCGCCGTTTGAGACAGTCGAGCGAGGCGGGGTAGGTATCTTTCCCCACCGAGTCGTAGACGACGTCGACGCCCTCGCCGTTGGTGATCTCTTTGACGCGGGCGACGAAGTCTTGGCTGCGGTAGTTGATGACATGGGTGTAGCCGTGGGCTTTGGCCAGCGCCGCCTTCTCATCTGAACCGGCGGTGCCGATGATGGTCGCGCCCAACGAGGCCGCCCACTGCCCGGCGAGCAGGCCGACTCCCCCTGCGGCGGCGTGGAAGAGGATCGTCTGCCCCGGCTCGACGCGAAAGGTCTGGCGCAACAGATATTGTACCGTCAACCCTTTGAGGGTGACGGCGGCGGCGGTGTCGTAGTCAATGTCGGCAGGGAGGAGGGCCAGGTGGCGCTGGTCGATGAGTCGTTCCTCGGCGTAGGCGCCTACCGGTGTGGTGTAAGTGACACGATCCCCCACTTTGACAAGGGTGACGGCGTCGCCCACCGCCACCACGTCGCCGGCGGCCTCTGCGCCGGGGATCAGCGGCGTCTGCGGCCAGGGGTAGAGGCCGGTGCGGTAGTAGGTGTCGATGAAGTTGATGCCGATGGCGCGGTGACGCACCCGCACTTCCGTCCCCTGCGGCGCGGGAACATCGACGGCTGTGTAGCGCAGCACCGACGTGTCGCCGGGCTGGTGCATGACAATGGCGTGGGTCATGGCTCGTCCTCCTTTTTGTTCTCCGTCTGCACCATGAACTGCGGATCGACGGGCACTTTGAAGGCGTTGGAGAGCGCGTTGGTCTCTGCGGCCATCGACACCACGGCCAGCAGTTCGGCGTACTGCGCCTGGGTCATGCCTTTGGCAAAGGCCGACGCCGTGTGTGAGTGGATGCAGTAGTCGCAATTGTTGGCGATAGAGACGGCGATGTAGATCATCTCTTTGGTCAGGCCGTCCAGCGCGCCGGGACGCATCACCTCGGCCAGCGATTCCCAGGTGCGCTTGAGCGTGTCGGGGTGATTGGCCAGTGCCTTCCAGAAATTGTTAACGTCCTGCACCTTGCGCGCCGCCTTGATGGCGTCGAACACTTCCCTGGCCTCGGGTGAGGCGTCTTCGTACTCGATTAGTGGAACAGTTGGCATTGGGGACCTCAACGTTGGTGATTGGGATTGGTGACCGGGGTCCTGGGGATTAGGCGATTGAGCGATTAGGAGATTTCAGAAGGTAGATACGATCTCCCGAATCACCAATCCCTAATCACCAATCACCTTCTTCACACTGTCGCCCACGCCGATGGCGCCGCCCTGGACGACTTTGGCGTTGATGCCACGCAGGTGGAGCTGTTTGCCCACGGGCGAGTTGACAAATTTCATGGCGTCGAGGCCGAAGCGGGCGACAAATTTTTTGCAGCCGTTGTGGGGCAGCGCCGACACTTCGACCACGGCGTCGCCGATGGCGAGGCGGGTGCCAGGGGGGATGTTCTCTTCGCTCAGGTCGAAGTCGACGTAGAGTTGATCGCCGGCCAGGGGCCAGCGTTCGACGTCTTGGGCCACGAGTTGGGCGGCGCGCGCGTTCATGAGCGTAATCTGGGCATCGGGATTGGCCGAGCCATCGGGCATAGACGAACTGCCGCGGCTGCGCCAGTTGTCGCCCACCAGCCCATCGACGGTGTCAAGATGGCCGCTTTGCACCAGATCGCGCTCACCCTCAGCTGGGCGGCGCACGATCATCTGCAACTCGCCGCCATCTTTGGGCGCGCTGCGCACAACATCCAATCCGGCTTCCAATTCTTCGGTGGTGAGGTGTTTGATGGTGAGGGTCATGGTCTGTCCTTTCGGGATGGGTGACGGAGGACGAAGGACGGAAGACGAACGTTTGGTTTGCGATCTGGGTGTGGGCCAGAGCCGGCGTTCGCCCGATGATTTGTCTTCGCCTCGGAGCGGCCAGTGAAACAAGAGCGAACCATTGAAGCTGAATTATAGCAGATGGTTCGAGCGACGGCGATTTGTGCTAAACTACCGTTGAATTGGGGATTGGGGATTGGTGACTGGGGCAGAGTTGTTTTATCCCAGTCCCCGATCCCCAGTCCCCAATCCCCAGTCCCCAATCATCCCATCCCCACAAGGAGAATTTGATGAAGATCACACGTATTGAACAGTTCTTTCCGCGCCCGCGGGTGCGGCTGGTGAAGATCAGCACCGATGCCGGCATCGAAGGTTGGGGTGAGACGACGCTGGAGGGAAAGCCCAAGAGCGTGGTCGCCGCCATTGACGAGTTGAGCGACTATTTGATCGGCAAAGATCCGCTGCGCATTGAGCATCACTGGCAGCACATCTACCGTTCGGCCTTCTTCCGCGGCGGCAATGTGCTGATGACGGCGATTTCGGGCCTCGATCAGGCGCTGTGGGACATTGCGGGCAAGTTCTACAATGCGCCTGTCTACCAATTGTTGGGCGGCGCCGTGCGCGATCGGATTCGCGTCTACGCGCATTGGGGCATCAGCGATCTCCGCGACGAGACATTGAGCAAGGCGCGTGAGCGGCTGGCACGGCTGCAAAAACAGGGGATCACCGCCTTCAAATCGGGGCCGGGCGGCAAGTGGCGCGGCCATGAAGCGCCTGCCGTGATCGATGAATTCGTACAGCGCACCTACACCATGCGCGAGTGGGTGGGGCCGAATGTGGAGCTGGGTTTCGACTTCCACGGCAAGTTCACGCCGGCGCTGGCCATTGAAATCTGCCACGAAATGAAGGGGATGCGCCCCATGTTCGTGGAAGAGCCGGTGCCGCAAGAGAACATTGACGCGCTCAAACTTGTATCGGATCATGTGCCTTTCCCGATTGCCACGGGTGAACGCTTCCTCACACGCTGGGGATTCCGCGAGGTCTGCGAAAAGCACGCCGCCGCCTATCTTCAGCCCGATGCCTCGCATGTGGGCGGCATCAGTGAACTCAAAAAGGTGGCGAACCTGGCCGAAATCTACTACATGCACATCGCGCCCCACTGCGCGATTGGTCCTGTGGCGCTGGCGGCCTGCCTGCAAGTGGACGCCGTGATCCCCAACTTTTTGATTCAGGAACATGTCGATCACAGCATCGGCGAGGGCATTCTGGTGAAGCCGTGGCAGGTGGTGGACGGCCACATCGAACTCCCCACCGCGCCCGGCCTGGGCATCGAAGTAGATGAAGACGCCGTGCGCGCCGAAGCGTCCTATGTCGAGGAGTTGGGCGGCGAGTTTTACCATCCGTCGGACAACAGTGTGGTGGATTGGTAGCGGCGCTGTTCGTGGTTCGTTTGCGCGCTCGCGCGGCGCGTGATAGACTGCATCAGTCATACAAATTTCACCGCAGGACAACCACGACTTCATGCAAACTACCTGTTTCCGGTGCGGTTCAACCGTCGACGTGAACCCACCTCGTTTCCGCTGCCCCAATTGCGAAGCGGACCTGAGCATGCAAATGCGCTCTGAAGCCGGTCCCATTTTTTTGCCCGAAGATGAAGTTCAAGGGTATTACGACCGCGCCGCCGAATTGGCGCTGGCAGGCAACTATGCGGACGCATTGGGCGCCATCGAACGAGGATTGGAACGCGTCAACGCCTCGGAACTGCACCTGCTGGCTGCCATCATCCATCGCAAGCAGCACACCTACGATCAGATGCGCCGCCACGTGGCCGCCATCCCCGTAGACGATAGCCTGCGTGCAGAAGGGGAATGGCTGCTACGCTCGCATCAAGAACAGCAACGGGCGCTGCGTCAGGCGGCGCAAACAGGCAAAGCTGCAAAACAAGCCATTCCACTCGACCCGGCGGTGCGCCCCATCAACCGCGCCGACCGTTTCTTGTTGGATGAATTTGGCGAGGAACGTCCACGGCGGCGCTTGGGTTGGGCGTGGACGTTGCCGGTGCTGGCTGTCTTTGCCGTGTTGCTCTGGTGGCAGGCGCCCATCCTTAACCGCTATCTGGGCCTGGATACGCTACTGAGTCAGACGCTCGATCTGCCCAACGCCGAGCGCGAAGACCTGACCGACAGCAGCGACGCGCCGGCATCGCCGACGCCGATCTTGACGCCGACGCCACAGTTCACGGCGCCGCCTACGGCCACGCCGTTGCCCAACGTCGTTGAAGCCTTGCCCACCGAGCCGCCGCCGTCTCCCGAAGCTGTCGCTGCCGTGGACGAATCTGCCGCAGTAGAAGCAGTGGCTACCGAACCGTCCTTTGATCTGGCCACCTACCTGCGCCTGCGCAATCGGCCTGATCTGGCTGATCTGGACATCAGCGCTCGTCTTCAAGCGCGTACACTGATCCTGCGCGGCACAGTCACCTCGAACCAGATTCGCGTTGATCTGCTAACCCTGGTCGACACACTGCCCAACGTCGACGAAGTCAACGGCATTGATTTGCTGCTGCGCCTGCCCGAAACCCATACCGTGCAGGAAAACGATACGCTGTGGAACATCGCCGTTGAATATTACGGCGAAGGCGTGCGTTGGCAGGAGATCCTCGACGCCAACCGTGACATCCTCGGCGTAGATGGTGGGCTGCTTGCACCGGGGCAGGTGTTGACGCTACCGCCTTTTTAAGATGACAAGGTGAGGGGGTGACAAGGTGATCGCTTTATTGGTGCGAATTTTGGTTTTCAGATGATGATGAGATGATGCGCTATGGTTTTTCATCATCCCATCATCATCCAGACGAATTAGCAATCCAATAAAGCGATCACCTTCACCCATTCACCCCTTCACCTTGTCACCCATTCAAGTCGAACTTATGCCATCAAAACGCAAACGTCCCGCCCCCAAACGTCCTCGCGGCGACCGCCGGCCTGATTGGTGGATCGCCATCACCAATCGCATGGACCTGGCCGGTCGTCTTGCCGAGCGCCTTGAAGGCCGCTGGCAACGCTGGTGGGGGCCGGCGATTATGCTCACCTTTCCGATCCTGTTGGTGATTCTCGGTTTCATCATTGCTGCGTTGCGGTGAAGAAGAGATTGGGCGACAAGGTGATCCCTTTATTGGATTGCCTCTTCGTCTGGATGATGATGGGATGACGCGGTACCGTTTTTCATCATCCCATCATCCCATCATCTGAAAACCAAAATTCTCACCAATAAAGCGATCACTTTGTCACCTTGTCACCCATTCACCTTGTCACCCCCTCACCCCATCATCTTCAAAAGGACACCCACCATGCAGATCACGGACATCAAATGCTACGTGCTGGAATCGCCTGCACAGCCGCCGCGCTTTCGCTGGCGCACAGGGCTGCCCCTGGGCGACGGCACACCGCCGGGCGAGCCGACCTATCACGCCGTCATCAAAGTGGAGACCGACGAAGGTATTGTCGGCTGTGCCCATGCCGGGCGCGGCTACATGGTGGCCGACATTGTGCGCCGCCGCCTGAAACCGCTCATCGGCTTCGACCCACTGATGACGGAACAGCTCTGGCATCGCATCTGGGAAATTGACCGGATCGAGGAGTTACAGGTCCACGTGCTGGGCCTGCTCGACATCGCCTGCTGGGACATCAAATCGCGCAAAGCCGGCCTGCCGCTCTACAAACTGCTGGGCGGCTACGATCCCAAAGTGCCGGCCTATGCGTCCACCGTCACCTGGAACACGATGGACGAGTACGAACGCTACATCAAAGAGAGCCGCGATGTGGGTTTTAAGGCGTTCAAACTACACGCCTGGGGCGACGCCAAAGAAGACGCCAGACTGAGCCGCAACCTGCGCAAGTGGGTGGGCGACGACGCCGATCTCATGTTCGACGGTTCCGCCGGGTGGGATTACACCACCTCGCTCTGGTTTGGCCGTGTGCTGGAAGAAGTGGACTTCCTCTGGTACGAGGAGCCGATGCGCGAGTTCGACATTCCCAGCTACGCCGAACTCTGCCGCGCCCTCGACATCCCCGTGCTGGCCGCTGAGACCTCCGACGGCGTCCACTGGAACGCGGCGACGTGGATCCAATACCGCGCCCTCGACATGATGCGCACCAGCGCCGGCTTCAAGGGCGGCGTCACCGGCGCGATGAAAGTGGCGCACCTGGCCGAATCTTTCGGCATGCGGGCGCAGGTCCACGGCATGGGCTACGCCAACCTGCACATCTGCGCCGCCATCCCCAACAACGATTACTACGAACAACTGGTCATCGACAGCGAGCAGATCCAGGGTCTCACCGATTTGGGTCCACTCAGCGTCGTCGATGGCTACGTCATCGCGCCGGAGGAACCGGGGATCGAACCCCATCCGGACTGGGCGGAGATTGAAAAACGGGCGGTGTTGACGGTCTGATCAAGAGTCTGATCAAGAAATGAACGAAGAATAAAGATTGGGTTGAGTAGGGGTTTGCGTGGGGCGGAAGGCGTGCTCGTCAATGAAGCGAAATTTGCTTCCGCCCCACGCAAACCCCTACATGACCTGTACCGTTACATTCTTCGTTCATGCTTAACCCGAGGTGAACGCTATGCAGCAGATTCGTCCATACCAGCCAGAAGACCTGAATGAGGTGCTGCGCGTCTGGGCTGAAGTGGGGTGGGCGCGTGGTGCGCAGCGGGACGCGGACCGCTTGCAGACGGTGGTCGACGCCGGCGCCGCTGTGGTGGGGCTGTTAAACGGCTCTCTCGAATGCTTTGTGGGACTTGCGCCCGGCTTGATCCGTTATCAGGACGAATCGTTGCCTTTCGCCTGCATCAGCACCGTTTCCACAGGACGGATCGCGCGCAAGCAAGGCATTGCCGGACGCACCACAGCCGCCGCCATCGCTCAGGCCGCCGTCGAAGGGGCGCAGGTCGCCGGCCTCACCACCTTCGACCTGGGATACTACAACCGCATGGGCTTCGGCACAGGCAGCTACATGCACCAGGTCACCTTCGACCCGGCGCGGCTGAAAGTGCCGGAGAATCGGCGTCTGCCTGTCCGCCTGGGCGAAGACAATTGGCGCGAGATGCACACGGCGCGGCTACAGCGCCTTCATCATCACGGCTACTGTGATCTGAGTGCGCCCGCCGCCACGCGCATGGACATGTTCGATCCACACACCTCGTTTGGCCTCGGCTACCGTGACGAGCAAGGCCGGTTGACCCACTACCTCTGGCTGACGGCCGAGCATATGCGCTTTGGCCCTTATCATGTGCGCTGGATGGTCTACCACAACCGCGCCGAGTTCCTTGAATTGATGGGGATGCTGCACAACCTGGGCGATCAAGTGCATGCCATCCGCCTCTGGGAGCCGCCGACGTTGCGGCTGCTCGATCTCGTCCAATCCCCGCGCAGCGCCGACCGGCTGACCAAGGGCAGTGAACATGCCAGCGGCGTGGAAGGGCGTCTCTACTGGCAGATGCGCATCCTTGATCTCGCAGGCTGCCTGCAAAAGACTATCCTCACCGGCGGCGAACTCGATTTCAACTTACAGCTCACCGACCCCATCCAACGCTTCCTGCCCGAAGAATCACCCTGGCGTGGGATTGGCGGGCGTTATCGGGTCCATTTGGGCGCGTGCAGCTATGCCGAGCCAGGGGAAGGGCCTGATCTCCCGTTGCTCACAGCGTCGGTGGGGGCCTTCACCCGGCTGTGGCTGGGCGTCCTCCCCGCCCGTGGACTTGTCCTCACCGACGAACTCGCCGGTCCTCTTGAGTTGATTGACGCCCTGGATCGGCTCATCCGCCTGCCCATCCCCGAACCAGATTGGATGTTCTAACCTGCACATGACTCCTGATGTGACGAAAGACAGACGACTGTGTGACTTTCACGCGATAGGATCGTAATGAGTAAAGAGTAATGAGTAAGGCGTTGTAGACGATCTTACTCACCAATGAAAGCTCGATTTCGGCAACACGACCTTACTCATTACTCGTCACTCATTACAACCACCGTGAAAAGCATCTAGTCGTCTTATCAGGAGGCCCCCATGACTACTTTTCTCTCTCCGGTTGCGCCACGTGAGCGCATCGACGTGATTGACATGCTGCGCGGCTTTGCCGTCTTCGGCATTTTGGTCGTCAACACCTTCTATTTCTTCAATCCCTGGTATGCGCCGCAGTTGACTGATGCCGCGTCCACCGCGGACGAAGTGGCGCACTTTGTGATCTACTTCCTCTTCGTGTCGAAGTTCTACACGCTGTTTTCGTTCCTCTTTGGGTTGGGCATGTTCATCCAAATGAGCCGCGCCGAAGACAAAGGAACGTCTTTTGTGCCGACCTACCTGCGCCGCCTGTTGATCCTGGGCATCTTTGGGATGGCCCACGGTGTGCTGCTCTGGGTGGGCGATATCCTCTTCGTCTACGCGGTGACGGGCGTGATCCTGCTCTGGCTCTTCCGCCAACGGTCGCCGCGCACATTGCTGGTGTGGGCCGTGGTGCTGATCGCGATTCCGGTCCTTTTCATAACATTGTCGGCGGGCGCGATTGAATTTGCGCGTATGGCTCCGCCGGAGACAGGCGCTTACGAGGCAGTGAAGGCCGGTTTCGCCGAATCCGCCGCCCAATTTGAAGCCGACACCGCCGAAGACTATGTGATCTACGGCACCGGCAACTTCCTCGAAGTCACCGCCGAACGCTGGCGCGACTTCGCCGGCAACCTCATGATGGCGGGCTGGTTCATGTTGCCGTCGGTGCTGGCCATGTTCCTGCTTGGGCTGCGCGCCGGCAAGCGTGGCTGGTTCACCCACCAGGACGAGCACCGCTCCACCTTCCGGCGGCTGCTGATGTGGGCGCTGCCGCTGGGTTTGGTGATGAACTTCTATGTCGCCATCACCGGTTTCAGCCAGAATTTGTTGGGCATTGAGCCGTTCGGCTGGGAGACGGCGTTGCAGGTGGCGGCGCTGAACATCGGCAGCGTGCTGCTCTCGATCTCATACGTGGCCGGGATTGTGCTGATCAGCCACACGGCGCGCGGAGAGCGCATCCTTGCGCCGTTGGCGCCGGTAGGACGCATGGCGTTGAGCAACTACCTCATGCACTCCATCGTCATGACCACACTGGCCTACGGTTACGGCTTTGGTCTTTTCGGGCAGGTGGGGCTGGCGCTGGGCTTTGTCTTCGCGGTGGCGCTCTACGCTGTACAAATTCCGCTCAGTCGCTGGTGGCTCAGCCGCTTCCGCTTTGGGCCGTTCGAATGGATCTGGCGTACACTCACTTACATGCGGCTGCAACCGATGAAGACGAAGGAGAAGTTGGCGGCGTAGTAGGGGTTTGCGTGGGGCGGAAGCAGGTATCGCTTCATTGGCGAGCCAGCCTTCTGCCCCACGCAAACCCCTACGGTACACCCATTATCCATTCAGGAGGTTCCATGCAAGATCGTTTCACCAAATGGCTGCTTTTCGCCCCGTTGGGGTTGACGTTGATTGGGCTGGGCATGTCGGTGACCACCGATGCGACGCTGCGCAAGGGCGCGGGCAAGTCGTGGTTCTGGCGGGGGACGCTGGGGCTGTGCATCCTCAACGCGGGGATTGCCGTCTTCGGCGATGCGGTGAAAGAGCGGGCGCTGTTGGATTGGGAAAAGCAGGAGTAGGTTACAAGAAAAGAGATTGGGGGATTAAGAGATTAGGCGATTGGAGAGGTTCAATCGCCTAATCTCTTAATCCCCCAATCTCTAAATCTACCCAATCCTCTCAATCACGCCTGCCGCACCCATGCCGCCGCCGATGCACATGGTGACGAGGCCGATCTGCTTGTCCTGGCGTTGGAGTTCGTGGAGGATTTGCACGGTGAGCTTGGCCCCGGTAGCGCCGAGAGGATGGCCTAGCGCGATGGCGCCGCCGTTGACGTTGACTTTGTCTTCGTCGAAGCCCAGCGTTTGGATCACGGCCAGCGCCTGGGCGGCGAAGGCTTCGTTGAGTTCAATCAGGTCCACGTCGGCCAGGGTGATGCCGGCCAGTTTCAGCGCCTTGGGCACCGCTTCCACAGGACCGATGCCCATCATTTCCGGCGGCACGCCCCCCACGGCGAAACTGCGGAAGCGCGCCAGCGGCGTCAATCCCTTCTCCTTCGCCTTTTCCTCAGACATGAGCATCAACGCCGCCGCGCCGTCGCTGGTCTGGCTGCTGTTGCCCGCGGTAATCGTCCCCTTCACGTGGAAGACAGGGCGCAGCTTGCCCAACGCCTCGGTGGATGTGTCGCGGCGGATGCCTTCGTCTTTGGCGAAGGTGGTGGACATTTCCTGTGTGCTGCTGCCCTCTCCAATTTTGACATGCACATCCAACGGTGTGATTTCGGCGTCGAACTTGCCAGCGTCCTGAGCGGCGGCGGCGCGCTGGTGGCTGCGCAGTGAGAAGGCGTCCTGTTCCTCGCGGGTGACTTCGTACTTCTGCGCCACGTTTTCGGCGGTCAAGCCCATGCCCAGGTAGATGGCGGGATATTCCAGCGCCAGATCAGGGTGGGCCATGAACTTGTTGCTGCTCATGGGCACACGGGACATGCTTTCCACGCCGCCGGCAATGATGACATCGCCCATGCCCGCCATGATCTGCTGGGCGGCCAGGGCGATGGTCTGCAAACCGCTGGAGCAGAAACGGTTCACCGTCTGCCCCGGCACGGTGACGGGCAACCCGGCGCGCAGCGCGGCGATGCGGGCCACGTTCATGCCCTGTTCGGCCTCGGGCATGGCGCAGCCCAGGATCACATCTTCAATTTCGGCGGCGTCCACGCCTTCGGCGCGCGCCAGCGCAGCTTTGATCACAGCCGCGGCCATGTCCTCGGGACGGGTGGCGCGTAACGTTCCTCGTGGTGCTTTACCAACCGCTGTCCTGGCAGCGGAGACGATTACTGCGTTCATGTGTGGTTCCTTTCGCTCTTAACAACCCACTTTTTCAGTGGTACAATGCTTAACAGTTTCGTGCAGGATTATTGCTTCCGAAAGTGGAAAGGTGACATGGCGACCTCAGCAGAGACTCGCTACCGCTACATCGAAATCGACGACAAGGGGCGACCTGTCATCGCAGGCACGCGTTTCAAGCTTGCGTTGCTGATGTCATTCTGGCAAGCCAGCGATGCCACGCCCGCCCAACTGCACGAGCAATTCCCGATCCTCTCGCTGGCGCAGATCCATTCCGCCTTTGCCTACTACTGGGATCACAAAGACGAAATTGATCAAGCCATTATTGCTGCCGACCAGTTGGAAGATGAGTTGCGTCGCAGCATCCCTACGCCCCCAACTCTAGACAAGTTTATACACCGAAAACAACAGCTATAGGGGTAGGTTTACGTGCCTGTCAGCCTCTATATGGACGTAAACGTCCACGGACAGATTACCGTTCAGCAACCAGATCTACTTCTTGCCCCTGTAGTTCCCCTCGCTTCGTGTCGAGTCAAACCCATACCGATAGATAGACAGCGGAGAGAGCATTTTCAAATGCAACTGGGACGGCATCTGAGGATGCCTACTCCGCATCCATCAATCGAGCGGACAATACATTAGTTCCGGAGAGGCTTTCCCGATTGAAGCATCGCCCAGATTCTTTCTTGCGTCTTCGCTTCGCCGCACAAACTGAGGAATGCTTCCCGCTCCAAATCGAGGAAATACTGCTCGTCCATCCAGGCCGGCTGGCTCAGTTCCCCGCCGCAGAGGACGCACGCCAGCTTGTCGGCGATCTTGGCATCGTGGTTGCTGATGAAGCCGCCCTGGCGCATGGAGTAGATGCCGATGCGCAGGTTGGCCAGCATGTCCTTGCCGGCGGCGTAGACGTTGCCCTTCACCGTGGGCGGGGTGTAGCCGCTCTGCGCCATGTGCAGCACTTCGTCTTTGGCCTCAGAGAGCAGATGATCCAGGTTCATCACAATGCGGTCGTTCGGCCCCAGGAAGCCCAAAGCGCGCGCCTGTTCAGCCGATTCCCCCACTTTGGCAAAGCCGATGGTCTCGAAAATCTGCTGCAAGAAAGGGCTGGGGTAGACGTTCTCGGCGTGCATGTGCGGGCTGAGGTTACGGCGGATCATCTCTTTGCAGCCGCCCCCCGCGGGGATGACGCCCACGCCAAATTCCACCAGCCCCATGTACGTCTCCGCGTGCGCCACCATGCGGTCCACACCCATAGAGACTTCACAGCCGCCACCCAATGCAAGCTGATACGGCGCGGCCACCACCGGCTTGGGCGCAGTGCGCATGGACATAATCGCGCCCTGCAACGCCTTGATCACGCCGTCCAACTGCTGCCACTGCCCCGACTGCGCCAGCATGCCGATGAGGAAGAGATTGGCCCCGGCGCTGAAATTGCCACCCTGGTTGCCGATGACCAGGCCCGTGGCGTCGCCGTGCAGACGGTCGATGGCCACGTCCATGATCTCGGCGATCTCCATGCCCAGCGCATTCATCTTGGTGTGAAATTCGAGGAGCAGCACGCCGTCGCCCATGTTCACCAGCGAGGCGCCTTCGTTCTCTTGCACCACGCCGCGAGTACGTTTGAGATCGGCGATGCGCACTCTCTTGGCATTGCTTGACGCCGCTGCGTAGTTGCCGGTAACCGGGTTGTAGGCCATCCTTGCGCCGTCGCAGTAGGTGTAAAACGCGTCCTTGCCCGCTTTGAGCATTGCCCGCACCCAGGGCGCAGCCGACATGCCTTCGCCCTCCATACGGTCCAGGGTGGCGGCGACGCCGAGCTGGTCCCACGTTTCAAATGGACCCAACTCCCAGCCGAAACCCCACTTCATGGCGTTGTCAATGTCGACGATGCTGTCGACAATTTCGGGGACACGCTTCGACGCGTAAGAAAAGGTGCGCGCCAGCGTGTGCCAGATCAGGTCGCCCGCTTCGTCGTCGGCCCTGGTGAGGCGGCGCAACCGTTCAGGCAGGGGATCGTCCTTGACTTCGCCCACACTGGCCCAACGCGGCTTGGCCGGCGCAACGTAGTCGATCTCGCCCTCGGCAGCGGCTTGCAGGTCCAGCCCCCAAAATTCTTTGCCCTTGTCGCCGGCGACGGTTTTGTAGAAGCCCTGGTCAGTCTTACTGCCCAACAGCTTGTTTTCCATGAGCAGCTTGATCACGGCGCTACTGTGCCGACCGCGCAGGATCTCCCGATCCTCGTCGTGGGGGACCATGCCGTAGAGGTTTTCGCCCACCAGCCCCATTACGTCGATGCCCACCACATCGCCCAGGCGGAAGGTGCCCGTCTTGGGCCGCCCAATCAGGGGACCGGTGAGGCTGTCCACTTCTTCGACGGTGTAGCCGTTCTCGATGGCAAATTCCATGAGGTCGCTCTGGATGATGCTGAACATGCGGTTGCCCACGAAGTTGGGCGTGTCCTTGGCGATGACGACGCCCTTGCCCAGCCGCGTCTCGGCGAACGCCTTCATGCGCTGCACCAGCGCCGGATCGGTCTCTGCCGTGGGGATGATTTCGAGCAGGTGCAGGTAGCGCGGCGGGTTGAAGAAGTGGGTGCCCATGAAGCGGCGCTTGAAGTCGTCGCCGCGGCCCTGGCTGATCATGTGGACGGGGATGCCCGACGTGTTGGTGCTAATCACCGCATGCGCGGGGACAATCGCCTCCAGCCGTTCCATGAGCCGCTGTTTCGGCCCAGGACGCTCGACGATCACTTCAATGATCCAGTCGCTCTGTTTGACGGCGGCGTCGAGATCATCTTCGAGGTTGCCCAGGGTGATGAGTTTGGCCCTGTCCGCGGCGAAGAGGTTGGCCGGCTTGCTCTTGACCATCCTTTCAAAACCGCCCTGCACAATGCGATTGCGTACACGGCGGTCGGCCAGCGACAGCCCCTTGGCCGCTTCCTCATCGGTGAGCGCTTCGGGGACGACGTCGAGCAAGTGGACGCTAACGCCGGCATTCGCCAAATGACCGGCAATCGCCGCGCCCATCGTGCCCGCCCCGATCACGGTCACACGGTTGATGTCTGACATAGCAGAATTTCTCCTTTGCGGTGGATAGTTCCAGTGCGACGCACCGGAAGAACGAAGCGGGTAGCCAAAACGCAGCCCGGGCAGAGCAGAGTTGCGTTGTCGATACAATCAGTGGGCGAGAAAACGATAGTCGCGGGGTGTTGCGGGGCAGTTGTGGGGGAATTAATAAGTAAGGAGTAATGAGTAAGGTCGTGTCAACGATGTGGGCTGCATCATTCGGAAGCGTCTTCGTCAACGAGACCTTACTCATTACTCCTTACTCATTACTCCTTACTCATTTTCTCAATACCGCGTCACCGCCCCAATCTTCCCCGCCGCTTCCAACGCAGGGTGTTCGTCTACCACAGTGACTTCGATGCCGTAGAGGAGGGCGCGGCGCAGGACGCTATCAACGGCGTCGGGGAGATGTTCGATGGGTTCTTCGCTGCCGGTGGCGGCGGCGGCGGCTTCGTCGAGGACGACGTGTTTGCTCTCTTTAAAGCGGTAGGCGGGCTGCGAATAGCCGTTGAGGACGACGACATGCTGGGCGCGTCCACTGTGCACGGCGTAGAGCGTTTCGGCCAGGCCGAGGACGCCGTTGCCCTCTTTGCTGCGCGCCTGCGTGATTACCGTATCGGCCAGGTCGCGCCCGGCCTCTTCGGCGGCTTTAAGCGCCAGATCCGAGGCCGGCCCTTGCAGATCCTGGGCGGTGGCGTGTGTATCGGCAGGGATGGAACCAATCACTAGTCCGCGCAGCCGGTTGCTGAGCAGCGACTCGAACTTCGCCACATTCTTTTCGGTGCCGGCCAGGATCAGGCGACGGGTGCCGGTGTTGCGGTAGAACGCTTCGGCAAATTCGGCGGCGGCGCTGAGATTCTGCCGCGCCGTCTCCATCTCGCGGCGCTGGTAGCGGGCCGCCGCCCATCCCCCGGCGCGGTGGACATGTACCTCTTCGCCCAGGTGCCCTTCGGCAGCCTCCAAATTCCCCAAATGATAAAGATAGAAACGCGCCCCTATCTGGTCAATGTGAATGACCCCCAGGCGGGCATAGGTGTCGAGCAACGCAGCCAGTTGATAGACATACGGGCGAAAGCTGACAAAGACTTTGTCGGCCACCGGTACGGGCAGGCTTTTTGCCCACCAGAAGCCCTGTCCCTGGCAGGTGAAGATGATCAGCCCGCGGCCACGCCAGTTGTAGCCGGTTTCGATAAAGCTGCGCACCTGGCGCACATCGACGGGCGCTTGATCTTCCACCTTCGCCAACAGATTACGCAACGCCAGCTTGTACTGCTCCGCGGTACGATCCCGCGGATCGACGTTCAGGTAGACGCTGAGTACGGGGTGATCTTCGCACTCAAACTCCAATGCCTGACGAACGTCTAAATCGGTGAGCATGTGAACCTCCTCTTCAGTGGGGAAAACGCGTGAAGATGAGCCGGTCGGTGGGGATTGTGTAGCCTCCTAACACTATCACTGCAGGCAACGGTTTGTCAACGCAGCCAAGAGCTTTTTTAGAATCAGTCTAATGTAGATTGACACCAGGGTCTTTCCATGCTAAAATCTCAGCAGTTATTTAGATTCATTCTAAATAAATATCATAGGGTTTGCGTGGAGCAGAAGCAGATGTCGCTTGATTGGCAAGCATTCCTGCCGCCCCAGGCAAACCCCAGTTACTTTGGAGATTTCGATGGGAAGCACGGAACAGTATTTGGAAGCACTCAAGCACGGTGGTTATCGCATCACCGATCAGCGGCGCGCCGTCTGCAAATACCTGGGGCAGACACAGACTCACCCCACGCCGTCACAGGTCTACACCGCGGTGAGCGCCATCCACCCAGAAATTAGCCGTGCAACGGTCTACAACACGTTGAACGCGTTGCGCGATCTAGGCGCGATTATGGAGATCAGTGTGGGCGGGGAACACACACACTATGACATCAACCCCGAACCCCACATCAACATGATCTGCCTGCGCTGTGATCAAGTCTTCGACTACAAGGGTCACCTGCCGATTAAAGATCTCTATCAGCAGGTCTTCGACGAAACCGCCTTTCAGGCAGTGGGCGTCCAGGTGCAGATGGTGGGCTTTTGCCCTGCCTGCCGCGCCCAAAGACGGGCCGAGATTTGGCGACAGTTACAAGGGTAAGTCCCTTCCCTTCTTCCCCCAATCAAGAAAAAGGCGTTATCACAAATGACAACACAAACTTTGGATCAAACACTGCAAAAACAGAGAGAACGAGAATCGGCGCGGGTGAACTGGTGGCGAGCGATAGCGACGGTTACCTTCTGGCGCGAGAACCCGGAGCTGGCGCTAGCGGTGATCACGTTGATTGCGCTGCTGGCCGGCTGGCTCGGCGGCTCGGTGACCGGGGCGCTGCCCGACTGGTTGGTGACTCTCTTCGCCGTGGTGGCTTTTGCGGCCGGCGGCTACTCAGGCATGGTCGAGGCCATCGCCGACGCCCGCAAAGGCCAGTTGAACATCGACTTCCTCATGCTGGCGGCGGCGTTCGGCGCAGCGGCCATCGGCGAATGGGAAGAGGGCGCGCTCTTGCTTTTCCTCTTTACGTTGAGCGGTGCGCTGGAAGAATTCGCCATGGAGCGCACCCGCAAAGCCATTGAAGGCCTCATCGATCTGCGCCCCGAAACCGCCCACATGCGCCGTGACGGTGAACTGGTGGAGATCGCAGTCGAAGAACTCCAGGTGGGTGATATTGTGCTGGTGCGCCCCGGCGAACGGCTGCCGGTGGACGGTCAAGTGATCGGCGGCAACAGCAGCGTCGATCAGAGTCCTGTCACCGGCGAGAGTGTGCCCGTCTTCAAGGAAAAGGGCAACGAAGTCTTCTCAGGCACCATCAACGGCGACGGCGCGCTGGAGGTGAAGGTTACCAAGCTGGCTTCGGAGAGCACGCTGAGCAAGATCATCCAACTGGTGCAAGAGGCGCAACAGGACGCCGCGCCGACGCAGCGGCTGATCGACCGCTTTAGCCAGCCCTACACACTGGCCGTGATCGGGGCGACGCTGCTGGCCATCGTCATCCCCTGGCTCTTCATCGACGAGCCGTTCGGCGACACGCTCTACCGCGCCATGACGCTGCTGGTGGTGGCCAGCCCCTGTGCCTTGATCATCTCGACGCCGGCCAGCATCCTCAGCGCGATTGCAGCGGCGGCGCGTGGCGGCGTCCTCTTCAAAGGCGGCGTTTACCTTGAAAAAGCGGCCAAGTTGGACACCCTCACCTTCGACAAGACGGGTACGCTCACCTATGGCCGTCCTGTGGTGACGGTTGTCAAGCCGCTCAACGGCTACAGCCGTGAAGAGGTGATCCGCATTGCTGCCGGGGCCGAGAGCTTAAGCGAACATCCAATTGCGCGGGCGATCCTGGCCGCGGCCAAGGCAGAAGGCATCAAATACGAGGAACCCAAAGAATTTCGCGCCGTGGCCGGTCATGGTTTGCAGGCGATCTACGATCGCGGCGATCACGAAGAGAGCATCTACATCGGCAACGAGCGGCTCTTTGTGCTGGAAAAGATGGATATTTCACCTGCCGTCCACATGATCGGCGAACGGCTGGAGGCCAAAGGCAAAACCGCCATGCTGGTTGTCCGCCGCGGCACGGTGGAAAACACACTGGGCGATACAGTCGACTGGGAAGTGGTGGGCTACCTGGCCGTGGCCGACACCCTGCGCGAAAACGCCGCCGAGACGGTGAAAAAACTGCGCGCGTTGGGTGTCAAACGCATGGCCATGCTCACCGGCGACAACCGCACCGTGGCCGAGTCCATTGCCAAACAGGTGGGACTCGACCCCGCCGACGTGTATGCCGAGTTGCTGCCCGAAGACAAAGTGGAAATCGTCAAAAAATTGGTGACTGAAGGCACCGTCGGCATGATCGGCGACGGCGTCAACGACGCGCCGGCGCTGGCGACGGCCCACATCGGCATCGCCATGGGCGCAGCCGGCACCGACGTAGCGCTGGAAACGGCAGACATCGTCCTCATGTCAGACGAGTTGAACAAGTTGCCCTTCCTCATCGACCTCAGCCGCAGCGCCGAGCGTATCGTGCGCCAGAACCTGATCTTCGCCTTGGGTGTCATGCTCACGCTGGTGGTGCTCACCATCCTCGTGCCGATTTTCGTCCCCGGCTTCGTCATGCCGCTGCCCCTCGGCGTCGTCGGCCACGAAGGCAGCACCCTGATCGTGGTGACGAACGGGTTGCGGCTGCTTGGCCTGAGGCCAAAGTAGGGATTGGTGATTGGTGACTGGTGATTGGGCGGTTGTCGCTCAAGACAAGATGATGGGATGATGAGGATGATGAGGATGATGGGATGATGAGGATGATGGGATCTCGACGAGATTCATCATCTTCATCATCCTCATCATCCTCATCATCTTCATCATCCTCATCATCCTCATCATCCTCATCATCCTCATCATCCTCATCATCCTCATCATCCTCATCATCCTCATCATCCTCATCATCCTCATCATCCTCATCATCCTCATCATCCTCATCATCCTCATCATCCTCATCATCCTCATCATCCTCATCATCTTCATCATCTTCATCATCCTCATCATCCTCATCATCCTCATCATCTTCATCATCCTCATCATCCTCATCATCCTCATCATCCTCATCATCCTCATCATCCTCATCATCCTCATCATCTTCATCATCTTCATCATCCTCATCATCCTCATCATCCTCATCATCTTCATCATCCTCATCATCCTCATCATCCTCATCATCCTCATCATCCTCATCATCCTCATCATCCTCATCATCCTCATCATCCTCATCATCCTCATCATCCGCTTATATCCGCCCAATCCGCTTCATCCGCGTCCTATTCTCCCCCTTTCCCCATTCGCCTCGGTTGATCAAAACCCTCCTTGCCGTTATGATTACAGACCGTTCCATCTGTGCAGATTATCTTCAATATCGCGAAACCGGCTTCCATCCCAAGTGCAATGGTGATTCCACATCACGGTGCAGATGGGTTCGTGTGCTGTGTTGGTACACGCACCACGCACTACGCTCTACTTCTCAACAGGAGGAAACTGTGGCAGAGAATGGTCATAAGCAAACGTACAAAGTGATCGGCACCCGTCCCATTCGCCATGACGGCGTGGACAAGGTGACCGGCGCCGCCAAGTATGGCGCAGACACGCAGTTGCCCAACATGCTCTACGGCAAGATCCTGCGCAGCCCACACGCCCACGCCCGCATTCGTTCCATCGATACCAGCAAGGCCGAAGCCTACCCTGGCGTTACAGCGGTTGTCACAACCAAAGATCTGGCCGAAGCCGCTGATCATATTCAGGAAATGGGCGAATCGGCCACCAATCTGCGCTATCTCAGCGCCAACATCCTGGCGCACGACAAGGTGCTCTACCACGGCCATGCTGTGGCCGCTGTGGCGGCGCGCGATGTCCACACCGCCGAGGAAGCGCTGGCCCTCATCAAAGTAGACTACGAGGTGCTGCCGCCGGCGATGACGGTGCAACAGGCCATGGCCGCCGACGCGCCCATCCTGCTCGACAATCTGCGCACCGACGAGATGGGGCAGAAAGGCGACAAGCCCACCAACATCGCCAGCCACATGCGTCATCAGCGCGGTGACCTGGCGGCCGGTTTCGCCGCCGCCGACGTGATCGTGGAACGTGAATTCAACACGGCCATGGTCCACCAGGGCTACATCGAACCGCAGGCGTCCACCGCCCACTGGCGCAAGGACGATCACATCGACGTGTGGACAAGCACGCAGGGCGCGTTCGACATCCGCGATCAGGTGACGGAACTGCTGCAAATGCCGATTGCCAAGGTGAAGGTGACGCCCACCGAAATCGGCGGCGGCTTCGGCGGCAAATTCACCGCCTACCTCGACGTGCCGGCGGCGTTGCTGTCGCGCAAGAGCGGCAACCGCCCGGTGAAAATCGTGATGAGCCGCACCGAAGTGCTGCTGGCCACCGGCCCCACCTCTGGTTCGTATATCCGTGTTAAGATTGGCGCCAAAAAAGACGGCACCATCACCGCCGCCGAGGCCGAACTGGCCTACGAAGCGGGCGCTTTCCCCGGCTCGCCGGTGGGCGCGGGCGCAGGCGTGATCCTGGCGCCGTACAAGCTGGACAACGTGCAGATCGACGCCTTCGATGTGGTGGTGAACCGCCCGCAGACTGGCGCCTACCGTGCGCCGGGCGGCACCAACGCCGCCTTTGCGTCGGAAGCCGTCCTCGACGAAGTGGCCGAGCAGATCGGCATGGATCCGCTGGAATTCCGCCTCAAGAACGCCGCCCAAGAAGGCGACCGCCGCCCCGACGGCCCCACCTACGGCAAAATCGGCTACATTGAAACACTGCAAGCCGCCGTCGATCACCCGCACTATGCTACCCCGCTCCAAGGCAAACACCAGGGGCGCGGCGTGGCGTCGGGCTTCTGGTTCAACGGCAGCAACCCGTCCAGCGTCACCGCGGTGGTGAACGGCGACGGCACCGTCAACCTGATTGAAGGCTCCACCGACATCGGCGGCTCACGTGCGTCTGCCGCCATGATGCTGGCCGAAACCATCGGCATCGCCGCCGAAGACATCAACCCCACGGTGGTGGACACCAACTCCATCGGCTTCACCGGCGGCACCGGCGGCAGCAGCGTCACCTTCAAGATTGGCTGGTCGACCTATCAACTGGGGCTGGCGTTGCGTGAAAAGGTGGCCGGCTACCTGGCCGAGCACTGGGACGTCCCCGCCGATTCGGTGAAGTTTGAGGACGGCCTTTTCGTCTCCGGCGATAAGAAGATCGGCTTCAAAGAAGCGGCCCAGGAATTGGCCCACTCCTTCCCGCCCATCACCGCCAGCGTCTCGGTGCGTCCGCAGGGCGCGGGTCCTGGCTTTGCCACCCACATTGTCGATGTGGAAGTGGATGTGGAGACGGGCAAGGTGCAGATCCTGCGCTACACCGCCGTGCAAGATGTGGGCAAGGCCATCCACCCCAGCTACGTCGAAGGACAGATCCAGGGTGGTGTGGTGCAGGGCATCGGCTGGGGGCTGAACGAAGAGTACTTTTACAACGACAAAGGCCAGCTCCTCAACGCCAGCCTGCTCGATTACCGCATGCCCACCGCCTACGATCTGCCCGAAATCGAAACGGTGATGGTGGAAGTAGCCAACCCCGATCATCCCTACGGCGTGCGCGGCGTGGGCGAAGTGCCCATTGTGCCGCCTGCCGCCGCCATCGCCAACGCCATCTACCAGGCCACCGGCGTGCGTATGACCAAACTGCCTATGTCCCCAGGGGCGGTGCTGGAGGCGCTGTGGCAGAAAGAGGGAGAATTGGTGACTGGTGATTAGGGAGTGGGGATTGGGGAGATCGGGTTGAGGTTTTGAAATCTCCTAATCGCTTAATCTCAGGTTGACCGAGATTAGGCGATTAGGAGATTTTTGATCCTCAAAGTCGGTTGCAATCCTCGTCTGCTCTGGTTACAATCAAGCCCCAACCCTCCTTCCCCATTCTCAACCTTTTTTGGAGATCCCAATGCTCGACACACGCGTTGTTTATCTGGAACCGGGCAAGTTGACCGTGGAGACGATCAGGCTGCCCGAACTGAAACCGAACGAGGTGCTGATCAAAACCCACCAGGCGTCGGTCTGTGGATCGGAACGTTATTTTTATCAGGGCATCAACGTCCGCCCCGAAGATGAGGCGAAGGGTGGATCAGAATTTCAACTGGGCGATCACAGCAAAAGCGACCGCGCCCATGCCTATCCTATGGGGCCGCTGGGACACGAAGGCGGCGGCACCATCGAGGCCATCGGTCCCGGCGTCGAGGAATATCTGGGCGGCGGCAAGGTGAGCGTGGGTGACCGGGTGGGCAGCCTCATTTACCCCACCTATTCAGATTATTGGGTCTGTCACATCAACCATGTGCAGCGCGTCCCCGACGGCGTTTCGTTTGAGGTGGGCTGTCTGTACGAGCCGCTGGGCTGTGCGGCGTGGGCTGCTATCCACGCCGGCGTGAAGTTGGGCGACGTGGTGGCTGTCAACGGCGTGGGTTTCGCGGGGAACATCCTGTTGCAGGGGGCGGTGAAGTCGGGCGCGTCGAAGGTGATTGCCATCGATGTGGTGCCCGCCAAGCTGGAGATCGCCCGCCGCCTGGGCGCGGAGCACATTATCGACGCCCGCAAGGTTGATCCAGTGGAGGCGGTGAACGAGATCACCAAAGGCGAAGGCGTGGACGTGGCCATTGAGGCCATCGGCGGCACAGGGATCGGCATCAAGCAGGCGCTGGGCATGGTACGTCACAACGGCATTATTTCGCTCTACGGCGACAACTACGCGCCCGTCGATTCATTCTGCTTCCACCGCTTCCACGAGGACGGCCTTGAGATCCGCAACCTCAACGCCGTCCACTACACCAAGTTGCGTTCGGTGGAAAACATGCGCGAAGCCTACCGCGCCGTCGAGCGCGGCGTCTTCGATCTTGACATTATCTTCCAAAACTCTGTCACCCACCGGCTGGGCCAACTGCCCGACGTCTTCGCGCAGGAGAACGCGACGGTGGAGGAGCAGGCATCGTTGAAGACGTTGATCATTCCGTAGAGATGATGAGATGATGAGATGATGGGATGATGGGATGATGGAGTCACGCATCATCCCATCATCTCATCATCTCATCATCTCATCATCTCATCATCCCATCATCCCATCATCCCATCATCCCATCATCCCATCATTCCATCATCCCATCATCCCATCATCTTCTTTTCGTCTACAACATCCCCACACACCGACCACTCGCCAAACAGGATCTCTCTATGCGCATCGAACCCAATCTCTACCTCATCGGCAGCGGCAACATGGGCTTCAGCCTGACCGACCGCTTCGACTGTAATATTTTCCTCTTCGACAGCGGCGACGGCTATGTGATGTTCGACGCGGGCACCGGCATGGGCATGGACGCCATCTGGGCCGTCTGCCGCCAGGAGGGGATCGAACCGGATCGCATCGAGCATCTCTTCGTCACCCACGCCCACGGCGACCACGGCGGCGGCGCAGCCCACGTGCGCGACCGCGCCGCGGTGACGATCTACGCCGGCGCAGACACGGCGCGTGTCCTCAGCGCCGGCGACGAAGAAGCCGTGAGCCTGCCCGCGGCGCGGGCGGCGGGCGTCTACCCGCTGAACTACGTCTACCGCGCCTGTGCGGTGGATCAGGTCCTGGCGGCGGGGGATCGCATGGAGATTGGCGCGTTGACGGTTGAGTATGTGCCCACGCCGGGGCACAGCCACGATCACGGCTCGTATCTCGTCACCCGTGGGGATCGACGCTATCTCGTCGGCGGCGACGCCATCTTCCACGGCGGGCGCATCGTGCTGCAACACACGTGGGATTGCAGCGTACCCCAGTCCATCGCCACCATCCAGCACCTGGCCACGCTGGATTTCGACGCGCTCCTGCCTGGTCACCTCACCTTTAGCCTGCACAACGGCAAACGTCATATTGAGGCGGCACTCAGTGTGATTGGAACGTTGGGCTGTCCACCGATGCTGGCATAAGACAACAGAAGGTTCACCGCAAAGGCACAAAGGCAGAGAGGAGAATTGATCCACGTATTAAAAGGATTGCAGAGGATTTTTGCCTGGCTTCTTCTGATTCTTGGCCTCCGTTCTTGGCGGCCTTTGCGCCTTTGCGGTGAGCTTTTTGCAGTGAATCCTCCTTCTGAATCCTTCAAATCTGTGAAATCTGTGGATCAATTTTGCTTTCTTTCTCTGTGGTCGCGGTTCGTGCGAACAGGCGTTTTATGGCATAATCCTATGCACATCCGTTCGCATTGAATCAAGGAGTGCTGCCATGACACTCACCCTGACCCCTATCGAAGCGCGGCGGTTGGCCGTCTCCGCGCAAGGATTGGCCGGCCCGCGCACCGCCCCCACCCGCGAAGAGGTGCTCAAACTGCTGCGCCGCATCAACGTGTTGCAGATCGATCCGATCCGCGCCGTGGAACGCACACAGTTGCTTGTCCTTTGGAGCCGGGTGGGCGCGTTCGACCCGACGTTGCTCGACGAACTGCAGGCCGATCGGCTGATCTTCGAAGCGTGGGCGCACTGCGCGTCGCTGGTGCTTACCGAAGACTACCCGCTCTTTTCGCACTGGATGCGCAAACCGTCGAATGGCGGCGGGGAATGGGGCGAACGGGTGCGGGCGTGGATGCAGGCCAACGACGATCTGCGCCGTCACATTTTGGAGCGGCTACGCGAACAGGGGCCACTTTCCACCGCCGACTTTGAGGACATGTCTATCGTCTCCTGGGAATCGACGGGGTGGAATGCAGGGCGCAATGTGACCCGTATGCTCGATTTCCTGAATGGCGGCGGCGAGGTAATGGCTGTTGGGCGCAACGGCAACAACAAATACTGGCACCTTGTGGACGCCTGGCTGCCCGAATGGGTGGATCACAAACCGTGGACAGAAAACGATGTGGTGCGCGACAGCGTCGACAAGTCGCTGCGGGCGTTGGGCATTGGCACGCCCATGCAGATCAAGAACCATTTCATCCGCGGCCAATACCCCGAACTGCCGGCGCGGCTCAAGGAATTAGAAAAGAAGCGCGTCATCGTCCCCGCGCAGATTTTGGATGGCGACACGCCGTGGCCCGGTCTCTGGTATGTGCACAGCGATCACCTGTCCACGCTCGACACCATGCGCAACGGCGGCTGGTCACCGCGCACGGTCTTCCTGTCGCCGTTCGACAACCTGATCTGTCATCGCCCGCGCACCGAGCAGCTTTTCAACTTCTACTACCGCATCGAAATCTACGTCCCCAAAGAAAAGCGCCAATACGGTTACTATGTGCTGCCCATCCTGCACGGAGAGCGCTTCATCGGGCGCATGGATTCGCAACTGGATCGCAAAACCGGCGTCTACCACGTGCGCATGATCTATCCTGAACGCGAGGACGACGTCAACGCCGACACCGCCGCCGGCATCGCCCAATCGCTGAAAGAACTATCCGAGTTCATCGGCGCCAAGACGGTAACGTTGGGGGAAGAGATTCCGGGCGTGTGGAGAGAGGCGATTGAAGAGGTAATGCGTAATTCGTAATGCGTAACCCAGACAGAAGACGATCAATCGCCCTATCTTGGATCACTGTGGCTTGACGAGCTCTGGGTTACGCATCACGAATTACGCATTACTTCGCCCACATACAGACCACACCAAGGACATCACCTTGCACATCGGCATCATCGCCTGCGGCGCCATCGTGCGCGAATTGACCCATATCGCCGACCATCTGGGCTGGGATTACGAATTGACGGCGGTGCCGGCGCAGTTGCACAACCGGCCCGAACGCATCGCGCCCGCCGTGGAAAAACGGCTGGACGAGTGGGCCGGGCGCTTTGACCTGATCCTGGTGGGCTATGCCGACTGCGGCACCGGCGGCGCATTGGACGCGCTGCTGGCGCGCTATCCACATGCTGTGCGCATTCCGGGGCCGCACTGCTACGAATTTTACGGCGGCAACATCTTTTTGGAGCAGGCGGAACGTGAACCCGGCACCTTCTACCTCACCGACTTCCTGGCCCGCCACTTTGAAGGATTGGTGATCCCCGAACTGGGGCTGGATCGTTTCCCCCAACTGCGCGACCTTTACTTTGGGAATTACAAAGAAGTGCTCTACCTGCGCCAGTTGCCCGATCAAGATGAATCGCAGCGCGCCCGCTCCGCCGCGGATCGCCTGGGGCTGGATTACCGTGAGGCCGACAGTGGCCTGCAAACGCTGCAAGATCGCCTCGTCCACCTGCTGGAAGAACGCCGGTGAGACGCGTCATCTTCCTCTTTTTAGACGGCGTGGGCGTCGGCTCGGATGACCCCGCGGTGAATCCGCTGGTGGCGGCGCGTATGCCCGTCCTGCGCGGACTGCTCGACGGCTGCGCACCCACTGCCGCCACAGGACGGCTGTCCACGGCGCAGGCAGAGTTCATCCCCACCGACGCCCACATGGGCGTGGCCGGTCGCCCCCAAAGCGCTACAGGACAGACGGCCATCCTCACCGGCATCAATGCGCCGGCGCGGCTGGGCGAACACTACGGCCCGCGCCCCGATCAGCGCGTGCGCGACATCCTCGACGAAGGCGGCCTCTTCGCCCGCCTCAACCGCATGGATCTGCCCAGCTACTTTTGCAACGCCTACCCCGACGGCTACTTCGACGCCATCGACCGCGGCAAACGGCTGCTTAGCGCCGTCCCCTACGCCGCGCTGGCGGGGGGACAGGATCTACTCACCGCGGACGATATGCGCGCCGAACGCGCCCTCAGCGCCAACTTCACCGGCGAAGGCTGGCGCAGCGAACTGGGCTACACCGACATCCCCATCTACACCCCCGAAGCAGCCGGCGCGCAGCTCTGGCGCATTGCACAGCCCTACCGTTTCGTCTTCTTCGAGCACTGGCTCACCGACTACCTGGGCCATCACCGCAACCACCCTGCCGCCGTGGCCAACTTCGAGATCTTCGACGGCTTCCTGGGCGGTCTCCTGGCCGCCGCCGACCTGGATCAGACGCTGATCATCGTGAGCAGCGATCACGGCAACGTGGAAGACTGCACCCACCGCAAACACACCGAAAACCCAGCGTTGACGCTGTTGATCGGCGCAGGGAGGGATCTGCTCGCAGGACGTGTGCGGCGGTTGGATGATTTCGCGCCGAATGTTGTTGAATTCTTGAGATTAGGAGATTAGGCGATTGGGAGATTAGGGGATTTCAGATCCTGTACACGATCCCCAATCGCTTAATCGCCCAATCGCTTAATCTCTATTCTTCATCAACTGCCACGATTGTGGTACCTTTACACCATCAAACACTCCCTCCCACTGGAGATCGACGATGAGTATCCCCACAGCCTCTGACCGTGAACAACAGGTTGCCGCCTTCGTCGAACGTGTGCGCCATCGCTTGATCGTCTCGTGTCAGGCGCTGCCACATGAACCGCTGCACGGCGCGTCGATTATGGCGCGCATGGCCGTGGCGGCGCAGGAAGGCGGCGCCGTCGCCATCCGCGCCAACGGCCCCGAAGACATCCGCGCCATCCGCCAAGCCGTGGATCTGCCCATCGTCGGCCTCTTCAAAGACAATGTCCCCGGCTACGACGTCTACATCACGCCCAGCATGGGGCACGTGCGCGCCGTCGTGGCCGCGGGGACGGACATTGTCGCCATCGACGCCACGGCTCGTCCTCGCCCACAGCCGGGCACGCTGGCCGATTTCATCGCCGCCATCCACGACGAAACGGGCCGGCCTGTGCTGGCCGACATTTCCACGCTGGACGAAGGTCTGGCCGCCGCGGACGCTGGGGCCGATTTCATCTCCACCACCATGTCGGGCTACACCCCGTACAGCCCGCAACAGAGCGCTCCCGATCTCGATCTGGTGCGTCAACTGGCGGCGCGGCTGCGCGTCCCCGTCCTCGCCGAAGGACGCTACCGCACCCCCGAACAGGTGCGCGCCGCCCTCAACGCCGGCGCGCTGGCAGCCATCGTCGGCGGCGCCATTACGCGACCGCAAGAGATTACGCGGTGGTTTGTGGAGGGGATTGGGGGAAATGAGTAAGGAGTAATGAGTAGGTGTGGGGGGCGCAACCTGGAATGAAGCGAACGGTTTCGCCAACCACAACTTACCCGACCACAACTTACCCATTTCGCATCACCTTCTCCTAACGACAACCCTTACTCATTACTCATTACTCATTATGAACTCCATCCTCATCCTCCCACTCGACGACCGCCCGCCAAACATAGAATTCCCCGCGCTGCTGGTGCAGGCAGCGGGGTTTGAGCCACTGCTGCCGCCCAAGGATTGGCTGGGCACGCCCTGGCGCGCCGGGGATGTGGACCGGTTGGCGGCGTGGCTGACGGAGAACGCCCCCCGCGCCGACGCGCTGATCCTGGCGCTGGATACGCTGGGCTACGGCGGACTCGTCAACTCGCGGCGCTCGACTGACCCCGCCGATCTGGTTTTGCAGCGGCTGGAAACGGTACGGGCGATCAAACGCGCTCATCCCAGGCTGACGGTGCTGGGCTATTCGATCCTGATGCGGGTGACGCGAGGCAACGACGCCGAAGAAGAGAAAGCCTACTGGGGCACCTACGGCGCCCGCATGTTCCGCATTTCGTACCTGGAAGACCGGCTGACAATGCTGGCCGGCGACCCCACTGCCGACGAAGCGGAGCTGGCACGGCTGCGCGATGAGGTCCCCGCCGACGTGCTGGCCGATTATCTTGAGGGACGGGCGCGCAATCACGCTGTCAACCGCACGATGATCGAGTGGACGGCGGAGGGCATCTTCGATTATCTAATCATCCCACAAGATGATACGGTGGAGTACGGCTGGAACATTGCCGAGGCGCGCCAACTGCGCCGGACGGCGCGGCGGCTGGGCGTGGCAGATCGGGTTTCCGTCTACCCCGGCACCGACGAGACGGACATGTTGCTGATTGCCCGCTACGTGGCCGGGCAGGCCGGCTTTCGCCCCCGTGTGTGGACGCGCTACAGCAGTGTGCGCGCCGGGTCGGTGATTACAGCCTACGAAGATCGCCCGATGGAGGAGCTGATCAAGGCGCATCTGGCCCCGTTGGGCGGCGTCATCGAGGACGACCCCGCCGTAGCAGACGTGCGGCTCTATGTCAATTCGCCCGCCGAGGTGCAGGGCAACGGCTTCGATCAGGTGGCCGCCGAAATTGGCGAAAGCGCCGCGGCGCACTTCCCCGCCGAGCTACGACCGGCCTGGGACGCTTACCGTCGTTCCGACGGGCTGCGCAATTCGCTGCGCGAGATGCATTCAGTGCAGCGCAATGTGGACGAGTTCGCCCGCAGCCTGTCCTTGGCCGTGGCCGAAGGACACACCTGCGCCGTGGTCGACGCTGCCTACGTCAACGGCGGTGACATCGAGTTGGGCGAAGCGCTGCGCCGTCATGTGGATCTGGCGCAGTTGGCGGCGTTTGGGGGCTGGAATACAGCAGGCAACACGCTGGGCACCGTCCTGGCGCACAGTGTGATCCGTCATTTACAGCGGGTACACGGGGCCACGCCGGCAGCCATCGCTGCGCATGTGCGCTTCCTCTTCGTGCGCTTCGTCGACGACTTCCTCTACCAGGGCATCGTCCGCTCGCATGTGGCCATTGAGGATCTGCCCAAACGCGGCATCCCGCCCAAGATGACCAACCTGGCCGACGCCGCCGCGGAAGTGGAAGAGATCGTAAATCAGCGTCTTATCCCTGCGGCGGCGGAGCTGGCCGCGCAACACTTTAACAGCTACATCGTCAACGCGGGCGACACTCATTTTACGATTGACGATCTCAAGATCAAGCGCATCTTCTTGCCGTGGCAACGGCTATTTGAGATTGGAATCGAGATGGAGGAATTTACGATTGACGATTGACGATTTACGATTGTCGTGTTGAGACGATCCTCGAAGGTTTGGGGGCTGTTTTGCTCGACAAGATTTCAAGCAAGCCACCCATGCAGATCCTCTACGAGACAATCGTAAATCGTCAATCGCAAATCGTAAATTGATACATCACACACAAAGGATACACCATGAAACTCAGCGTCAGCATGTGGAGCGTCGTCTACCCCGTGCGGGCAGGACAGATGGACATGGCGGGTTTTGTCGATTTTGTGGCCCGGCAGGGTGCGGAAGGGGTGGAGTTGCTCGACTACTTCTGGAAGGACAAGGCGACGGAACTGCCCAAGGTGAAGCAGCAGATCGCCGACGCCGGGCTGGAACTGGCCGTCTACTCGGTGGGCAACGACTTCTTCCAGCCGGATCAGGCGGTGTGGGAGAAGCAATTGGCCGACATGAAAACGGGTATCGATACGGCCAATGCGCTGGAAGTGGGGCTGATGCGTGTCTTCAGCGGTAACCGCAAGGAAGGCTACGAGCTGGCCGACGGCATGGATTGGATCATCGACGGGCTGGCCCAAAGCGCCGAGTACGCCGCCGCGCATGGCGTCGTCCTGGCGTTGGAAAACCACGGGTTGATGGCCGGGCGCAGCGATCAGGTGCGCGATATGATCGAGACGGTCAACTCGCCGTCTTTGCGCGCCAATCTGGACACGGGCAACTTCCTGCTCGTCGGCCAGAACCCCACCGACGCCGCCCGTGATCTGGCCGACGTGGTGGCGCTTGTCCACCTCAAAGATTTCGCCGTCGCCCCCGAAGGACAGACCAGCCACGTCTACAAAGGACTCGACGGCGTCGGCTACACCGGCACCGTCGTCAGCGAAGGACAGGTGGATCTGGCCGAGATCATCTCCATCCTCGGCAAAGCGGGCTACGACGGCTGGCTCTCCCTCGAATACGAAGGCGGCCTCGATCCGTTGACGGTGGGCGTGCCGGGGAGTTTGGCGGCGGCGCGGAAGATAATGAAGTAATGCGTGATTCGTAATGATACAGGTCCTGTAGGGGTTTGCGTGGGGCGGAAGGCTCGCTCTCCCATGAAACGATACCTGCTTCCGCCCCACGCAAACCCCTACACTGTACGGTTACTTACGCATTACGTATTACGCAACACCCAAAGGATCTCAAATGACGACACACACTCCACCCGTTCTCGCCCTCGATGTAGGGGGGACGAAGCTGGCCGCCGGGATTTTGGCGGCGGATGATACGTTGCAGCAGCGCGCCGAGGTGCCTACGCTGGCGCACGAAGGCGGCGCCGAGGCGATCCTGGGGCGGCTGATTGGGCTGGCGCAGAATGTGATTGCAGCCGCGCCGGAACGTCCGCGGGCGGTAGGGGTGGCCAGCGCCGGGCAGATCGATCCACGGCAAGGGGACGTGGTCTTCGCCACCGACAATCTGCCAGGATGGACGGGGCTGGCGTTGGGGCGGCGGCTGCAAGAAGCGCTGGGGCTGCCCGTCTTTGCCGAGAATGATGTGAATGCCTTCGCCCTGGCCGAAGCGCAACTGGGCGCAGGACGGGGCTACCGTCATCAAGTGTTGCTGGCTGTGGGGACAGGCGTGGGCGGCGGCATCGTGGTGGACGGCAAGCTGTACAGCGGCAGCATGGGCCGCGGCGGCGAGATTGGGCATGTGTGCATTGTGCCCGGCGGGCGTCCTTGCACGTGTGGGCAGATCGGCTGCCTGGAATCGTACGCCGGGATGCGCGTGATGCTGCCGGCCAGCGGTTACCCCTCCTTGCGGGCGCTGGCCGACGACTACCTGGCGGGCAAGTCGATCCCCGCGGTGGACGAGGCCGCGCACTGGCTCGGTCATGGATTGGCGCAGGCCGCGCATGCGTTGGGGCCGGAGGTGTTGCTGGTGGGCGGCAGCATCGGCTTGCTGGGCGAACGCTATTTGGAAGACGTGCGCCGCTCCTATGCGGTGGCGGCGATGAAGTCGTACCGCAACATCCCGATCCTGCCCACACAGTTGGGCGCAGACAGTGGATTGTTGGGCGCAGGGGTCTACGCGCGGCAGAGGATTGGGGATTAGAGATTCGAGATTGGGTATAGAGTGGTTCGGTTTTGTGGGGGTGTTGAACGATAGAGTTGGCGATTGGGCAATTAGGGGATTTCAGATCGTGTGCACGATCTGAAATCCCCTAATCGCCCAATCGCTTAATCGCCATCTTTTGTACCCAGTTCTTCACAGACAGAAACGGCTCACGCCGCAGCAGACGGCGCAGCAGTGAAGGACGTTGCATTGCCTCAAATTCTGTGTGCTTTAGCCATATCGCCTGTTTCCCCGCCAGCAGCAGTTGACCCCGTAGATCATACAGTTGTACAGTGCGGCGCAGGATGGATTGGGTGATCTGGCCCTCTATCTCTGTTAGATTTTGCAGCCTCTCCCCTGTAGCCCGTTCTTTTAGGTGACCAACGTCTTTGTGCATGGCCACGGTGACACCCAAGAGGCGCGCCGCCGTCCCCTCCTGAGCGATGAGTTTTCCACGCCTGTCGACGAGCACATTTCCCCACTGCGCGGCATGGCTTCTACGCTGGAACAACGCCTCATCCAGATAGTAAAATCCGCTTTGAAGTGCGCCTCGAAAAGAGATCAACAAGTCGTGCCCACCGGGTAGGTAAAGTGTCGTCAAACGCGGAAAGTCTGTGTACACGTTGCGCCGCCAGGCGAGACCAGCACCCAACATCGGCCACAGCCAGACGTGCTGAATCACTTGATCCATTGAGATAAAGCCAGACGCCCATCGCTCTCGGTTGGTGACACGGGGCCGACCATCCGCCTGAATCGCCGTGAAAGCCGACGAGACGACGTCCGCTCCGGTTGCTGTGAAGGTGCGCAGAATCCGCTGTGCTCGATCCGGCTGGGCAACGTCGTCGTGGTGCGCCATGATGGTGATCTCGCAGGTGGCAGCCTCAGCCATCAGCGTGAAATGATCCAGGCGCAGCCGTTCCTTTCCCCGCCGCAAGAGGACCCGGTGTGGTCCGTCGTAATGCTTCACGATTTCGAGAATCCGCTGCGGCGTCTTGTCGCCGGAAGCATCGTCAGAGATGAGGATCTCCAAAACAACGTCACGCTGCGCGAGGACAGAGGTGAGCGCGGCGTTGAGGTGCGTTGACCGGTAGGTAGGGAAGATCAGAGTGGCCTGTGGATGATCTTCACCCGCGCACAATAGCTGAAATGACGCTTCCGACATGGGATTCAGCCTCGGTACGGTGGAAACCAATTGGGATTGGGCGCAGCGCATGCACAGACAAGTCGCTGGTAAGCGTCTGAATCTACGATCGTATGCGCCATCAGAACCGGTGCACTGCGATTGGCGAAACGGCGCTTGAAACGCGCAATTCCTGGCCCGTTGGCGGCACTGGGCGCGCCCCCCAAGTAGAGGGTAAACTGTTGCCCCCAGCGATCAAGCGCAGCCTGGTACAGTGCATAAAATGCGCCGGTTCGGTAGGCGCGATCTGCACCGGCAATCAAGTGAAAATGGACACTATGCCGACTGTGGAGAGTGATCAATGCTGCGCCCAGCCCTTCGCTGTCGAACGCAGCCAGTGTATTGACCCCTGGCACGTCGCCTAACAAGGAGAGATGGGTTGGTCCTGGCGCGGCCATCGCGCTGAATGGACGATTCTGTGTCAACGTGTCGTGATAGCGGGCGATGAGGGAATGATGATCGGCCAGTGAGACTTGATCGACCGTCCAGCGTCGTTGTGCGCGGCGGATGTTGTAACGTGTCTTGGCGCTGTGTGTCGGCATGTCCAATCGCGGTTCAAAGACAAAGTGTTCTTTCAGTGGTGTCACAACAAAGCCGTGTCTTTGGAGATCCGAGACGGGTGGGTTGCTGTCCGGTCGAAAAAAGGCACGGAATGTCACACAGCCCTGGGTATGCAACGCCGCAGTCAGCGTAGGCAATTGCTCGGCGGATGGCGGCGTGCAGTAGGGCCAAGGACCGACAAGATCGTATCGTTCGGGTGCCCCCGGGATGGCGCTCGCGATCAGTGCGCCTGGCCATTCGGGGATGCCCCACGGTGTACCGATATGAGCAAGAGTAGCGGCATAAGCTGCTGTATCGTAGGGGAGAGGTTCAAACATCATGTCGCCAGTATAAATACGGATAGGATGACGTGATCCATACCCACTGGATCACGTCCCAGCTCCTTGATGCACTGCGTCTTTTCACAACCCGATAGCGGCGCGGCGACATGGCTTTCTGGTGTGTTCACGGTATGGTTGCGGGCAATGACGCTGCGCGTGAAGCCAAACGGGTTCATCTTTTGCTCCTAGTTTTTCTGCCACTTCTGCTTGAACTTCTGCACACCCTTGTCATTCAACGGCCCGCCGTGACCAAAACAGATCGTTTTGGGATCGAGCTTGGCCAGCTTGGCCAGCGACTTGCGCCCCTGGGCCAGATCGTCGTAGACGATGCTGTAGCCCAGCCCCACCATGTTGCTGCACGCATCCCCCGCAAAGAGGAGACCGCCGTCGCGTTCCAATAGAAACGCCATATGCCCCGCGCTGTGCCCCGGCGTGTGGATGGCGCGCAACCCACCGCCGATGGGCAGCCGTTGGCCGTCTTTGACCTCGCGATCCACCCGCGCTTGTGGCACTTGGCCCGGCACGTTGGCAATAAAAATTCGATAAAGGATCTGATTCAGCAGCCCCGGCGACGGTTTCGATCTCACCATCGTGGTTTTGCCGCGCACCACGTCGGCGTCGCTGCGATGCATCCACACCGTGGCGTTGGTCTTGGCCTGGAGTGCGGCCAGCCCGCCGGCGTGATCCGGGTGGCAATGGGTGAGCACGATATTTTTGATGTCGCTGGGTTTGCGCCCAAGTTGGCCAATCGCTTCGAGGATGGGCACGTCGTTGCCGGGGGAGCCGCTGTCGATGACGGTGAGATCCTGGCCGTCTTCGAGCAGAAAGACATTGACCGGCCCAATCGGCAGGGCATGGACTTGCGGGAAGATAGATTTCAGTGGCATAGACTCCTCTGGTGCGGCGCTGGCAGGGTGGGTGGTAGGTGAATCATTATGTTGTCGCGTCGGGTGTTGCACGCGGTAGAACCAAGACAAAAATAGTGCCCTGCCCCACTTCGCTGCTGACGGTGATTTCGCCGCCGTGAGCTTTGACGAGTTGAGCAGCGATGGACAGCCCTAATCCGCTGCCGACGCCATGGGCGCGGGCACGGTCGCCGCGCCAGAAACGGTCGAAGACGAAGGGCAGATCGGCGGCAGCGATGCCATCGCCGGTGTCGCGCACGCTAATTTCGACGCCGTTGGCGGTGGATTGCGCAGATAATAGCACGTCACCGCCGGCGGGTGTGTGGCGTAGCGCATTGCCGACAAGATTACTAAGCACTTGATCAAGCCGATCTGGGTCGGCGTGAACGTGGAGTGGCGTCGCAGGCGTAGACGCGGACAGGTTGATGCCCTGGGCATCGGCCTGTCCGCCAAAGCTGGTGACGACGTCGGCCAGCAGGTCGGCGACGTCGACGTTTTCGCGGTGGAGGGGCAGTTCGCCCGCTTCGGCCAACGAGAGGAGACGCAGGTCGTCCACCAGCCGCGAGAGCAGCCGGGTCTCTTCGAGGGTAGCTTCGATGTGGGCGGTGTCTGCCGTATAAACGCCGTCGAGGATGCCTTCGAGGTTGCCCTGGATGATGTGCAGTGGTGTGCGCAGTTCGTGGGCGACGTCGGCGGTAAGGTTGCGGCGCTGCTGTTCGGCGCGTTCGAGTTCGCTCAGCATGCGGTTGAACGATTTCGCCAGCCTGTCCATTTCGCCGCGCCCCCGCTCGGGGACACGCACACTCAGGTCGCCGTCGGCGGCGGCGTCGAGGGCGGCGATGATGTCGGTAAAGGGCAGGGCGATGCGGCGCAGGCTGCGCACCCCGAAAGCCAGCGCCAGCAGCGGCAGCGCCAGAGAGAGTCCACAGCCGCCCAGCCAGACCATCCACACGATCTGGCCGTCTCCGCCGAAGATGCGGGTGAGCAGCAGGGCCAGGATCGCCATGCCGCCGCCCACCAGCAGCGCCAGGAAAGCGACAAAGCCCAGTGCGCGGCCAAAGAACCAGCGTCGTCGCCGATGCCAGCGGCGGGCATGCCATTCTTTGCCCCAGTCGGTGTGTCCTTGTGGGTCAAAGTGAGATTCCCAACGCGGGCGGGGTTGAAGCTCCCACTCGTGACGATCTTCGTCGCTCATGCGCCGTCCTCGCCAATGAATTGGTAGCCCACGCCGTAGACGGTGAGCAGGTATTTGGGATTGGCAGGATCGTCTTCGAGTTTGCGGCGCAGGTTCTTGACGTGGGCGTCGATGCTGCGGTCGAAGCTGCCTTCGGCCACGCCGTGCAGCCGGTTGATCAACTGGGCGCGGCTGAAGGTCTGCCCTGGGTGTTGGGCGAGGACGGCGAGCAGGTTGAACTCGACCCGTGTCAGGCGGATCGTTTCGCCGCGGCGGCTGACGCGATGGCCGTTGAGATCGATTTCCAGTTCACCGACGTGAAGCAGATCAGGCGTCTGCACCTCGCCCTGGGTGCGGCGCAGGACAGCGCGCACACGCGCCACCAGTTCGCGCGGCGAAAAGGGCTTGACGATGTAATCGTCCGCGCCCAGTTCGAGGCCGATGAGACGGTCGGTCTCGTCGGCGCGGGCGGTGAGCATGATGATGGGCACACTCGATTCGCGACGCAGCGCCCGACAGACGTCGAGGCCGTCCATGCCGGGCAGATTGAGATCGAGGACGACGAGATCGGGCTTGTCCGTCCGTGCGGCGGCAAGGGCAGTGTTGCCGTCCATAGCCGGGAGGACACGAAAACCGCTGCCTTCCAGATAGTCTCGCGCCAGACGGATAATTTTGGGTTCGTCGTCGACGACGAGGATTAGCTCATTCATTGGCGTAGAGGGTGATGGAGTGATGAGATGATGGAGATGATGAGATGATGGGGATGATGGGGTGACCATCATCCTCATCATCTCCATCATCATTCTTGATTTAGCAGCATTTTCGATGGTGTGGGCGAGATCGTCAACTCGTGGTGTTACAGCTTTACCGAGTCCTGTGTCTGCGGTTCGGTGTTGGGGCCGTGTTCGCGCCAGCCGCCGCGTGGACCCCACTCGCCGTCATGTCGCCAGCCGTGCCGGTGATGCCCCCAGGGGCCATGCCCCCCCTTTCGCCGGCGCAAGAAGCCGAGGAAGCGGAAGAACAGGCCAATCATGAAGAGGATGAACAGGAAGTGCAACAGGCCACTGAAGAAGCCGCCGATGCCGCCACCCTGCCAGCCGTGACCGTTCTGATAGGCCAGGTATGGGGCCAGGCTGCCGCCGTCGACGTTGCCGCCGGCCATCAGGCCCATCATAAAACCGTCGGACCAACCGGCGCTGTGAATGGCCGAACCGATGCCGAAAAGCAACAGCACGGCGGCGACCACGGCGATGAGTGTCCACGCGGGGATGCGTTTTTGTAACATGGGTGTCTCCTTTTACAGATTGAGTTGTCATCTACGCTCGAATGTGTGCGTATGGTGCTTATTCTGCAGTAAACCTGTGTACGAATTGTGAACAGGTTGGGGAGAGGTGGTGAATAACGTGGTACACTAATGCCCTCACCAGGTTCGCAGACCTTCCCGGAAGGGGACAGCGAACTGAGCGAGGCAACCATCAAGCGGAGGCGATCTTCTGTCATCACACAAATCCCTGGAGGGGGGAGGACAGGATGTACGACCTGATCAAGCAGTTGACGGAGATGAGCGGCCCCGTGGGGCAGGAAGGGGCGGTGCTGGATGTGGTGGAGGCGCTCTGGCAACAGGCGGGCGCGCAGACCAGCCGCACCAAGGTGGGCAACGTCCTGGCGCGGGTGGGCGAAAAAGGACCAAAGATCCTGTTGGTGGCCCACGCCGACGAACTCTGTTATCTGGTGCGCGCCATTCACCCCGGCGGCTTCCTGTGGTTGGCCAACGGCCAATCGTGGACGCAAACCACCAGCTTCCGCAATGCCTTTACGATTGGGCAGCGGGTGCGTGTGATGGCGCGCAGCGGTGAGATCCCCGGCGTCATCGCCACGGTGACAGGTCATGTGGCCTCGTTGGCGTTGCCCGAAATGAAGTCGCTGACGTGGAACGATTTTTGGGTGGATACAGGCTTGTCGCGCGCCGAATTGCTGGATCGGGGCGTCACCCCGGGCACACGTGTGATCTGGGACGCCGCCACCGAGCGCTTTGGGCCAAATGTAATCGGCAAGGCGCTGGACGATCGCGTGCCGTTGGTGGTGGCGACGGAAGTGCTGCGCCGCGTCCCCGCCGGCGAACTGGGCTGCCAGTTGACGTTGGCGTGCAGTGTGCAAGAAGAAGTGGGGCTGATCGGGGCGACGGCGCTGGCCGTCCACGAACAGTTCGACGCCGGCATCGCCATCGAAGTGGGGCTGACAGGCGACATCCCCGGCGTGGGCGAGCAGATGATGCCCGTGCGTCTGGGCGGTGGGCCGATCCTCGTGCACAAAGACTCAATCGTCCACTACGACCATGCCCTCACGGCGCGACTGGAGCAGGTGGCCGCCGCCGCCGGCATCGCCATCCAGCATGCCGTCTTCGGCTCGTTTGGCAGCGACGGCGCCGCACTCATGAAGGCCGACATCCCGGCGGCGCTGGTAGCCTTCCCCACACGCTACACCCACACGCCCTTCGAGATGGGCCACATGGGCGACATTGAAAAACTGATCGACTGGCTGTGTGCCTTCGTGCGCCGTGGATTGGAGGATTGAACATGGCTGTGAACAACGTGCGCCTGGTGCCCATTGCCGAAGGTTGGGCGGGGAATTCCAACAACGCTGTGATCTTTCGGCGCAATTCGGTGGTCACCGACGGCGATATGCAGTACGTGGCCTTTTACGACGAGACGGGGCATGTGGTCCTGGCGCGACGGGTGCTGGGCAGCGCCGAATGGGAAATCCGCCAAACCCCGTTGACCGGCAAAGTGGCCGACGCCCACAATTGCATCAGCCTGATGGTCGACGGCGACGGCTACCTGCACCTCTCGTGGGATCACCACAACAACCGGCTGCGCTACGTCCGCTCCGTCGCCCCAGGATCGCTGGAGTTGACGGGGCCGCTCTCGATGACGGGCCTGGTAGAAGAGAAGGTGACCTATCCTCAGTTCTACCGGCTGGCGGGCGGCGATCTGCTCTTCTTCTACCGCGACGGCATGTCGGGCAACGGCAACCTGATGCTCAACCGCTACAGCACCCGCGCCCAACAGTGGACGCAGATCCAGAACAGCTTCATCGACGGTGAGGGCGAGCGCAACGCCTACTGGCAGATCGCCATCGACCGCCACGAGACGATCCACCTTTCCTGGGTCTGGCGCGAAACGCCCGACGTGGCCACCAACCACGATCTCTGCTACGCCCGCTCACACGACGGTGGGCTGACGTGGCAAAAATCCACCGGAGAAGCCTACGATCTGCCCATCACCCAAAACAGCGCCGAAATCGCCTGCCCCATCCCGCAAGGACACGAGTTGATCAACCAGACGTCTATGTGCGCCGATGCGCTGGGACGCCCCTACATCGCCAGCTACTGGCGTCCGCCGGGGACGGAGATTCCGCAATATCATCTTGTTTACCACGACGATGCAGGCTGGCAGGTGGCGCAAGTTTCTCAGCGGGAGACGCCGTTCACGTTGGGTGGGGTGGGCACACGGCGCATTCCTATCAGCCGTCCGCTGATTGTGGCGGCGACAGAGAGAGCGGCGACAGAGAGAGAGGTGACGCGCGCTCACCTCGTCTTCCGCGACGAGGAACGGGGCAGCCGTGTGTCAGTGGCAAGTTGCGCCAATCTGGGCCAGGCCAATTGGCAGATCACCGATCTCACTGAGACCTCGGTGGGCCATTGGGAGCCAACCTACGACAGCGAGCTATGGGAGTCGGCGCACGAACTGCATCTTTTTGTTCAATTTGTTGGCCAGGGCGAGCAGGAAGGGGTAGAGGAAGTGCCGGCGCAGATGGTGTCGATTTTGGAGTGGGAGGGAAGTGCGTAGTGCGTGTACCAAAGAAAGTGAATTGAATTGTCACATCCAGGGAGTAACCAGAATCGGTGGATTGGTTGAAATTGGCAAAGTGTGTACTGCCTGGTCACTCCCTGGATGATAGTTTGCTGGATGATAGTTTGCTCAAGAATAGTTTGTCAGAACTACCGAGCAGTTGAGACTAGATTTTGAATAGAGTGTCACGGTCGGCGGCGAGGATCACCCGGCCATCGCGCACGGCGGCGATTTGGTCGGGCGTGGCGTAACGGTCGCTGGAGAAGAGACCGTCGGCGTCGATGCGAATGAAACCTTGACGCTGGAGCCGTTCACGCATCTCATCTGGAATCTCATCGGTGCGGAAGACGTTGGCCAGATCTTCCACCCACGAACGATCGCGCAGGCGCGGATCGTCTTCTGTGACGGCGCCAGCGCCGAGGGCGTCTTCCCGCTCGCCAACAGAGCCGAAATAGATGCCTTCCACCTCGCCGATGTGTTTGTTGTCGATGGTGTATACATCCATTCCTTCGTGGACAAGGTTCAGCATGCTGTTGGATTGGAGACCCGATTCAAAATTGCCCTGTGTGTGATGTGACATGGTGTAACTCCTTTCGAGAGATGTGAACCGAAGCTATCAACGGTTCCACACCAGAATAGCGGAATTTCGCTGTCGCATCCAGCTATCCGTACACAAGTGCAGGGTATATGGGGAGATAGAATCGGACGGAGGGCGGAAGATGAAGGACGTTTGACGGAATCTCTCACTCGCCCAAATCTGAGCCGCCGGTGACTTCGGACAGACGCCGGTTGAGATAATGCCGCTCGACTGCGTTCTGGGTCAAGGAGAGGGCGCGGCGGTAGACGTCTGCCGCCTCTGCGCGTTGACCATCCCTGCGCAGGAGATCGGCGCGGGCGGCGTGGAAGAGGTAGTAGCCGTCGAGGGCGTCTACAAGTGGGGGTGCGTCCAGCAGAGCAAGGCCACGGCGCGGGCCATAGGCCATGGCAATTGCCACGGCGCGGTTCAACTCGATTACAGGCGACGGCTGCATTTCGTACAGCGCGGCGTAGAGCAATGCGATCTGCCGCCAATCTGTCTGCGCGGAAGTGGGCGCTTCGGCATGCAGCGCGCTAATGGCGGCCTGGATCTGATACGGGCCAGGATGACCAAGCGCCAACGCCCGTTCGAGGATGCCCATGCCCTGCGCGATCTGGGATCGGTTCCACTGTGCCCGGTTCTGATCTTCGAGCAGGATGATTTGCCCGGCGGCGTCGACGCGGGCGGCGCGGCGGGCGTCGTGGAGCAGCATAAGCGCCAGCAGGCCGAGCACTTCGGCGTCTTCGTTCAGGCTATTGTCTTCGGTGAGCAACATCGCCAGCACTTCGGTGAGGCGAATCGCTTCACTGCACAGATCGGTGCGCAATAGCGATTCGCCTTCCACTGCCGTGTACCCGGCGTTGAAGATCAGGTAGAGGATCGTCGTCACCGTTGTCAGCCGTTGGGGGATCATCGACGGCGGCGGCACACGGAAAGGAATGCCGGCGCTGCGGATCTTCTGTTTGGCGCGCACCAGCCGCTGTGCCATGGTGGGCAGCGGCGTCATGAAGGCGGCGGCGATCTCGTTGGTGGAAAGGCCGCCCAGCGTGCGCAATGTCAACGCGATCTGCGCCTCGGTGGAAAGCGCCGGGTGGCAGCAGGTGAAGATCAACTTGAGCCGTTCGTCGGGAATGCCGTCCATTTCGATTTCACTTTCACCCTGCTGCAATTCAGCCTGCTGCTGCAAACGTGCTTCTTGGGCCAACAGCTCGGTTTTGCGCGCCAGTGTGCGCTGACGGCGCAACCGGTCGATGATCTTGTTGCGCGCTGTGGTGGTGATCCAGGCGGCGGGGTTGCGCGGCGTGCCGTCCTGGGGCCAGCGGTGCAGCGCCGTCAACAGCGCCTCCTGAAGAGCGTCCTCGGCCAGCTCGAAGTCGCCGTCCAGCCCGCTGATGAGCGTAGCCAGCACCCGCCCCGATTCCGCCCGGAATGTCTCTTCGATCACTCGCTGCGTTTCATTCAGTGGCATACAGCTCGATTCCTTAATGTAGAAGATGTGATAGAACGCGGATTGAGCGGATTGGGCGGATCTGTGCGGATAAAATCTGGAAATCCGTTTTGATCCGCTCAATCCGCGTTCTATCCCTGCCTCGCTCAGTTCCACTCAACGACTGGACGCACCTCGACACAGCCATCGCGTGCAGCAGGAATCTTGGCTGCCCATTGAATCGCCTCATCCAGATTCTCGCACTGGATCAGGTAGTAGCCGCCCAGTTGTTCCTTTGTCTCCGCGAAAGGACCATCCATTGTCTGCACTGCGCCGTTGCGCACACGCACAGTGGTGGCCATGCTCGTCGGCATGAGTGCCTCGCCCCCCAGGTTCACGCCTGCATCGTCAACTTCCTGGGTAAAGGCGAAGTACTCGGACATCTGCTGCTCGCGTTGTTCGGGTGTCATCTGGGCATCAATGGCTTCGTTTGCATAGAGTAGACATAGGTAGCGCATAATTGACCTCCTGTGGTCGGTGTTGTCAAAGGCGACCTGTTTCGCCCTTCTGCCAATACGACGAATGGGAATCGGTTGGATCGACAACGAATTTCACGAGTTTTCGCAGATTTCGGAAAAAATGATCCACGAAGGCACACGAAGATGCACGAAGGCAGAGAAAAACCAAAATGCTCCACGGATGAGTCCACTGCAAAAAGCCTTTTTTACCGCAGAGAACACAAAGATCACAAAGAAATAGAGCGGAAATCTTTGTGTTCTCTGCGTTCTTTGTGGTTGATTTCTGCTTTTTGCAGTGGAGTCATCTGTGGCTCTATTCTATTCTCTCCTCTGCCTTCGTGTTTCTTCGTGTGCCTTCGTGGATCAATAAGATTCTGAAATCTCCTTAGCGTGTGGTGATCGTCAGATCCGCCATGTCTCGCTAACGTCCTCGCGCGGCTTAAAGCCGAGGACGCGCTTCACTTTGTCGTTGCGGAAGCGGGCGTGGGGCATGTCGGTGAAGACGTTGAAGACTTCGCAGCGGGAGGGCAGCGTCTCCAACTCCACAGCGAGGCCCAGGTTGAAGACTTCGGCGGCGTTCTCCCACGAGATGAGGAAGGGGGCGTAGCGTTCGCCTTTGCGCAAGTCTGCGGGATTGCGGAAATTATAAAAAAGATACATCTGCACGTAGATGTCGTAGTGCTCGGTGTAGGTTTTGCAGATCTCCTGACCGAGCGACTTGGTGATGGCGTAAAGATTTGTCCCCGGCTGTGGGGGAATGTCGGGGCCGAGTTCGTAGTCGAAGTGCTCGTAGCTGCGCCCGGCAAAGGTGAAATGGGGGCCGGTGTTGATGACGCGGCGGATGTTGTGGGTCACCGCGGCCTGCATCATGTTGTAGCAGCCCAGGGTGCTGACGTCGAAAGCCAGTTGGCGATCGTAGCGCAGCACCGACAGGTTGATGATGGCGTCCATACCAGCGGCGGCATCCACCACCTGAGCGAGTGAGCCGGCGTCTACTTCTACGAACTCGCCGGGCAGATCTTCCGCCGGGCGCTTAATGTCGGTGATGCGCAGATTGTGATAGGGCGCCAGCGCCTTGGCCACATAAGGCCCCAACATGCCGCCGCCACCTAAGATCAATACATTCATGGTTGTCTCCTATCCATTGAATTGGGGCGCGAAGCCGAGTTCGGTTTGCGCTTTGCCGATGTTGAAGCGTGGAGCTGCCGCCGTGGAGGCGATGTGGTAGACGCCCCACTGTTCGATATCCGCGGCCAGGGCCAGGTTGACGGCCTGGGCCACATCGCGCACGTCCACCCACGGCGAGGACGGGATGCGCTCGTCGGCCAGGGTCACCTGGGCCAGGCGCAACACGGCCACATCCACTTTGTGCTCACGGGCAAACTCGCGGCAGACCGATTCACCCAGATATGCTGTCAACGACGGCGGCTGCGGCGCCGGCAGCGGACGCCAGCGCTCGTCCACGAGGAAGTTGGCATCGTAGGAGGTCATCAATTCGAGGCTGCTCAGGTAGACGATGCGGCGCACGCCTTCGGCGACGGCAGCGGTGAGCAGGTTGTAGGTGCAGCGGGTCATGTAGTCGATCTGAGCGGGTGCGTCCACTGTTTGGGGGGCGGCGGCGAGATGCACGATGGCGTCCATGCCGCGCACCAGCAGGTTGGTCGAAGCATCGTGTCCCAGCGCACTGACGGCGAACTCGTGGGCACTCTGTACCGGCGCGCGGTCGGTAAGACGAACAGTGTGCGTAGCCGCCAACTGATCGGCCAACGCCCGCGCCAGCGGATCAGCGGCGGCGGTGATGAGTAGGTGCATGGTGGTCTCCTGAATAGAGGTGATTGGTGATTAGGGACTGGGGACTGGGGATCGGGGACTGGGCTTCGCAATTGGTCAAGGAATGGGCACATCACGATCTTGTTGAGCACATTGGCGCGTCCATTCACTTTCATCATCGACGACCCAGTCCCCGATCCCCAGTCCCCGATCCCCAGTCCCCAGTCCCCATTCCCTCCCATTCTAGGAGAAAACCCCAACTTTGGGAATCTACAACCGCCAGTGAAGCCTATAAATTTGATTGTGCCTTCCTTTTTCGGTATGATCGCCTGGATCTTTGAAGCGCCATCACGTTCTCGCCACGGGACGTTACCTGCATGCCACCCCACCAGCCGCCCCAACATTCACCGCAAGGTGCAGGACAACTTTCACCGCTGCGCGTCTGCTACTTCGGCACCTACCGCGCTGAGTATTCTCGTAATCGCATTATGATCGAGGGCCTGCGCCGCAACGGCGTCGAGGTAATCGAGTGCCATGAGCCGCTCTGGCGCAGCATCGAGGATCGCGTCGATTCGGTCAAGGGCGGGTGGAAGCGACCGGCCTTCTGGGCGCGCGTTGCCGGCGTCTACGCGCGGCTGTTGCGCAAGTTCTGGCAGGTGGGCGACGCCTACGATCTTCTCATTGTGGGCTATCCCGGCCAGTTCGACGTTTTCCTGGCCCGGCTGTTGAGCGGGCTGCGGCGCAAACCCCTGGTCTGGGACATTTTCATGTCGATCTATTTGATCTCGGTGGAACGGCAATTGGACGCTTCGACGCCGCGCTTCATCGACGTGATCCGCCGCCTGGAAGGGATCGCCTGCCGCCTGCCCGATCTGCTCGTCCTCGACACACAAGAATACGTCGACTGGTTCAAACGCACCCACGGCGTGGCCGCGCCGCGCTTTCGCCTCGTCCCCACCGGCGCGGACGACCTGATCTTCCGCCCGCAGCCGTCCTCACCGGCGCAGGGCGAGATCTTCCGCCTGCTCTACTACGGCACCTTCATCCCCAACCACGGCGTGAAGACAATTGTGGAAGCGGCGCGTCTGCTGGCCGAAAGGCGCAATATCCACTTCGAGTTGATCGGCGACGGCCCCGATCTGGCTGAGGCGCAGCGCATGGCCGCCGAAAGCAAGCTCGCCAACGTAACCTTTACAGGGTGGACGGAGCCGGAGCGCCTGCGGCAGCGCATCGCCGCCGCCGATCTCTGCCTGGGCGTCTTCGGGCAGACGCCCCAATCGCTGATGACGGTGCAAAACAAAATCTACGAAGGGCTGGCGATGGCGAAACCTGTCCTCAGCGGCGATGGGCCGGCGGTGCGGGCGGCCTTCCGCCACGGCGAGGAGATCTATCTTTGCCGGCGCGCCGATCCTGCGGATCTGGCCGACGCCGTGTTGAAGTTGCAGGCCGATCCGGATCTACGCCGTAAACTCGCCGCGCAAGGACACGCCGCCTTCCTGGCAAAGTACACCGTAGAAGAGATTGGGCGCAGCTACGCGCAACATCTGCAGGCGCTGCTAGAAGCGAGGCGGCCATGAGCGCGGCAGACAAAATCGGCCCGCTGCGCATCGTCTTTGTGCTGCCGGTGGGCATTGAACGGCCTTCGGGCATCCGCTATTTCAACATTGCGCGCCAACTGGTTGGGCAGGGGCACAGTGTGCGCATCCTGGCGCTGCACCCGGATCTGGAAACGTGCGCCCAACGCCGCTTTGTGCAGGACGGCGTCGAAATCTGGTATCTGGGGCAGATGCACTCACTGAAACGGGGCAATCAGGCGCAGCATTTTGGCACGGCGGCGCTGCTGCGCGTGCTGCTGCGCTCGACGCTGGGGCTGATTTGGGGCATCCTCAACTCGCCGGCAGACGTTTACCACCTGTGCAAAGCGCAGCCTGTGAACGGGCTGGCGGCGTGTGTGGGGATCGGCCTGCTGCGTGGGCGGCGCTTCTTCCTCGACTGCGACGACGACGAGACACACAGCAACCGGCTTTCGCCGGCGCAGCGCAAGGTCTTTGCCTTTTGGGAATGGCTGCTGGTGAGGCTGGCCGCCGGTTGCACCGTCAACACCCGCTTTTTGGAAGGACGCTGCCGCGCCGCCGGCGTGGATCGGGTGGTCTACGTCCCCAACGGTGTGGACGGGCAACGCTTCTGCGCCCCGCCAGCGTGGGCGGCGGGGTTGCGCCGCGCCCTGCGCCTGGACGATAGCCGCGTGGTGGCCTATTTCGGCTCGATTGCCTTTCAGAATCACCCTGTGGATCTGCTCTTGGACGCCTTCGCCCTGGTGCGTCAACGGGCGGCGGATGCGCGGTTGCTCGTCATCGGCGCGGGGGAGGACCTGCCGGCGCTGGACGCACAGGCCGAACGGCTGGGGATCGGCGAGGCGGTGCGGTTGATCGGCTATGTGCCGCAAGCGGCGCTGCCCGCCTTCCTGGCGCTGGCCGATGTGAGCGTCGATCCTGTACACGATGACAGTGTGGCGCGGGCGCGTTCGCCGTTGAAACTCTTCGAGAGCATGGCGATGGGTGTGCCGGTGGTGACGGCAGACGTGGGCGATCGCGCCGAATGGCTCGATCAGGGGGCGGCGGGTGTGCTGGTGGCGCCAGGTGACCCGGCAGCGCTGGCCGACGCTATTTGCGCACTGCTCGACGACCCGGCGCGGCGGCGGCAACTGGCTGATCGGGCCGGTCTACGCGCGGCGACGAGCTTTTCTTGGTCCACACTGGCGGCGCAATGGCTCACGCTCTATAGCGAGACAACAGCCGGAAGCGAGGGGAGATGAACCCCCACGAAGAGACGTTGACGTCCAAACCCAAAAAGCGCGATGTTCGGCAGTGGGCGGGCACGCTGGGGCAGTGGGCGGTGGTGCTGCTGGGGCTGGTGTCGACGAATGTCTTCAGCGGGTTGAGCCTGATTGTGCTGGCGCGGCGGGTGACGCCGTTGGAGTACGGCCAGTACACGGCGCTTTTCAGCCTGGCGATTGTGACGGTGGTGCTGCCCAACCTCGGGTTGACAGGCTGGATCTTGACGCAGCCCGACGCGGCGGCGCGCTTTGGGCGGCGTTTTTGGTATGCCACGGCAGGGCCGCGCCTCTACGCGCTGACGGCGTGGGCGCTGGCGCTGTGGGTGATCTGTCTCTTCTTGCCGCAAGAGACCTACCCGGTTGCGATTGCGGCGCTGGTGCTGGCGGGGGTGCTGCTCGACAGCCTGCTGGCCTTTGGCTATAACTTTTTGCGGGTGCGCGATGCCCATGTGGTGGTGACGGTGTTGCAGTCGGTGGCGGGGGGCGCGCTGCTGCTGTGGGTGATCCTGGCGCCGCTGGGGCCGGGGCAGCTTGCCAACTTTGCCCTGGGACGTATGTTGATTTCGCTGGCGGCGCTGGTGGTGCTGGCGATCTTCATTCACCGGCGTTCGCCCGCCGACCCTGCCGCCGCCCACGAAGCGCCGGTGCGGGGCGGGCTGCGGCAGACAGGCGCATATTTGCTGGCCGAGGCGGCGAGTATCGTCTACATTAAGGCCGATATCACCATTGTGGGCATACACCTGGGGGCGCAGGGGGTGAGCGAGTACGGCCCGGCGTCGAACCTGCTCACCATGACCTTTTTGATTGCGCAGGCGCTCTTCTTTTTTATGATTCCGCAGTTGGCGCGGCTGCACAAACGGGATCAGGCGGCCTTTCGGCGCAGTGCGCGCAGACAATTCCTGTTGCAGGTGGCGGGCGGCGTGGCGGTGGCGGCAGCGCTGTATGTGACCACGCCCTTCCTGGTGCTGGGCCTCTTTGGTGACGCCTACGCCGGGTCGATTCCGCTGTTGCAGTTGTTGAGCGTGATCCCCGCCATCCGCGCTGTGACGGTGGGGCTGGCGGCGGTGCTCATGGCTGTGCAGCGCCAGCCGGAGCGGACGCTGGTGCAGATGGCGGCGGCGCTCTTCAACGTGGCGGCGAACCTGCTGGTGATCGACCGTTTTGGGCTGGTGGGCGTGGTGTGGGTTTTCATCGCCACCGAGATCTTGATTGCGCTGGGTCACCTTTACCTCATCGCGGGCGGACGGCTGCGCCGCGCGCCCCGTCACACAGAAGCGACAACATGAGCAGATCCGCACACAGGGCCGAAGCGGCTCGTATCCTCATTACCAACGTTCATTCGGTGCGCAACGCCGGCGATTACGTCCTGTTGCAAGTGGCGTTGGATCAACTCTACGCCCGCTTTCCCGGCGCGCAGATTACGCTGGCGATGAACGATCCGGCAAGCTACCCTGCCGGGCGCCGGGAACGGGTGGTGGGGTCGTTCACCGAGTGGGTGAAGCCCAGCGGATCGGGGCGGAGCGGCTGGCGCCTGGGCAGGCTTGTCCTGGCGCCGATCTGGCTGCTCTGGATCGCGCTCGTCGCCTTCAGCCAACGCCGCGGCGGACGGCCACGCTGGCTGCCCCGCGCCGGCGCGGAACGGGATCTGCTGCTGGCCTACGCCGAAGCCGATGTGGTGGTGAGCTGCGCCGGGAATTTCCTCTACAGCAGTGGGCTGCTGCGGCTGCCGCTGCTGCTGCATCTGCTGGCGCTGGTCTACGGCGCGTGGATGGGCAAACCCGTCTACATGCTGCCGCAGACGCTGGGGCCTTTGCGGGCGGGGTGGGAGCTTGGGCTGCTGAAGTGGGCGCTGCGCCAGGTGCAGGTGGTGATGGTGCGCGATGCGCTTTCGATGCAGCTTTTGCAGCGCGCCGGGCTGTCGCACCCCAACGTCCTCGTTGCGCCGGATATTGCCTTCCTTTACACGGGGCATGATCCCGCTTTTGCCGAGGGGTTGTGGCGGCGACACAAGTTGGGAGACAGGCCGAATCGCCCGCCGCTGCTGGGGGTGACGCTGATTAACTGGCAGGCGCAACACGATCTGTTTGCGGGGCAGGCAGAGTACGAATTGGGTGTGGCGACGGCGATCCGCCACTTTGTGACACGCTATGACGGCGTGGCCGTCCTCTTCGCGCAGGTGCTCGGCCCCAACCCAGCAGACGATGATCGGGTCCCCGCGCGGCGGGTGGCGGCGCTGCTGGCCGATCTGGGCGAACGGGTAATCCAGATCGACGATGAGCTGTCCCCGGCGCAGCTCAAGGCGGGCTACGCCGCCGTGGACATCTTCCTGGGCAGTCGGTTGCACGCCAACATCTTTGCGCTGTGCGAAGGCAGGCCGGTGCTGGCGATTGCCTACCAATACAAAACCCACGGCATCATGCAGATGTTGGGGCTGAGGCAGTGGGTGGTCGACATCGAAGAGGTGACAGGCGAGCGGCTTTGTCCGCTGCTGGATGCGCTGTGGACAGGACGATCCGAAGTTGCGGCGGCGGTGCGCGCCGGCGTGGACGCGGTACAGGCCGACGCTCGCCGCGCCGTGGAACACGTTCAACGGGAGAGGCAACATGGTTGAGCGTCCACTGCGGGTGGTGCAGATCATCGCCGGTTTCGCCGTGGAAAAGCTGGGCGGCGTGGAACGCTACGGCATCGAGCTGGCGCGCAACCTGGCACAGCATTCGGTGCACGCCACCGTCTGCGCGCTGTGGGATTGGGGCACGCCTGAGGAAGCCGGGTGGCGCCGTCGCCTTGAGGACGAAGGCATCGCCACGGCGGTGGCCGCGCCCAAAGACGACGCCGCCCCCTACCGCAACTATGTGGACGTGGTGCGGGGGATGCGCGCCGCCATCCCCGCGCCGGTGGACATTTTGCACAGTCACAGCGAGTTCGGCGACCTGGCCGCCATCTGGCTGAAGCGGGCGCTGGGGGCGCAGGTGCTGGTGCGCACCGTCCACAACGAACGCGAGTGGTCGAAACGTCCACTGCGGCGGCTGTTGATCACCAACGTCATCTGCCCGCTCTGGTTCGACGGCGAGTTGGGGGTCTCGCAGCAGGTGGTGGCGAATTTGAATGGGCGCCCGCTGGCGCGGTGGTTGGGGCGGCGGGCGGAGGTCATGTACAATTCGCTCGATTTCAGCCGCTTTGAACGTCCACCGATTTCGCCTAGCGCCAAACGCGCCGAGTTGGGCATCGCCGCCGACGCCCCGATCCTCGGATCAGTCGGACGGCTCGCCCCGCAAAAAGGCTTCGACGTCCTCTTGCAGGCTGTGCCGCTGGTGCTGGGGCAGCGACCGGAGGCACGTTTCCTGATTGCCGGCGAAGGCGAAATGAAGGAGATGTTGCAGGCAACAGCGGCGCAGTTGGGCATCGAGCACGCTGTCCGCTTGCTGGGGCGGCGCACCGATGTGGAGGAACTGCTTTCGATCTTCGATCTTTTCGTCTCCTCATCGCGCTGGGAAGGGTTGCCCACGGTGCTGCTGGAAAGCATCGCCGCCGGTGTGCCGGTGGTGGCGACCCGCGTTTCGGGGACGGTGGAATTGGTGCAGGAGGGGGTGAACGGCCTGCTGGCCCCGCCCGAAGATCCGGCAGCGCTGGCCGACGCCATCCTGCGCGGCCTGGCCCAACGGGGACGCCTGGCTGAAGGCGTCCTGGTGACGCGGCCACAGATCAAGGAACAATTCTCGTTTGCCGGGATTGCGGGCAGGCAGGCAGCCGTCTACCGTCATCTCCTGGCCGCCAAGACGGGGGAGCCATGAACGCCGTACTCGAAGAAATCCTGCGCACAGGGATGGTGGAAGACGCCACGGGGCAGCGCTATCCGCTCCAATACGCTGTGGACGCGGCGGAGGGTGATTTCCTGCGCCGATGCATTCAATCGGATGTGTCGATTGTGAAGACGTTGGAGGTGGGCTGCGCCTATGGCATCTCGGCGCTGTACATCTGCGAGGGTCTGCGGGGGCGAGCAGGGGCCGAGCACACGATTGTCGATCCGAACCAGAGCACACGTTGGAAAAACATTGGTGTCCACAATCTGCGGCGCGCCGGTTTTGATTTCTTTGAGTTGATCGAAAAACCGTCGGAATTTGCGCTGCCGGCGCTGGCACAACAGGACGCAGGCGCCTTCGATCTGGTCTTCATCGACGGCTGGCACACCTTCGATCACACGCTGCTCGATCTGTTCTATGCCAACCGGCTGCTGCGGGTGGGCGGCTACATTGTGGTGGACGATTGTCACCTGCCCGCCATCGCCAAGGCCATCGCCTATTTTGCCGCCTACCCCGCCTACGCAGTCGAAGACAGGCAACCGGCGCGGCGTTCATTGAAGCGGCGGGTGGGCGATCTGGTGCAGCAGGTGATGCCGCCGGCGCTGGCAGGGTATCTCCTGCCCAGAAATTTTTATGATCGCTACTACCTGCGCACGCGCTATGCCAGCATTGTTTCGCTGCGCAAAGTGCGCGAAGACGAGCGCAACTGGGATTGGTTCGTCCCTTTTTGAGCAGCGCACCCCAGCGACAGGCACTGTGATCCTCAACCCGAAACATATTCTCATGCCGCGGTCGGCTTAACGGCGACAACGGTGTAGTTCTTGCAGTGTCCTGTGACGGTGACTTTGTAGCGCACATCCAGGTGTGCGAAGAAGACGGCCAGACCGGCGAAAAGCACTTTGACCGCGACCAACGGCAACGCCAGGGCAAGTGCCGCCAATCCACTTCCTTGCGGGGGCAGACGCAGCGGCAGCGAGCGTACCCCCTTTTGCATCTGGTACGACACCGTGCCGAAATAACCCTCTAGTTGGTCCACTTGCACTTGTTCAAAACCCGCCTCACCGAAAAGATGCTGTAACCCATATTGGGTATAGCGGTAAAAATCGTAGGGGATCTGGTGTTCTACGAAATAGAGCGGCGCCGACAGCCAGAGGACGCCGCCGGGCTTGAGCAGACGAAAGAACTCGGCCAGCACCGCGCCTGGGTCTTTGACGTGTTCAAGCACCTGTGTACAGAGGATAGCGTCGTAGCTCTCAGATTGGGCAGGGAATCGGCTCAGATCGCACATGTAGGCCAGCTTGTTGTTGTCATCTGGGTAAGCGACGCCCAGGTCAACAGCGTCGTAGATGACGTGCTGGAAGTAGCGGCGGTACGGAGAATGGCCTGCGCCGGCGTCCAACACCCTTGATCCTGGCAGGAATGAGGCAGCGGCTTTTGCCACAAAACGCTCAAGGTAATACCGCGACGGGTTGAAGCGAACGAACTCCACGAATGTCATGCATTGGTCCTTTCCGCGGGCCGAAAAAGAGCCTTACTGCTGCAACAGGGTCGCTGTTACAGCAGTAAGGCTCTGGTACTTATTCCCTTGTGGGATTGTCAATCTCAGGCAGTCAATCTCAGGCAATCAATCTCAGGCAGTAACGAACTTACTGAATGGCCATGCCGTTGTAGTCTTCGGCGACGAGGCTAGCATTAACCAGTTTGCTGGCGACACGGACAACGGCCACCAACTGGCTGCCATTCGGGCCTTCGACGACCACGGAACCACCGAAGCCACCACCGGGGTTGCCTTCGGGATAGCCGAACTCGTTCAGGGCATTGGGCAGCGCGCCCGACGCCAGGGTAGCGCCGGAGGCATTGGAGTTGGCCTTGGCACCCGGAGCAATCGATGCGATGGTCTGCGTACCAACCGTCTCACCGTTCTTGTTCAGGTAGCGGACGGTGATATTGCTGACGGCAGCGCTGCCGACGTTCTGGATACTGATGAAGGCACGCTGGCGATTGGCGCCGGCGCCATAGTTGGCATCGGCAGTCCAGCGGACGTAGGGAAGGGCCAGGCGGGAAGCGCCGGTCGGTTCACCCAAGAAGGCGGTGGAGATACCCGTACCAGCAACCTTACCGATAACCACAATGTTGGTGGCGCTGCTGGTGATGGTGGCAGAGCCATTGAAGTTGGCGGTGTTGCCGGCGTCACAGCCACGGAAGCTCGCCTTGCGACCAGCACCGAGCGACTTGGTTTCGGTGTTGCCGTTGCTGTAGGTAACGGTAACATTTGTCGCGGTCTGAGCGCTGGTGTTGGTAATGGCGTAGAAGGTTTCCTGACCACCGAAGGCATTGCACAGAGCAGAAGGCATGTAGACAGTCGTCGCACCCGAAGTGACGCCTTCAAAGGCCTTCACGTCGTTGGGGACAGCCGCGTTCGTGCCAAGCTCAAGCGCCGAAGCCACAATATTGGCCGGCGTCGTAGTACCGGTGCGCACAGCGGTGATGATGGCAGAGCCATTGAACGGGTTGGGCAACTGGGCAAGCGTGCCGGCATCAAATGACTGTGCAGCACCCACAGGCAGGTTGTTCTGGTTGAGGACAATCGGCGTCGCAGCCGGATCGTCAGCATTGAAGAAGGTCACCGTCAGGTCAACCGCGCCGCTGTCAGCATTCTGAACGGAGAAGCGGGTGGTCTGGTTGAAGCGGTTCTTGAGCACGGTGGCGATGGTCACCTGGCTGGAAGCGCTGGAGAAACCATTCGACAGCGGGCGGTTCAACACAGTGCCGTCCCCCGACTGCGGAATCTGCACCAGCGTGGCAACGATAGGCTGATTCGAAGAAACCACAGCCGAACCACTGAAGTTCGACGGCAGCGACTGCAAACCACCGATGAAGAGTGAAGCACCGGCATTCGCAGCCAGCGTCACCGGAACCTGGGTGGCCGTGCCACTGTTTTCCGGGTAGAAGTAGAAAATGACGTTTGCCGAGCTGCTGGAAATGTTCTGGTAGGTGACGGAAGTAATAAACGGCGTATTGTATGGCGCTTCGGCAGCGGCTACGCCCATCGTGGCAAGCAACAGCAGGCTTGCGACCAAAAAGACTTTCAAAGACTTCATAGTGGGATCCTTTCTTGACTTTCTACACAATTGACGACTGGCTTGATTGACGACTGGCTTGATTGACTCACACCACAAGGACATTCGTATCCACACGAACGTGTGTAAGTGGTGCCTATGGTAGCGGTAGTGCCAGCGATTTTCAATACTCCATACGGGGTAAAACATGGCTACCTCTGGAGTAATCCGTTGGTGGTATTGCCTAATCCGCCAGAGTGGTGTATCGTTTCTGGGCGTATCTACCCCTAAAGGGAGTAGCGACAGCAAATGCTATCGACTGAGCTTGAACGAAGGAAACAGATATATGAATCGTCGATTTGTAGTGAGTGTAATTCTTTTGTTTGTTTTGATGATTGCTGCGTGTGCGCAACAAGAGCCGGTGGCGCAAGAGGAAAGCACGCCGGCGCAAGAGGAGAGCACGCCGGCGGAGGAAGCGGCTGTTGCCACCGAAAGCCCAATTGAGACGCCGCGGGCTATGGTCAGCATGCTGCCAACCGTCACCCCTTTCCCACCCCCCGAAAACCTGGGTGATCTAGTGCCGGCGCCAGGACAGGCAGTGGTCTATGGGCGCATTCTATCGACCCAGACGTCGATGCCGGTGGCCAACACGCCTGTTCGTCTCGCCGAGATCTACTATGCCGATGAGACCAAAGACCCGGCGACGGGAGCGTGGGCATTAAACAATGCATCGAGTCCGTTTGCGTATACAGATGAGAACGGGCTGTTTGTCTTTGAAAATGTGCCGGCGCACGATTATGTGGTTTTTGTTGGCGATATGGAAGGCCAATATACCGTCGCCGCCAAAGAGGATGGCTTTCCTCAAGCATTCACATTTGAGTCGGATACGGTAACTGATCTCGGCGAGATTTCGGTCGACTATACGCCGTAAGTGGTGTCCACCAATCCAAAGTCTATCCGGACAGTTTGCAGCATGCGGCATTAAGGGGTCAGTTGAAAGATACTGACCCCTTCGTTTGTGTACACTTCTGTCAGCCCTGCCTGTCCTCGCAGTAGCGTTGCTTGTAACCCCGGCGATGCAAAGTCGCCCATTTGCCCGATGTAGATATAATCCACCCCCAGTTCGGCCAGTTCCGCCAGTTGCCCAGGATCAGACGCAAGCAACTCAACCGCCTGCGAAGCCGTCACTACCTCGGCGCGGTGCGCGCCATCGGCCAACGACGAAAAGATCATCACCGACGCGGTGGTAGGGCGTTTCGTAAAGTAGGGGATCCAATAACCGGCGTCGGTGCCATGCGGCGCCCATGCCAGCCAGAAATAGGTATTTACAGCAAAGAGTGCATCGGGCGCACTGTTTGTGTTGATCCAATGCATGGCTGCCACATCGGCGGGGGTGACGAAGTAGCGGTATGGCTCAATCGTGGTAGCACGCGCCGGTGCAGCGGCAGATCCGGCCACAACGAACAAAACAACGATGCCGTATGCCACACTTCGCCGCCCCCGCAAGAGGATGACGATATCCTGTGCCAAATGACCGATCACCAGACCAATGGGCAGGTAGAGCATGATCAAAATGGCGCCCAGATTGGTCAAATTCAACACCGGGATGCGCAGAAGATAGGCGTAGCCCAGTGCAAACAGGCAGAGCACCCAAAAAAGGCAGGCGAGCACAACTTTGCGGCGCAGGACGACGCCGATCAAAAGCGCGCCCAAAGCAAACCACAGAAACCAGGCCGGCCCGCCCACAAGATAGGGGAAGGCCGACAGAGGAAATTCAAAGAAGTTGGTTGTCCCCACCTGAACGGCGGAAGAGGCACGCACACTTGCCTGCACCGCCCGGCTACCTGTGTAAACGTTAAGCGCATCCACCAGGACAGGCCACACCAACAGCAGCGATACCCCACCCATGCTGAATGCACCGGCCAAAACACGCTGAATCGTCTGCCTGTCACGCCGCGCAGACCACAACATCCACAGCGTGATCAGGGCAATCAAGGGCAGGTAAAAAGCCGCCACACGGAAGTGCAGCAAAAAGATCGAAGCTGTGCTCATTGCCGCCAGCACCGTGTACCCCAGGATCTCTCGGTTGAGAGGACCAACGCCCCTGCGCCAGGCCAGCAGCGCTTCCCACACCAATAGCCACCCCACCAGCAGGATGGCCTGGCTCGCCATCTGTGTAAAACGCCCCCAATTGACATAGAGCGCCGGTTGGCTGAGCAGCAGACCCGCGGTTGCCGCGCCGGCAATCGCCCCCACGCGGCCCACCTTCCGATCCAGAACGAGATAGACGCCGATGGCGCAGAACGCGTTGAGCATCTGCGCCGTCCACAAGAGTGCGGTGTGTGCGGGCGCTTGTGCGATCCACTGCACTGTGGCGCTCAGGGCATAGAGGCCAAGGTGATATTGATCCAGCGCAATGGGGAAATAGGGTTCGAGTGTATGTGGCAACTGTCCGCGCACGGCAGTCAACTCGGTGAGGATGGCATGGTGAACAGAATCGCTCCACGCCGGGAAAGGATGATCTCGAATGATCCAAAAGCGGGTGAAAATCGTTATGGCAAAGACGACCAGCGCGATCCACTCCAGCCGGTCAAGGCGAAAGATGTCAGCGCCGTCCCTGCGCAAGAGCCACAAAGAGACAAACAGCATGCCGAGCAAGATTGCGCTCATCTTGTACGGGCCAAGCGTAAACCAGGGCAACACAAAGCGCGCAGCATAAAAGAACACAGGATAAAACGAGATGCCGATCCCAATAGCCAGCAACCAGCTTTGTAGACCCGGCCAGCGTTTCCCAATGCCGGTGACAGCCAGGGCAAACCACCCAGGGATCAACAACATCACGATCAAAATCAGGAAAACACGCACTTCTAGCATAGTTCGTCAACATCTGAGGAGATCGGCGAAAAACAAACCGTTTGAGTATATCACCCCGAAAGCGCCCATCTAAATCACCCCAGGCAGTGTACACACAACAGACACAAAAGCCGGTAGCCTTTGTGTTACAATGCTACCGCCAACTTGTTTGGCAGTCGCAGAATCTCTCTTTTCAGAGAAAGCATCGTTATGTACGAACTCCCACTGCTCGATACGGCGCAGATGATGGAAGTGGATCGCTTGATGGTGGAAAGCTACCACATTGATCTGCTCCAGATGATGGAAAACGCCGGGCGCAATCTGGCGTTGCTGGCCAAGCAGATGCTCAATGACGACATCGCCGACCGGCCTATCGTCGTTCTGGCCGGGCGGGGGAACAACGGCGGCGGCGGGCTGGCCGCGGCGCGGCACCTGCTCAACTGGGGCGCCTGGGTACAAGTCCTGCTCACCCACCCGCCCGAAGAGTTTGGCCACGGCGCAGCCCATCAACTGCGTAGCCTCGAAGCAATGGGGCTGCCCATCGCCTGGGCCGAGGAAGGCTGGGAACTGCCGCCCGCCGATCTGGTAATCGACGCCGTCATCGGCTACGGCTTGCGCGGCGACCCCGACAGCGTTGCCGCCAACTTGATCCGGCTGGCCAACAGCAGCGTTGCCCCCATCCTCAGCCTGGATGCGCCCAGCGGGCTGGACACCAGCAGCGGGCACTTGTACACGCCGCACATTTCGGCCACTGCCACCCTGACGCTGGCGCTGCCCAAGCGTGGGCTGCTGGCAACGGTAGCCCAGGCCGCCGTCGGCCAACTCTATCTGGCCGACATCAGCGTGCCTCCTGCGCTGTATGAACAGATGGGCATTCAGTTGCCGCCCATTTTTGCTGTGGATCCAGTCGTGCCGGTGCGCGTCGAAAATGGGGTTGCGTACGTAGATCTTCCCTGAATAGGGCTTTGAATACCGTTCAAGGAGATTCCAATGCAAGATCTTTTCCCAATCATGGCCGCGATTGGCTACGTTTTCATCTTTCTGGGGTTGGTGGGATCCGTGGTGCCTGTGCTACCAGGACCTGTCTTCATCTGGCTCGGCGCCTTCATCTGGGCCTGGGGAGATGGTTTTGAGCGCATCGGCTGGCCCACTTTGTTGCTGCTGGGTGTGCTGACTGTGATTGCCTGGGGCAGCGACCTGGCCCTCACCGCCATTACCAGCCGCCGCTCAGGGACAGGCTGGCGCTCCATCGGCGTCGCCATCCTCGGTGGGTTGGCCGGCGCCGCAGTGCTCAGTGTGATCCCCATCATCGGCACTGTGATCGGCGCATTGGTCGGCTCGATCACAGCACTCTGGTACATGGAATACCAACAAAAAGGCGACCGCGAGGCCGCCACCCAGGCTGTGCGCGCCTACATCGGCGGTTTTCTGCTGGCCATGCTCGTGGAACTGGGCATTGCTATTTTGATGATCACCATCTTTGCCACCCAGGCATTCCTGTAAGGACCTGTGCTGCGATGACCTCTACCGCCCCTGCTGTACGTCGCGCCGTGATTTTCGTCAATGGCATCGTGCAAGATTACGATTGGCTGCGAGAGAGGCTGCGGCCCAACGACTTTCTCATCGGCGCTGACGGCGGCACCCGTCACTGCCTGGCCCTGGATCGACTTCCTGATGTGGTGGTGGGCGACATGGACAGCATCGCGCCCGACATGCTGGCTGATCTCGAAGCGCAGGGTGTTGCCGCCGAACGCCACCCCACGCGCAAAGACAAGACCGATCTCGAACTGGCGATTGACCGCGCCGTGCGTCAAGGCGTCTCCGAAATTCTCCTCATGGGCGCGCTGGGGGGGCGGCTGGATCAGACGCTGGCCAACTTGCTTGTCTCGGCGCGGCGCGATTGGCCCGTCTCTATCATCCTGCCGACGGGCATCAGACGTTGCAGGTCATGCGTGATGGCGAATGCTTTGAGTTGGAGACGCCGGTGGGTAGCCTGGTCAGCGTTGTGCCACTCAGTCAAGAAGTCAGCGGTGTCACCTACAGCGGGCTTGAATATCCGTTGACCAATGCCACATTGCCGCTGGGCACCACCCGCGGCATCAGCAACGTGATAGCCCGCAGCCCGGCCACAATCTCGATTGACAGGGGGGTGCTGTTGGTGATCCAAGAGGAAGGGTGAGCAGATTCTGCGTTCTTCATGCGCCTCGTTGCGTCACAGCAGGTGAAAGCTGCGGGTACAAGTTGTGGACACGGATGGGGAGAAACACGGATTTCTACGCTTTGATCGGTGTTTCCTTAGATCCGTGTCCACAAGTTCTTTCAGGGCAGGATCGCTACTCCGCCCCTGAATCTTGAACTGTGGAAACTGTCTTTTCGCGCTGGAGAGCGTAGTCGGTCTGGCTCAACCACCACGCCGCCGCCAGCGCCAGGACAAACGCCGCCACCTGTGACACGCGCAGCGTCCCGATCAGAGCGGCGCCCTCAACAAAGGCATCTCCCACGAGACGGACGAGGCTATACCCCAGCACACTAAGCAAGATCAAGCGTCCTGGGCGGCGAAAGTCGGCGAAAAAGTAGACAGCCGCCAGCACGGCAAAGGTCCCCAGCGCCCGGTAGAGCGCCGCCGGGTGCAACGTTTCGCCGAAATAGGGAAGCGCCCAGGGCAACGACGAGGGCAGCCCGATTACATCGCCGGTGAGAAAAGCGCCCACCTGCCACAGCGCATCACCCACCAGCAGCCCCAACGCCAGCGCCGCCGCCACCTTCAACGGATCGAGCCGCGCATAGATCAAATAGGCATAGCCGCCAATCAGCGCCGCCGCCACCCCAGGGCCAAACGCCATACCGCCAGGACGCAGGCTGAAGGCCAGCAGAGGTTCCTCTCGATAGATAGCCCAAAACTGGACCACGTGCCACAGTCGGGCTACAATGAGACCCGACGCCAGAGCAATGAAGCCGGCATTCGACACAAGATCAGGGTTTTGCCCCTGGCGACGTCCGGCATGGGCCATCATGCTGATGGCGAACCAACCGGCCAGGATCGCAAAAAGCGGCGCCGTGGGAATCGAGAGAGGACCTAGGGGCAAGAAAGGGTACATGCAGTGTGCTCTAGCGTGATTTTGTCGTTCTTCGTATGGTGTAGGGGTTTGCGTGGGGCGGAAGTTTTTTTCGCTTGATTGGTGAGCACGCCTTCCGCCCCACGCAAACCCCTACCGCACACGGCCGTATTATTACCCGAGTTCAATCTCTGGCAGTTACCGCTATCATAGTCGAAAGGATCGTTCCATGCGAGTTTTGGTCACCGGCGGCGCTGGTTTTCTGGGCAGTCATCTCTGTGATCGGCTGCTTAGCGAAGGACACACCGTCATCGCCATGGACAATCTCATCACCGGCAGCACAGACAACATCGCACACCTGGCCGGCCACGAACGCTTCCGCTTCGTGCGCCACGATGTGACCAATTACATCTACTTGCAGGGGCCGCTCGACGCCATTCTGCATTTCGCCAGCCCGGCCAGCCCGGTCGACTACCTGGAGTTACCCATCCAGACGTTGAAAGTGGGCAGCCTGGGCACCCACAACGCGCTTGGCCTTGCCCTGGCCAAAGGAGCACGCATCCTGCTGGCCAGCACCAGCGAAATCTACGGCGACCCGTTGGTGCATCCGCAGCAGGAAAGTTACTGGGGCAACGTCAACCCCATCGGCCCGCGCGGCGTCTACGACGAGGCCAAACGCTTCGCCGAAGCCATGACCATGGCCTATCACCGCGCGCACGGGGTGGACACGCGCATTGTGCGCATCTTCAACACCTACGGCCCGCGCATGCGCATCAACGACGGGCGCGTGGTGCCTAACTTTATCAAACAGGCGCTGCACGGTGAGCCGCTCACCGTCTATGGTGAAGGCAACCAGACCCGCTCGTTCTGCTACGTCTCTGATCTGGTCGACGGCATCTACCGGCTGCTGATGAGCAACGAAACCGACCCCGTCAACATCGGCAACCCGGCGGAATTGACCATCTTACAGTTTGCCCAGCGCATCAATGCTATCATTGGCAACGAGGCAGGCATCATTCACAACCCGCTGCCCAAGGACGATCCCCAGCAGCGTCAGCCCGACATTACACGGGCGCGCACCCTTTTAGGCTGGGAACCCAAAGTCAGCCTCGACGCAGGTTTGGAACCGACGATTGACTATTTCGCCAAAAAGTTGGGAAAACGGTGAGAAGAAGGCAAAAGTCAAAAGTCAAAATGCAAAAGGACTGTGTAGGGCGCATCATCTCATCATCCCATCACTTGTTGGAAAATTGATGATGGGATGATGAGATGATGAACTTAACACGATTTCTATTCGTTCGAGAAAGACATACAGAATCAACATGAATCTAGATCACATTCGCAATTTCTGCATCATCGCCCATATTGACCACGGCAAGAGCACGCTGGCCGACCGTCTTTTACAGATCACGGGGACGATCACCGAGCGCGAGATGAAGGAACAACTCCTCGACTCGATGGACTTGGAACGCGAGAAAGGCGTCACCATCAAAGCCAGCGCCGTGCGCATGATCTACACACACGAAGGCCAGGAGTACGAGATCAACTTGATCGACACCCCCGGCCACGTGGACTTCACCTACGAAGTCAAACGCGCCCTGCAAGCGTGCGAGGGCGCCATCCTGGTGGTAGACGCTTCTCAGGGCATCCAGGCGCAGACCATGGCGCATCTGATGGCGGCGATGGAGCAGAATCTCACCATCATCCCCGTGCTCAACAAGATCGACCTGCCCGCCGCCCGCCCCGACGAGATCGCCGAAGAGGTGGAAAACCTGCTGGGCGTCCCCGGCGAAGACATTCCGCGCATCAGCGCCAAAAGCGGCATCAACGTCGAAGAAGTTTGCAGCGCGTGGTGATGGAAGTGCCGCCGCCCACCGGCAGCGTCGACGCGCCGCTGCAAGCACTGGTTTTCGACTGTCACTACGATCCGTACAAGGGTGTGGTGGCCTATGTGCGTGTCGTCAACGGTGAGATCAACGGCACCGCCGAACTGCTGGCCATGTCCACCAAGATCAAGATGGAGCCGATCGAAGTCGGCGTCCTCTCGCCCACGCTGATCAAGACCGGTCACCTGGGCGCGGGGGAAGTGGGCTACATTGCCACCGGCCCTCAAGAGTGTGCAGGATCTCGACGTGGGCGATACCATCACCCTGGCCGCCCGCCCTGCCGCCTCGGCGCTGCCCGGCTACGAACCGATGAAACCCATGGTTTTTGCCGGGCTTTACCCATCCAGCGCCGACGATTACCCGGAACTGCGCGATGCGCTGGAAAAGCTGCAACTCAACGACGCCGCCCTTGTCTACGAACCGGAGACCAGCCAGGCGTTGGGTTTCGGCTTCCGCCTCGGCTTCCTGGGCCTCTTCCACATGGAAATCGTACAGGAACGGCTGGAGCGCGAGTACGATCTGGATATCATCTTCACAGCGCCGTCGGTGGCCTACAACGTCCTCAAAACGGACGGCACCATGATCACCAATCGACAGCCCCGCCGATCTGCCTGATCCCACCTTCATCGAGCATGTCGAGGAGCCGTGGTGCGATCTGCACATCTTCACGCCCGCCGAATACATCGGGCCGATTATGGAACTCGTCACCCGTCGCCGCGGCGAGGTGAAGAACCAGACCTGGCTCGACACCAAGCGCGTGGAGCTTTCCTACTACATGCCGCTTTCGGAAATCATTGTTGATTTCTACAACGAACTGAAGGCGCGCACCCGCGGCTATGCCAGCATGGACTATTCCATCGACCAATACCGTGCGTCGGACATGGTGAAGCTCGACATTCTGGTCAATCAACAGCCGGTGGACGCGCTCAGCGTCATCGTCCACCGCGATGATGCCTACAACAAGGGCCAGAAGCTGGTAAGCAAGATGAAGGACATCATCCCGCGCCAGATGTTTATTGTGCCGATTCAGGCTGCTGTGGGCAACAAGATCATCAGCCGCGCCAACGTGCAGGCCATGCGCAAGGACGTGCTGGCCAAATGCTACGGCGGCGACATCACCCGCAAGCGCAAACTGCTCGAAAAGCAAAAAGAGGGCAAGAAGCGCATGAAAATGGTCGGTTCGGTAGAAATTCCGCAGGAAGCCTTCATGTCAGTCTTGCGACTGGGAGACGATGAATGATCAGCCTGATCCAGGTGGGCATCGGCGGCATGGGCAACCGCTGGCTGCAAACGGTGCGCGAGTCGGGTGAAGCGATCTTCGCCGGGTTCGTGGAAGTGAACCCGGTCATCGCCGCCGAGCAGGCTGCCCGGTACGAACTCGATCCGTCCACCATTTTCAGCAGCGTCGAAGAAGCGCTCACCAGCGTGCGCGCCGACGGCCTGATCAATGTGACGCCGCCCATCTTCCACGAAGCCGTCTCGGTGGCGGCGTTGGAGGCGGGGATTCCTGTCCTTTCGGAAAAGCCGCTGGCCGATACGATGGAATCAGCACAGCGCATCGTGGAAAAGTCGAACGAAACCGGCGTCCTCTTGATGGTGGCGCAAAATTACCGCTACAGCATCCCCGCGTTGACGCTCAAGCGAGTCCTTGAAAGTGGGGAAATGGGCGCAATTGCCGCCGTCACCGTGGAATTTTTCCGCGGCCCCCACTTCGGCGGCTTCCGTGAGGAAATGCCCTACCCGCTGATCATCGACATGTCGATCCACCACTTCGACATGATGCGCTACTTCCTGGCGCAGGATCCCGTCGCCATCGCCGGGCGCAGTTGGAATCCACCGTGGAGTTGGTTCAACGGCGACGCCTCGGCGTCGGTCAACATTGATTTCAGCGGCGGTGTGCACCTTTCGTACAACGGCTCCTGGTGCTCGCAGGGTCAGGATACGCCCTGGAACGGCAACTGGCGCTTCGAGTGCGCCAATGGCGTCGTCAGCCTTGAAAACGATCAGGTATTGGTGCAAAAGACGGGCCAACCGCTCACCATCATTGATCCTGTGCAGGCCGAGCGGACGGCGCAAGCCTACCTGCTCCACGAATTCCACGAAGCTGTCACCACCGGCACCGTCCCCGCCACCACCTGCCAGGACAACATCAAGTCGTTGGCGATTGTGTTTGAGACATTAAAAGCGTTTGAACGACAAAGGCTATGACCGCCTCCGTCTTCGACCTGATTCGCCAGTACGATCTCGATCCCAAGAAATCGCTCGGACAAAATTTCCTGGTAGACGAGACGCATCTGGCTCGTATCGCCGCCGCCGCCGACCTCACGCCTGCCGACACCGTCCTCGAAATCGGGCCGGGCCTGGGCGTCCTCACCCGCCACCTGGCCGAGCAGGCCGGTCACGTCGTCGCCGTAGAACTCGATGATCGCCTCATCCCCATCCTGCGCCATCGCTTCGCCGATCAGCCCAACGTGCGCTTCGTCCACGCCGACATCTTGGCGGTGGATGTGGCGGATCTGTTGGCAGAGGACGAAGGACGAAGGACGGAAGACGAACCGAATTCAACGTTGCCGGCTTCATCGGCCATTGAAACCGTCAACAAAGTCGACGCAATTCGCCCCTTCCAATCCCCAATCCCCAATCACCAATCACCAATCACCAGTTACAAAGTCGTGGCCAACCTCCCCTACTACATCACCAGCGCGGTGCTGCGTCATCTGCTGGAAGCGCCGCAACCGCCGGTGTTGGCGGTGGTAATGGTGCAGCGCGAGGTGGCGCAGCGCATCGTAGCCGGGCCGGGGGAGATGTCTTTGCTGGCGGTGGGGGTGCAGTTTTACGCCGTGCCCAAAATCGTGCAGAAGGTGCCGGCGGGCGCGTTTCATCCTCGCCCCAAAGTGGACAGCGCCGTGCTGCGTCTCGACGTGCGTCCCCAGCCCGCTGTGGCCGATGTCGATCCTGTGCTCTATTTTGAGGTGGTGCGCGCCGGCTTCGGCCAGAAGCGCAAACAGTTGCTCAACAGCCTCAGCAGTGGACTTGCCCGGCCCAAAGAGCAGATCCGCGCCGCGCTCGAAGCCGCAGGGATCGATCCACAGCGCCGCGCCGAAACGCTCTCGCTGCAAGAGTGGGGCGCGCTGACCAAAGCACTTTACCCATAATTTTGGAGATAACGCCAATGGCCGACAACGACGTAGTCATCGTCAGCGCCGCCCGCACCCCCATCGGCAAATTCCAGGGGATGTTCCAGTCGATCCCTGCGCCGGAACTGGGCGCAACGGCAATCCGCGCCGCCGTGGAACGCGCCGGCATCGATCCCGCTGCGGTGGACGAAGTGCTCGTGGGCAACGTCCTTCAGGCCGGGGTGGGGCAAGCGCCGGCGCGGCAGGCGGCGATGGGCGCAGGCATTCCGTCTTCGGTCAGCGCCACCACCGTCAACAAGGTCTGTGGCAGCGGCCTCAAGACGGTGATGATGGCCGCCCAGGCCATCCGTGCCGGCGACGCCCACTTGATCATCGCCGGCGGCATGGAAAACATGAATTTGGCCCCCTACCTGCTGCCCGGCGCGCGCTTTGGCTACCGGCTCAACAACCAGACGCTCCTCGACGCCATGATTCACGATGGGCTGTGGTGTCCTTTCGAGCAGCACCACATGGGCCACAGCGCCGAATGGATCGCCCGCCGCTACGACGTCAGCCGCGCCGCACAGGATGCCTGGGCGCTGGAAAGCCACCGCCGCGCCCTGGCCGCCCAGCAACAGGGACATTTCGCCGCCGAGATCACGCCTGTTGCGGTGACGAGGCGACGGGAAACTGTGGCCGTCGTCGCCGACGAAACGCCGCGAGCGGAAACCTCTGCCGAGGCATTGGCCGCGCTCAAACCTGTCTTCGACGAGGCGGGAACTGTGACAGCGGGCAATTCGTCTCCGATCAGTGACGGGGCGGCGGCGTTGGCTGTGTGCAGCACCGCCTTCGCCCACGCCCACGGACTCCAACCGCTGGCCTGCATCGTTGGCTATGCGCAAGCAGCCGTCAATCCGCTTGAAATCTTCGGCGCGCCCATTCACGCCGTGCGCCGGCTGGCCGAAAAACTCAACCGCGCCGTCACCGACTTCGATCTGATCGAGATCAACGAAGCCTTTGCCGCCCAAACCATCGCCGATGTGTGTGAGTTGGGCCTTGATCCATCCCGCGTCAATGTCAACGGCGGCGCCATTGCCCTGGGCCATCCACTGGGCGCGTCAGGGGCCCGTGTACTGGTCACCCTGCTCTATGCCCTGCAACAGCGTAACCAACACAGCGGCATCGTCACACTCTGCCTGGGCGGCGGCGAAGCCGTGGCGCTGGCGGTGGAACGTAACAAGTAATGAGTAATGAGTAATTTTTGTCGACGAAAACCCTTCGCGTTGCGCAAGCAACGACGCTACACCTACTCCTTACTCCTTACTCATTTCTAAACAGGAGACCCCCCAATGACCAATCGTTTACTTAACAAGATCACCCTGATCACCGGCGCGGCGCGGGGGATTGGGGCGGAGACGGCGCGGCGCTTTGCTGAGGAAGGGGCGCAGGTTGTCCTCTGCGATGTGAATGTGGAGGATGGCGAGGTCACCGCCGCCGAGATTCGCAGGGATGGGGGATCGGCCATCTTCCTGCCGGTGGACGTGGTGGATCGACGCAGCGTACAGGATCTAATCGACCGCACTGTAGCCCAATTCGGGCGGCTGGATGTGCTTGTCAACAATGCCGGGCTGCTGCGCGACGCCCAATTGCGCAAGATGACCGAGGAACAGTTCGATCTGGTGATCAGCGTTAACCTCAAGGGCGTTTACAATTGTGGGCAGGCCGCCGCCGTGCAGATGATCGAACAGGGCAGCGGCGTCATCCTGAACGCCAGCAGCGTGGTGGGCATCGACGGTAATTTCGGCCAGACCAACTACGTGGCCACCAAATCCGCCGTCATCGGCATGACCAAAGTATGGGCGCGTGAACTGGGGCCGAAGGGCATCCGCGTCAACGCCGTGGCGCCCGGCTTCATCGAAACCGAAATGACGGCGCAGATGCCGCAGCAGATCTACGACGGCATGGTGGCCAAAACCCCACTCCGCCGCGCCGGGACGGTGCGCGATATAGCCAATGCCTACCTCTGGCTGGCCGGCGATGAAGCATCCTTTGTCAACGGCGTTGTCCTGCGCGTGGACGGCGGCATCGTCGTCGGCACTTGATTCCAGAGATAGAACGCGGATCAAGCGGATTGAGCAGATCCAGGCGGATTGAAACAGAGAAAAATCCGCTCCCATCCGCCAAATCCGCTCGATCCGCGTTCTATTTCCGCACCTACAACCAGGCGATCCGTTTGAAACGCGCCCCCTTTTATGGAATAATGGGTCTGTGAATAACAAGATTGCGCCAGACGCCAACCAACCCGCCGACTCTGCTGCGAACGGCCCCGGCCTTTCGCCTGAGTCTGCGCGCGCCGCCGACAATCCGCTCAGCGACCGCGAAATGGAGGTGGCGCGGCTGCTTGCCACCGGCGCCAGCAACAACGAAATCGCCGAACAGCTTGTGATCAGCCCGCACACCGTCAAAGTTCATCTGCGCAACATCTACGAAAAGCTTGGCGTCAGCAGCCGCACCGAGGCATCTTTGCTACTGCTGCAACAGGGTTGGATGGTGCTCCCCGGTGTCGAAATGCCGGCGGCAGCAGTAACCGCCGCGGCAGACGAAGTTGTCTATCCTGAACCGGCGCCGCTGGCCGACGGCGGGGAAAGTCTCTTTGCCTGGCAACCGCTTTATCTCGTGGCAACGGTGCTGTTGGTGGCATTGCTTGTGATCATGCCGTCGTGGTTACAGACAAGCGAGGCGGCGCGCACCGATCTCCTCAGCGACGCCAATAGCACCACACTCGGCCAACCGTCTATCAGCATCATGCCGCGGTGGACATCACAGGCGCCGCTGCCCGAAGCACGCAGCCGGCTGGGGCTGGCTTTTGTAGACCAGGGCCGGATCTTCGCCATCGGCGGCGAGAACAACAACGGCGTTGTCGTCGACAGTGTAGATGTCTACGACCTTGCCCAAAATGAGTGGCAGAGCGGGCAGTCACTCCCCTTCCCGCTTGCCAATCTGGCTGTCGCCGTGACCATCGCCGGCGATGAAATCTTTGTCGCCGGCGGCAGCACGCCTGTACAGGCCGAAAATGCAGCCGACGCGGAACTGGCTATCACTTCCCAATTGTTGCGCTACCGTGTAGACACCAATGCAGACGAAAGTGCAGACAGTGCCGAGTGGACAGTTGCCGGCGAGTTACCGGCGCCGCTGGCCGGCGCGTCGTTGGTTGCCACCGAGGACGCGCTCTACCTGATCGGCGGTTGGGACGGTGCGCAGATGCACAATGAAGTTTGGCGGCTCGATCTACCAATTGAGGGGACGGTGACCGCGGACGATTGGCGTGTGCTCAGCCAATTGGAAACGGCGCACGCGTTTGGCGGCGCCGTCCTGGCAGGAGAGTATATTTACATAGCCGGCGGCTACGACGGCCAACGTGAGTTGGATTTTGCGCAGCGTTACAACCTTGCCGAAGAGACATGGGAATCGTTGCCGCCGCTGACAACACCGCGCGGCGGCATTCAACTGCTCAACGATGGCCTGGCCATCTTTGCCGTAGGCGGCGGTTGGGATCAGGTTGTGAGCACGCTGGAACGCTTCGATCCCGTGACGGGGCTGTGGAGCCACTTCGCAGCGCCGATTACAGGCGAGTGGCGCAACCTTGGCGGCGCCGCCAGCCCTAACGGCTACCTCTACCTCATCGGTGGTTGGGCCGATAGCTACGTCAACGCGCACCTGCACTACCAGAGTTCGTTCCGCTCGTTCCTGCCCGCCACCCAGAGCAACGACAACAGCGGCAGGTAAATTTACCCACGCCCGGCCAGCCGGTGGATCTTGTCGCTGGTGTCGCGCCACGAGACCTTGCTCAACCCCATCTTATGACGAATCTGCTCCGGCGGCATGCCGTTGCGGAAGTCGCGTACGGCGCACGTCCAGCGCAGCGCCTCGAAGCCGACCTGCAAGCGGCTGATCTTCGCCAGCGTCCCTACTTCGTCGAGTACATATTCCAGGTTACGCGGTGTACACTCGAAAAGAAAGCGTTCAGGCTTGTACTGCGCCAGATATTGATCCAGCGGATTGATAAAGTTGGGATGTAGCGGCAGCCGCCTGTTCTTGTGGGCGTAGCGAGCATCGTTGTAGCGGATCTCCACTTCGGGCGACTGCGGACGTGAACGATCGACGTCGGCCACCAGCACATTGGCGCACTCGCTCTTCTTCATCCCCGTTTGTAGCAGCAGGCTCACCAGCACATAAGGACGGGCATCGGCCTTGTTGCGATCCCAGAGTAGATCCTGGCAGACACGGATCAGCCGGGCAATCTCTTCATCTTGCAGAATGGTGGGCAGTGGCGTGCGCACCGTCTGCTGTACAATGGCCTCAGCCGGGTCATTGCCGATGACGCCGGTGCTGTGCAGCCAGCCGAAGAAGACCTTCAACGTGGTAATGCGCCGCGCCAGCGTCTTGGCGCTGCATGGGCGGCCACGGTCGCTCTGCATCCAGTCGAGGAAATCGTTGAGATCCTTGGTTTGGACTTGGCGCAAGAGGGCCGAATCATCCATAAAGGCGCGCAGGATCTTGAGATCGTTGCGAAACGCCTTGATTGTGTTGTCGCTAAAGCCTTTGCCGAGCATATATTCATCGAACGCCATCATGGCGTCGCCCAACGTGCTGTTGGCGCGCAGAGGCGGCGGCGCGCTGGTTGCAGGATCGACTTCCACACCACCCTGATCACCTGCGACAACGCCGGTCGAGACAGTGGATTGGTCTGCCGAATTGGTTTGAGGGAAATCCATTTTGGCTCCTTTGGTTTCGGATAGTTTCCCTGCCAATATAGCGGTTTCCGCCGTTTTTGGCAATCTCACAGCACGCCTCAATCGCATAGCCATCACCCTTTCCACGGCAAAAACAGGCCCGATCCCCCGCTCTGGAATAGAAGTTTCTGATTCTACAGCGGTCTATGCTAGAATGGATCTATTCTGCACGTGCCCATGCCGGCGCGTGCAGACCAACTGAAACATACCGTCTGAGGATAGGAGGCGAAAATGAAGGGATTTTTGAAGTTTTTGCTGTTCGTCGGCTTCGTGGCCGGTGTCGTCTATGCCGTGCAGAAGTTGCTCTCGCAGCAGTCTGCGCCGCAGGGCGCCGGCGCCGGTGTGTTGCCTGAAACCCCGGTGACCCCGCTCGAAGATGCACCGTTGGGCGGCGACATCAGCCCGCGCCTGCTGGAGATCCTGGTCGATCCCGAAGACAAGGGCACGCTTGAATTGGTGGACGAGGGTAAATTTCTGCTTAACCCGCGCACCGGCTACCGCTACCCCATCCGCAACGGCATCCCAGTGATGCTGATTGAAGAGGGCAAGAAGTATCAGGACACCAGCCGCATCGCCGCCAATGGCCTGCCCAAGGCCAGCGAAGCCGCCGGTTAGGCATCCGTTTTCTTTCGCAGTTCCAATGCGAGGCGTCCTGTGTAGGACGCCTCGCTGTTTTTTCCCACAAAGCCCCCCACCCTCAAGGACCCAGCCGTGAAGAGTTCATCCCCGGTACGCTTTGGCATTGACATGTTGCTCAGTGGTCTGCGCGCTGAATTGCAAGGGCTACGCTTCGGTTTGGTGACCAACGACGCCGCCACCACCAGCATCATCTACGGGCAGATGCTGCCAAGCCGGGTGGCGCTGCAACGGGCCGGGATTGCGCCGGTACGCCTCTTCTCGCCCGAACATGGCATCGGCGCAGCCGCCGACGACGGCGCGGAGATCGGCGATATGATCGACGGGCTGACAGGCATCCCGGTGAGCAGCCTCTACGGCGCGCATTTCCGTCCGCGCGCCGAGGAACTGGCCGATCTTGATCTCATTCTTTTCGACATCCCCGACGTCGGCGTGCGCTTCTACACCTACATCTGGACGCTTTCTTACGTGATGGAAGCCTGCGAGGAAGCAGGCAAACCCCTCTGGGTGCTCGACCGCCCCAATCCCATCAGCGGCAATCTGGGCTACGCCGAAGGCCCAATGCTCGATCCTTCGATTTCAACTTTCGTCGGGCGCTGGAATATCCCCGTGCGCCACTCGTTGACAGTGGGCGAGTTGGCCTATCTCTGGCACGCGGAAAAGGGCTTCTCATTTGAGTTGAGTGTGATCAAGGCGGGGGGATGGGAAAGGACGATGTTCTGGCCGGAGACGGGCAACCCCTTTGCGCCGACGTCGCCGTCGCTGCCGACATACGAGACGGCGCTGGTTTACCCTGGAATCTGCCTTTTTGAGGGGACAAACTTAAGCGAAGGACGGGGAACGGCGTCGCCGCTGTCTCAGTTTGGCGCGCCCTGGCTGGATCACGGGGCGCTGTGCGATCGCTTCAACGCACGGCGACTGCCCGGCGTGGTGGCGCGGCCTGTACACTTTGTGCCGGGTTTGAGCAAACATGCCGGGGAAACCTGCCGGGGCGTCATGATCCACGCCCTGCAGCCAGAAATCCGCGCCGTCGCCATAGGGCTTTACCTGCTGGCCGATGTGATTGCACTTCACCCCGATCAATTTGCCTGGCTGCCTTACCCCACCGCCGACAACACGCCCGGCTACGGTCATTTCGACCGGCTCATTGGCCGCACCGACATTCGCACAGCCCTGGAAAGCCAACCCGATCACCTGGCAGCGCGCATCACCGCGTGGACGCAGACAGGCAATTGGGTGGAGCGGGTGTGGCCCTATTTGCTGTATTAGGCTCTCTCTATGTCCTGCATACTGGGTAGCCAGATGGTGAAGCGGCTACCTTCGCCCAAAACGCTTTGCACTTCGATGCGCCCGTTGTGGGCGTGCACAACGCTCTGCACAATGGCAAGCCCCAACCCGCTGCCGTTGTGCAGGTCGGCAGTATGACGACCACGGAAGAAGCGTTCAAAGATGTGGGGCAGGTCTTCGGCGGTGATGCCTGCGCCGTTGTCTTGCACCCACACTTCCACCCCTGCCGGTGTGGCCGCGGCGCCCACCTGAATAGAACCACCCTCAGGCGTATACTTGACGGCGTTTTCGATTAAGTTTGAAAGCGCCATTTCCATGCGGCTGCGGTCGCAGGGAATGGTTAAATCGGGGCTGACCGGTTCAATGGTGAGAGAAAGGCCGCGGTCCTGGGCGCAGGAGCGGAAGAGCGCCGCCGAGGTATTCAGCAGATCCTCGGCGCCGTGGGGTTTGATATCCAATTGCACCAGGTGGGCATCAAGCCGTGAGAGATCGAGCAGGTTGGCCGTGATCCAGCTCAGCCGATCCAGTTGGGCCTGGCTCTCGCTGAGGAACTCGCTCTGCGCTTCTCGATCTTTGGCCGCCGGGCCTTGCATCAATTCTACAAAAGTCTTGAGCGCGGTGATAGGCGTGCGCAACTCGTGGGAAGCGTCGGCGATGAATTGGCGGAGGGCGTCACGCTCCGCCGCCAGTTCGGCGAAGCTACGCTGTAACTGCTCGGCCATCTCGTTGAACTGCACAGCCAGCTCGCCGATTTCGTCTTCGCTGCGCACCTGGGCGCGGGCCGAAAGATCGCCGTCGCGCATACGCCGCGCCGTCGTATTCAGCGTACGAATCGGCGACGTCAACCCCTGGCCCACCAGCAAGCCGACAACCATTGCAAAGAGACCGATCCCCAGGCCGGCAGTTACCAGCGACTGGCGAAGCGGACGCAGCGACTCGCTGGCCACGTCGATGGTGTGGCTCAGTTCCACATAGCCCAGGATCGCCTGATCCTGGATGATGGGGACACGCACGGAGCGGGTCACTGGGGCTGCATCTTCGGCGGCGGGCGCTTCCTGTGCGCGCACCCAATCAATGTCGGTGCCGCGGTAGGGCAGCAAGGTGGCCTGGATCACTTCTTGTTCCACGGGGCTGGAACTGGGTTCCGCGCTGAAAAGCAGCCGGCTGCCCCACAGCCCAGGCACACGCTCAATCGTCAACGAAGAAAAGCGCAGTGTCGCATCTTTTTCGTGCCCCGGGGAAATGAATAGCTGTCCTGCTACACCGCTGAAAACGGCGGCATCGCCCACGGCCAGGGTGACACAACTGGACGATCTGGGCGCGCCTTCCTGCGCCTCTTCGCCTGAGACATACCACGAAAGCCCCCGATCTTGTGCCAGTTTGGCCGAGTCGATAATCGGGTAGCCATCGGTGCGCGTGATCCGCACCTGGGTATTGCCCAAAAACGAAGCCGTCTGTACGAACTGCGCCAGCATAATCTGATCTTCCATGAAGACAGGCACCTGCTGCGCAATCGCCTCGGCATTGGCGCGCAACGATTCGGTTTCCTGCTCCTCAATGTAACGCTGGACCAGGCCGAAGGTTAACACACCCACCAAAAGCACAGTGGACAGGGTCAGCGCAGTATAGCTAAACACAAGCCGCCAGCGGATCGACTGAAACATGCGCAACTCCAGACAGCAGAACAGGTGGTACTTAACACGACGAGATCGCCCAATCGCCTAATCTCACTTTACCTCTGAGATTAGGCGATTGGACGATTTTCGATGGTCAGAAAGGTTACAGTTCTTGCAAAGGCAGCGTGGGCGTCACTTCGATGGCGCCACCTTCACCGCCGGGCACGCCGAAGAAGAGATCCACGCCTTCTTCGTTGGGCAGGCCAGGGTTGAAGAAGAAGGGCAGGGCGGGCAGCTCTTGCAGGCCGCGGAAGAAGAATTGGGGAGGCATCACACGCCCTTGATCGTCCGCCGGCGGCGTTTTCTCATCTGCATCGGGCTTTGTGGGCATCTGCTCGTGCATGTGCAGGCGCATCGGCATCACCGAAATGCCCAGGAAGGCGCCGCCTGTTTGGTTCTCACCCAGCGTCACCGTTAACGAACGGCTTTCGACTTCGCCGGCTTCGGCGCCACGGTGGAACATGGGCAGGCCGCCGGAGAGGACGGTCAACGTCATTTCGTCGCCGGGCTGTGCAGCATCAATGAGGGTGCGCAGATCCTCGAAATCTTCCACCGTTTGGCCGTTGACCTCGGTGATCCAGTCGCCGGGTTGCAGGCCGGCTTCGGCAGCCGGGCTACCTTCGGCAACGTCGCGCACAATCACACCGGAGAAGACAGGCATGATGTCACCCTCGCCAAAGGGGATCTCAAAAGGAATCATGCCCTCTTCACCGCCCATCTCGGTTGACATAACCGAACGAACCTGTACACCCATGAAGCCGCGGGTGGCATCGTCCTCGCGGGCGGCGAGGGTGACGTCGATAGTGAGTTCCTCGTCACCGCGCAACACAGTCAGGGTGACAGTCTCAGCGGGCGCGTAGCCGCCGATTAGATCGACGAGGGCGGCAGGGCTGTCGACCGCTTCACCGTTGACAGCGCTGATCACATCGCCCACGGCGAGGCCGGCGACGGAGGCCGGGCTGTCGTCCATCACTTCCATCACCTGCGCGCCGGGTTGAATCACTTGCAGGCGGAAGTTGGGTGTTTCTTGGGGCGTTTCCACACCCTCGGCAGGAACCGGCGGCACGCGTGGCTGCGCCGGGGCTTCCTGGTAGGGCTGCACGCCAAGCAGTGTGCGCCCATCCACAGCGGCGAGGACGGCAGTCACCGTCACTTGTTCGCTGCCGTGCAGGTAAGCGAGTTCGATCTCGTCACCGGCGGCGTGGGCGGCGATGGCGTCCATGAGTTCTGTAGCGTTGTTGACGGCGACGCCGTCGATGCTGAGGATAATGTCACCGCGGCGCAGGCCGGCTTGCGCCGCCGGGCTGTCGGGCAGGACGCGCACGATGAGCACGCCCTCTTCTTCGCTTGCCTGCGCTGAAACCAGGGCGGGCGTCGCCGCAACCAGGGTAAAGGTCATTACACAGGTAAGCAGTGCCGCCAGCCAATGTTGGGCCGGCGGGAAAGTGCGTAAAAATTGTTTGGGTTGACGCATAGATCCTCTCCTTGTATTAGGTTCTGTTGACATTTACATTGCGGTCTCCTGGCAAGTTGCCGCTATTTGAGCGTGCCACCAGAGGAGGACCTGTGAAATGTCAACACAACCTACTTCTCCAAGTTTCCTGTCTGCCGCCGTGGGGGATTGACCGGCATCTGCTTTGATTATAGCAGTGCTGGGTTGGCGTAGCTTTGCGGTTCAATTAAGAGATCGCAACAGAGCAGTCAGATCAGCGAGTTGGGCGGCTGGAATTTGTAGCCGATGCCGCGCACAGTGAGCAGGTAGCGAGGGTTGCCGGGGTCATCTTCAAGTTTCTGGCGCAGGTGGCGCATGTGGACGTCGATGGTGCGATCGTTGCCCAGTTCGCCGTCGTAGCCCCAAACGGCTTCGATGAGCGCCTCACGGCTGATAGGACGGTCGGCGTTGGTGACCAATTGGCGCAGCAGGCGAAATTCGGTGGGCGTGAGATCAACCAGATCCCCGTAACGGCGCACCCACATGCGATCCAGGTCTACTTCAATGGGGCCAAAGGTGATGGTTGAGGGGCCGCCGGTGAGGGCAAGTTCGCCGTAAGCGCGGCGGAGCAGGGCGCGGATGCGCGAAACCACCTCGCGCAGGCTGTAGGGTTTGACCACATAATCGTCTGCGCCCAATTCCAGCCCCAGGATCTTGTCCACTTCTTCGTCGCGCGCCGTGAGCATGAGGACAGGCTGGCGGTGTCCAGCGCCGCGCAGACGGCGGCAGACGTCGTAGCCGCTGATGTCGGGCAGGCGAATGTCGAGGGCGATGAGGTGGGGGTTCCACTGCTCGGCGATGGAGATCGCGCGCAGCCCATTTTCGGCCCATTGCACCTCAAAGCCGGCATCGCGCAGCCCATATTCCAGTCCACGCGCCACGGCTCGTTCGTCTTCAACGATCAAGATCTTTTCGCCGGTCATATTGGGTAGAACGTCCTTGGTTGATCGCTTAATTGCAGCGCGCCTGCAAATCTTGCCACGCTGCGATGGCTTCTTTGTAGTCGGGTTGTAGTTCGAGGGCCTGACGATAGTGACGCAGGGCGGCAGGCCAATCGCCCAATTTTTCGTAGACGCGGCCTAAGTTGTAGAAGGGATAGGCGCGATGGTCATAGCGCGGGGCCAGGATCGCCTTCTGGAACCAGGGGATAGCGTCCTGGGGCCGGCCTTGTTCGAGTAAGTAGGCGCCGATATCGTTGTAGGCATTGCCGAATGTGGCGTCCACGGCAATGGCGCGTTTACACTCGGCAATGGCTTCGTTGAAGAGGTGGAGCGATGCATACGCCCCACCCAAATAGGTATAGACCTCGGCAGTCGGAAAGAAGAAGAGCGACTGGCGGTATTTTTGCATAGCGCCGGCCAAATCGCCTTCTTCTTTCAAGCGGATCCCTTCACGGAAAAACTCAATCGCCTGCTGCCACGCTTCAACCTGTTCGTTGGGGGGTTCGTGGTTCATGGTTGGGTTTGGTATGGATAGGGGAGGGAGGAATAACGAGTAACGAGTAATGAGTAACGAGTAATGGACATACCCGGTGCTCTGCAAACAGGCAGTCGACAGGTCGGCCCTTTACTCATTACTCCTTACTCGTTACTTACTACGCCAACGCCCCACGCACTTGCGCAATCAACGGATCGATCTGCTCGATCTTGGCGTACTCGGCGTCCCAGAAATCCTGGCCGGCCATGCGGTCGATGTGTTCGGCGCTGTAGCCGAAATTCGTCCACAGGTCGGCTTTCATTTTGTGCAGCCGTTCATGTTGGTTGTCGACGTTGAGATCAACGATTTCGCCCAGGCTGGCGCCGAGGAAAGTGCTCTTGGCCCACATCTCCAGTTGATCATCGCTGGGCTTGCCACCGTTGCGCTGGTAGAGGATCTCGCTCACCGAGGGGTAGCGGTCGTAGCTGTCGGTGGCGATGGTCACCACATTGTCTTCGGGGCCGAGGCCCAGGTATTTGGCGGTTTTGATGGCGCCGATGATGTTGCAGATACAGCTTGGGCCGAACTTGCCGTAGAGGTTACAGGCATCCAAACTGGGGACGCCCAGGCGATCCACCAGGATGTGGGTGCCGGTTTGCATCACTTCCATGCCGCGCACAGTGTCGTCGTCGTGGATCAGCATTAGCAGGTCGGTGTTGTAGACGTTGTGGATCAGCGTCACCATTTTGTCGCCGATGCCTTCGATGCGGTGCTGTCCCTGGCCGCCGTTGAAGAGCGTGCTGCACTCGCGCGGTTCCAGCGCCACCGTCTTGGCCTCGCGGTAGTGCGCCTTGACGGCGTCGCCGGCGGCGAGGGTGCCTGCGCTGCCAGGCGCGCTGACAAAAGCGGCGACGCGGCCGTTGCCCACATCCTTGGCCGCCTGCATCACCGCGTCTCCGGTGACGTGGCGGTGGAAGCGGTAGTTGGGCAGCAGTTCAAACTGGGCGAGGACCACGTACTTGTCGGGCTTGCTGACGTATTCGTTGTGGGTGCGCTCCAGCGTCAAAATCACGTCGGACTCGGTGCCGGGGGTGAGATCGAGATCGCCCTTGTACTTGCGGATACGTTCGTAGCGTTCGCGGCTCATGTTGTCGGGCATCACCACAATCGCCCGGTAGCCCTTGAGCTGGCTCACATACGCCGTACCGATGCCGAAGTTGCCTGTGCTGGGGCCAATCACCGCCTTATCGCCAGGACGCAGGCCGTCGAGCGCTTCGTTTTCGGCCAGGGTGACGTAGGCTGGGCCAACCTTCATCGAGCCGCTGGGGAAGTTGCGTCCACTGAGGACAATGATGTTGGCCTGTACGCCGGTCAACTCCTTGGGCAGCACGATTCGTTCTACGGCTTCGCCGGTATTTTTCCAATTGATGTTGAACAGATTGATCGGGTTGAGTTCGTCTTCGTGCAGGGCCTTCTTGGCGGCTTCACGCACAGAGGAGGGCAGCAACATCGGATCGCGCATTTCGGCATAGGTGGGGCCGGCGATGATGTTCTTGCTCATAGGTGTCTTCCTTCACGCTAAAAACTGCAAAGTGATTGTCTGACAATTCGTTGCTTTCATGTTACCAGAATTGGGAGAGGTTGCCGAAATGGCGATGTCGGGGATTAGGGATTGGGGACTGGGGATTGGGGACTGGGGACTGGGGAGTAGCGGAGAGTGGAATTTTGTGGGCATGGATGAAAGGGAAGACGAATGATGAACAGATCCGTGTTCCCTTTCATCTGTGTCCACAAGCTTTCATCTGTGTCCACAAGCTCTTTTCAGCGTGGAGTCATCGATTGACTTCGCCGCTGGATGAGACGTTTTTCACCTGGGCGCTGCCGGTAAAGGCGACGGCGCAGAGTGAGGTTTCCACGACTTCGCCCGGCGCAAGGGTGAGGGCGGTGCCGTTGGCGACGGCGTCGTTGAGACCGGTGGTGGGGTAGCTCGTCCACGGTTCGAGGGCGGCGACGTGGGTGCGTCCCCACCAGGGATAGCCGGTGGCGATATCGCCCAGTTGTTGCCAATACCAGACGTAGCGGAAGATGGAGGGATCGAAGCGAATGCCGAAACCGACCTGGCGCACAGGGTTGGTGATGGCGTACCAGCCCTCTTCAAAGTCGGTGGCGTAGGCCATCTCCTGGGCCTGGGTTGCGCCATAGGCAGGGACAATGCCGGCGTCTGCTTCACCGCCGCCGGCGGCGGGGATCTGCGGCCAGACGCCATCGCTCTCCGGCGCAAAGCGGCGCGGCGCGTAGCCGTCCATAGCCGGGTGGACGAGGAAGCGGCGCGCCGGCATGTCGATGCGCGCGCCTTCGTCCAGGAAAGGACGACCGAAGGCGATGTGGTGCCCCCACATCAGCGACATCGGCTCGCCGCCTTCGTTGGTCAGCCGTTCGTCGATGAAAAGCGCGGCCTTGCCCCGTTCCATCGAGAGCGTCTTTTCCAGGAAGAAGGGTGTGCGCAATGGACGCACCCACAGTTTGGCCGACACCCGATCCGGCGTGTCTTCGAGCAACGTGCAGCGCCAGGGGATCAGGCTGATCTCGCCGTGCTGCCCCAACGAAGCGCCTTTGTAGACCACAGGCGGCCCACCGTTGGGCAGGATCTCGTTCCATCCCCCGTTGAAGACGTCGAGGTAGGGGCTGTCGGTGAACGAAGAGGGCGTCTCCGCGGCAGGGTTGCGCAGCCCGTGCGGCCCGAAGTGGAGGAAATCGAGATCCAAGGGCTTGTAGCGGAACTCAACAATGTCACTGCCCCGGTCGAGTAGCACCGTGACACGCAAGAGTTCGTTTTCAATCACCAGCGTGCGCATCCCCCGGAAGGTCCACTCGTCAGAAATGCGACAGCCGTGGTTGTGTGGAGGAGAAAACGACATGATAGCTCCTTCGATTGACGATTGACGATTGACGATTGACGATTGACGATTGTCGGTTTGAGGCCGCGATGCCATTGTGGGGTAGCATCAGGGTAGACCGACAAACGCCCCCATCCCCCCCTTCGCTTTCCAAACCCGACAATCGTAAATCGTCAATCGTCAATCGAAAATTATCCCATCTTCGGCGGCATCATCGCCGACATGGCCGACATGGCTGACATGGCCGACATGGCCGACATGGCTTCCGACGTCTTCGCCGGATCTTTGGCGCAGCCGCCTTCACCGCTGGGGCGAACGTGGGCGGAGCTGATGTCTTCGATGCCTTTGTAGTTGTAGATGTCTTCGCCGGCGATCATGACAATATCGCGGAAGTCGGCGATGGCGGGCCGTTCGCCGGGTTTGAGCCGCCAGGGCAGCAGCGAATCGGCGTTCATGTAGTGGTTCACAAGGACACGCCGGTAGCCGGCGGTGGCCCGGTTACGCAAGGAACGATGCAGCAGGTAGCCGTTGAAGAAGACAATGGCGCCGGCCTTCACTTCGACGGGGATGGCGTCTTCGTCTTTGTAGGGGAAGTTAAACGACTCGATGGTGCAGTCGAATTCGCGGTCGTCGTGGTCGCGCTGCGGCCAGAGGATGCCCCGCTTGTGGGAACCGGGGATCACCCAGAGACAGCCATTTTCGGTGGTGGCGTCGTCGAGTGCAATCCAGCCGCCGGCCAGCGAACGATCGCGGGTGGGGATGAAGTCTTCGTCCTGGTGCCAGGCCTGGCCGGGTTTGCCCGCCGCTTTGATGAAGAGCATGGATTGCATGCACTTGACGTTGGGGCCGATGACCTTGGTGAGCACGTCCACAATGGCGGGGTGGGCCAGGTACTTGAACATTGTGTCGGACAGTTTGTGGGGGAAGTGGATGCAGAGGTAGCGGCGCAACACATCGTCGTCGGCTTCGTCTGGGTCGGCGGGGATGACGCCGCGGATGTCCCCCCGATCCCCGCGGCAGATGGCGGTGGTTTCGGCGCGCAGTTCGTCCACTTCTTCGGGCGAGAGGGCGTTTTCGACGATCAGGTAGCCGTTCTCGTGGTAGAAGGCGACTTCTTCGGGCGTGATGTTGATGGGAGCGGCGGTGGTGGCAAGTGTCATAATTCGCATCCTTTCGAGAGGGGAGATTGGGGATTGGAGATTAGTGATTGGGGATTGGGAAGAAGGTGGAATGCCTGTATCCCAATCCCCAATCACTAATCCCCAATCCCCAATCACTCACGGCGTAACAATCACTTTCAATGTTTCATGTGGGCGTTGTTCAAGACGATCGAGACCGTCGACCAGCAGATTGGCCAGTGGAATGCGTGTGGTGATGAGCGATTCAACGAGAATGCGCCCGTCGCCCAGCCAGCGGATGGCGGTGTCATAGTCTTCGTCGTAGATGTGGCTGAGGGAGCCGATCACCTCCTTTTCACTGGAGACAAGCTCGAAGAAGTTAAAGGGCGTCTCCTTTACCGGCAGCCCAACCAAGACGATGCGCCCACCTTTGCGGGCGCTGCGGATAGCCGAGGCCACCGCTCCGGCATTGCCCGACGCTTCAATGACCAGATCAGGGCCGATGCCACGCGTGAGGCGCAGGAGCGCGGAGACGGCGTCTTCTCGGGTTGGGTCGATGGTGGCAGATGCGCCAAAGGAATGGGCCAGTTGTCGCCGCGAGGCCAGGGGTTCCACCAGAAAAACTTCACCGGCGCCGGCCACCCGCGCTGCCTGCAATGCCAGTTGGCCGATGGTGCCGCCGCCAAAGACGGCGACCTTGTCGCCCGGTTTCATCCGTCCACGGCGTACGGCGCGCACGGCCACCGAGAGCGGTTCCGCCAGCGCAGCGTGATCATAGGCGAGGCCGTTGGGCAGCAACACACAGGTAGAGGTGGGCATTTTACAATATTCAGCCAGGCCACCGTGGGCCATCAATCCCAATGCGGCCAGCTTTTCACACAAGTTCACCTGATGTCGCTTACACCAGAAACACTCACCGCAGTAGATGAGCACATCGGGCGCGATACGGTCGCCGACTTTGAAATCGGTGACGTTTGGGCCAATCGCCACCACTTCGCCGGCAAATTCGTGCCCCAGGATCAGCGGCGCCTGCCCACCCGTCAGCGGGTTCGGCTCGTCGACAGGGATAAAAAGTGGCCCGGCGCGGTATTCCTCAAGGTCGGTGCCGCAGATGCCGCAGGCGCCGACGCGGACGACCACTTCGCCAGGACCGGGTTGGCCGGGTTCGGGGACATCCTCGACACGGATGTCATTGCGCGCATGCCAGACGGCGGCTTTCATTCTACGTTCCCCTTGACATAGTAGTAGAGTTCACCCGGCTGTAAGAATTTGTACTTCTGGCGCGGTGCGATGGTTTCCAACGCCGCCACGATCTGGGCATTGGGGATGGCATTGTTGGGGTAGAGATCGTTATGACCGGGGATGAGCACGTCCCAGCCAAAGTCGCGGGCAAGGCGGGCGGCTTCGGTGGGCAGCAAATTGCCCACAGCGCCGGCTTCTGCCTCTCGGTAGTAGTCGCGCCCGTTCACCGGCATCAAGGCCACGTCGGGCAGCGGCAGTTGCTTCAGTGTCTCGATGTAGTCGGGGTAGATGATGGTATCGCCGGCATGGTAAAAGGTGACGCCGTTCCACTCGATCAAATAGCCGAACCAGCGGTAGCCTTTGGCCTCGTCGTATTCCTTGGCATAGTGGGCGCTGGGCACAGCCGTCAGCTTCAGGCTTGTGCCGGGCAGTTCAATAGGTTCCAAAGCCGGCGGCACAATGACACGCCTCTGGGGTACATCGAGTTCCGCCAGCAAATCACGACACCAGCCGGTGGCGATGAATTTGGCTTCAGGCGAAGCCTTGGCCGCCGGCCCCACTGTGAGCGGATCAAGGTGATCCAGGTGCTCATGGGTGATCAGATAGTAGTCGGCGTTGGTAATCTCTTCCGGTAGCATAGGCGGATCATAGGCGCGGTACCACCAATCGCCAAACTGTTGACGCACCACATCCGAAAGGCAAGGATCGATATAGAGGACGCCTTCTGGTCCTTTCACGGCGACGCCGATCTGGCCAAGCCCCCAGATGGCAAGGCTATTGGGCACGATCTGCGTTCGCTGCATCTGCGCGATCAGGTCGGACATAAAAGCTCCTTGCATTGACAAGTTTCGTGCTGCATGGGTAGGCTGTTGATTTCGCAAACTGTTGAGGATGATACCGTAGCAGGGGTGAAAGTCAAGTCGATTGGCGTGGTATACTCAGGGGACTGGGGATTGGGGACTGGGGACTGGGGAAACACAAGATGATTGCCAAGGAGAGATGATGAAGGGTGTGACGCCGGATGCATTTTGGTTGGAAGGCGGGGAGGTTGGCGTGTTGATGATCCACGGTTTCACGGGATCGCCGTCGGAGTTGCGCCCTGTGGCCGAGGAATTGCACGCGCAAGGATGGACCGTCTATGCGCCGCTATTGCCAGGGCATGGTACGACGCCTGAAGCAATGAATCGATGCCGGTTTCAGAATTGGGTGGACGGCGTCAACGCTGCATTCGACGAGCTACTAAGCCGCTGTTCCTCGGTTTTTGTGGCGGGGCAGTCGATGGGCGCTTTGCTTGTCCTCGATCTGGCGGCGCGCAGGAACAACGAAATGGCCGGCGTCATTGCCTATGCGCCGGCTTTGCTGCCGACGGATCGCTTGAGTTTCCTGGTGCCGGTGATCAAACACTTTATCAAGACCATGCCCAAAGGCCCCAACGACTTTGTCGACAAAAGCGCCGTCGCCCGGCTTTGGGACTACGATGTAAATCCCGTCCCTGCGGCACATGAGTTGTTCAAACTCGCAGCACATGTCCGCAGCGAAGTTGACAGAATTCAGGCGCCGATCCTGATAATTCACAGCCACGGTGACAGGGTGATCCAACCGCGCAGCAGCCAGATTGTCTACGAGCAAGTGGCATCGCCTGCAAAAGATCTAATCTTCCTCGAAGGGTGTGGGCATGTGCTGACGTTGGATGCACGCTGGCCTCAAGTGGCACAGCACAGCATTGACTTTATCCGTCGCTGTGCAGCCAACACAAATGCAGCCAACACAAAAAACCGGTGAACAGAGAAGACCCTGTTCACCGGTTTGACGCCAGATATTGTGAGACGGCGTACACGACGCTCCGTCTGCGTGTCTGCTAACGCAAGAAGATGAAAGTCACCAGGACAAAGATCGGAATGAGCACCATCACCGACCAGCGCATGTAGCCAAAGAAGCTCGGCATCTTGACGCCGTTGGCTTCGGCAATCGCTTTGACCATAAAGTTCGGGCCATTGCCGATGTAGGTCATGGCGCCCATGAAGACGGCGCCCAGCGAGATCGAAGCCAGGATATTGACAGGGATTCCTTGGACTGCGGCCAGACTTGGGTACACTTGTTGAAGCTCTGTGGTGGACGCCTGCGCCAACGAGAAGAAGGTGAGGTAGGTAGGCGCATTGTCGAGGAACGACGAAAGTGCGCCCGTGCTCCAGAAGAACTGCCACGCATAGGTCAGGCCCAATTCCGCGCCCATTTCTTCAAGCAGCAGCAACGCCGGGATCATGGTGACAAAGATGCCAATGAAGAGGACAGCCACTTCGGTGATTGGGGCGAAGTTGAAATCCTGGAGTTCGCGGATAAGTTTCGGCGTGAAGAACCAAGAAAGCGCAGCCATTGCAATCATCACAATCTCACGCACGTAGAAGTGGGCCAGATCGCCAATATATTTCTCGTTCAAGAACGCCACAGCCAGCACCACACCAGCCAGCCACACAAAGTTGAGCAAACCGCGAATCCGCAGTGGTTGCACCTGGCGAATGTCTTTGGCCAGCGAGCCAAGTTGCTCTTTGGTGTACGCCCGTGTATCAAGCACAAAATAGATCGCCAGCAGGATGCCGGTGACGAAAGCCCACTCCTGCCACAGCGACAATGTCCACTCGAAGGGGACGCCACGCAGGTAACCGAGGAAAAGCGGCGGATCGCCCAGTGGCGTCAACAAACCACCCACGTTTGAAACCACAAAAATAAAGAAAATGGGGGTATGCAGCGTGTGTTTGCGTTCGCTGTTGGTGCGCAAAAGAGGACGAATCAACAACATGCTGGCGCCTGTCGTCCCCATAATAGAAGCCAACAGAGCACCCAACGCCAGGAAAGTTGTGTTTACCAACGGCGTTGCACGGATATCCCCTTCAACCAGGATACCGCCGGAGATCACAAAAAGTGAACCGAGCAATACGATGAAGGCAAAATATTCCTGAGCAGCGTGTTCGATGTGGCCAATCCCATTGTGGCCAATCAGGTAAATGAGCACAGGTACGCTCAAGGCAATGCTTACAATCAACTTATTTAGATTTTTGTGCCACCAATGCTCTGCAAACAGCGGAAGTGTGGCAACAGAGAGCAACATCGCCACAAAGAACCCTGTCGTCCACAAAGGCATTACAGCTACCGATGCATGCACTACGTTTCCCATAAACGCCTTCCTCCGACACAATGAATGTCAAGAATAATCCATTACAACCATTTTACCATGCAACTGCAAGCCGCTTGAGTGTACATACAATTTCCTGAGCATACACCTGTCAATTCACACAATATTTTGCTGCGAATTGTTCTAGGCAATATCGGATACATACGGCTCAATCACCAATTGTAAACAAAAAAAATCGAGACGGAACTACCCATGAGGGCTGTTCACGTCTCGATTTCGCTAGCACTTTGGTACGGTCAGGAACCGAACGGAACTATTCCGCTTCCAACTCAAGTAACTCTTCGGCGCTTTCCAAACGAGCCAGAATCCGGAAATCGTCGCCTGGGCCGTAAGCACGCACCGACACCTCGTAAATGCCCGGCGCGGTGCCGGCCTGCGCCACGATTTCAGCAGATCCTAAATTGGCGCTGCTCAACCCGTTGATCACATCGCCGGATTCGCCGTACAGATTGATAGAGAGATCGAGATCGCTTTCCTCGCCGCCCACCAACAGCACAGTCAGAATCTGGCCAGGTTCGTCCACCACCAGGCGGTAGGCAATACTGCTGTCATCGGACACGCTGCCTTCCGTTACCTCGCCGGTTACCAATTCAGGCGCCAAATCTCCTTCGGTGGCGGTGACTTCGAAGAGACCTTCGCCGTCGTAGCTGGTCACCTGGATGTAGTAGATGCCGGCAATCGGCGCCATAAAGGTCACATGCTCATCAGCCCCCAACGCAGCACTGCTCCACGGTAGATTTTGCAGGTTAAGGCCCACAGCCAGATCGAAGTCGGCCCCTTCTACTTCCGAAGTCAGATCGACTTCAACGAGCGTGCCGGCTTCGGCCACCTCAAACTCAAAGTAAACGGAACCACCAGAGGCGAGTTCGCCTTCAGCCGGTTCGCCGCTTACCAGTTGCGTTAACGCTTCGCCTTCCGTCCCCTCGGCGTAAAGCGAGAAGGGAACATCACCCTCAACATCATAGCGGGTGACAAGCACATAGTAGGTGCCGGGCAGCACACCTTCCATGTTGACATACTGAATGTCGCCGTCTTGTTCCGAGTAGAACTGCTGTGACGTGTTGTAAAGACTGTCGACGACGGTCAGGCTCAGCGGGTAGTCTTCATCGCCACCTTCGACTTCTACTGTCACGCTTTCGTAGAAGGAATCGAGGTTGAGTTCGTAGACAATCATGTCATTGCCGGCGACAAGGTTGCCTTCAAGGGACTCTTCTAAACTCAGTACCTCCGGCGCACCACTTAAGAAGACAATCACCGAGAAGTCCGAACGGCGTTCCCACGGCTCCACGGTGATCAAGTACTCGCCGCCTTCCGTCCAGAAGCCGAGCAGGTTGTTCTCGTCGCTGTAGACATAGCGGTAGCCGATATCGTCGCCTTCCGCCGAAACGGTGAAGACATCTTCGGCGATGGCGTCGATGTAGAGCAACACCTGCTGTGGGTGGCCGACATCGGGTACGGTGAGTGTGGCGTAGCGGCTTTCGCTGATGCGCTCTTCCATGTAGAGGCTGCCGGGGTAGAGGCGTCCAGGTGTGCGATCGCTGTCGCTCATGGTGCCGATCATGCCCAGCACAAACATGCCCAAGGTGCCGTCTTCGTTAGCCGTCACCTCGACATAGTTGATGCCTTCGCTCAATTCCATCTCAGTTGCATCAAGCAGCGCACCTTCAAAAATCACATTTTCTTCATCTGAAACTACGACGCTAAAGGCTTCCGCTGCTACTTCATCATCGGAAGTAAGCAAGTACAGGCCACTCTCAGGCACGTAAAACGAGTAAGATAGCACATCACCTGCAACCATATCCGCCTGCACGTACTCGCCAAGCAAAATCTCCTGTTCGTCGGTCTCTTGAGCCAGCGCAGCCGACGGCGCCAGCACTACCGCCAACGACGCAAGCACCAACACCAGCACAGCCAGGACGCGCATCCGGGTTGAACCACGCACGGTACTCATGGATGAGTTTACTCCTTGAATCTAGTTGGGAATAGCGGAAGAAGTAGAAGATAGACCCTGATCTTAGGGCAAGATCGCCCTCCAGAAATCAATCATACAGCGGAAAAACCACCCTGGCAATTGCTCAGCCGATACCAATACTGTTCACCAGGACACACCCGCCGGCAGAAAAGTACGCGCTCAGATCACCCCGCCGCTCTTGCCATCGCCATCACCCACACCTATAATCTGGGGACGTACTTAGTCAGGGACTGGGGACTGGGGATTGGCGACTGGCGATTGAGGATCGGGCGATGGAACAGAAATTGCCCGATCCCCCATCCCAGTCCCCACTCCCTAGTCCCCAATCCCCCAATCCCCAATCCCAACACATGACACAACCAACCGAAGCCTTTCAACAAGAATACAACTTCGTCATCGGCGTTGACCTGGGCACCACCAATTCCGCCGTGGCGTTTGTCGATCTGCGCGAAAACCAGCGCACCATCCGCCTCTTCGACGTGCCCCAACTGGTGGCCGCCGGCGAAGTCGAAGATCGTTCCATGCTGCCGTCATTCCTCTACCTGCCCGGCGAATATGACCTGCCTAGCGGCGCCACAGCCCTGCCCTGGGCCAGAGAGCGCGCTTACGTCGTCGGCGAGTTTGCCCGCGAACAGGGCGCCCGTGTGCCGGGGCGGCTTGTCTCTTCGGCCAAGTCGTGGCTGGCCCACGGCGGCGTAGACCGCACCGCGCCCATCCTGCCCTGGGGCGCGCGCGACGGCGCGCCGCAAGTTTCACCGGTAGAAGCAGCCAAACGCTACCTGCAACACATGCGCGAGGCGTGGAATGCAGCACATAGCCAGGACGAAACCAACCGCTTCGAGGAGCAGTTGGTCGTCCTCACGGTGCCGGCTTCGTTCGACGAAGTGGCGCGCGAACTCACGGTGCAGGCGGCGCAACAGGCCGGTTTCCGCCGCCTGGTGCTGCTCGAAGAACCGCTGGCCGCCTTCTACGCCTGGCTGGCCCAGCACGAGGAGAGCTGGCAGCAATCTATGCGCGACGGCCAACTGATCCTCGTCTGCGATGTGGGCGGCGGCACGTCGGACTTTTCGCTGCTCGGTGTGCGCAAGGGCGAAAGCGGCCTGCGCTTCGACCGGCTGGCCGTGGGCGAACACCTGCTCCTGGGCGGCGACAACATGGACATGACCCTGGGCCGTCACCTGGAGACGACGCTGATGGGCGCGCCGGGCAAGCTCGACACCGCCCGCTGGCACCAGCTCGTTTACCAATGTCGCAAGGCCAAGGAGAGGTTGCTCAATAGTACCAACCCCGCCGACCATGTGGACATCAGCATTGTCGGCGCGTCGGGGCGCAGCTTGATCGGCGGCACCGTGCGCGGCAGCCTCAGCCACCAGGAGGTGATGCGCCTGATCCTCGACGGCTTCTTCCCGTCGGTGCCGCTAGACGCCGAGCCGGAGGAAAGCCGTCGCCGCGGCCTCACCGAACTGGGGCTGCCCTACGTGCAAGATCCTGCCATCACCCGTCACCTGGCGGCTTTTTGGCGCCGTTTTCAGGATTTCCTGGCCGCCGAAAGTGGACGAGCCACGCCCTTCCCCGACTACATTCTCTTCAACGGGGGCACGCTGATCCCCGCCAGCATCCGCGAGCGGGTGCGCGCCGTCATCGGCGCGTGGTTCGCCGCCGAAGCCGGGGCGGGCTGGCAGCCCGTCGAATTGCAGAGCGCCCAATTGGAGCTGGCCGTGGCAAAGGGTGCGGCCTACTACGGGCGGGTCCGATTGGGCGAGGGGGTGCGCGTCGGCAGTGGCAGTCCACGTGCCTACTACGTGGCGGTGGAGACCGAAACGAGGCCGCAATCTGGCGAGCAGACGGCAGTCTGTCTGGTCCAACGCGGCGCGGAGGAAGGCTTTGAGGCGCGTTTGGATGAATTGAGCTTCGCCGCCTTGACGAACCAACCCGTCTCTTTTCGTGTTTTCACGTCGAGCACGCGGCTGGGGGACACTCTCGGCGATGTGGTGGCGTTGGCGCCGGACGAAGTGAGCGAGCTGCCGCCGATCCGCACGGTGCTGCGCTTCGGCAAAGGATCGGTGCAGCGGCTGCCTGTGCGCCTGGGCGTTCACCTGAGCGCCGTGGGCACGTTGGAAATCTGGTGCTACGCCCAGGAGAGCGATCACCGCTGGCAACTGGCCTTCGACGTGCGCCAGGCCGCCGACGGCGTCACCACCGACCGGGGCGAGATCCTCGATCAGGGGCTGATCGAAGCGGCGCAGGCCGAGATCGTCGATGTCTACGCCGGCAAGGGCAGCCCCGCCAAACTGCGCGACCGGTTGGAAGAATTGGTGGGCCTGCCCAAAGAACAGTGGCCGACGACGTTGATCCGTCAACTGGCGGATACGCTCATCGCGCACATGGACGCCCGCAGCCGCAGCGCCGAACACGAAGCGCGCTGGCTCAATCTGCTCGGCTACTGCCTGCGCCCCGGCTACGGCGATCCTGTAGACGAGTGGCGCATGAAACAGGTGTGGCGGCTCTTTTTGAGCGGGCCGTCGTTTGCCCGTGATGGGCAGGCGCGTCACGAGTATTGGGTGCTCTGGCGGCGGGTGGCGGGCGGCCTTTCGGCGGGGCAGCAGTCGCAGCTTTACCACCAGTTGCGCGTCTACACCCAGCCCACCGGCCAGCGCAAGACGCCCAAAGGCAATCTGCCCAAACATGTGAGCAGCGGCGAAACCGACGAAATCTGGATGGCGCTGGCCGGCTGTGAACGCATCGCCGCCGGCGACAAGGTGAACCTGGGCCGTGAGCTGCTCAACCAGGTGCAGGGGAAACCCAACGCCAAAGCGCTGTGGGCGATTAGCCGCCTGGGGGCGCGCATCCCCGTTTACGGCCCGCAGGATCGGGTGATTGCGCCGGAAGAGGCCGCCCGTTGGGTGCAGAAATTGCTGGCGATGCAGCCCAGTCCTGGCGCGGGGGCGGCGACGGCGTTGGTCCTCTTGGCGCGGCGCACAGGAGACCGCGCCCGCGATCTGGCTGAGGATGCACGCAAACAGGTCGACGCCTGGCTGGGCAACCTGCGCGAAGCTGACCACTTCCGCAACATCCTTAACGATCCCGACGCCACACTCAGCAAAGAGGAAGAAAGCTGGGTCTTCGGCGAATCGCTGCCGGTGGGGCTTGTCTTGTACAAGTAGGGGTTTGCGTGGGGAGGAAGCAGATGCGGACGCAGCGTCCGCATCTGCTTCCTCCCCACGCAAACCCCTACAGCATCTAATAAGGAGAAATCGATGATCATCGAGTGGAACGTTCACCTATTTTCGTCGGAGACGGATCGCTATCCCTTCCACCCACGGGCCAGTTATGTGCCGGATGCCTCTCACTGGGCGGCGGACCCGTTGCGCGATTACCTGGCGCACATGGACGCCCACGCCATCGACCGCGCCGTGATCGTGCATCCGGAGCCATATGGCGACGATCACCGGCTGATCCTCGATGCGCTGCGGCGGGAGCCGGATCGGCTGCGCGGCACGTCGTTGTTCTATCCACGCGATGCCGACGCCGTGGCCAAGTTGCGCGATTTGGTGGCGCAGGAGCCGCACATTGTGTCCACGCGCTTTCACGCCCACCGCGGCACCACCCACTACCTCGACAGCTTCGCCGATCCTGGTGTGGTGGCGTTGTGGGAAGCCGCCGCCGACCTGGGCTTGATTGTGGAATTGCACATTGGCCCCGATTTTGCCCGCCAGTGCGAAGATCTGATCCGCGCCCACCCGCAGACGCCGGTGCTCATTGATCACCTGGCCGAGCCGAAGATGGGCAACGCCGTCGAATACGCCGACGTCCTCGACCTGGCGCACTATGACAACGTCTACATGAAGCTCTCTGGGATTAGCCACTTCGCCGAGGACGCCCCCACCTACGAAAGCGCCCGTTCCTTCACCCGCCGCGTCGCCTGCGCCTACGGCCCCGCCCACATGGTCTGGGGCAGCGGCACACCTAAGATCGTCGACATTCACCTGGCGCACTGGTCAGAGACGGATCGAGAGAAGGTGAAGGGGGGGAATTTGAGGAAATTGGTGTGGGGGGAGGTAATGAGTAACGAGTAATGAGTAATGAGTAATTCGTAGGGTTTGTGTCGTCAGATTGGGGTTGATCCTTTGTCGAGCATGAAGCGATCCCACTTTGGCGGTACCAACTCAACGAATTACTCGTTACTCATTACTCATTACTCGTTACTCATTACTCGTTACTCATTAAGCTTGCAATCTCGTCGACGATCTCAAACGTCGACTGCGGACGGCCTAATGAGCGCGCGGTTGTGGACATTTCGGCCAGTTTGTCTTGCTCGGGGCCGAACCAGCGGCTGAGGATGGCGGCGATCTGGGCCGGGTCTTCGCTGAAGGCGCCGGCGCCGTTGTCCACCACGAAGGGGATGTTGCCTGTCTCCTGGCCGGGGATGTAGCCGCTAAGCAGAATGGGCAACCCGCTGATCATCGATTCGGCGATGGTGCCCGGCCCCGCTTTGGTGACGATGCAATCAGCCGCCGCCATCCAATCGGGCATATTGTCTACAAAACCGACGACGCGCACCGGCAGCGGCCAGTGACGACTGCTCAGGTCGGCGCGCAGTTTCGCGTTGCGCCCACAGATCACCACCAGTTGGGCGCTGCGTTCGTCGGCGGCGAGGCGCTGCGCCGAGGATTCCACGATCTTGGCCACCGGCCCCATCCCCTCGCCGCCGCCCACAATCAAAGCAGTCAAGCGATCTGGATCGAGTTGCAATTCGCAGCGCACTTCGGTCTTGTTGCGCGGGGGACGGGCAAAATCGGGGCGCACCGGCAGGCCACAGACACGTAGTTGCGCCGGTTTCAGGCCGCGCTGCAAACCGGCTTCATACGCCGCCTGTGTGGGGACAAAACAGCGATCCACCCCACGGTGAAACCAAACCGGCGTAATCGTCCCCAAATCGGTGATGACGGTGACGAAGGGCACGCCGGGCCGTTCCCGGTGCAGCACACGTTCGGGGATCTTCGACAGCAGCGGGTGCACCGAGATCACCAGATCGGGCCGATATTGGCGGAACATGCGCCGCACCGAACGGCGCACCACCCGTTCCGCCGCCGCAAGCACAGGCGCCGTGAGCGTGGGGCTTTCGCTGACAAACCAGATGAACTTCCAAAAGGCCAGCCCGCGATTCACCAACGGGCTGTAGGTGTTGGGGATGCGGTTGACGGGCCACGGCGTGTACGATTTCCACAGATCGACGATTTCCACATGGAATTGCTCACCGTAACGCCTGGCAAAGCCTGCCGCCAACGCCTGCGCACTGGCGCGGTGACCGCCGCCGGTGTCGCTCATCAGGATCAGAATGGTGGGCATGAACACCTCAGTGTTTGAGAAAGTCGATGGTGAGGTGGGCCACGTCTGCCGCGGCCAGGACGGGCGCGGCATGGTTGGCGTTGATACGAAAGTGGCCTGCGGGCACCGGTCGCGGGCAGACAGTGATTAGATCCTGGCGGCCCCAGATGTAGAGCGCCGGCACATTCACCGAGAGCAGGCTGCACCCCTCGTCGGGGAGATCGCGCAGGAGCCGCTTGAGCACGTCGACGCGCTGTGCCCCGATGTCGCGTGTCCACTCGGCAGCGCGCCGGCCCATGCGCCCGTTAAAGCCCAAGGTCGTCACCAGGCTGTAGAGCCGTGGCCCCGAAAGCGCCCATGCGCCCAAGGTGGGCAGCGTGGCGTCGATGCCTACCACCAGCCGCAACATGCGCCAGCGCCACCCCGGTATATGCAGCGGGCAGAGGAAGACGCACTTGTCCACCGCGGCGGGGAAGTGGCGCACATAGGCTTCGCCCACCCGTGTCCCCGTGGAATAGCAGAGGATCGACCAGCGTTCGATCCCCAATTCGCGGCGTAGCTCCTCTATCAGCACTGCACAGGAATTGTAGTATGATCCCGTAGGCGGCAGCGGCGGCGAAGCGCCGATGCCGGGCAGTTCCACCAAAATCAGTTGAACATGTTTTTCGAGCAAAGGGACCAAAGACTGCCAGATGTTGTAGGAAATGCCGAACCCATGCAGCAGCAGCAGTGGCTCCCCCTTCCCCACTATACGGTAGCTCAGATCTGACATAACTCTTGAAGGAAGAATGTGATGGCAGGAAAACGGATATTGATGCTGATGTCGAAGACCGGCGGCGGTCATCTGAGCCTGGCCGAAGCGCTGCGCGACCGACTCGGTGAACAGAATTACGAGATTTCGATTGTGGATCCCCAATCGCGGGCCTTTCACATCCACTACCGGCTGGTCAGCCGCCATGCGTTGTGGCTGTGGTCGGCGGAGTACACTTTTTCCGACACGCCGGCCCGCGCCATCCTGGCCCACCGGCTCTTTACACTGGCCAATCAGCGCCCGCTCATGGAACTCATTGAGCACGAACGCCCCGATCTGATTGTGTCAACCTACGCCTTCTTCTCGTATTCGGTGGAGAAGGCGCTGGCGGCGCTAGGACGCAAGATCCCGTTGGCGGTGCTCTTTGCCGATCCACGCACGTTGCACCATGCCTGGCTGACCTACAAAGGGGCCGATGCCACCTTCGCCCCCACCCCCGACACAGTGCAGGAAGCGCTGGCCGCCGGCTTCGCTCCCCAACGTGTCCACATGACGGGCTGGCCTGTGCGCGGGCAATTCTACGCCGCGGTAGACGAGGACACAAACGCCTTCCGCCATAAACTCGGCCTGCACCCCAACCGGCTGACCATCTTCCTGCAAGGCGGCGGCGAGGGGACGGCCCGATTCGCGGCCACAGTGGAAAATCTACTGCGCTTGAACCACGAGTCTTCTGCGCCGGTGATCCAGATCATCCTCGCCACAGGGACAAACACGGCGATGTTGGAGCGTTTTCAGAACGTGGCGCATTGCTACGCGCTGCCCTTCACCAAGCAGATTGCGCCCTACGTGGCCGCCGCCGACATTGTCATGGGCAAGGCCGGGCCGAACATGCTCTTTGAATCGGTGACGCTGGGCAAACCCTTCATCGCCACCACCTACATCCCCGGCCAGGAGACGCCCAACCTGGGCTTCATCCGCGATCACGGCCTGGGCTGGGTCGCCCTCACCCCGCAAGAGCAGTACACCCTGCTGCACACCCTGATCCAGCAGCCCGCCAAACTCGAAACCGTCCGCGCCAGCGTCAACGCCTACCGCCGCTGGAACACCGAAGCAACGGAGGGGATACCGGGGGTTGTGGAGAAGATGATGGGGTGACAAGGTGAAGGGGTGAGGGGGTGACAAGGTGATCGCTTGATTGGCGGGATCTCTTGTCTTTGTGATGATGGGATGATGGAAGACGGTACGTCATCATCCCATCATCCCATCATCCCATCATCATCCACACGAGATGACAAGCCATTCAAGCGATCACCTTGTCACCCCCTCACCCCCTCATCTTGTCAATACGCCCCTTTCCCCAACAGCACCTTTGGCACCGTCGTCAAGAGGATGCTGAGATCAAGGCCCAGGCTCCAGTTCTCGGCGTAGTAGATGTCGAGGAGCACCATTTCGTCGAAGGTGAGGTCGCTGCGCCCGCTGATCTGCCAAAGCCCCGTGGCGCCAGGACTCACCGAGAGCCGCTTGCGGTGCCATTCCTCGTACTGCGCCACTTCTTCGGGCAAATTCGGGCGAGGACCTACCAGGCTCATCTCGCCGCGGAAGACGTTGATCAACTGGGGCAGTTCGTCCAGGCTAAAACGGCGCAAGATACGCCCGACGCGGGTGCGGCGCGGGTCATCGCGCACTTTGAAAAGCGGACCGGTGGCCTCGTTGAGATCGGCCACTTCGCTGCGCCGTGCCTCGGCATTCGCCACCATCGAACGGAATTTATAAATGCGGAACAGTTGCCCGTTCTTGCCCACCCGCACCTGCGAGTACAGGATCGGCCCCGGCGAATCAAGCCGGATCGCCAGCGCGCAGAGCAGGGTGACAGGCAGAGTCACCACCGCGATCAGAGTCCCCAGCACCAGGTCAAGCCCCCGTTTGAGGATCAAGTTCCAGCCGGCAATCGACACCTCACGCGTGCTGATCAACGGGATGCCGTTGATCTCTTCCACCTGCATCTGATTCTTCGTCAACAGGAAAATATCGGGCACCACCTGCGCCTTGATCCCTGCCTGCTCACATTCACCGAGGATGCGCGCCACCGTGCGGTGACTCTGCCAGGGCAGGCAGATGATCACTAGATCGAGCGGATAGGTCTCGCGCACATGGGCGAAGTTGTCTACCGAGCCGAGCGCTTTGAAGCGGCCGATGTCGGTGGATCCTTTGGCAGGGTTGTCGTCGAGGAAGCCGATCAGCCGGTAGCCCAGGCCGGGCCGCGCCGCGATGGTACGCATCACCATGCGCCCCACGTCCCCTGCGCCCACGAGGACAACCCGCTGCACGCCCACGCCATGCCGGCGCAGGTAGCCGCGCGCCAGGCCAATCAAGGCGCGGCTGGCCCCCAAAAAGAGGACCACCAAAAACGCCGTGTAGAGGAAGAGCAGGCGGCTGTAGAGCATGGGGCTGAAGACGAGGTTGATGGTGATGAGGGCAAAGACGCCGATGGTGGTGGCGCTGGCGATGCGGTAAATTTCTTCGAGCCAGAGCCGTCCGCGGCGTTGCCGGTAGACGCCGGAGAAGTGAAACAGCATCAAGAGGATAGCCACCAGCGCTACACACGAGGCGATGTAGGTGGAAAAGTCCGTCTGAAAAACGGGATCGACGGCGCGGAACCACTGGAGCTGGTAGCGGATCAAGTAGGCCACCACAAAGGCAAGCACAATCAGCAGCGAATCGCTCAAACGCAGCAGATAGGGCCACCATTGAGGATTCACCCGCTGCACCAACTGGATAAACCAGTTGTCTTTGGCGGGGATGGCAATATGATCACGATTGAACGGCTTAACAGTCATTGTCGATCCAAAGGATTGGGGAGTGGCGACTGGGGACTGGAGACTGGGGATCGAAACAGCCGGTGAAATGACGCTTCTTTTGATGTGCTCACTATTTTGATGTGCTCACTATGTAGTGCGCCGGTTCACCGGTTAATCGTAATCACCAATCACAAGTCACGCATCCCATCGAATGTCAATATCTCTCGCCAACGCGCCGGTACACGTCCACCGTCTCAGCAGCGCTGCGATCCCACGAGAATTGGGCGGCGTGGACGGGTCCTCGGCGGCGTAGATCGGCGCGGACTACTTCGTCTTCAAGCAGCATACGCAGCGCGCCGACGAGATCATCCGTCTCTTCCGGGGCGAAAGTGAGGGCGGCGTCCTGGGCCACTTCTTCGATCCCCGGCGCCCGGCTACACAGGACAGGCACACCGCACGCCATCGCTTCCAGCACCGGCATGCCGAATCCTTCAAACAGGCTGGGGTAGACAAAGGCCAGCGCCGCCCGATACCAGTCGGGCAGATCCGCAGCGGGCACGTAACCAGGAAAGTGGACCTTATCGGCCAGCCCCAGCGCCTGCACCTGCTGGTAGATGGTTTCGTAGAACCATCCCTGGGCGCCGGCCAGCACCAGGGCAATCTCCTGATCTTTGGGGGCGGCCTGCGATCGCCATTTTGCGTAGGCGTCGATCAGCCGTTCCAGATTTTTACGCGGTTCCAGCGTGCCGAGGTAGAGCAGAAAACGATCGGGCAGCCCATGCGCCTGGCGAAAGGACGCCGGCGGCGCGGCTCCCAATGTAAAGCGATCGGCGACCCCATTATACACGACTTCAATCTTCTTTGCGTCTACCTCGAAGTAACGAATCAGATCGTCCGCCGTCTGCCGGCTGACGGCAATCACACGCTGCGCCCTGCGCACACTCCACGCACACAACTTGGAGAGGTACCAGCGTTTGGCCGCCGGGAAGCGTTCGGGCATGCGCACAAAACTCAGATCGTGCACCGTCACCACCCCCGGCGTCGTCGTGGCCAACGGCAGCACGTTGACCAACCCATGCACCACATCGGCGTCCATGCGCGCCAGGGCCAGCGGCAGCGCCGTCTGTTCCCACGCAATCCGCGCCAGAGGACGCTGCGCCGGCCAGCGCGTGCGCCGCACGTCGACGCCGGGGCAGACAAAGCCCGTATCGTTGGCAAAGGCCGTCACCCGCAGCCCGTCCGCGCGGCGACCCAGCGCCAGCAGCAATTCCTGGCTGTAGACGCTCACCCCGGCGCCGCGGTAAGTCTGTTCTGTGTTGATAAGTTGGGCGTCGATAGCGATGTGCATGGTTGGGGATTGGGGACTGGGGACTGGGGACTGGGGATTGGGGATTGGGCGATTCATCTCGTCGAGTTTCCCTAATCCCCAGTCCCCAATCCCCAGTCCCCAATCACCACCTCTCTGTAAACATTGACCGTCTCCACCGCGATTTGCCGCATGGTGTAGTGCGCTTCGACACGGCGGCGACCGGCGGTGGAAAGCTGGGCGCGCTGCGTGGGGTTGTCCATGAGATCTTGTAAATGACGGCGCAAGGTGGTCACATCCTCTTCGGGGAAGGTCAGCCCGGCGTCGCCGACAACGTTGGGGATCTCGCCACACGTGCTGCCGATCACCGGCACGCCACAGGACATGGCCTCGATCAGCACACGCCCGAACTGTTCCTGCCAGTTGGGGCGGCTGCGGCTGGGTAGCACAAAGGCGTCCAGCCCCTGGTAAAAGGACGGCATCGCGTGCGCCGCCAGCCGTTTGCCCAGGTCCACGCGCCCGGCAATGCCCAACGCTGCCGCCAGCGCCCGCAAAGACGCTTCCTGCGCGCCGCTGCCCACCACCGTCAACCGCCAATCGCCTGCCAACCCGGCGCAGGCGCGCAAGAGCAGATCGACGCCCTTCTCTTCGATCAAGCCGCCGGCATAGCCAATCTGAAAGGGAGAGTGCTCGCGTTTGGGGGATGGCGAAAAAATCGCCGGGTCCACCCCAAACTGGGGAATGACCCGGATCTTGCCGCCGTAGCCTTTGCGTTGCAGCACGGCGGCGGCGTCCTGGTTGCCGGCCAACGCCACAGGACAGGCTCGATAGTTGGCCGCTTCGATCCACGCGAAGGGGGGCGGGTAGCGGCGATAGAGATTCTGCCAGGTGAAAAAGAGCGTCTGCGCGCCCACAGCCTGCCCGGCCCGCACCGCCAGCCAGGTGGCAAGGTTGTACGGTTCCTCGTCCACATGCACAAGCTCAGGCCGGATCTGGCGCAACACCGCCGCCAACGTCGGGTAAAAGTGCAAATGATAGTTGCCGTTCAACGCCAGCGGGAGCACCCGCAAATCGTAGCCCTGCGTGTGCAACGTCTCTGCGGCCTGCCGTCCACGCCGATCCTGCCACGAAGGCGGAATCAGCACCGTCAGATCCACACCCTGCGCGGCGATCTCCTCGGCTTTGCGCTGATACGCGCCCACAATGAGCGCCTTGCTGATCAATACAACTCGCATCATTCCCCTCTTTTACCCTGCATTATAGATGGCCGGGAAATGTTCGGGCAAAAGCAGGGGAACGATTGAAGATTGATGATTGATGATTGATGATTGAAGATTGAAGATTGGCGGATAGTCGAGAAAGCAATCGTAAATAAAAAACGTCCCAGGCCCTGTGGGACCTGGGACATCTATGATAAACTATCCGGGCTTGCGAACCGGCCCGCCCGCAGCGAATTCGAGCGAAATCAAAGACGTTTTGGGATAACACCGGTTCACCCAGATAGATTGTTAGCTTGTTCCCTGGCGCTGATGATTTGTATTCTCCCACAACTTTGTTAACGCCATGTTGCGATAACATTAGCATTTGATTTGTTTCGCAGCCCCAAAAAGAGCAACGGGGGATGAATCGGGCAGCAGTGGGGCAGCAAGTGGTTCATCCCCCGTCTGCACAGGAAGAGCGCCGGCGGGGCCGTAAAAATACATACGCACAGGAAGTACCGAATCTGCCGTAGATTCGATGCGCAGACATTCGATGCGCAGACATTCGATGCGCAGACATTCGATGCGCAGACATTGGCAGAAGATCGGGCGGCAGTCCTGATGCAGACGCCGGAGAGTGTGGGGCAGTTCGTGGTGGAGCGTGCGGCTTGCCGCTGACGTAAAACCCGCCAGGCTACAGAAAACCTGGCGGGTTGGTATTGGCGTCTTGATTACGAGCGACGGCGTTTGTCCTGGTAGAATAGAGCTACTCAGAAATTGCTCCACAGATTTCACGGATTTAAAGGATTTCCAGAGGATTTTCTGAGTCCTTTTAATCCGTGAAATCTGTGCAGCAATCTGCGCCGCCTTCCATCCAGGAGAATTTTCGATGAAACGACGTTCTGCCCTGCTGACGTGGGTGATTCTGCCCGTGTTGCTTTTCGTCCTCGCCGCCTGTGGACAGCCCGAGCCGACGCCGGAACCGACGGCCACGCCCTTGCCGCCCACGGTCACATCTGCCCCGCCTACAGCCACGCCCGAACCAACCCTTGCGCCCACAGACACGCCCATCCCCGCGCAGACGGTGGCCCCCACCGAAGCGCCTGCAGAGGAAACAACCGGCCTGGGGCAGATCACCGTTGGTCTTAACCTCAACTTCCCGCCCTTCGCTTATCGCGGTGACGAGAATCAGTGGGAGGGCTTCGATGTGGATTTGATGAGTGCGTTGGCCGCAGCCGGTGGTTTCGAGGTCCGCTATTTGGGGATGCCCTTTGAGGGAATGTTAGAACGTGGCCTTTCGTCCAGCGAAATCGACGCCGTGATCAGCGCCATCACCGTCACCGAGCAGCGCGCCGCACTTGTCGATTTCAGCGACTCCTATTTCGACGGCAGCCAGGGGATTGGCTGTGCGCAACGACAACAGCGCCATTCAGAGTGTGGCAGATCTAACTGCCGAGACGCGGGTCGGCGTGAAAATCGCCACCACCGGGGCCGAGTATGCCGCGGCCAACTTGCCAGTACCCGCCATCCCCTACGAGGAGTCGCAGTTGCTTGTCGACGCACTGGTCAACGGCGAAGTGGACGCCGTTGTGCTCGATGCCGGCGTCCTCGCCTGGTACGCCAACACCGGCACGCCCATCACCCTGCTCGACAGCCACCCTCACCAACGAAGCCTACGCCGTCGCCGTCAACAAAGCCCGCCCCGACGTGCTCGAAGCCGTCAACGCCGCCCTGGCCCAACTCCGCGCAGATGGGACGTACGACGCCCTACTGGTCAAGTGGTTCGGGCAAGATTTCGCGGATCAACAGTAAGCACAAGCGAAAACCCGCCAGGTTACAGAAAACCTGGCGGGTTTTCGCGTGCATCGTTGTAGGCGCATGTGAGAATATCGCTGTCACCAGGATCGCGTTCCCAATCCCCAGTCCAAATGACATCGTGACCTGCTTCGCTGAGTGTTGATTTCGCGCCACCCCAAACACAGGTATCGAGCAGTACTTTACTCGTGCAGAGTATATCACATTGGACAAGGCAGAAAGAAGAAGATCCACAGATTACACGGATTAAAAGGATTCAGAAAATCTTCTGGAAATCCTTAAAATCCGTGTAATCTGTGGATCCTCTTCTTATTTCTGCTCTTTGCGGCCTTTGCGCCTTTGCGGTGAACTTCTGCCTTACTGCAACGCGTCCAGTTTGCCGCCATCGATCTGGATCGTGGCCCCGCTCACATAGGACGCCGCCTCCGACGCCAAAAAGACGACGACGTTGGCAAATTCTTCAGGCGTGCCCAGCCGCCCGGCGGGGATGCTGGCCTGCGATTCGGCCTTCACCTCTTCCACCGATTTGCCGCTGCGTTTGGCGGCGGCGTGATCGAGTTCGTCGATGCGCTCGGTGGCGATGCGGCCCGGCGCCACCACGTTGACGGTGACGCCGTGGGGCGTCACTTCTTTGATCATGGTGCGCACGGTGCCGAGGATGCCGGTGCGCATGGCGTTGGACAGCACCAAATTCGGGATCGGCTGCTTAATCGACGAACTGGTGATGGCGATGATGCGCCCCCAACCGGCTGCTTTCATCGGCCCCAACACAGCCTGCGACAGCCAGACGAAGCTCATCAGGTTCTGATCAAACGCCTTGTACCATTGCTCGGTGTTGACGTTCTCAAAACCGCCGGCGGGCGGCCCCCCGGCATTGTGGACGGCAATATCGACGCCGCCAAATTCTTCGATGCAGCGCTTCACCGGCGCGTTGACGCCCTCCGCGCTGCTCACGTCGGCGACGACGCCGATGACGCGCACGCCCGTCTCGGCGCGGATCTTGGCGGCGGCTTCGTCGATGTGTTCCTGACTGCGGCTGGTGATGACCAGATCACAGCCTTCACGGGCCAGGCCCAGGGCGCAGGCATAGCCCAATCCACGGCTGGCCGCCAGCACGACGGCGCGTTTCCCCTTCAGTCCAAAATCCATTAGGCACTCTCCAGCATGTTGAGTCGGGTAAGAATATCGTCAAGGTCGGCCAGTGTAAGATCGTCAACGGGCACAAACGGCTTGCGCAGCGTGGGCGAAGCGATGGCGCCCCGTTTGGCGTAGATGTGTTTGCGCAGCGCCAGATTGATCCCCTTCTGGTTCTCAAAGCGGATCAGCGGGCAATAGTGGTAGAAGGTCTCGGTGGCGCCGTCGATGTCGCCCGCCGTCCACTTGCGGTGGATTTCCACCAGGATTTCGGGGAAGGCGAAGCCGGTCATGGTGCCGGTGGCGCCGTGGCGCAGCTCTTCGAGGAACATCATGCCGCCCAGCCCGCCGAAGATGACCATGTCGGGGCAGACCTGGCGCACATAGCCCACTTTGGTGGGCGACGGTTCGTCTTCGAGCTTGAGGAAGTTGCAGATGGGCGCTTCCTCGGCGATGCGGGCGATGGTCTCCACCGTCATGGTGACGCCGGTGCTGCTGGGGTGATCCTGGACGACGATGGGGATGTTGAGGGCGTCGGCGATGGTGAGGTAGTGGCCGCGGATCGCCTCCTGGTCGGCCTTCATGAACTTGGGCGGCGCGATCATCACGGCCTGCGCCCCCAGTTCTTGGGCGCGCTTGCTGCGGATCAGACAACCTTCGGTGGTGTCGTCGTGGCTGGTGCCCACGCAGATAGAAATCCGACCGTCGTTGGCCTTGAGCACCGCCTCGATGATCTGATCACGCTCTTCTTCCAACACCTTGCTCGTCTCGCCCAGCACGCCCAGGATGGTCATGCCGTTGACGCCCTTCTCCACGTTAAAGTCGGTGAGCGTCTTCAGGCTGTGCAAATCCAACGAATAATCAGGGTGAAACGGTGTGGGTGTGATGTTATAGATGCCGGTTACGTAGCTGAAGTCTTGCATATGTGTCTCCTGGATTGGGGAAGATTTACGATTGACGATTTACGATTTCTCCGTTGAGCCTACGAATTTGTGATGGGTTTATTGGCTTGGTCAAAAATAATGACCCAAGCACTATCATTCACTAAACACGACAATCGTAAATCGTAAATCGTCAATCGTAAATCGTAAATCGTCAATCGTCAATCGTAAATCGTAAATCGTCAATCGTAAATTGTCTATCGTCAATCGTAAATTCCCATCATCGTTTTGATTCCCTGTAAAAGTTCAATTTCCGCCCTGAATCCCGTCTCCGCCACCAGTCGCCGAATGTCGAGGGGGATGCGGGTGTTGAGGGCGCTTTGGGCGATGTCGGCGGCGCTGGGATCGGCGATCCACTCGGCCTGTAAGCCGTGGGCGGCGAAGTAGGTCACCAGTTCGGCAAAGGTGGTGGGGACGCCGGTGCTGATGTTGTAGGCAGGATACCGCCATTGGGGCGCATTGAGCAACATCCAGACGGCGCGGGCCACGTCTTCGGCGTGCACCCAGTCGCGGCTGATGGTGGGGCCACAGACGCGGATGGCTTTGCCGGTGGACCATGCGGTGTAGATGCGGTTCATTAAGCTGGTGCGGCTGCGGCTGCCGCTGGTGCGTTCCAGCGGCCCGTAGACGGAAGCCAGCCGCACCGACGTCATTGGCTTGCCGCACAGGGCGGCGTAGCGGGTGGTGAGCAGTTCGCAGCTGTATTTGGTGATGGCGTAGAGGTTGTTCATCTCCAGTGGGCCATCTTCGGGCAGGGGCGAGGGCAGGCGGGCGCTGTCTACCGAGTAGACGCCGCTGCTGCTCACGTTGATCACGCGCTGCACAGAAGACACAGCAATCGCCGCATCCAGCACGTTGACCGTGCCGCCCAGGTTCACGTCCACAATGCGGGTGGGGTTGGCGGCCTCTTGCTCGTCGGTGGCGGTGATGGCCGCGGCGTGGACGATGTGCGTGATCCGCTGCTCCTCGACCACGGTGCGCACCGCAGTTCGATCCGCCAGATCCAGCCGCACGTGGATCAGGTTGCCCGCCACCGGCTGCAAAAAAGACGAGGCAAGCTCGTCCGGCGCGGCCAAATCGGCGACGACAACCGCAGTCGACGGTTGATCCGCCAGAAAGCGCACTAAGTTAATTCCCACAAAACCCAAACCGCCGGTGACAAGTATTTTCATCAGTAAGTTCCAAACAACTTTCACCGCAAATGCGCAAAGGACACAAAGAGAAGAGAGAAGAATTGATCCACGAAGGCACACGAAGATACACGAAGATACACGAAGATACACGAAGACAGAGAAAAGCAGAGAATCCGCAGATTTCACAGATTAAAAGGATTCAGAAAAATCTTCTGGAAATCCTGAAAATCCGTGCAATCTGTGGATCTTTTCTTCTCTTTGCTTTTCTGCCCTTCGTGTATCTTCGTGTGCCTTCGTGGATCAACTCTTCTCTCTTCTCTTTGCGTTCTTTGCGCCTTTGCGGTGCATCTCATGATCCTATTTGGTGTCGGGCGTAAAATTCATCCATGATGACGGTTTTGCCGGTTTCGCTGCTTTCGATGGCGGCGAAGCAGAGGCCAAGGGTGCGCAGGTGATCAAGGCCGCTGCATTCAAGTTCGCTGCCCGTGCGCACGTGGCTGATGAACGAGGTGAGCAGGGCGTCGGTGTCGTCGTAGAAGGCGGTGAAATTGGGCAGTTCGATGGGGGTGAGCGCTTCGTCTTTCATGCCGGCGTAGGCCAGATCCTCGAAGAGTTGGCGCTGCACAATGACGCCGCCGGCGCAGTCGGTGCGCCACTGGAACTGAAGCTGATCCCAGCCGCCGGTCCACGTGCCGATGTAGTTGACCTCCAGCCCGCCTTCGAGGGTGAGCAGGCAACTAACGTTGGCGTCGTGGCGGTACATGCTCCAGGACGGGTTCCACGTGCGGCACGAGACCTTTTCCACTTCGCGCCCGTAGCAGTAGCGGATCAGATCAAGGTGATGGATCGACTGTTCCAGCATCATGGGGTGCTGCATGGTGAGCGGGTATTTGTTGAGCCAGGAGAGCATGCCGTCGCGGTTGCGCAGGTAGGCGAAGAGGCCGAAGCCAGGCGCGCCCACCGTTTCCTGTGCAATCATCTCTTTGATCTTGCGGCTGACAGGCAGATAGCGGAAGTTGAGGCCGACCATAAGCGGCAACTTTGCGTCTGCGGCCATGCGCACGATCTCCACACCTTCGGCCATGTCCAGCGTCAGCGGCTTTTCGGAGAGGAGCGGTAACCCCGCGCCGAAGACCTGCCGCGCCTGCACCAAATGGCCGTCCGGCGGCGTCACCAAGAGGACGGCATCACTCGTCGTCTCGGCCAGCGCCGTAGACAGATCAGTGAAGATCGGCACATCAGGGTGCTTCTCTTGAAACATCGCCAGCCGCTCCGGACTCACGTCTACGTAGCCGCTGGGCACAACGTCGGTGCGGCGATCCATCACCTCGCTCCACATGCGCCCACGATTGCCCAGCCCAACGTGGAGGAGGCGGAAGGGGGGATTTGTTGACATATGTATTGTCCTTTGGAGGATTTACGATTGACGATTTACGATTTCTCCGTTGAGCCTACGAATTCGTTATGGGCTAATTGGCTTGGGCAAAAATAGTAGCCCAAGCACTATCACTTCCTCAACACGACAATCGTAAATCGTCAATCGTAAATCGTAAATTCTTCCCTACGCCTTCTCCGCGATAAACTTCCCCATCCGCGCAACAGCTTCTTCAATGCGCGCCAGCGGTTGCAGGTAGCTGATGCGGATGTATTTGCCGCTGGGATCGCCGAAGAGTTCACCGGGGAAGATGAGCACGCCGGTGTGGCGCAGCAGTTGTTCGCAGAATTCGGGCGCGGCCATGCCAGTGTTGCTGACGTTGGTGTAGATGTAGAACGCGCCGCCAGGATGGCCATAGGTGAGGCCCATGTCGGTGAGCGCCTGCATGAGGAAGGCGCGGCGTTCGGCGTAGGCCGCCAGCATCTCGTTGACCGGGTCCTGGGGGCCGGTGAGCGCGGCCAGGGCGGCAAACTGTGACGGCGTGCTGGTGTTGATGCTCAAGGTGTGGCGCGGCTCGGTGAGGGCGCGCACAAAAGGAGCGGGTGCGGCTACGTAGCCCACACGCCAGCCGGTCATGGCGTAGGTTTTGCTAAAGCCGTTGAAGGTGATGGTGCGCTCCTTCAGCCCCGGCAACGTGGCAATGGACAGATGCTCGGATCCTTCGTAGATGAGCTTGGCGTAGATCTCGTCGCTGAAGACGATCAGGTTGTGGCGCACAGCCAGATCGGCGATCTCTTTGATCACCTCAGGCGGGGTGACGGCGCCGGTGGGGTTGTTGGGCGTCACCAGTACCAGGATCTTGGTGCGCGGGGTGATGCGCGACTCGATCTCCTTGGGCATGAGGGCGAAATCGTCCTCTTCGTAGGTGGGGACGGGCACAGGCACGCCGCCGCACAGGATCACGGCGGTGTCGTACGAGGTGAAGCGGGGCGAGGTGATTAGCACTTCGTCGCCTGCCTCCACCAGCCCCAGCATACAGAGCATAATCGATTCCTGCACGCCCGCGGTGACCACGATTTCATCGGCGCCGTAGTCGAGTTTGTATTCCTCGCGCAGATGGGCGGCAATCGCCTGACGCAGCGGCGGCATACCGGTGGGCAGCGTGTAGTGGTGCTGATTGTCGTCGATGGCCTTTTTCGCCGCCTCGACAATATGATGCGGCGTGTGGAAATCCGGGTCACCGCGCCCCAATGCAATCACATCGGGGATCGTGCCCGCGATCTCCAACATCTTTGTGCGGAAGCCCACGTCTTCTTCGTGGATACGGGAGGCGAGTTTGGATGTTAAGAATGTTTTTGTCATTTTGGGTTCGATCCTTTGGGGAGAAATGAGTAAGGAGTAATGAGTAGTTTACAGTGAGACTCGCCAATATTGGCAATACTCGCCTTTACCCTACTCATTACTCCTTACTCATTTTCTGCTACACCATCCGTCGTCCTTCCTTAAACGTCATCGTCACCTTCGAGATGTCGTTGATGTCGGCAACAGGGTTGCCGTTGACAACGATGACGTCGGCCAGTTTGCCCGCTTCGAGGGTACCCAGCTTCTTTTCCAGTCGGTTGATGCCGGCGGCGACGCTGGTGGCGCTGCGGATGGCGTCGTAGTTGTCCTTTTTCACGCCGAGTTTGACCATGAAGGCCATCTCCGGCGCGATGACGTCGTGGCCGACGACGGGGCTGCCGGCGTCGGTGCCGAAGCCGATGACGACACCGGCGGCGGCGGCGTTGATCAACCCCTGGTAGCGCTTGGGATCGGCGACGGCGCGCTGGCGTTCTTCGATCTTCCACTCAGGGATCATATACTTGCGCGCCACCTCGGCCACACTCTGCATCACCAGCGGCGCAAAGGTGGTGACGATGGGGATCTTCTTGTCGAGCAGAAGTTGGATCGTCTCAGCGGTCATCGAGCCGCCGTGCTCCACACAGTCGACGCCGAACTTGGCGACGCGGTTGATACAGGCGTCGTAGGTGGCGTGCGCGGTGATGGGGATGCCGTTGCGGTGCGATTCGTCGATGACGGCGGCCAGTTCCTCGTCGGTGAACTCCAACGTGTCGTGGCAGGCCATGATCTTGATCAGATCGGCCCCGGCGCGCACCTGTTCACGCACGGCGCGGCGCATTTCGTCGGCGCCGCTGGCTTCGCGGCAGCACCAGTAGGTGTGGCCGCCGGTCTGGATAATAGCCTGACCGCAGATCAAGAGGCGCGGGCCAGGGAAGATTCCCTGTTCGAGCGCCTGTTTGGCGAAGATGTTGGCCGTGTTCATGCCCAGGTCGCGCACAGTGGTGACACCGGAGCGCAGGCTGATCAGCATGTTCCCCGCTGACTTGTAGGCGCTGATCTCCGGCGCATCGTCCATGGACTGGCGGGCCAGATCGTGAATACCGTCCCAGGCCAGGTGGGCGTGGCTGTTGAAAAGGCCGGGCAGGATCGTGCCGCCGGTGGTCACCGCCGAGCCGGCGCGGTCGCCCAGATCGGCGGCGCTGCCCACGGCTGTGATCTTACCCTTCTCGAACTCTACAAAGCCGTCTTCGATAATCTCATCGCCCACACAGGTGAGCACCCGTCCGCGCAGGATGACATGTTCCTGGGGCAGGTCGAAAAGCGGCTTGATGATCTTCTGATAACGCCAGGCAGGTGGTTCGGGCATGGGAATGTCTCCTTGTGAATTGGGTGATGATTGGGTTGTTGATTTGGTAATGGAATGAGTAAGGAGTAATGAGTAAGGAGTAGGTTCAAGGACGTTTTCGCCAATCATGCGAGCGCCTTCGTCTACACGATCTGCATTACTCATTACTCGTTACTCATTATTCCTACTTCCTTGCGACAAGATGCTCTACCAGCTCTTCCGCGATCGTTCGCCACGCCTCGCCAATCGGCGCGCCGGCGACATGCGGGGTGAGGAGGATCTTGTCTTCGGGCAGGCTGAAGAACGGGTGATCGGCGGGCAGCGGCTCGTAACGGAAGACGTCGAGACCGGCCCCTGCGATCTGTCCGCTTTGCAGAGCGGCGAGGAGGGCATCCTCGTCGACGAGACGGCCGCGGGCGGTGTTGACCAGATAGGCGGTGGGCTTCATCAGCGCCAGTTCGCGCGCGCCGATGTGCTTGTCGTTGCCGTCGGGGCCGTCCTGAAAGCGATGGCTGAGGCTGACAAAGTCGCTCTCGGCCAGCAGATCGTCGAGTTCACGCCATTCTACACCATAGCGGTCCTCGGCGGCGGGATCGAGCCGGGTGCGCTGTGTGTAGAGGACACGCATGCCGAAGGCGCGCAGCCGCTCGGCAATCGCCTTGCCGATGATGCCCAGGCCGACGATGCCCACCGTCTTGCGGTAGAGCGTGCCAAAGTCGGTGATGCCGATCCAGTTGTAGGTGTACTTGCGCTGGTCGGTGAAGATCGGTTCGCTGCGGTCGGGCAGCCACTCCTGGGCGCGTGTGCGGCGGGTGACAGAGACGATCTGCCGGCTGAGCATCATGATCAGCAGCACGGCGTGTTCGGCCACGCCCACCAGCGCCGTGTTGGGCAGATCGACCACGTCCACCGCGGTGGCGGCGACGGTGGCCTTGCCTGTATCCAGCCGCGCCACCAGCCGCAAGGAGGTCCCCGCGGCGGAGAGCATGGCGGCGTCTACGTCCACATTTTCGGTCAAGATCGCGGCCGCGCCCGCCGGCGCATCGGTCAACGACCAGCCGCTGGGCAGAGCAGCGCGGATGGCGTCCAACTGTTCTTTGCGAATATTGGGATCAGCGAGATAGATGGTTGTCATATCGAAATTGGGTGCTCCTTTGATAGTTGATGATGGGATGATGAGATGATGGGTGTTGACGTCCATCATCTCATCATCCCATCATCCCGTTATTTCAATCCAAGTTCCGTCAGCGCCTTGGCTGCGCCGTCGAGGTTGGTGAGCTTCATGCTGGCGTAGTTGGGCGAGAAGATGACGCCTTTGCCGCCGGCGCGGTAGGTGGCGAGCACGCTGCGGTAGACGATATCGGGCGTGCAGACGGCCTGGTCCTTGCGCGTGCGGGGGGCGTCGACGCCCAGCCCCATGTAAACGGGGACTTTGCCCTTGACGCCGCGGATGGTGTCCACACACTGGCCGTAGACGTAGGTGTCGGGGTCCATGCCGGCCTGCACCAGATCGTCCCAGGGGGCTTCGTTGAGGCCGAGGATCTTGTACATCAGCGGCGTCAGTTCCTGCGGCGTCAGATCGCGGAAGATCGACTTGTGCAGATCGGCCTGTTCTTTGTTGTAGACCAGCCCGGACTGGTGTTGGTAGGTGATGGGCTTCACCCAGTCGGCGTAGCGGGTCTGTTCTTCCCACGGCCACTGCGCCTTGCGGAAGAGGTTGAAGTGGTTGCGATTCCAGACGTTGAGGCCGAATTCCAGGTCGGCGTTGGCCCACTTGACCATGCCGTAGAGTTCGCGATCCAGGTCTTTGTTGCGTTCGAGCCAGAACTTTTCCCAGATCAGGATTTCGGGGTTGGCGAAGAGGACACGGATGAACTCGATGAGCGAACCGTCTACGAACTCGCCGCCCTTCTGCGCCTTCTGGAAATATTCCCACACTTCGAAGAAAGCTTTGCGGCACGCTTCGGGATCAATGCCCCGTTCCATGGCCTGGCGGCGGCAGTGTTCACAGAAGCAGCCGGGCGCCTGCCCCGCCACCATCTGATCCAGCGGGCTGCGCCGTTCGTTGCACCACATGAAGCCGTCAATGGCATAGGATCGGCAGTGATCTTCCACCATCGAATGCCACCAACGGCGATAGTTGGGGTTGTTGGTGCACGGTTCCGCGCCATGACGTCCGTAGAGATCCACCTCCAGGTATTGGGGCAGGTTGGGGATGTCTACATTGTTCACCGAACCGTGGCCGGCGTACTTGAAAATCGGCTCCATCAGTTCGGGCATCACCTTCATGCCGCGCGCCTTGGCCGCCGGGATCACCATTTCGAGGACGTCGGCGGCGCCGATCTCTTTGTCTTTGGCGCGGAAGTGGCGCGGCTTGATGGCGGTGTGGGCGTAGAATTCCTCGTGCGGCTGGATGTAGGCGCCGCCCTTCATGGTCAGCGGCTCGGGCACGCCGTGATCAGGCCAGCCGTCCAAATTGTACGAAATGCTGCGCCCGGCCTTCAGGCCCAGCCACGAAACCGTGCCGATCAAGAGGACGTTAACGCCCACCCGATCTTGCAGCGTCTCCAACACAGCATCCACACCCTCGTCGATAAAGCTGATAGGGCTGATCTGAATGCCGACGAATTTGCGATCTGTGGTCATGAGAGTTTTCCGTTGATTGGTGGATTGGATGGTTTTTGAAATGAGTAAGGAGTAATGAGTAGTTTACAGTGAGACACACCAATTTTGGCGAATCTCACTTTAACCCTACTCATTACTCGTTACTCATTTTCACGACTTTCCCGCTCTCGGCCGCCTCATAAATCGCCAAACAGATTTCCAACGCACGCAGGCCGTCTTCCCCGGTGATCGCCGGTTCGGTGTCTTGCTCGATGGCGGCGGCGAAGGCGGCGGCCTGGCGGGCGAAGTTGTAGTGCTGCCCCAACGCCGTGTCGGCGCTGTGGGTTTCGACGCGGATCATGACGCCGTCGTTGCTCAGTTCGGCGAAGGAGCGTGTGCGCAGGCGGGCCAGGCTGCGCGTGCCGTAGATTTCGGTCTCCCAGTGGGCGGGCTGGGCGCGGTAGACGGGCGCACACGCGATCAAGGACGCCGCTGCGCCGTTGTCGAAGGTCAACAACGCGGCGATGCTGGCTTCCACTTCGCTGTCGTCGCCCAATCCGCGCGCCTGGGCGCTGACAGAGACGACTTCGCCGCCCAGCAGCCAGCGCAGCCGATCCACGCCGTGGATGGCGCTGTACATGAGCACGCCGCCGCCGGCCATTTCTTTGCTTTCGATCCACTTCGGCAGGTGACGCCCACGCTGGCCGTTCATGGTTTCGCGCGCCATCATGGGCTGACCCACCCGCCCGCTGACGATCCACTCATGGACAGCTTGCACTTCGTCGCGGAAGCGGTGGACAAAGCTGGTGGTCAGCTTGACTTTGGCGTTGCGGCACAGATCGACAATGCGGCGGGCGTCGTCCAGGGTAGTGGCGATGGGTTTTTCCATCAACACGTGGACGCCCTGCTGCGCCGCCGCTTCGGTCGGTTCCACATGCAGGCTGTGGGGCAGACAGCAGACAAGTACATTGAGATCCAGGTCAAAGAGCCGGCGCCAGTCGTCCACCGCAGCCGCGCCGAATTTAGAGGCCAGCGCCTCGGCCCGTGGCAGCACCAGATCGGCAATACCCACCACTTTGGTCCCTTCCACATGACCGAAGCCTACGGCGTGCCGTTCGCCCGCCTGCCCTGCGCCGATGATGCCGATATTGAGGGTCATAGATCATTCCTCCTTATTCATTTTGCCAACTTACCCTCAGCGTCTATCCACCGTGATCTCGCCTTTTTGCATCACAATCAGCGGCCTTGCCGGCTGTTCGAGCACGGTGAGATCCTGCACCGGGTCGCCTTTGACGACGATGAGGTCGGCGCAGTAGTTGGGGGAGACCTGGCCGATGACGTCGCCCAAACCAAGCGCTTCGGCGGCGATGCGGGTGGCAGACGCGAGGACGGCTTTGTTCGAGAGGCCGGCCTGGGCCAGGTGCTTCATCTCGAAGGCGAGGCTGCCGTGATAGACGTAGGGCATGCCGGCGTCGGTGCCGGCAACGACACGCACGCCGCGCCGGTGGGCGCGTTCCACCGTTTTGTACATCGCCCCGGTCGCCAGGACGTACCACTTGCGCGTGGCGGCGTCTTTGGGCGGGGCGTTGTTGGCCACACTCTGCGCTTCGGGGCTGAGGGTAGGCACCAGGAAGCGCCCACCCTCGGCAAGCTGATCGAGCAGCTCGTCGGTGAGGAAGCGCCCATGCTCGAAGCTGTCCACGCCGGCGCGGATGGCGTCCTCTACGCCGGGGCCGCCATGACAGTGGGCGGCGACCTTGCGCCCGGCATTGTGGGCCACATCGCAGATGGCCTTCATCATATCGAAGGTCAACTCAGGGCTGCATTGACGGCCCAGGGCGCGCACATATTCGCTGAGGGTGGCATTGAGCTTGATCACATCGGCGCCGTGCATCAACTGTTCCCAGGCGGCGCGGCGCGCTTGGTCGGCGCTTTCCACCACCACGCCGATAGAGGCCAACATCTCGTTGGGCATCCCAGAGCGGGCATAGCGCCGCGCGTCCATGTGGCCGCCGGGGCCGGTGATACCGTGTCCACACACCACCATGCGCGGACCGAACTGCCAGCCCTCGTTGATGGCGTCGCGCAGGGCAATGTCCACCCAATCATTGGCCCCCAGGTCGCGGATCGTGGTGATCCCCTGTTCCACCTGGCGGCGGGCGTTGCCGGCAGCCTTCAGCGCACTGGTGGCAGGCAGACGGGTAAGCGTCATCAGCCGCCAATCCTGGTTGGGATCGCCATCGTAGACGACGTGGGTGTGGGCGTCGATGAGGCCGGGCATCACCGTGTAGCCGCTCATGTCGAGCACGGGCGCATCGGGCCGTTCGCCGAACTGCGCCCAATCGTCCACAGCCACGATGACATCGTCATCAAGCAGAATGCCCTGATTGTACAACACCCGATCGTCGGCGTCCGCGGTGATGACGGTGCCGGCGTGGATCAAAGTGGGTGGCATGGAAGCTCCTTCAATTTACGATTGACGATTGACGATTTACGATTGTCGTGTTGAGACGTTGGTTCTGCTGCTTGCAACAGTCCGTACGGGTTTGCGTGGGGCGGAAGCGAATTTCGCTTCATTGGCGAGCACGTCCTCCGCCCCACGCAAACCCCTACATGACCTGTATAGTTACAATCGTCAATCGGAAATCGTTCCGTATTCATCGATCAGCCGCGCCACACACTCTGCCCCGCGCAGATAGGTCTCCACTTCGATGTATTCGTTGGGGGCGTGGAGACGATCTTCGGTGGGGCCGAAGCCGCTGTAGGCCTGGTCCTGGATGCCGAGGAGCTGGGCGAAGAGCGGTTCGGGGCCACAGCCGGGATAGGTGGGCTGTTTAGCCGGTTCCACCCCAAACGCGCCGCGGATGGCGTTGGCCAGCGAATGGGCCACCGGGCTTTCCAGCGAGCAGCGGAACCAGTCGGACTTGGAGACCATTTCCACGCTGAAGTCGCCGTAGCCGCGGCGCACAAGATGTTCGCGCACCAGTTGCACAATGCGCTCCGGCTGCTGGTTGGGGACGGTGCGGAAGTCGATCTCCACCACCCCGTAATTGGGCACCACATTCTTCTGCATGGGGTAGATGTAGCCGCCCGACATGCCGGTGATTGAGCAACTCGGCGTCAAATAGAGTTTGTTCAGCGCGTCCAGCCCGTGCAGGCCGCCGAGGAACTCCGTCTGCCCGGAAAGTTGCAGCAGTTGTTTGCCGTCCCACGGCAGTTTGCGCATGGCTTCCAACTCCGTCGGCGTGGGATCGCGCACATCGTCGTAAAAATTGTCGATGGTGATGGTGCCGTCGGGGCGGCGCATGCTGTTCAGCGCCTCCACCAGCCGCCAGAGGACATTGTCCATAATCGGGGCCATCATGCCGTGGAATTCGCGGGGCCGCTGCGCTTTGATGCTGATCTTGGTTGTGCCCTTGACACCCACCACCACGCGCGGACGGCCATCGGGCCAGACGTTGTCGTCGAAGTTGGCGAGGGCGTCGGCGCGCAATTTATCGGCATTGGCGCGCATGACCGGGGCGAGGTTGGGGCTGGCGATCTCCTCTTCGCCCTCAATGAAAAAGATCACGCTGCACGGGAGCGGCGTGCCGGTGGCCAGGTAGGCACGCACACCTTCCAGCGCCGCCATCACCGCGCCTTTGTCGTCCACGGCGCCGCGCCCGTAGAGTTTGCCGTCTTCGATCACGGCGCCCCACGGGTCATGGATCCAGACTTCGTTGGCGGGCTGTACGTCGTAGTGGCCGTAAATCAGAAGTGTGCGGTCACTCGTCCCCTGAATGCGGCTGTAGAGCGCCGGGAAGCCTGCCGTCTCCCACCACTCCACCGTCATGCCAAAGGATTCCATCTGCCGCGCCAGCAATTGGGCGCACTCCAGCATGCCCCGATTTTCGGTGGCCACACTGGGCTGGCGCAGCAGCGTGCGCAGATCCTCGATCAATTCACTGCGGTGGTTGTGCAGAAAATCAATGACAGTCTGGTGCATTGGTTAGTCTCCCATTCTTGGATCGAGCGCGTCGCGTAGCCCGTCGCCCAACATGTTGATGGCAAAGACGGTGACCATGATCATCAGGCCCGGAAAGGTGGAGATCCACCAGGCCTGACGCATGTGGCTGCGTCCTTGGTTGAGAATGAGTCCCCATTCAGGCGTGGGCGGCTGTGCCCCCAGCCCTAAATAGCCCAACGATGCCGCCGAAATAATCGACGTGCCGATGCTCACCGTGCTCAGCACAATAATCGGGGCGAGGATGTTGGGCAAAATGTGGCGCAGTAGGATGCGCGGCGTGCGCGCGCCCACACTCTGCGCCGCCAGCACGTAGATTTCCTCTTTGTTGGCCAGCACCGTGCTGCGCACCAGCCGGGTGTAGGTGGGAATGTAGGCGATGCCCACCGCAATCATCACGTTGGTGAGGCTGCTGCCCAACGTGGCCACAATCGCCAGCGCCAACATGATGCCGGGGAAGGCAAGCATGGCGTCGATAAAGCGCATGATAATGCGATCCCACCAGCCGCCATAATAGCCGGAGATCAGACCCATCAATGTGCCGATGAAAAGCCCAATCACCACCGAAATGATGCCGATGCGCAAGGATAGCTGCGCCCCGTAGAGGACACGGCTGAAGAGATCGCGGCCAAACTGATCTGTACCCATCAGGTGCGGGATGCCGGGTGCGGTAAACGGCGGCCCTGCACGCATCGCCACGGGATCAAAGGGCGCGATCTGCTCGGCAAAGAGGGCCAACAGCGCCATCACCGTAATGGCGATGCTGCCAATGATGGCGCTGGGGCTTCGCCGCAGCCGGCGCAGCACCTGGGTATAGTAGTTGCGTGGCTTGCTGCGGGCAAAGGCATCCTGGGCAAGCCGGCGGTTCATGGTTGCGCTGTCATTCACAGAGATCACCCACGATCAACGCTCCCGAATCCGTGGATCGAGAAGGGAATAGGTCACATCCACAATCAAGTTGACCAGAATGTAGCACACGGCAATAAAGAGCACCGTCCCCTGCACCACCCGAAAATCCTTGAAGAGGATGGCGTTAAGCGTCAAGGTGCCCAAGCCCTGCCGGGCGAAAATGGTCTCCACGATCACAGTGCCGCCCAACAGGTTGCCAATCTGCAAACCGATGATGGTGACCACCGGGATCAGCGCGTTGCGAAAGACATGGCGCAAAAAGACGACCCGCTTCGGCAGCCCTTTGGCGTTGGCTGTGCGCACATAGTCCTGGCGCAGCACTTCGAGGACGCCGGAACGCACCAGCCGGCTCGTCAACCCGGCGTAGGTGATGCCCAACGCCGTCGCCGGCAGGATCAACCGCTCGAAGCCGCCCTGCCCGGTGGCCGGAAACCAGCCCAGTCGCACAGAGAAAAAGAAGATCAACATGAGCGACGACCAGAAGATCGGCATCGAAATGCCTGCCAGCCCCAACATCATGCTCGTGGTATCCACCCAGGTGTTGTGACGGACGGCGGCGATGAAGCCCAACGTACAGCCCGCGATGATGGCGATCAGCATCGAGGCAAAGGTCAGTTCCAGGGTGGCCGGCAACTGCTGCAAGATCATGTCGATGACCAGTTGATTGGTCCGCACAGAGCGCCCCCAATCCCCCTGCAACACATTGCCGATAAAGTTTAGATATTGGATGTGGGCAGGCTGATCCAGCCCCAGTTCGGCGCGCAGCCTGGCCACCGCTTCTGCAGACGCGCCTGTCTCCACCAACATCAAGGTAGCCGGGTCTCCAGGCAGCAGGTAGAGGATGCTGAAGACCATCACCGAGACGAGGAAGAGCGTCGGGATTGAGATCAAAATGCGGTCGAGCAGATATCTCAGCATAAGGGTTTGGTTGCTGAGAGGCGCCGAATCGGCGCCTCCCAGCCCAGAATCATGTTACTTCGTCACGTAGACATCGTAGAACGGAACGTCGATGACGCCGGCCCAGGAGGCAGGCAGGTTGTGCACGACATCGCCGTTGTAGGCCACATAGCTCAGGCGGGGCTGCACGGGGATGCTCAACGCTTCGTCCATGATCATGCGCTGCGCTTCGGTGTAGATCTCGCAGCGCGCCGCCGGATCGCTGACCACGTCGCCCTCATCTAGCAGTGCGTCAAGTTCGGGGAAGGCCTGGTGTGTGAAGTTCCAGCCCTTGTCCGGCCCGGCGTTACGCGAATGGTAGAGCGTGGAGAGGATGTTGGCGTCGTTGGCGCCGAAGCTGCGCCAGATCACGTCGAAGTCGGCGCCCTGGGCGCGGGCCACCTGAATGCCGGCGCTGGCCAGCAGTTCGGTCTCGGCCTGGATGCCCACCTGCGCCCACTGGCTGATCATCACTTCGTTCATCTCCGAAGCGTTGCCCAGATCCACGGCGGTGATGGTGATGGTCAGCGGCTCGCCGTCCTTTTCGCGGATGCCGGTGGCTTCGTTGAGCACCCAGCCGGCCTCGTCGAGGAGTTCCGCCGCCCGTTCAGGATTGTAGCGGTACATGTCGTAGGCTTCTTGATCGAAGCAGGGCGTGGTGGGGCTGAAGACGCTGTGGATCGTCGGCCCGTTGCCCTGGAAGACCAGATCGCGGATCTCTTCCTGGTTGGTGGCGTAGATCAGCGCCTGGCGCACCAGTTTGTCGTCTAGCGGGGCGCGGGAGGCATTGGGGACGTAGTGAATACCGGGGCCGGCCAGTTCCTCTTCGACGATGGTCCAGGTGCCGGCGTCCTTGAGCATGTTGAGCGCCGAAGCGGGCACATCCTTGATGGCGTCCACTTCGCCGGTCTCCAACGCAGCCACACGGGTTGAATCATCGGGAATGAAGCGGATCACCACCCGATCCAGGTAGGCGCGTCCTTCGTGCTCGAAGGTAGCCGGCGCCCAGTTGTAGTCGGGGTTGACCACGAAGCTGACATGGCTCTGCGCCACATACTCCTCGAACTTGAACGGTCCGCTACACACCGGCATCCAGTTGAAGTCCGCCGGATCAGCGGCGGCGGCGGCGGTGGGCGAGACCATGCCGATCCACGAAGCAAAGACATTCATGAAGGCGGCGTGCGGCCGTGAGAAGTTGACCTGCACGCTGTACTCATCCAGCACTTCCGCCGACTCGAACGGCCCCAGATAGGAGACAGCCAGGCGCGAGGCCAGTTCGGGCGAGGCGACGCGTTCCAGGTTGAACTTCACCGCTTCGGCGTTGAAAGGCGTGCCGTCGTGGAAGGTTACATCGTCGCGCAGGTTGAAGGTGTAGGTGAGGCCATCTTCGGAAATCTCCCAATCGGTGGCCAGGTGGGGCATAAACTCGCCGTCCGATGTTTTGGCGACGAGGGTGTCACAGATGTTGCGGTTGATGAGGAAGGCGTTGGCGTAGGCGGCCAGATGAGCATCGACGCCGTCCGGTTCCGTGGAGACGACAAAGGTCAACTCGCCGCCGTAGACGGGTTCGCCGGCGGCTGTCTCCGCCGCTGCTTCGCTGCCGCTTTCGCCGGCGGCAGGCGCCGGTGCAGGTGCGGCGCAGGCCGAAACCAGCAGCATGGCAATTAAAACGAATGCTACTCCGAATTGCTTCCAGGCAATTGAACGAGCCATCGTTGATATTTCTCCTTGGTGTTTATCCGTGAATCACAGGACGACACTGCGAACGACATCGACGAGCCATTTCGTTTAAGCCAGGGCATCGTGAAGCCACGACATCGCTGCATGAGGGGTAGCATTTACATTTTCCAGGCGCCTCCTTTTTTGGGGATTGGGGACTGGGTTGTACAGCTTATGTAGGGGCATGCGTGGGGCGGAAGGAAAGCTGGCCAAGGAGGCGACATTTGCTTCCGCCCCACGCATGCCCTCACAGCGCATCGCCATTCTGATCCCCAGTCCCCAATCCCCAGTCCCCAATCCCCAGTCCCCAATCCCCAATCCCCAATCACAACCCAATGGTTAACCGCTCAAGATCACGCGGATAGTAAGTAAGCACTTCGTGGCCGTCCTCCGTCACCAGGACGGTGTCGGAATGGCGGAAGCCGCCGACGCCGGGGACGTAGAGGCCCGGCTCGACGCTGAAGACCATCCCCGGCGCCAGGATGGTCCGATCCCCGCGATCGAGGAAGGGCGCTTCGTGGATCTCCATGCCCAGGCCGTGGCCGGTGTGGTGACGCACGTAGGGCAGCAGATCGTTGGCGGCCCAGTAGTCGTAGACGGCTTGATCCACATCGGCGCAACACCGTCCTGGTTGGATGGCGGCAATGCCGATCTCCTGTGCCCGGCACATGTGATCAAAGTAGAAGCGCTGCTCGTCGTCGGCCTCGCCCACGATCAAGGTGCGCTCCAATTCGGCGTGATAGCCTGCCATCTTGGCCGTCGACCAGGTGATGATCATATCGCCCACCTGGATCGGGCGCGACGTCCCCATTGGGTGGGGGAAAGCAGTCTCCGGCCCAGCTTTGAAGCCCACATGAATCGGCGTGACGCCCCAATCGTGGTTGCGGTAGGCGTCGCCCAACTCGGCGAACATGGCCGCCGTCGCCGCCTGAGATGCCTGTTGGCCGATCTCAATCTCGGTGCGCCCGGTGACAATCGCAGCCTGCAAAATTTCATGGGCCAGATTGCCCCAATGGGCGCTGCGCCGCAGCAGTTGGATGATCTCGGCGCTCTTGCGGCTGCGCAGTTCGGCGAGGAAATCAGCGGCGTCAGCCACCTGGGGCAAATCAAACAATTCGGCCAGTGTTGGTCCTCGGTAGCCCCACACCGGCGGATAACCGGCCTGATCCGCCGCCAATTTCGCCGGTTCAATGCCAAAACAGGCAATTAAATCGGCCAGGAAACGCATAGGATGGCGCAGCCCCGGGTATTCGGGGTAGACAACCACCTCGTTGATCAGAGGCAACTCGCGCACAGGATCGCCTTCCAACTTGGGCACCAGCATGCCCTGCTGCCCCTGCGCGCCGATGACCAAGGCCACCGGGCGTTCCGTCTGCTGGAAGTGATAGCCCACCAAATAGGCGATCATCACCTGGTTGAAGACGCACAGACCGTCCAATCTCTGGCGACGCAACCAGTCACGCACGGCGTCAAGGCGGTTTTGGCGCTCTTGCAGCGAAATCTCGATGGGTGAACCAGGGATGGTTGTCATTTCAGCCAGCGCCTCTTTGCAGCACGCCGCCTTTGTAAACCTGCACAATCTGCTCAGGACGGGCCAGAATGCCAATCTCGGCCAGCGGATCACCATCCACAACCACAAAATCGGCCAATTTGCCCGGCTCCAGCGTCCCCAACACATGGGCTTGACCGATGGCGGCGGCGGCGGCGCCGGTGGCCGCCGTCAACGCCTGCATGGGTGACATGCCCGTTTCCACCAGCAGCAGCAACTCCGCAGCACTCTCACCATGACGGCAGTTGGCGTAGCCCGCATCGGTGCCCAGTGCAATCTTGACCCCGGCGCGCAGCGCCTGCGCCATGCCACGCCGCTTGGCCTGCCAGTTCTCCTCGAAAAAGCCGTACTGTCTGTCGGTGAGTCCCGAAGCATGCGCGCCGACGGCGACGGTGTTGTAGGTAGCGGTGAGCGTCGGCACCAGGAAAGCATCGCTGGCGGCGAGGAAGTCGGCATCCTCCGCGGAGAGATCCTGAATGTGCTCAATCGTGCGCACACCGGCGCGCACCGCATCGCGCATGGGCGCGGAGCCACCGTCACTGTGCGCCGCCACGTGAACGCCGGCCCACTCGGCCACTTCCACGGCGGCCTGAATCTCGGCAAAGCTCATCTCCTGATGGGTGATCGCTTCGGTGGTGTACGAATTGCGTCTGCGCCCATCAACAGCGATTTTGATCAGATCGGCGCCCATCTTGATTTGATAGCGCGCCGCTTCCCGTACACCTGCCGGTGAATCGCCGATGCCGGTGCGACCGGGCATGTCCACACCGGGGATGTGCACGATGCGGTCAAAATGGCCGCCGGTGCTGGTCAACGGCACACCGCAAACAAAGAGGCGTGGACCGGGGAAGATCCCGGCGTTGATGGCATCGCGCACGGCCACGTCGATATAATCGCGGCTGCCCAAATCGCGCAGCGTGGTGAAGCCGCTATAGAGCGCCGCCTGCGCCCGCTTCAGCGCCTTGAGCGTGGTCGCGCCGATCAACTCTTCGTAGTAGATGGCGCTCCACGCCGCCCGCCCCGGATCCCCCGCCGCCATGATGTGTGTATGCGCATCAATCAGCCCTGGGATGACGGTGTAGGCCCTCAGGTCCACACACCCCAGCGCAGGATCGACCGTCGCCGCGTCGTCCAGCGCCACAATGCGCTCGCCCTCCACGCTCAGCACCACATTGCGCCGCGGCGGTGAACCATCGCCAATAATCAATTGTCCAATCCGGTAATGCTGGACGGTGCTCATCGTTGATTCCTCGATGTTCTTTCAGCGGATACAGATAAGGAGTAAGGAGTAATGAGTAAGGGACACAAGACTGTTTCTTTACTACTCTGTAAACTAAGTTTGTTGATAGTTTGTGTTGTCCGGATTGACACGTTGGTAGTGAGAACTCATCTTGTGTCTGGCATCAGAAACAGAAAACTGCCAATCAATCTGAATGCGTTGGGCATCGCGTTGTTCGACAATGGCAAGCACTTCTGTCCGTAACAACTCAAGCGTCGGAATGCGTCGATTCAGACATTGCCGTGAAATCGCCGAAAACTCAATCTCAATCATGTTGAGCCAACTGGCGGACTTGGGCGTGTAGTAGAAGTCAAACTTCTGAGCCAGTGCAAAGGCCTGCTGCGCCGGCAAATGGTGGTAAAAAGACGCCGCCGAATGTGTATTTAGATTGTCCTGCACGAGTCGAATCGTCTGTGCCTCCGGCCAGCGAGCGGCAATTGCCTGACAGAAGTGGGTGTACTCCACCATGGTGCGTTGTGGATAGACCTCAGCGAGACGCTTTCCCGTCAACGGTTCGATGGCTGCAAGCAAAGCACAGGAACCATGCTTGATGTAGGCGTAGTGTTCCTTGCGCACACGACCCGATTGAGGCGGTATCGGTTGGAGTGCATCGCCGATCAAGAAGCAAGGTCGCTCGTCAAAGCAGATGACTGGATGCAGTGGGTCATATGGCTGTGCATAAAGCCAGAGCAGACGTTCCATCTGCGCCAAGAAACGAGCATCCACTTTGCTAATGCACCAGCTTTTCTTCAGGTGTGGCTTGAGTTCGTTTTTTTGAGAATCTTACCCACCTCAGTGTGTGAGATACGCTCACAGTAACCGAGTTCAACCACCTTGTCTGCCAGCAAGCGTAGGCTCCACTGACTGTGACCTGTTGGCGGTTTGCTACATGCCAGGGCTGTGATTTTCGCTCGCTGTTCTCCCGTAATCTGGGGTGGTCGGCCTGGGCGAGCCGCATCTTCGAGACAAGCTAGACCTCTTTGCTTGTAGTTGTCTCTCAATGTGCTCATGGTCTGAATCGACACGCTGGTCGTTTCCGCTACGGCCGTCAGTGTCTTCCCACGGTCTAGTTCCAGTAGTCCTATGGCTCGCCGGTAGACTGTCGCTGATGACTTACCTTTTTTCACCAATGCCTCTAGGGCATCGCGTTCCTCTTGTGTCAGTTGTATGTGTGGTTGTCTCATATCTTGAGCATGCACCATCCTCAAGATATTTTCAAACCTTTTCGTTTACAGAGTATTTACTCTTTACTCATTACTCTTTACTCATTATCCCTACACCACATGCCACTCATATTGATAATCCCCCATGCGCACGCCACCCTCTGCCGTCACCAGGAAATTGTCTTGCACGTAGACGCCCCATTTGTCGTCGTCCACGAGCAGGCCGGGGTGGATGTTCATCACCATGTTTTCTTTGAAGGCGTCGGTGGAGTCGATTAGCCCCATGGGCGGGCGAATGACGTTGATGCCGATGGCGTGGCCGTCCCAAATCCCCCGCCCGGTGACATTCCAGCCCTCGGCGCGGAAGGTCTCTTCGACGATGCGGGTGATGTCGCCGCCTACGTGGCCCGGCTTGAGGATCTGCCGCACACCTTCCATTGCCTTGAGCGACGTTTCGAAGTAGCGACGTGCCCGCACCGGCGGCTCTTTGAACGAGTAGATCCCGGCCAGCTCGATCCAATGGCCCGAAGGACCGGCAAACTCCAGCGACACCTTGACGATGTCGTCTTGGCTGAAGAGGCGATCCGATGCCGGGCGCAAATAGGACGACGCCCCCACGGTGAGGTGGGCGATGCCGTCAAGACAGCCGTTGAGGTAAAGATAGTCCACTGCTTCAACCATCACCTCTCGCTCGCGGCGGCCTGGGGCGAGGGCGGCCTTAAAACGTCCTAGCGCGGCGGCGATGGTGTTGTAGGTGAAGCGCACCTGCTCCAATTCCTCGGCGCTTTTGACAGCCATGATGTCGTCTACAGCCACGCTGGCATCCACCAACTGGGCCTGCGCCAGCCCTTTGATCAAGCGGACGGCGTCGCCGTAGGTCAGCACCTGATCCATACCCACCACGCCGATGCGCGCCGCAGCCAGCCCCAACCCCGTCACCACATTGACCACTTCGCCCACACTATCGAGGACGGAGCGCACATCGGCCACCCAACCCACATTGCGCGCCCAGTGGCCCTGCGAACCGGTGCCCATCACCAGCACAGGGTCGCCTGCCAGTGGAATCACCACAAAACATTTGCCGCCCCACAGCCGCCAATCGGTGACATAGCGAACATATCCACGTTGCAACGCCTCGGCATTGCCGGTGATGATCAACGCCGCGTAGCCGTGCTGTTCCATCATCGCCCGCAGCGCCGTATAGCGCCGCGCCCGCTCTTGTGTAGAGACCATGTGTATCCTTTCGGGGGATTGGGGACTGGGGATCAGGGACTGGGGACTGGGTGGAGAAGCAGTCGCCAATGCACAGTCTTTAGTCGCTAACCACAATCCTTTTCAGTTGACTGTTAACACAATATCATCAAAAAAAGAGAAAAATCTCTTTGTTCCTCCAACATCCGACTGTAACGAGAACATCCGGTCCCCGGTCCCCGGTCCCCGTTCCCTAGTCCCCAATCCCCAATCCCCCCACCTTCGCCAACCGCGCCACCGCCGTCTCAATCGCCGCCGGTTCGGCCAGGTACGAGATGCGCAAGAAGCCTTCGCCGCCGGGGCCGTACTGCGTGCCGGGGAAGACGAGGACGGCGGCTTCGTTAAGCGCTTTCATGGCGAAGTCGGCAGAGGTGAGGCCGGTTTTGCGCACGTCGGCGAAGGCGAAGAATGCGCCCGACGGCTGCGGATAGGGAATGCCGGCGCGGGTGAGGGCGTCGAGCAGGACACGCCGCCGCGCCGCAAAGATGCCCACGATCTCGGCGACACAATCCTGGCTGCCGGTGAGCGCCGCCAACGCCGCATGCTGGCTGGCAGTGGGCGCGCAGATGGTGAGCGTGTGGTGAACTTCTTGCATCATCGTCACCAGCGCCGCCGGGCCGGCCAGGTAGCCGACACGGAAGCCGGTCATGCTGTAGGTCTTCGAGAAACCGTTGATGATGATCGTGCGCTCGAACATCCCCGGCAAGTGGACGATGCTGGGCGCTTCGGCGCCGTCGAAGATGACCTTCTCGTAGAGTTCATCGGAAACGACGATGAGGTTGTGTTTGAGCACCAATTCGGCGATCTGCGCCAGCGTGGCCGCCGAGATCACCGCGCCGGTGGGGTTGTTAGGCGACACCAGCACCAACACCCGCGAGCGCGGCGTGATGCTCGCCTCGATGGCATCGACCTTCACCTCGAAATCATCTTCGGCGCGGGTAGGCACACGCTTCACCACGCCGCCGGCCAGCCCAATCGCCATCTCGTAGGCGGTGTAATAAGGATCGGGCAACAACACCTCGTCACCAGGATCGAGCAACGTCTGCATCACCACCGACATCGCTTCCTGTGCGCCCGCCGTGATGATGATCTCGCTGCCGGGATCGTAAGTGAGACCATTTTCTACTTTGAACTTGTGCGCAATCGCCTCGCGCAATTCGGGCATGCCCACCGGCGCCGTGTAGTTTACCCGCCGCGATTGGATCACGCGCAGCGCCGCTTCCACAATGTGGGGCGGCGTCGGCACATCGGGGTCGCCGCGGCCCAGCGAAATCAGATTGGGCACGCTGCTCGCCATGCGCACCATGCGCACAAAAGACGATTCCGCGCCGCCCTGCAACGCCTGGATTTTCTTCGACAACCGGGGTGCTGCAATGGATTGTGTCATGGGGGACCCCTTGTCTGAATTGTGAATGAACCGACAATGTGATGATTTTGGGCAGAGGCGGAAGACGATGGACGGAGGACGGAAGACGAACGTCAACCGAGTTGCAACCACGACAACAATCTTGACGTTCGTCCATCGTCTTCCGTCCTCCGTCTACACCAGCAGCCGCCGCTTCGCATTCTGCACGTGACGGATGCTGGCTTCGAGACAGGCATTGAGATCGCGACGGTGCAGGGCGTTGAGCAAAGCTCTGTGTTCTTCCAGCGCTTCTTCGAGGCGTGCCCGCTTTTTCACCGTCTGAAAACCGCCGTAGATGAGCAGTTCCGACACGTCAGACATAATCTGCACAAGGCGGCGGTTGTCGGTCCAGCGCACAATTTGCAGGTGAAGCGCCCGATCGCTCTGGAAAAAATCCCAATATTGCTGCGACTGCAACGCCGCTTCCTGGCGCTCGATGTAGCCTTGCAACACCGCCATGTCCACAGGACCGCGATCCTCGGTGAGGAGGAGACGCAGGCTGAAGGTCTCGGTACATTGTTGCACTTCGAGACATTCCCAGATCTCCTGTACGCTCATCTCCACCACCACCGAACCGCGGTTGGCGTAACGGCGCACCAGCCCCAATTCGGCCAGCCGCAGTAGACCTTCGCGGATCGGCGTGCGGCTCATGCCTGCTTCCTGGGCCAGTTGCACCTCACGCAGCACCGTACCCGGCGCGATATCGCCCGAAAAGATGCGCTGCCGCAGCCATTCGTAGGCATGCGCCCCACGCAACCTCTCCAGTTTATCGGTGGAGCCGACGTTCGCTTCGTCTTCGGTATGTTCAGTCATAGGCGAAGCAGAAAGAAAAATGAATGATGAATGGGCAGACCATGATGATTGTATACAAGTTGCATACAGATTCTACAACAAACAGAGAGAGATGCAAGTGGGGGATTGGGGACTGGGGATCGGGGACTGGGGACTGGGGACTGGGCTGAGTAAGTTGGTGGGGTGGTGGGTGTGGTTTTGTGTGTTGGGAGATGATGGAGATGATGGAGATGATGGAGATGATGGAGATGATGGAGATGATGAATTCCAGTGGCCATCATCTCATCATCTCATCATCTCATCATCTCATCATCCTTCCCCACCACAGCAACAACCCACAGCGCAAATAATCTGCCCTACCCAATCCCAAGTCCCCGATCCCCAGTCCCCAGTCCCTAATCCCCAGTCCCCATCTTCTCCGGCATACGCGCTTCGAGCCACGCCATGATTTCGGGCAGTCCTTCGCCGCTCAGCAGGTTGGCGAAGACAAAAGGACGGTCGCCGCGGGCGCGGGTGGCGTCGCGGCGCATGACTTCGATGTCGGCGCCCACGTATTGGGCGAGATCTTGTTTGGTGATGACGAGCAGGTGCGAGCGCATGATGCCGGGGCCACCTTTGCGCGGCAACTTTTCGCCCGAGGTGACGTCGATGACGTAGATTTCCACGTCCACCAGTTCGGGGCTGAAGGCGGCGGCCAGGTTGTCGCCGCCACTTTCCACGAAGACGATTTGGAGCTTGCCAGGAAAGCGCCGGTGCAGTTCGTCGATGGCCTCCAGGTTCATGGAAACGTCTTCGCGGATGGCGGCGTGTGGGCAGCCGCCGGTTTCCACGCCGATGATGCGCGCCGGTTCCAGCGCTTTCAACCGCGTCAGGATTTCGGCATCCTCACGCGTGAAAATGTCGTTGGTCACCACGCCGATCTCGTAGCGAGCGGACATGGCCTTGCACAATTTCTCGATTAACGTCGTCTTGCCCGATCCAACGGGGCCGCCGACGCCGACGCGGAGTGTGGGTGTGTGGGTGGTCATGGAAGGTCCTTTCGGAGAATTTACGATTGACGATTTACGATTTCACGTAGAGCGGATGAGTGGTAATTGGCTTCTATACATGTCAAGCTACCAATACAGAACCAGCGGCTCGACCAGACAATCGTAAATCGTCAATCGTAAATCGTAAATTGGTTATCGTAAATCGTAAATCAGCTCATAAACAGTCGTCCATCCAAATACGCGTGCTGCATGGCGCGGATGTCCAGCGCCGGGGTGAAGCTGCCGAAGTCGGCCAGGGTGCTGTTTTGGGTGATGCGGACGGCGGCTTCGATGGCGGGCCAGAGCGCTTTGATGCTTTGCAGGGCGTCGGTCTGGCCCAGCGGCACGAGACGGACGGCGGCGGAGGCCTGACCGGCGACGAAGGTGTAGGCATAGGCCGTCAGGATGTCGTCTACGTGCAGGCCGAGCGCGCCGCCGAGGACGCCGAAGACGATGGCATGGTGGCCGGCGATGTGGCCGTGCTGAATGTCGGCGTGGAGTGCATCGAGCATGAGATCGGGGCCGACCAGCGAACGTCCACTGCGCAGGAGGCGGCGGCCCACTTCTTCGCTGGCTTTGCGCTGTTCGGCGGCAGGCTTGGCGGCGCTGAGCAGTTGATCCAGATAGTGCAATCTTGGCAGATCGTGCTCGTCTCGCGCCGATATGGCTTGTTGGCAGATCAGCATGTCCGCTGTGGGCAGCCCCTGGCGCAACTGGCCCCGCAGCAAAGTGACCAACCCCGCCGCATCACGCACTCGTCCATTCTGCACATAGGTCTCCAACCCATACGAATGCGCAAACGACCCGGTGGGAAACATCGAGTCGCAGAGTTGGAGCAGGGCGAGCAGTTGAGGTGAGGCGAGTGTGTGCATGGGACAATTTACGATTGGCGATTGACGATTTACGATTGTCTGGTTGAGACCGTGAGCGTAAAATCGTCTGTTTTTGGGGTTAACACCGAAACTGACCAGAAAAGGCATCACGTCCTCTACACGACAATCGTAAATCGTCAGTAACTATACAGGTCACGTAGGGGTTTGCGTGGGGCGGAAGCAGGTGTCGTTGGATTGGCGAGCGAGCCTTCCGCCCCACGCAAACCCGTACGGCACGTGACCTGTATAGTTACAATCGTAAATCGTAAATCGTAAATCAAAAAAGGAAGTATCGTTGCGCCATCGGCAACACGTCCGCCGGTTCACAGGTGAGCAGTTCGCCGTCGACGCGCACTTCGTAGGTTTCGGGGTCGACGGTGATGTTGGGCGTAAAGGTGTTGTGGATCATGTCGGCTTTGGTGATGGTGCGGCAGTTGCGCACAGGGACGGCGATTTTGCCCAGGCCAAGCGTTTTGTGGACGCCGGCGGCGTGGCCTGCCTGGGAGAGGAAGGTGAGCGATGTGCTGCCCACAGCGCGCCCGTAGTTGCCGAACATGGGCCGCCCGATCACCGGCTGCGGCGTGGGGATCGAGGCGTTGGCGTCGCCCATAGCGGCGTAGGCGATGAAGCCGCCTTTGACAATGATCTGCGGCTTGACGCCGAAAAGGCCGGGTTCCACAGCACCAGATCGGCGACTTTGCCCGCTTCGATGGAGCCGACATAGTCGCTGAGACCGTGGGTGATGGCCGGGTTGATGGTGTATTTGGCCACGTAGCGTTTGACACGGAAATTGTCGTTGTCGCCCGTCTCTTCGGGCAGGCGACCGCGCTGGACTTTCATCTTGTGCGCCGTCTGCCAGGTGCGCAGGATCACTTCGCCGACACGGCCCATGGCCTGTGAATCCGACGCCATCATGCTCAGCGCGCCCAGATCGTGGAGAATGTCTTCGGCGGCGATGGTTTCGGGGCGGATGCGTGATTCGGCGAAGGCCAGGTCTTCGGGGATGGCCGGGTCGAGATGATGGCAGACCATGAGCATGTCGAGATGCTCGTCGATGGTGTTGACGGTGAAGGGCCGCGTCGGGTTGGTGGACGAGGGCAGCACGTAGGGCAGGCCGCAGACTTTGATGATGTCGGGGGCGTGGCCGCCGCCGGCGCCTTCGGTGTGGTAGGTGTGGATCGTGCGTCCTTTGAAGGCGGCGATGCTGTCTTCGACGAAGCCTGCTTCGTTAAGCGTGTCGGTGTGGATGGCGATCTGCACGTCGTAGGCATCGGCGACGCTGAGGGCGCAGTCGATGGCGGCGGGCGTGGTGCCCCAGTCCTCGTGCAGTTTGAGGCCGATGACCCCGGCTTCGATCTGTTCGTTAAGCGCGGCGGGCAAGGATGAATTTCCTTTGCCCAGCAGGCCGATGTTCATGGGGAAGGCTTCGATGGCCTCCAACATGCGGTAGATGTTCCAGGCGCCGGGGGTGCAGGTGGTGGCGTTGGTGCCGGTGGCGGGTCCTGTGCCGCCGCCGAGCATGGTGGTGACGCCGGAAGAGAGCGCTTCTTCGATCTGCTGCGGGCAGATAAAGTGGATGTGCGAGTCGATGCCGCCGGCGGTGACGATCATGCCTTCACCGGCCAACACTTCGGTGGCCGCGCCTACGATCATGCCGGGGGTGACGCCTTCCATGAGGTTGGGGTTGCCCGACTTGCCGATGCCGGCGATCTTGCCGTCGCGGATGCCGATGTCCGCTTTGACGATGCCCCAATGGTCGATGATCAGGGCGTTGGTGATGACAAGATCAAGCACGCCTTCGGCCCGTGTCGAGCCGGGCATCTGGCCCATGCCGTCGCGCAGCGTCTTGCCGCCGCCGAACTTGGATTCGTCGCCGTAGTGGGTAAAATCCTGCTCCACCTCGATGATCAACTCAGTGTCGGCCAGGCGCACCCTGTCGCCCACAGTGGGGCCGTAGAGATCGGCGTAGGTTCGTCTTGGAATGCGAAGTGCCATAAAACCCCCTTGGGAATTTTCGATTGACGATTGACGATTGACGATTGACGATTGACGATTGACGATTGTCTGGTTGAGATTGTGAACATAAAATCGTCTGACTTTTGGTTAACAGCGAGACTGACCAATAAAGGCATCACGTCCTCAGCACGACAATCGTCAATCGTAAATCGTCAATCGGAAATCATTTCTTGTCCAGCGATCCATCGACGCGCCCATTCAATCCGTAGACCACGCGTGCGCCTTTGAGTTCGACCAGTTCCACCTCTTTTTCGTCGCCCGGTTCAAAGCGGACGGCGACGCCGGAGGCGATGTTGAGCCGCATGCCGTAGGCGGCGTTGCGGTCAAAGTGCAGGGCGGCGTTGACCTCGTAAAAGTGGAAATGCGACCCCACCTGCACAGGACGGTCGCCGGTATTGGCCACGCTGACGGTGACCGTCTTGCGGCCCACATTGGCGAGGATGTCGCCGTCGCGGAGGAAATATTCGCCGGGGATCATGGATTGTCTCCTGGAAATGAATGTGGTGCGAAATGAGTAACGAGTAATGAGTAATTCTCGTTGAGCATCAGGTTCCCAATTGCGCAACCAGCTTACTCGACAAGACCTTACTCATTACTCCTTACTCATTATCATCTGATCGGTTGATGAATCGTCACCAACTTCGTCCCATCCGGGAAGGTGCCTTCGACCTGGATCTCGTGGATCATGTCGGCGACGCCGTCCATGACGTCCTCGCGGGTGAGGATGGTGGCGCCGTAGCTCATGAGGTCGGCCACGCTGCGCCCGTCGCGGATGCCTTCGAGCACGTCGGCGGTGATGAGGGCGACGGCTTCGGGATAGTTGAGTTTGAGACCGCGGGCTTTGCGCTCTTTGGCCAACATGCCGGCCATGTAGATCAGGAGTTTGTCTTTTTCACGCGGCGTCAGGTTCATGGAACGTCCTCACTTGCGCAGGGCGGTGGTGGGTCGGTGCAGATGATGGTTGCGCACAGCGGCGCGCAGATCCTCGAAGGCGGCGTAGATGGGCGAAAGACGCTGCGCCAGCATACGGGCGGCGATGCCGTGGCGCGCCAGCGGCGAAATCGAGCCAATCGCGCCGGGACGGGTGAATGTGTCCTGGTGCTGCGTGCAAAAAGCGGCGGCGTCGATGCCCCAAACGGTCAGATCGCCGAGCAGATACCAGCTTCCCCAGCAAGGATGCTCTTCGAGCAGACCGAGAGCGAGGGCGTTCCCCTGCTCAGGGCGGCAGCGCATGGCGTCGTAAAGGAGCAGACCGCCGTCATCGCGGGCGACGATCTTCGATTCAAAGTTGGTGAGTTCGAGCACTTCGCCACGGGCCAGCCGACCGGGCATGACAATGTCGTGCAGCAGCAGCAGCCCGCCGGGGTGGACGGTGATCTCGAATTCCTGGCGCAGATCGGATTGGGCAAAGAGGATCTGCGCGTCGGGTACGTACTCAAAGACGGCCCCAGGCTGCACGTCAATAACCGTGCGCTGTGTGGCGGGGCGGTGGGGCATGCGAAAGACCTTGGTGGCGGCCTGCGTGGTGAGCAGGGCATGGGCGCCCGCCTGAACTTCGATTTTCACATCGTACTCGTCGCCCTGCACAATGCCGCCGGTGGGGCTGAGCAGGTAGACGCAGCGCACGCCGGCTGCGTCCTCGATGGTGCGCATGATCTGCAACGGTGGCCGCCAATAGCTGTGTACCAACGCCGTGCGCGCTCCCTGGCGGGCGAAGGTCATGTGCAGCGCGCCGTGGCGACCTGTCCGCGCGGGGACGGGTGTGTCAGTCATGGTGGGCGCATCGAGGACGGTCAGCATGGTTCGGCATTATCGCGTAGATTGGGGCCAGATCCATTGGTTATGTTCCACAAAGATTGGTTGTCAATTGTGTACAAGGTGTGTACAAGAAACGGTTGAGAGAACCACCTAGTCAAACGAATCAAGAAAACGGGGCGTTGGCGATTGGGCGACAAGGTCGGCAGGTTCTGCGAGCAGAATTCGTTCGTTTTGGGCCACAGTTGTCAACTCCGGTGTAAAGCCATTCTTGGAGAATAAGGCGTAGATCACCTTCTCCCTTCGTTCTTCACCGAGTAACTTTTGAGCCTTGCGCTGCAAATCGGTCAGAATGTTCAGCCCCACCGGTTTTGTGCTCCATTTACATTCGCCAACCAGAATTGCGTTGTCGATGTCACTGACGGCGACAACATCAATTTCCTCGCGGTTGTTCCACCAACTTCCCACACGTTCAAGCAGGATCGGTAGTTTCCCCATGCGCGCCAGACGCGCTATGTAGCTTCTTGCCACTTCCTCAAAAGCATGACCGACAAACGAATCGAATACCGGCTCAATGCGTGTAGAAAAGATGGCGTCAACCAGGTCCAGATCCAGTGATCCGCGATAGGGATGGACAAAACGGAACCAGAAATTGAGGAATGGATCTTCAATCTGATAGATCCCCTTTTTGCTCTTCTCTGGTTGACGCTCTGTTGCCGGTGTCAGCCGACGCACTACCCGGAGTTGGCGCATAATCTCGATATAACGATTCGTCGTAGACGCGTCGCCAACACGGGCTGACTGGGCAATTTCGTTCAAACGCGTCTGTCCACCTGCAATTGCGCGTAGGATCGAGAAGTAATTGCGGGGTTCTCGCAGTTCTTCCATCATCAAGAGCAGTGGCTCGTCATAGAGGATGCCTTTGGGATGGAGAATGTGGGTCCTGATCCCGGTAAAGAGATCTTGTTCGCCGCGGAATAGGCTCAGATAATAGGGCATCCCCCCTAACACAGACCAGGTCTCAACTTGTTGGATAGGCGTCTGATCAGGGAAAAACAGCGAAATTGCAGGCAATTCGAGCGGCGTTAACAGTTCGCTGCCTGTGCGTCTCCCATACAGCGGAGCGCGGTAGTCGAGAATCTCGCGTTCCATCATGCCCATATAGGATCCACAAAGAACAAGGAAGACGTTGCTGCGGCTTAACTGAGCGTCCCATACTTTTGAAGAATGGAAGGGATACTTTTGTTTCCAGCAATCAGATAGGTAATCTCATCAATGACAATCACGGGCCGACCAGGTAGATGCGTGAGCGCAGAAAAGGCCGCTTCCCATGATGGAAACGTGAAATTATCTGCAACCGACCCGTGGGTGAATTGCCAGACCTGCTGCGAGAAAGTAGCAAGTTGATCCGCGTCTGAACTGAGCGTTGCCACAAAAAAAAGATTGGGCTTTGCACTGCAGAATTCGCGCAGTAACTCCGTCTTGCCGACACGCCGTCGACCGTAAAGCACAAACAGCTCCGCTTTGTCGCTGGCATATCGGTTTTCCAACCGGGCAAGCTCGTCATGGCGATTAATGAACACAATCGGCCCCCAAATCGAATCGCGATTATTATAATCATGATTATAATAATCGCGATTCGATTCAAAGCAAAATCGTAACTATATAGGTGACGTACCGTAGGGGTTTGCGTGGGGCGGAAGCAAATATCGCTTTATTGGCGAGAGGGCCTTCCGCCCCACGCAAACCCCTACAGTGCCTGTAACTTCGTCCGCTCTGCGAACTCCTGAAAGATCGTCGCAGCGAACTTGATGCCCTGAATGTAGCGATCCACGGGCATGTTTTCGTTGGGCGCGTGGAGGTTGTTTTCGGGCGCGCCGAAGCCGCTCATGACGGCAGGATGGGGCACGTGGATCATGATGGTGCCCTGCGTGCTGACGCCCATCACCAGCGGCGGCTCGCCGAAGACGCTGTCGGCGGCGGCGATGATGGATTGGCTGATGGCCTCGCGTACCGGCGTCTTGTACGGGTTGGCGCGGGCGGTGTGGGTGAGGATTTCGACGTCGTCGAAGCCGTGCTTTTCGAGGTGGGCGCGCAGTTTGACCAGTTGATCCGCCGGTTCGAGATTGGGCGGGCAGCGGAAGTCGAGCTTGGCCGACGCTTCGGCAGGGACGATGGTCTTCATGCCAGGGCCGGTGTAGCCGGCATTGAGGCCGGCGATGTTACACGACGCGCCGTAGTGGATGGCCTTGAGCAACTCCAGCGTGTCGTCGTAGGGGAAGTCGCGCGTGAGGCCGAATTGGCGGCGCAGTTCCTCGCGGTCGAAGTGTTCCAGTTCCTCGGCCAGGTGACGCAGATCGTCCTCGTCGGGGGGGATGAGGTCGTCGTACCAGCCGTCGACGAGGATGCGGCCGTTCTCGTCGAAAATCGTGCTCAGGCAGTGGACAAGCCGCCACGGCGCGCTTTTGGCCTTCATCAACTGGGCGCGTCCGCTCCAGAAGTCGATACCGTGGCTCTGCACCCGTAGTTCCACGGCGAGGATGGCCTTGATCCCCAGGTGGATTTCGGGCTTGTACGAGGTGCGGTGCACGCCGCCGTCGAGGCCCACGCTGGCGTCGCAGGCGCACAGATCCTGGTGGTTGAGCACCCACTGTTCCAGGTGTGGGCTGCCTACTTCTTCCTCGCCTTCAAAGAGGAAAGTGAGGTTCACCGGCGGCGCGCCGCGCACTGCGCGAAAAGCCTGCGCCGCCCGCACAAAGGCCAATACGCCCGATTTGTTGTCGGTGGCCCCGCGTGCGTAGATCACCCCGTCCACGATTTCGGCGCTGAAGGGGGGGACGATCCACTTGCCCAGTGGTTCGGGCGGTTGCACGTCGTAGTGGCCGTAGCAGAGCAGCCGCTTGGCGCTAGGATCGGCAGCATCCACCGTGGCGTAGACAATCGACGGCGCGTCAGGCACGGGCAGGATCTGGGTGTCGGCGAAGCCGTCGTCGATCATCTGCCGTTGCAGCAGTTCGGCGCACTCAGCCAGCCCCACCTTTTGCGCGCTGATGGACGGCTGGCGTAACAATTCCTGAAGTTCGGCGACAAGTTCGTCGCGGTGTTGGTCGATCCAGTTGTAGATGTCTTGCATGGGAGATCCCCTTTGGGGGAAGAATGATGAATGATGATTGGGTGGAGGGTGTTGGTCTTGCAATTGGGAAATGAGGCGACGAGAGTTTGCAGAACCCCTCCCCAGCCCTCCCCGCGCAAGAGATGCGGGGAGGGAGCTGTTGTCGTGTTGACAAGTTGTGCGTAGATTGGTCAAACCCAAGCAGAACTAACTTCGTCTACACGTCAACAGTCCTCCCCCCGCATCTTTTGCGCGGGGGGAGTTAGAGGGGGGTCAACACGATCCCAGTCCCTAATCCCCAGTCCCCAGTCCCCTGCCATACTCCCACATAATCGCCGCGGCGTACTTGATCCCCTTGATGTAGTGCTCGATGTCGAGGCTTTCGTTGGGGGCGTGAAGGTTGCAGTCGGGCTGGGCAAAGCCGGTGAGGACGGTGGGCATCCACACATGTTTGAGGATGGTGCCCTCGGCGCTGACGCCGTTGATCACCGGCGGCTCGCCGTAGACAGTCTCGGCGGCGGCGATGATGGCCTGGCTGATGTCCTCTTTGACGCTGATCTTGTAGGGCGGTTCGGGGATGCGCCCTTCGATGGAGACTTCGATGTGGCCGAAGCCTTGGTCTTTGAGGTGTTGGCGCAGCCGTTCGATGGCCTTTTCGGGGTTGATCAGCGGCGGCAGGCGGAAATCCATCTTGGCGCGGGCTTCGTTGGGCACGATGGTCTTGCTGCCCGGTCCTTGATAACCGGCGGTGAGACCGGCGATGTTGGCGGTGGGTTCGTAGGCGCGGGCTTTGAGCGCTTCCACGCCTTCGCGGCCCAGGGCAAATTGCTCGATGCCCCATTCCTCTTTGAGCTTGTTCATGTCGAGGCGGCGGGCGTTTTCTTCGAGCTGGGAGATTTCTTCTTCGCCCAGTTCCCAAAGACCTTCGTACCAACCGGGCACGAGGATGCGGCGGTTCTCGTCGACGATGGTGTTGAGCGCGCGCACAAGATCCCAGGCGGGCTGGGGCAGCAGCGGCGCGTTGAGGCTGTGGATGTCGGCATTGGCGCCACGGGCGATCAGTTCCACGAACATCACGCTCTTGAGGCCCAGGTCGATGTCGGGCACCATTGCGCTGGGATGGACGCCGCCGTCGAGACAGTGCATGGCGTCGGCGCGCACGAGTTCGGGGTTGGCTTCGATGAAGGGGCCGAGGTGGATCGAGCCGATCTCTTCCTCGCCTTCGGTGATGAACTTGAGGCCCACGGGCGCTTCCCCGGCGATGTGCAGCCATGCTTTGGCCGCTTTGATAAAGGCCATCACCCCCGATTTGTTGTCGGTGGTGCCGCGCCCCCACATGCGCCCGTCGCGGATGACGGCGCTGTAGGGTGGATCGATCCACTTGTCCAGCGGTTCGGGCGGCTGCACGTCGTAGTGGGCGTAGCAGAGCAGCGTCTTCTCGCTCTGTGTGCTGGGCAGGTGACCGATGACACAGGGCGGCCCGTTGGGTGTGGGGTAGGCTTGGGCAGGCAGCCCGTCCGCGTGCATGAGGCGCACCACCAGATCGGCGCATTCTTCCAGCCCGCGCCGTTGCGCGCTGACACTTTCCTGGCGCACCAGCGTCTGCAAGTCGGCAATCGCCTCGTCGCGGTGCGCGTCGATCCAGTCGAAAACGGATTGGAGTTGAGGGTGAATGGTGGACATTGTTTTTTCCTGGGTGCGGGTTGTGGATTCGGAATGAGTAAGGAGTAATGAGTAGGGTAAAAGCGAGAGCCGCCAATATTGGCGAAATTCACTGTAAACCTACTCATTACTCCTTACTCATTTTCTCTCAATCGCGATCGCTCACCAACACACTCCGCCCCACATACGCCGAGCGGTAGACGGCCAGGCCGACGGCGAGGGAGCGCAGACCGTCCTCGCCGGTGATGGAGGGGGCACGGTTTTGCTGGATGGCGTCGGCAAATTCGGCGAGTTGACGGGCGTAATGGTTGTAACCGGTGAAGCTCTGGCGGAAACTGGTGTCGGGTCCTGTGAATTCCAGGTAGTCGTCGGTGCGGATGTGCAGGAAGCCTTTGGTGCCGAAGATTTCAGTGTCCCAGTAGCGATAGTTGAGTTCGTAGGGTGGCAGATTTTCCACCAGGGTGGCGATGACGCCATTCTCGAAAGTGAGGATGGCGGTGACGCCGTTCTCGATGTTGGCGTCTTCGGAGGTTTTGCCATAGGTGTGGATACGGGCGTAGACCTCGACCACTTCGCTGTTGAGCAGCCAGCGCAACCGGTCGATGGCATGCAGGCCGGAGTACATCATCACACCGCCGCCGCTGCGGTCGCGACGCCAGACCCAGGCGGGCAGGTCATCGCTGCCGGGGACGCAGAAGCGATCCAGGATCGAGGCGGGGTGTCCCACGTCGCCGTGTTGTAACATGCGCCGCGCCACCAGGATCTCCTCGCGGAAGCGGTGGACGTAGGCCAGCATTAGCCGCACGCTTGCCTCATTGCACGCCATGAGCACACGTTCGGCGTCGGCCATGCTGGTGGCAATGGGCTTTTCGAGCAGGATGTGCAGCCCACGATGGGCGGCCATCACCGCGGCGTCTTTGTGTAGGAAGTGGGGCAGCGTCACAATCACGGCATCCACAGGGGCTTCGCGCAGCAGATCTTTGTAGTCGGCGTAGACCTGCGCGCCGAAAGGGGCAGCCGCCGCCGTGGCCGCCGCCGTATCCCCGTCGGCAATCGCCGTCAGGCAGACGTCCTGGCGCACGAGGCCGCGCAATCCACGTAAATGTCGCTGCCCCGCTACACCGAGGCCGAGAAGTCCGAGTCGAAGCATGATCGTTGAAAGTGAATTGGTTGTATGAAAGGGAGCGTCGGGTTTACGAATGAGTAAGGAGTAATGAGTAGGTCAACAGCGAGACTCGCCAATATTGGCAGCACTCGCTCTAACCTTACTCATTACTCCTTACTCCTTACTCAATCACTCTGTCGTCCGGTCCATGTTGGCTCAACCAGTTGCTCAGCCGCACGCCGCCGGTTTCCGTCACCATCATCGAGTCGATGATGCGGTAGCCGTCCACGCCGGGGCGGTAGATGCCCGGCTCGTTAGAGAAGACCATGTTGGGCGCGAGGATGGTTTCGTCGCCTTCGGAGAGCCAGGGCGCTTCGTGGCCTTCGATGCCCATGCCGTGGCCGATGCGATGGCGGATGAAGTCGCCGTAGCCCGCCTCACGCAGGACGCCCAGCGCGGCGGCGTCCACCGATTCGCACGTGGCGCCGGGGACGAGGGCGCGCACGGCAGCATCGTCGCAAGCCCAGGTCGCTTCGAGACAGCGCCGCTGATCGGCGGTGGGCTGGCCGATGACGTAGGTGCAGCCGCTTTCGGCGTGATAGCCGCCCACCTTGACGCCGATGCCCACGATCACCGTGTCACCCGGCTTGAGGGCGACGGGGCCGGGCTGTCCATGCGGCAGCGCGGCGCGGGGACCAGTGTGCACCGTCAACGCTACGGCGCCGCGGTAGAAGTTGATCAGATCATCCAATTCGGCGCGCATTTTGGCCGTGGTTTCAGATTGCACGGCGCGCACCACGTCCAATTCGGTGACGCCGCTGCGCAGGCCGTCGGCGATGGCGGCGCGGGCGACGACCTGCCCGTAGTCGGCGTACTCGGCGGCGCTGCGGATCAGCGCGATCTCGGCTTCGTCCTTCACGTAGCGCAGGCGACCGATGCCGCCGTCTACGGTCAGGGCGGGTTTGACCTCTTGCATTTTGAGGAAGGTGCTGTGGCCGGCGCCGTCGATGGCAAGGTGATCCACGCCGATCTGCTGCGCCATCCACACTTCGGCGGGCACGCGACCGGGGAACTCCCAGTAGGTTTCGATGCGACCGGCCCAGTTCTCTTCGGCGTTCTCTTTTTCGAGGTAGGGCACAAAGAGCACAGGATCACCGTCGACGGGGATGTAGAGTCCTTGCGGGCGTTCGTTGGGAATGTAGAAAAAGCCGGTGGCCCACGTCAAGTTGGCTGCGCCGAGGATCAGAATGCCGTCTAATTTGTGCGCGGCCAGGTGGCGGCGGATCTGCTCGCGGCGGGCGGTGTAGGTGGCGGCGGTGAGGCGGACCTGGCGAAGTGGTTGGGTTGTCATGTTGGGTTTCCTTGGTGATTAGAGATTGGAGATTGGAGATTGGGTGTCGTGTTGAGGGTGTGAATGGGTGTTGGGGTTGTTGTACGGTTGAGTTGGCGATTAAGGGATTAGGCGATTTGAGATCGTGTCGAGCGTCTGAAATCCCCTAATCGCCCAATCGCCAACCTGAAGCAATCAACTTGCCAATGACCCACTCACACCCTCTACAAAATCTCTAATCTCCAATCTCTAATCTCTGTTTCGCCACCCCAGCCCGTGTACAGGACGCAACAATCTCAACGGTGACGGTTTCGCCCTGGGGAATCTGCACCGTCCACTCCAGCGCTTTGGCCGATTCGGGCCAGTCGTAGAAGCGGGTGTAGCTGATCATGCGGCTGCTGCGCCCCGCCAGGTGACCGATCTCTGTGCGCGCCGAACCATTGATCACCTTGACATTGGCGCCGTTCAGGCTGACCACCACCGGCGGGGCGACTTTCATGGCGATGGCCTGCTGGCTCAGGTTCGTGGGCAGGAAGCCGGTGTTGTCCACCACGGCGCGCACGTGGACGATCCCCGGCGCGATCTGGGTGGCCTTCACGTCGCGGATGCGCAATTTGGGCGCGGCGGCGGCGTGGCGCAGGGTGAACTTGCAGTTGGTGCGCGCCATTTCCTCAAAGTAGGGGATGGGCGGCGGGTTGCGGAAGGTGTAGACACGCTTCCAGCCGCCGATCTCCACCGGCCCCAACTGGGGATGCTCGAAGGGCGTCCACGGCATGAAGCCGTCGCCGTCGAGGTATTCGTCCTGCCACTTTAGGAGCTTAAGCATCTCGTCCTCGTTGAAAGGACGCAGCGGGTAGAAGTCGTCACGTTGAATGCCGGCGGCCTTGAAAATGTCCCAAAGTTCGGTGCTGAAGGTGGGGATGCCCAGCGCGCCGAAGGTCCAATCCATGAACGAGCCGAAGCGCTTGAGGTTCTTGTCGGGCGTGAAGTCTTCGTAGACGGAGATGAGCGGGTAGCCGGTCTCGTCGATGCCCATTTGGCCGAGCGCCAGGTACATGGCCTTGTCATTGCCCAAAAAGTGCGAATCAGGATAGGTGAGCCACGGGCGCAGGATCACGCCGCTGTGGGTGTGGTAGTTGGCTGCGCCCACAATGTTGGGGTGATCGAAGATCCAGCGCACAATGCCCGCCACTTCGGGTTCGCTCATGGGATGCTCGCCGGAGCCGTATTGCTGGCTTTCGGGCGCCCAGTTGTCGGGGTAGTTGCGGTTGAGGTTGCCGTCCTGTGGGCGGGGGACGATGAACTCCCCCCCATCCCAATCCACCAGCCGTCCTTCGGGGACGATGCGGTAGTAGACGCCGCCCACCTCGTCGGGATCGCGGGGCAGCATCAGGCGCGGGTCCTTGGCACTCACCTTCCACTCGCCGGCGTCGTCGCGGATGCGCATGTCCACGATCACGCCGTCGCCGTTGACGTCGGCATAGTGCAGCCCCGGCCCGAACTGTTCTTCGCCGGGGAGATAGCGACCGTTGCCGATCCACTCGTAGAAGGGCATGGTCATAATGATCTCGGCGCCGTCGGGGTTGACACGGGGGACGAGGTAGAAGACCTGCTCGTCCATGAGCTGCGTCACCTGCGGATCTTTGCCATATTGGCTGAGCAGCGTCCACGCCGTGTAGATCACCACCGACGTGCCGCAGATTTCCTCGGCGTGCATGTTGGCGTCGATGTAGTAGCCGGGTTTTTCGTGGGCGGGTCCTGTCTTGGGGTTGTTCAGTTCCAACAGCCAGACAGTGCGCCCGCGGTGACTCTGGCCAAGGGCGTGCAGCGTCGCCATTTCGGGGTAAGCCGCCGCCAGATCATGCAATACTTCGGTCAATTGTTCGTAGGTGAGGTAATAATCGAACGAGAGGTGACGAATCTGAGACATGCGCGCGTCCTTTTCGCATTGCGGAATGGGTGTCGCCTGATGAAATGCCGACAGTATACGGGGATTGTTGTTGACTGTCAACAGAAGATTGGGGACTGGGGATTGGGGACTGGGGATTGGGGACTGGGGATTGGGGACTGGGGACTGGGGACTGGGGATTGGGGATTGGGGACTGGGGACTGGGGATTTGTTGAGAGGGTGGGGAGTTGATTGGGTTACTGGGCGAGGAGGGTGGATAGGGCAGAGCGATTGATGGCGTCGTCGAAGAGGGCGCGGATGGGGATGACGAAGTTGGAGACGGCGCTGCTGTATACTTCGCCGGTTTGGGCTTTGATGGCAAGGCTGTAGGTGGAGCCGGACAGGTGGTACTGCTCCACAGTTTCGGTGTCCGGATCGATGATCCAGTATTCAGAGACACCGTGGGCGGCGTAGTCCTCAAATTTGATGCCCCGATCATTGGCCGCGGTGGATGCCGAAAGGACTTCCACCACGAAATCCGGCGCGGGGAAACGCATTTGATCGGGGGCGAAGCCCGCGGCTGTTTCGGCATTGAAAAAGCAGATATCCGGCTCATAGTCGTTGCGAGAAAGGGAGACCATCAATTTTTCGTAGCCCACGTAGCCAAGTTGGTGGGCGTTAACATGAGCATCAAGCAAAACAAGCAAACGCTTGGTGGTGGCATTATGGCGAAGTTTGACTGGTGAATGCACGACCTTCCCTCCGTTGATGAACTCGGCTTTTTCTGATTCCAACACCGTGTCGATGAACTGTTGACGGCGCGCCGCTTCTTCTGCCACGTGTGCGCCAAGTTCTTCGGCCACCACAGGCAGTCGGGGGGAACGGAGAAGTTGCTCCAGCAGTTGGGCTTCGATTGATCCTTCTAAAGTCGAGCGTTCCAACATAGAGTCTTTTTCCTCATGGGTTTGCATGGGGCGGAAGCAGGTGTCGCCTCATTGGCGAACGAGCTTTCCGCCCCATGCAAACCCCTACAGGACCTGTACAGTTACAAGTAATTTTAGCATAAGGTAAGCTGCCCAGATCAATTGTTTTTCATCCGCCCAGATCCGCCCAGTCCGCTTCATTCGCGTTCTATTTCTGACTCGGCTACCCTCGCCAGCCCAAGGAGCGTGAAATCTCACGCGCCACCTGTTGCACCTGCTGCACCAGATCACCAAGCCGCGAAATGGTGATGCGTGTTGACGGCCCTGAAAGAATCACCGAGGCCACAGCAACGCCGCTGTGATCGTGGACGGTGGCGGCAACGCAGCGCATGCCCGACTCGTACTCTTCGTCGTCCACAGCGTAGCCACGGCGACGGATACGCTCGAATTCCACTTGCAGCGCATCGAGATCGGTGAGCGTGTTGCCGGTGAAGGAAGGCAGTGCCGCTTTACCCAATAGGGTAGACAACCTATCTGCAGGGAGGTGCGCCAACAGCACTTTACCGCCGGCATTGGCATAAGCCGGTAAGCGGGCGCCGATAGAATTTGAGGTGCGCACCGTGTTGTTCGATTCGGCCTGCGCCACATAGATGGCATCACTGCCATCCAACACGACGAGGCCGGCAGTCTCTTGGCTGGCGTCGGCCAGTTGACGTAGCAATGGAGCCGCAATCGTGGCTGTGTCCAGGCGGCGACTGGAAGCAGAGGCCAGGTTGAGCGCGCCCGCCCCCAGGTGATAGTTGCGATCCGTGGGATCCTGGCGCACATAGCCGGCTTCAACCAGTGTGTGCAGTAGACGGTGTGTGGTGCTGGGGTGGAGGTCGTTGCGGCGGCTCAGATCGCCCAGGGCAAGCCCCGCTGATGCTGAAGCCAGCGTCTCCAGCAGTTGCAGCGCTTTCATTACCGACAGCACAATGTTCGAGCGCCGCCCAGCTTTTTCGTCTTCCACCGAAGACATTTCCACCGAAGACATTTCCACCGAAGACATTTCCACCGAAGAAACTTCCATCGAAGACATTTCTACAGAAGCCATTTCTACAGAAGACATTTCTACAGAAGACATTTCTGTGGACAGCGGCGATCCGCGTTCATGCATTGAACGTCCTCCCCAACCAGCTATCGCTCACGGTGTGAGCAGCGCGGAAAATCCCACGGGATTGTCAATCAATGTAGGGGCGATTCCTATTGTACCACATTGTGGAATTTTATCTCCAATTTTTCGTGCATATTTCACAATGCGATAACGCAAACGATTCGATTTTAATCAGCCAAATGTCGACAGTTGACAAAGACCATAGGCATGGCTATAATCGCCCCATCCTTCAGCAATGCAAAGTCAGTTTTGCATTGCGAAACAGCCTATGTCCCCTTGCACGTCTTTCTGTCCTCATTTTGAGGAAATGCTTTCGCCGCATCTTGTGCCATCTTTCCGCCTTATGGCAATCATAAGCATCCGGTCTGTACTTCCATTCACTTCACAACATTTTACGGAGGAGAACGTACATGCAAGCTTTGACCAAGCCGCGCTTCTATGCGCTGCTGCTGGCTGTGATGGTGGCGTTGCTGGCGACGGCCTGTGCCGCCCCAGTTCCGGCCCCCAGCACCGGCAGCGGTGAAGATGCAGCCGCCACTGCCGAGCCGGTGGAAGAAAGCGCCGACAGCGGAGAACCCAGCCGCGTCGTTGTTGCCCAATCCGTCGACCTCGACACGATGGAACCCTACATGATCAGCTCCCGCCCAGGCTCGAACATGTACCGGCACCTCTTTGCCACGCTCTACACTAATCCTGGGACAGGTGAGTTGCTGCCCTATGCCGCCACCGGGTACACCGAAAACGAAGCGGGCAACGAACTCACCTTCACCCTCGTCGAAGGGCTGACCTGCCACGACGGCGCGCCGCTCACCGCCGATGATGTGGTCTACTCCTTCCAGCGCGCCAACGACGAGGCCAACGCCTTCACCGGTCACATCGCCGGCTACGTCATGGACGCACTGGGCTACGTCGACGTGCGCCAGGACAGCGAACTCGAAGTCACGGTGATCCTCGATAGCTACACGCCGCTGGCGATTGGTCTCATCGCCGACGTCTGGCTGCTCTGCCGTGAGAGCTACGAGGCGCTGGGTCTCGAAGGCGCCGCCACCAATATTGTTGGTTCCGGCCCCTACCGCTTTGTAGAATGGGTGAAGGACGACTACCTCCTGATGGAAAAGTGGGATGACTTCCTGCTGGCCGATCCCATCATCGACGAGATCGAGTGGAAGGTGATCCCCGAAGCGTCGACCCGCACCGCCGAGTTGATCGCCGGCAACGTGGACATCATCACCAACGTGCCGCCGGATCAGCATGCTGCCGTCGACGCCAGCGGTGAAGCAGTGGTCGAAGGTGTGGCCGGCACCCGCCGCATCTACGTCGGCTTCAACCAGCGCGACATTTTTGAAGGGGAAGGCGCCGAGGCGATCAAGCGCACCGATGTGCGCGTGGCGCTGCAATACGCCGTGGACGTGCCCACCATCTGCCAGACGCTGCTCGCCTTCGAGTGCGAACGTGCCTCCAGCATGGTCAACCCGCCCAACGACAACCCCAACCTGGAACCCTATCCTTACGATCCGGCCAAGGCTGAGGAACTGCTTGACGCCGCCGGCTATCCCCGCGGCGAGGACGGCATCCGCTTCGCCGTCCGCTTCCAGGCCGGTCAGGGACGCTACCTGAACGACGTGGCGGTGGTGCAGGCCATCACCCAATATCTTGAAGATGTGGGCATCGACATTGACCTGCAACTGATGGACTTCAACGCCGAATTCGTGCCTATGCTGCGCCAGCACGAAGTGGGGCCGCTTTATTTCGTGGGCACCGGCGGCAGCACCTGGAGCGGCATCTCAGACATGGCCGACCTTTCCAGCCCCACCGGCGCCACCAACTACACCGAGTGGGCCAACCCCGAATGGTTCAGCCGCTGGGATGAAGTCTCCACCACCCGCGACCTGGAACGCCAGCAGCAGTTGAAGAACGAGATGCTCGAAATCTTCTACAACGATCCGCCCTGGCTCCTGCTCTACTTCCAACCCGACTTCTACGGCGTGAGCACCGATCTGAACTGGGATCCACGCCGCGATGAAGTGATTGATCTGACTTCGGCAAGCACGAATTAAGAGATAGGGACTGGGGATCAGGGACTGGGGACTGGGATCGCGCAGACGACACGAGCAGGAATCACACGCTCAAACCGATCCCCAGTCCCTGATCCCCAGTCCCCCATCCCCAACCCAAGGAGAACCCAATGAAACGAAACATCCTCTTTCTGGCAGTTGCACTCTTTGTGCTTGTAGGCTGTGTGGCGCCGCAGCCGGTAGCCCCGGCGGAACCGGGCGCGGCTGCGGAAGCGACGGCGGCCCCAGCAGAAGAAGCCGCCGCCGATAGCGGCGAACCGACCCGCCTGGTTGTGGCCCAAACCGTCGATCTGGAAGGGCTGGAACCGTCGGAAGTGAACAGCCGCGCCGAGGCCAACATCTTCGGCCATATGTTCGCCACCCTCTACCGCGTCGACGTCAGCGGCGAGATCATTCCGTTCCTCGCCAACGGCTATGAATACTCGGAAGACGGCAGCGAAATCACCTTCACGCTCAACGAAGGGCTGACCTGTCACGACGGCGAGCCGCTCACCGCCGAAGACGTGGTCTACACCTTCCAACGCGCCGCCGACGACGCCAACGCATTCACCGGCAACACGGCAGGCTTCGTCCTCGACGCGCTGAACTACGTCGATGCCCGTGTGGATGGCGACCTCCAGCCCACGATTATCCTTGAAGCCTACAACCCGATTGCCCTGGGCCTGATCGGCGAAGTCTACATCCACTGCAAAGACGCCTACGAGGCGATGACGCTGGAAGAAGCCGCCCAGAACCCCATCGGCTCCGGCCCCTACCGCTTTGTGGAGTGGGTGACCGACAGCCATGTGCTAATCGAAAAGTGGGAAGATTTCACCCTCTTCGATCCCTATTTTGACGAGATTGAATGGCGCGTCATCCCCGAAGCGTCGACTCGCGCCGCCGAGTTGATCGCCGGCAATGTGCATGTGATCACCAACGTGCCGCCGGATCAGCATGCCGCCATCGATGCCAGCGGTACAGCCGTGGTGGAAGGTGTGGCCGGCACCCGCCGCATGTACGTCGGTTACAACCAGCGCGATATCTACGACGACACCGAAGGTGGCCGCGCCATCAAGGACCCCGCTGTGCGTGTCGCCCTGCAATACGCCGTGGACGTGCCCACTATTTGCCAGACGCTGCTCGCCTTCGAGTGCGAACGCGCCTCTAGCATGGTCAACCCGCCCAACGACAACCCCAACCTGGAACCCTATCCCTTCGATCCGGCCATGGCCGAGCAGTTGTTGGACGAAGCCGGCTATCCTCGCGGTGAGGACGGCGTGCGCTTCGAGATCACCTTCCAGGCAGGGCGTGGCCGCTACCTGAACGACGTGGCCGTGGTGCAGGCGATTGCGCAATACCTCTCGGATGTGGGCATCGGTGTTGATCTTCAGATCATGGACTGGGCCAGCGAGTTCGTCCCGGCCCTGCGCCAGCACGAGGTGGGTCCGCTTTACTTTGTGGGCACCGGCGGCAGCATCTGGAGCGCCATCTACGACATGGCCGATCTCTCGGATCCTGTGGGCGCCACCAACTACACCGAGTGGAGCAACCCCGAATGGTTCACCCGCTGGGACGAGCTTTCCACCACCCAGGATGAAGCCCGCCAGCGCGAGTTGATCAACGAGATGCTGGAGATCTTCTACAATGATCCGCCCTGGCTGCTGCTTTACTTCCAGCCCGACTTCTACGGCGTGAGCACCGATGTGAACTGGGATCCGCGCCGCGACGAGAAGATCTACTTCTTCGACGCTTCGATGGCGGAATAAGCGAATTGTAGGTGTAGGGGTTTGCGTGGGGCGGAAGGCGTGCTCGCCAATGAAGCGAAGACAGCTTCCGCCCCACGCAAACCCTTACGTTCGCAATCCGCCCTGTTTCTTAAACACAACCAGAACCGAAACCCATGGGCAGATACTTAATCCGGCGCCTTTTACAAACCTTTATTGTGATTTTCGGCGTCACGATCTTATCCTTTTTTTCGTTGCACCTGGCCGGCGATCCGACGCTGCTCTATGTAAGCGAACGCGCCAGCGAGGAAGAAATCGCGCAGACACGGGCGCGGCTGGGCTTTGATCGCCCCATCCACGAGCAATACATCACCTACCTGGGCAACCTCGCCCGCGGGGACATGGGCAATTCGCTGCGTGCCCGCACACCGGCCTTCGACATGGTCATGGAACGCCTACCGGCAACGCTCGAACTGACCATTATGGCCATGCTCTTTTCGATTACTTTTTCGATTCCTATTGGTGTGCTGTCGGCGATGAAACGGGGCACCCCGCTGGATGGCGGCGTGATGATGTTTGCCATGTTCGGCCAGTCGATGCCCAGCTTCTGGCTGGGGATCATGTTGATCCTGTTTGTGGGGTTGCAGTTGCGCTGGTTGCCGATTTCGGGCCATGTGCCGCTGATCGGGCCGATGTTGGAAGGCGATTTTGCCAAAGCCGCCGCCAACTTCCCAGAAGCGTTCCGCCACTTGATTATGCCGGCGGTGACGTTGGGCCTCTTTTCGCTCTCGCGCAACGCCCGCCTGATCCGCTCCTCGATGCTCGAAGTGCTGGGGCAAGACTATGTGCGCACTGCCCGCGCCAAAGGACTCCACGGCTTGAGTGTGGTCTTTCGCCACGCCTTCCGCAATGCGCTGATCCCGTTTGTCACCATTGTGGGGTTGGAGTTTGGCTTTTTGCTCAGCGGCGTGGTGGTGATCGAAACGGTCTTCTCGTGGCCGGGTGTGGGGCGGCTCGTCTTCAACGCCATCACCCAGCGCGACATCCCGGTGGTGCAGACTGCCGTCGTCATGTTCTCGCTGCTTTTCGTCTTGCTCAACTTAATGGTCGATCTGGTCTATACCGTGCTCGACCCCCGTATTCGGCTTGAATAGGGATTAGGGACTGGGGATTGGGGACCGGGAAGAATTCCGAAACTTCCTGATCGCCCCATCGTTGGTATACAGCGATTGGGCGATTAAGGGATTTCAGCTTGACCCGATCCCCAGTCCCCGATCCCCAGCCCCCCAATTTCTTCGGAGCCTTCCGTGACTGCAACGGCAACTTCTTCAACTTTGAAGCTAGACAAGAACGAGACGCGACGGCAGCCTTCGGCGTGGCGGCGGGCCTCGGCCAGTTTGGGGCGCGCCAAGTGGCCGATCCTGGCGATTGTGATGCTGCTTTTTATTGGCACGTTGGCCATTTTCAGCGAACAGATCGCGCCGCATGATCCCAATCGGCAAAATCTGATCCTGCGCCTGATGCCTCCCTTTGAGGCCGACGAAAATGGCGTCACCGAGTTTTATCTGGGCACCGACGGCTTAGGACGTGACATCCTCTCGCGTTTGATCTACGGGGCGCGTATTTCGATTTCGGTGGGGCTGCTGGCGGTGACTGTGGGCGGCCTCATGGGGACGGTGCTGGGGTTGATCGCCGGTTATTTCGGCGGCTGGCTCGACGATTTGATTATGCGCATTGCCGACATTCAGCTTGCCTTCCCCTTCATCTTGCTGGCGATTATGGTGTTGGTGGTGTTGGGGGCAGGCGTCTTCAACTTGATCCTCGTGCTGGGGATCGGCCAGTGGGTCACCTATGCCCGCATCGCCCGCGGCGAAACCGTGTCGCAACGAGAAAAAGAATACGTCGAAGCAGCGCGCTGTATCGGCGTTTCCAACTTCCAGATCATCTTCAAAACAATCCTGCCCAACATCCTCGCCCCGCTGGTGGTGATCGCCTCGTTCAACGTTGCCAGCGTGATTTTGGCTGAAGCATCCCTCTCATTCCTGGGGCTGGGCGTCCCCCCCACCGTGCCCACCTGGGGCGGCATGCTGGCCGAAAGCCGCGACCAATTGCTGGGCGGATCGTGGTGGCTGGCCGTCTTCCCTGGCCTGGCGATCATGGTCACCGTGCTCTCGCTCAACATCCTGGGCGACTGGCTGCGCGACTTCCTCGATCCACGGTTGCGGAGTTAAGGGATTGGGGACTGGGGACTGGGGACTGGGGATTGGGTAGAGTGTGTTGATTGCTTGATGATGGAGATGATGAGCACATCTCCATCATCTCCATCATCTCCATCATCTCCATCATCTCCATCATCTCCATCATCTCCATCATCTCCATCATCTCCATCATCTCCATCATCTCCATCAAAGACAGCACCCCTCTCCGCCGCCAACATCCCCCACCCAATCGCCAGTCCCCAGTCCCAAGTCCCCAATCCCCCCCAATGTGCAATCTGCACAGGATAATCACAACCACTTTGGTTAGCTGTCAACAGTTGACAAATTCCTGACATGTGACTAGTATTAGCGGACTGCCGAATTACGTAAACAGGTCGAGCTTTTGCAGTTCGAAACGGCAGTCGGCCCACACTGATTCCTACTTCGCCGCTGGGCTGCTGTTTCTCCATTCAAGCAGATCCCGGTCAACCTAATGAAAAGCGAACACCTCGAACGCATCGAACCGCGCACCTTGCGCGAAAACGTCACCGAAATTTTACGCCAATCGATAATTAACGGCAGCCTGCCCCCAGGCTCTGAACTGAATCAGGTGCAGATCGCCGAACAATTAGGCACCAGCCGCGGTCCTGTACGCGAGGCGCTGGGTCAACTCGAACAGGAAGGACTGATCGAGAACATCCCCTACAAGGGTGTCCTCGTGACACAGCTTAGCCGCCGCTACGTCGAAGAAATCTACTCGGTGCGGGCGGCGCTGGAAAAACTGGCGCTGGATCGTGCCATCGACCAGATGAGCGAAGACGATATCTCCGGGCTGAACAACATTGTGGAACAGATGCGCGCCGCCGCCAAACGCGAAAGCTTGGACGATCTGGTGGCGCTTGATCTGGCCTTTCATGAGTACATCATGCAGCAGGCCGACCATCACCTGGCCTGGAAGCTGTGGAAGCAGTTGGAAATCGGTGTGCAACGCTGCCTGCATGTGCGCCACGAGATCTACACCTTCCTCGATGAGGTGGTTGGCTCGCACCCAACGTTGGTGACAGCGATCCAGCAACGCGACAAGGCATGGGCCTCCCAAATTCTAGACGAGCACATCGGCGAATCGGCGTCTCACATTTTGGCCAACTTGCCAATCGAAGAGATCATCGAAGCCGACATCGCCCAATCCTAGGCAAACATCATGGCGGATCGTTCCTTCTTCGAAACCTATCAACCCGACGGCATCTACCAGCCGTCTTCTTATAACCACGCCATGCGCGCCGGCAACACCCTCTACGTTGCCGGCCAGGTGGCACGTGATGCCAATGGCGAACTGGTTGCCCCCGGCGACGCCGCCGGGCAGGCGCAGCAGGTTTTCCACAACCTGGGCGTGGTCCTCAAGGCAGCCGGGGCCGACTGGCACAACGTTGTCAAAATCACCACCTATTTGGTGGATCGCAACGACGCCGCCGCCGTCTCAGCCGTCCGTCTCGCCCACTTCGGCGCTCACCGCCCACCCCACACCGGCCTGATTGTGGCCGGCCTGGGCAGCCCGGATGTACGCCTCGAAGTGGAAGTTATCGCCGTGCTTGAGAGTTAACGAAACTTCTCGTTCGCCTGGCCTGCCTGGCCACACTCAATGACGGAGAGCAACGATCATGGCCGACTTGAACGATCCTTACATCGGCTGGCGCAATCCCCTACCCGACCCGGAAATCAAAGCCGGCGCCACGGCGCTGTTGGTGGTCGACATGCAGTATGCCGACGCCCACATGGAGCACGGCATGATGGCCTACCGGCGCGAGGTGGGGCAGTTGGCCGGGCTAGACTATTTTGCCGACCGGCTGGCGCACATCATCCCAAACATTCAACGCTTGCAGGCAGCTTTCCGCAGCCAGGGGATCGAAGTGATCTTTTGCCGCATTGCCTCGGCCACCCTCAACGGACGTGACCGCGGCGGCGCACACAAGGATCTGCGCATCTTCTGCCCGCCCGGCTCCAAAGAGGCCGAGATCCTCGAAGAGCTGGCCCCCGTCGGCGATGAAATGGTCTTCGACAAGACCACCGGCAGCGTCTTCAACGGCACCAACATTCACTTTGTCCTCAGCAACATGGGAATCAAAAACCTGGTGATGGTCGGCGTCATGACCAGCGGCTGCGTCGAATCCGCCGCTCGCGATGCCAAGGACCTGGGCTACGGCGTCGTGGTTGTCTCCGACGCCTGCGCTTCGTGGGACGAGGATCTGCACCGCAACTCACTGCGCTGCATGGGCGAGGTCTTCGCCAAAATCAAGAGCACCGCCGACGTGCTGGCCGCCTTGCCGCAGCCCATACTGGCCGCCGAGATGACGCCGGTATGATCACGCTGATCAGGGCCGGCTGGGTGGCGGCGTGGGACGGTGCTCGTCATCGCGTGCTGCGCAACGGCGAGGTGGCCTTTGCAGGCGACACCATCCTGTTCGTGGGAGCACACGCTCCTTTCCCGGCGGATGTAGTGGTGGAACGGCCCGATTGGTTCATCTGCCCCGGCTTCATCAACCTGCACGGTCACATCGGCCTCGACCTGATGGCCTCTGTCCTCGACGTGGGGCGCGGCGACCGCTTTGCGCCCAGCCTCGAATTTGTGGAACGGGCGCCGCTTTTCCTCGAACCGTCGCTTTCGCCCGCAGCGCAGCAGCAGAACGCCGAAATTTCACTGGTGCAGATGGTGAAATCAGGCGCCACCACCATTGTCGACGCCGCCGGATCAGGCACGATCTGGTGGTTGGGCAACCCGCCCGCAGACGAGGCCATGTTGGTGGAAACAGTGGGGCGCATCGGCGCACGCGCCTACCTGTCGCTTTCCTACCGCTCTGGGCGCTCGTATCAGAAGCCCGACGGCAGCCGCGATTGGCACTGGGACGAGGACATGGGCATGGCCGGTCTGGCCGAAGCCATGCGTTTTGCCGAAACCTTCCACGGCGCACATGACGGGCGCGTGCAGGTGATGCTCTGCCCCCACGCCGTGGACAATTGCAGCCCCGCTCTCCTCGCGGCCACCCGCAACGAAGCGCGCCAGGCCGGTCTGATCATTCAGATCCACACGGCGCAGTACGCCCACGAAGTCGACCTGATCCGCCAGCGCTACGGCGACACCCCGGTCGGGCACCTGCACAATATCGGCTTTTTGGGGCCGGACATTATCCTGGGCCACTGCGTTTTCATCAGCGGCCATCCGGCGGTGGGCGGCGACCCCGATCGGGATCTGCGCCTAATCGCTCAGGCCGGCTCGTCGGTGGCGCACTCGCCGCTTCCCTTCGCCCGCACAGGGGACGCACTCTACTCGCTGCCCCGTTACCTCGATCACGGCATCAATGTGGGCATCGGCTGCGACATCTGGCCTGCCGACATCATCAGCGAGATGAAGCTGGCCTGGTTCCTGGGCAAACACACCAACCGCACGGCGGAAAGGCCAAGCTGTTTAGAAGTCTTCACGGCGGCGACGGTGGGCAGCGCCAACGCCCTGGGCCGCAGCGATCTAGGACGGCTGGCCGCCGGCGCCAAAGCGGACATGGTCTGCGTCGATCTGTCGGGCTTCCACGTGGGGCCGGTGATCGACCCGATCCGCTCGCTTGTCGCCTTCTGCACCGGGCAGGACGTGGCCCGTGTCTACGTCGATGGCAAGATGATTGTAGACGGCGGCAAGCTCCTCAACGCCGATGAAGAGGCGCTGCGCCTGGCGGCCCACGAGATCCAAAACAAGCTATACGAAGTCGCCGCCCAACGTGATCCACTGGGGCGGACCGTGGAGTCTATTTTGCAGTTGGAAGGGACCAGATGATTCCCACCACCACAGCCGCCCAACTCGACACGATCCCGCTGGTAGACGTGGCCTGGCAACACCAACAGGTGCGCGCCCAGATCGACGCCGCCTGGGAACAGCACGTCACCGATCCAACCTGCGACGGCGCACATTTCTGCAAAAAGCTCGAAGCCGAATTTGTCTCCTACTTCGGCGAAGGGACATGGGCTGTCAGCGTACAATCGGGGCTGGCGGCGCAATTCCTGGCGCTGAAGGCGATTGGCCTGGGCGCGGGCGACGAGGTGATCACCGTCCCCAACAGCGACATGGCCACCACCGGCGCCATCAGCCACACCGGCGCCCGCCCCGTCCTTGTGGACGTTGACGCCACCCACAACATCGACCCGACGCAGATCGAGGCTGCCATCACCCCTCGCACACGCGCCATTGTGCCCGTTCACCTGTACGGGCGACCGGCGGAGATGGAGGCAATCTGCGCCATCGCCGGCAAACACAAGCTCTGGGTGGTGGAAGATGCCACCCTCGCCCTGGGTGCGACTTACCACGGTCACAAAGCGGGGCTGCTGGGCGACGCCGCCTTTTTCTCGTTTGCGCCGCGCAAAGTGTTGGGCGGGCTGGGCAACGGCGGCATGGTGGTCACCCGCAGCGAGGAAGTGGCGCGCCACGTCGGCCTGCTCAAGGGCTACGGGCTGGACCCGGCCAATGGTGAACGTCCGATTGCCGAGCGCCACCAGTTTTCCAAGCTGTCGCATCTGCTCGAAGGCTACAACTTGAAGATGGATGGGTTGAATGCCGCCGTCGTCTCGGCCAAGTTTGCCCATGTGGACGAATGGAACGTGCTGCGCAATGCCATTGCCGAGCGCTACAACGCTGCTTTCGCCGTCCTCGACGGGGTGGACCTACCCACCGTCCCTGCGCACATTCGCCACGCCTGGCGCAACTACGTTGTCACCGTGCCGGAGGCGCAGCGCGACGCTATGCGCGAGGCGATGCGCTTGCAGGGGATCACCACGTCGACACTCTATGCGCCGCCCGTCCACTTGCAGCCGGTCTACGCCGACATGAAACTGGGCGAAGGCAGCTTTCCTGTGGCCGAAGCGCTGTCCCGGCGAGTGATCTGCCTGCCCATCTACCCCGGCATGAGCGATGAACAGGTGGAGCGTGTGATCAATGCATTTAAATCGGCTTTTTTTGTGACGCGTACAAGTTAACAGTTATCAGTTGGCAGTCTTTACCCATTCATCATTCTTCATCCATCTCCTGTACTTTCAACCCTGTAAAATTCCAACTGTTAAGGAGTAGATGCAAATGCCAAACAAAATCCGTTTGCAGAGATTGCTGACTTTCCTGCTGTTGCTGGTGGCCACCCTGATCCTGGCGGCCTGCCCGGCGCCTGCCCCTGCGGGCGACGGCGGCGATACAGCCGCAGCCCCCGCTGAAGAGACGGCAGACGAAGGGCCGAAGTATGGCGGCACCTTGCGCATCGCCTACGTTTCCACCCGCACCGACATTGACGTGCAGTCGGCCAACCAAAGCGCGCTGAACGAAGTGGCCGCCTACTTCTACGAAACCCTCTTCGACCGCATGGAAGACGGCTCAATCGTGGGCCTGCTGGTCAAGGAATGGGAAGTCTCCGACGACGGCCTCGTCCACACTTGGACGCTGCAAGAGGGCGTCACCTTCCACGACGGCAGTGAATTCAACGCCGACGTGGTGAAATGGAACATTGAACGCAAGATCGAGTTGAAGAAGCCGCTGTGGGATCTGATCCCCTTTGAGAGCATTGAGGTAGTCGATCCGCTGACGGTGCAGGTGACGCTCACCCGCCCCAGCCTGGGCATGTACGGCATCCTCGCCACCAAGACGTGGTCGATGTACAGCCCGTCCTTTGTCGAGGAAGTGGGCGAAGAAGGCATCCTCAGCCAGGCCAGCGGCACTGGTCCTTTCATGGTGGAGGAATTCATCCCCAACGAAGTGCTGCGCCTGGTGAAGAACCCCAACTACTGGCAAGAGGGCCTGCCCTACCTGGACGAAGTCGTCTTCCAGGTGATCCCCGACATCAACACCCGCGCCACCATGCTCGAAGCGGGCGACGTCGACATTGCCATGGACATCTCGATCCAGGACAAAGAGCGGTTGAAGGGCAACCCCGAACTCAACATTCTGGATCGCCTGGGTTCGCAGCAGTTGTACATCACCATGAACAACCTCAAGGCGCCGCTGGATGATGTGCGGGTGCGCCAGGCCATCAACCACGCCGTAGACAAGGAAGGCATCATCAATGCCGTCTTCCTGGGCGCCTATGCCCAGGTGGCCAACGCCGTCTACCTGATGCCCACAGTCAACGGCTACTCCGAAGCGGGCAACTACGCCTACGATCCCGAAAAGGCCAACGCCCTCCTCGACGAAGCGGGCTGGACCGAACGCAACGCCGACGGCATCCGTGTCAAGGACGGCGAGCCGATGATCCTCAAGATCTACACCCGCCGCGGCGGCCAGGCCGGCGACATCGAAATCGTTGAACTGGTGCAGGGCATGCTCAAGGAAGTGGGCATCGGCCTCGACGTGCAGGTGCTCGATTCCGCTGCCTTCGTCTCCACGGTGACCAAGGTGCCCGAAGAGGCCGATTACCACATGGCGAACCTGTCGGTGGGCGTCTTCACCGGCGATGCCGAATACATCATGCTCACCTTCTACGCCTGCGACTCGGCGGCGCCACGCTACTACAACCGGGCCTACTTCTGCGATCCCGCAGTCGACGCCAAGATCCAGGAATCGCTGACCATCACCGACATCGACGCCCGCAACGCCATCTATGCCGAAATCAACAAGATGGTTGTGGATCAAGCGCCGATCCTGCAACTCTTCGACGTCATCCTCACCGTTGCCATGAGCAGCGACGTCAAGGGTGTCTACTTTGAGCCTGCCGGCAACAACTGGCCGGGCAAGTATTCGTGGTTGGATAGATAAGGGATTGGGGACTGGGGATTAGGGACTGGGGACAGAGGATTACCCGATCCCCTGTCCCCAGTCCCCGATCCCAAGTCCCTACCTCACGGAGCACGACTCGTGGCTACATTCATCCTCCGCCGGATTCTGATTAGCATCCCGATTTTGTTGCTGGTGGTGACGGCTGTCTTCTTCGCCTTCCAGTTCATTCCAGGCGATCCGGCGCGCATGTATGCCGGCGAAACGGCTTCGCTGGAAGAGGTGGAGCAGGTGCGCCGCGAGTTGGGGCTGGATCAGCCGGTGGTGGTGCAATATGTCTCGTATCTAGGACGGCTGGTGCAGGGGGATCTGGGTACGTCGATCTTCACGCGCCGCCCGGTGGTCACCGAGATCGAGAGCCGTTTCTGGAACACGGTGAAGCTGTCGCTGGCGGCGATTGTCTTTGCCACAGTGGTGGGGATGGCGATGGGCATTGTCTCGGCGCTGAACCGCAACGGTTTCTGGGATTATCTTTTTAGCATTGTGGCGCTGCTGGGGATCTCGATCCCTGTCTTCTGGCTGGCGCTGCTCTTGATGTGGACTTTCAGCGTGCAGTTCAGCCTGCTGCCCAGCGCCGGCGACAGTTCGTGGCGACACTTTATTATGCCCACGTTTACGTTGGCCGTCTTTTCGCTGGCCTTCATTATGCGCATGACCCGCTCCACGCTCCTGGAGACAATTCAGGAGGATTATGTGCGTACGGCGCGCGCCAAAGGTGTGCCGCCGCGGTGGGTGTTGCTGCGCCACTCGCTGCGCAACGCCCTGCTGCCGATTGTGACAGTGGTGGGGCTGCGCTTCGGCTACATGCTGGGCGGCGCGGTGATCACCGAGTCGATCTTCGCCTGGCCCGGTATGGGACGTTTGCTGGTCACCGCCGTAGGTCAACGGGATCTGCCGGTGGTGCAGGGCGTTCTGCTAGTTTTTGCCGCCTCATTTGTGCTGGTGAATCTGATGGTGGACATTGTCTATGGATTCGTCGATCCCCGCGTCCGACGCTAAACCGGCGACGCGCAGACTCACATCAACGTCATCGTTTGGCGGCCGGCTGCGTGGGCTGCTAAACTTTGCGCGCAATTACAAATTGGCGGCGATTGGCGGATTCATTGTCGTCTTTTTCATTGTGGTGGGTGTCCTGGCGCCGTGGGTTGCGCCCAAGGACCCCAACGCCATTTCGGTGCGCGACACGCTGCTCACGCCTAACGCCGAATATTGGCTGGGCACCGACAACAACGGGCGCGATCTGTTCAGCCGCCTCGTCTACGGCGCCCGCATTTCGCTCACCGTCTCGTTTGCGTCGGTGGGCGCCGCCACGGTTATCGGCGTCTTTTTGGGCATTGTGGCGGCCTGGTATCGGCGCGTCGAACCGGTGATCATGCGCTTGATGGACGTGCTGTTGTCCTTCCCAGGCATTATCATCGGCCTCACCATTGTTGCCATTTTGGGGTCGGGGCTGGAAAATGTGATCCTGGCGATTGCTATCTACCAGATCCCCCAATTTGCCCGGCTGGCACATGGCATGGCTATTTCGGTGCGCCAGATGATCTATGTTGATGCCGCCATCGCCGTCGGTTCCTCGGATCTGCGCATCTTTCGGCAGCACATTCTGCCCAACATTTTGGCGCCGATCCTGGTGCAGATCAGCCTGCTCATCCCCTCGGCGATTATGACGTCGGCAGGGTTGAGCTTTTTGGGCCTTGGCGTGCCACCGCCCACACCTGAATGGGGATCAATGCTGCAAAACAGCCTTTCCTGGGCGCGCCTCGCCCCCCACGTCATGATCTTCCCCGGCCTCACGTTGATGCTCGTCGTCTTCGGCTTCAACGTGCTGGGGGATGGGTTGCGCGATGCGTTGGATCCGAAATTGAAGAAGAGATGATTGGAGATTAGAGATTGGAGATTAGAGATTGGGTGTATAGTTTTTGAAATCTCCTAATCGCCTAATCTCTTGTTGACCGAGATTAGGCGATTAGGAGATTTCAGAAAGTGTAAAGAGACCAATCTCTAATCTCCAATCTCCAATCTCCAATCTCCAATCTCCAATCGTTATCCCACCTTAGAGGAGTTTCCCGTGTCTGACTTTACCGTTTTGCTGGCGGATCCCAAACAGCCGGCAGATTTTGAGTGGATCAACGCGCTGACACCGGCGCAGCAGTTGCGTATCATCGCACCCGCCGATGGCAGTGACGAGGCTTTCCTGGCGCTGCTGCCTGAAGCCGACGCCGTTGTGACCCAATACCGCCCGATTACGGCGCAGGTGCTCGCCGCCGCGCCGAAGCTCAAGCTGATCCAGCGCTATGGCAGCCGCCCCGACGATGTGGATCTAGACGCAGCCCGCGCCCACGGCGTCTCTGTGGCCACGATGCCACTGCGCGGCTGTATCGCCGTGGCCGAATTGGCGATTACGCTGATTATGTCGTTGAGCAAGAACCTGATCAAAGGACACAACGCCACCGTCACCGGCGCCTACCGTGAGTTGGGCGTGGAACCGATCAAGACGGAACAGCGCAAACACAAATTCCAGTGGATGAAGCTGCCCGGCCTGCTCGAAGTCTACGGCCACACGCTGGGCATCATCGGTTTCGGCGAAATCGGCACAGAGACGGCCCGCCGCGCCCGCGCCCTGGGCATGGAGGTGATCTACAACAAGCGCAGCCGCCTGCCCGCCGTCGTCGAAGAAATGGAAAACGTCACCTACGCCGAAAAAGACGATCTGCTGCGCCGCGCCGATTTCGTCCTGCTCTCTACGCCGCTGACGCCCGAAACCGAAGGCATGATCAGCGCCCGCGAACTCGATCTGATGAAGCCCAGCGCCTTCCTCGTCAACATCTGCCGTGGCGGCGTCATCGTCGAAGACGATCTCGTGGCTGCGCTCAACGCCCGCAAAATTGCCGGCGCCGGCCTCGACGTCTTCGTCTACGAGCCGATCCCCTACGATCACCCGCTGCTGCAATGCGACAACGTCATCCTCACCCCGCACATCGGCGGCGGCACTGGCGGCGCACGCGACAAGCAGATGGCAGATGTGTTGGGGAATGTCCTGGCGTACGCGCAAGGTGAGCGCGTCAAGCATCAAGTTCTCTAGAATAGAGATTAGGCGATTGAGAGATTAGGAGATTGGATCCCGTCGAGTTTCTGAAATCTCCTAATCTCTCAATCGCCTAATCTCCAGTTATCCAGCAGACAACTGAAAGAACCAGAAACGGACCCAACCTATGATCCGCACCAACATCGACGATCTTGTCATTATGGCTGTCACTGGGCAGATTTCGCCGCCTATGTTGCAGCGTTCTACGTATCGGCCCGACACCGAAGGGCTTAGTCTGGTTTTGATTGGCATGTCGGGTGTGGTCTACAACGCCCGCGTGGGCGACCCTGCCTACGGCTGGACAGGCGATCACGTGGAGCCGGGGGCCAGCATCGCCCACGACAACTTCGATGTGGACCACGCCATGCACTACCTGGCCTGTGTGGGCAACGAAGCCGTCGTCACCAGCGGGCTGGCGGCGGGGGCGAAGGGTGTTGTCACCGGCGAACATGCCCGCCTGCTTGTCGACTTTACCCCCGACATCCTCGAACAGCTTTGTGTGGGCGACACCATCCTGCTCAAAACCCACGGGCGCGGCATGAAATTCCTCGACTTTCCCACGATTCAGGTGAAGAAGGCCGGCCCCAACCTGATCCAAAACTGGGGCATGACGGTTTCGCCCGCAGGCAAGCTGCGCGTGCCGGTGGTGGCTACCATCCCCGCGCATATCATGGGCAGCGGCGCCGAGTTGACGCCCGAATTTGTCGATCAGGATCTGATGACCGGCGACCGCGCCGCGCTGGCGGAACTGGGCATCGACAACCTGAAACTGGGCGATCTTGTGGCTGTGATGGACACCGATCACCGCTACGGGCGCGGCTACAAGCCCGGCGGCGTCACCATCGGCATCATCATGCACGGCGACTCCGTCATGACCGGTCACGGCCCCGGCTGCCAGGATCTGCTCGTGGCGGCGCACGGCGAAATCGAACCGGTGATCGATGAGAAGGCGAATCTGGTCAATATCTTGGGGATTAAAAAGTAATGCGTGATGCGTAATACGTAATTGGTTAACGAGGTTGGTCGCCAATTGGCGAGCGACTTTGTCTACGAATTACGCATTACGAATGTATCTATACAGGTGACGTACCGTACGGGTTTGCGTGGGGCGGAAGGCGTGCTTGCCAATGAAGCGAAATTCGCTTCCGCCCCACGCAAACCCCTACCGGGCCTGTATAGTTACTTACGAATTACGCATTACCTCTTTCCCTTCAACATTCAGGAAACGAAACCAACATGCTCAACACCAATATTTCCACACTTGTCAAAGTCTCCGTGCTTGGGGAAATCAGCAATCCGGCGATGCCGGGGTTGCCGGCCAGCCCCTACTTTGTGGGCGCGGACGGGGAACCCATGCTCGTGCCCATGTTCGGCGGCCTTGTCTACAACGTGCGCCTGGGGGATCGGGCCACCGGCTGGGCGGCGGAGTTGATCCAGCCCGGCGTTTCGATCAAACACCCCAAGCCCGATGCCAACACGGCGCTTGGCGTCTATGCCTGCCTGGGCAACAAGGCGCGGGTAATGAACGGCCGTGCCGCCGGGGCGACGGGCATGGTGATTGGCAAGAGTGGCCGCTTCGCCGAACACGTGATCTGCGACTTCACCGCCGACGACATCGAAAAGATGGCCCCTGGCGACAAAGTGCAGGTGCAGGCCTACGGCATCGGCCTCACCTTGAGTGATTTCCCCAAGATCAACTTCAAGAGCTGTTCGCCCGAACTGCTCGAAGCGCTCAACCCCGACGTCAGCAGCGACGGCAAGCTGGTGGTGCCTGTCAAGGGGATCGCGCCCAGCGTGCTGGCGGGCGCGGGGGCGGGCCTTTCCAACGAGAGCGGCGCGCTCAACCTGCAAACGTCCGATCCCGCGCTCTTGGCCGAAGCCGGCCTCGAAGACCTGCGCTTCGGCGACGTCGTCGCCGTCACCGATTGGGACAGCCGCTTCGGTCACGGCTACCTGCGCGGCTCGATCATCATCGGCGTCGTCTGCCAGGGCGGCAGCTTCCGCAGCGGCTACGGCCCCGGCATCGCCGTGATCATGAGCAGCAAAGAAGGCGAGATCCTGCCGGTGAAGACGGACGGGGCAAACTTGACCAAGCTAATGGCAACGAAATAGGAAGGAATTTTCGATTTACGATTTACGATTTACGATTGTATCGTAGAGGATGTGGCTTCTATGTTGGGCCGTTTTCGTGTTGACGCCTGTATTTTATGAACTCGACAGCATCCCAATTCAGGTTCATACACTCAACCAGACAATCGTAAATCGTCAATCGTAAATCGTAAATCCATGAACACTTCACTGCTCAACCAACAAACTGTACTTGTCACCGGCGCCGGCCGCGGCTTCGGCGCAGGGATTGCGCTGGGGATGGCACAGGCGGGGGCGAAGGTGTGCATCACCGACATCAACGCCGAGGAATTACAGCAGACCGTGGCCGAGATCGAAGCGGTGGGCGGCGAAGTGCTGCCGCTGGTGGCCGATGTGAGCGACTTTGCGGCAATGCAGCAGGTCGTCGCCCAGATTGTGGATCGCTGGGGACGGCTCGACGCCGTGGTCTGCAATGCCGCCATTATGCCGCTGATCCCCTTCAGCGCGACGACGCCTGAACTGTGGGGGAAGATCATCGGCGTCACCTTGACGGGCGTCTACAACACCGTCAAAGCGGCCTGGGATCAGCTTGTGGCGCAGGGGGGTGGACATTGCATGGCCATTGCCAGCGGCGCCAGTGTGCGCGGCTTCGTGGACGAGGTGGCCTATTGCGCCGCCAAACACGGGCTGGAAGGCTTCAGCAAAGCCCTGGCTATGGAAGCGGAAGCCGTCAACATCGCCTTCAACACCCTGGGGCCGGGCAAACGCATCAAGCCCACCAACATCACCCGCGCCGAATACGACGCCCTTTCCGCCGAAGAGCGCGCCGCCTGGGTCGATCCGGTAGAACTGGCCCCTGCCTTCGTCTGGCTGGCCGCGCAGCCGCCGTCCCGTTTCACCGGCCTGCGCTTCGACGCCGGCCCTCTGGCCGACACCATCGCCGCCGAAGGCTACGATTTTGAATTCGCACCGGAGAAAGTTACGTTGTATGTGGCAGATTTCGTAGAGAGATTGAAGCGAAGAGAGAAGAATAATGAGTAACGAGTAATGAGTAGGTCAAAGCGAGTCGCCCCAATATTGGAGAGGCTCACTGTAAACTACTCATTACTCCTTACTCATTATTCTCCACAACAACACACCCATTCCCATCCATCACCCTTAACGGAGATTCCCATGAACGTTACCCTCATCAAACACATGACCTTTGCCGTGCGCGATGCCGAGAAGACGCTGGACGCCTACAAGCGCCTGCTGGGCGCGCCGGAAGATGCCTTTGTCAAGACCTTTACCAAGAGCCGCACCAAGGCCGCCGTCTTTAACCTGGGCGGCACCGAGTTCCAGATCAGCGAGTCCATGGACGCCGACGGGCGCTTCTCTAAGTGGATCGATGAGCGCGGCCACGAAGGGCTGCACCACATCTGCTTCGCCGTCGAAGACATCGACGCCGCCCTGGCCGAAGCCCAGGCCAACGGCGCCAGCCTCAAGGAATGTGTCGCCTGCAAAGTCACCGGCAGCCACGTCCACCCCGAAGGCTGGGTCGCCTTCCTCCAAGACGACGTCAGCGGCATCGAAATCGAGTTCATGCAGGTCTACAAAGAGGGCGAGAGCATGGAGCGCCCGACGGGAATCTAGGGATTTTCGATTTGCGATTGACGATTTACGATTGTCTGGTCGAGGACGTGAACGGAAATTGGGTTGTCTTTTTGTTGAGGAACGGACACAAAACAAGCTCAATACCCAATCGCAAACTCTACGAGACAATCGTAAATCGTCAATCGTCAATCGAAAATTCTCCCACTTAGGTGCCAACATCCTATGACAAAATACACTGGCGACTATAAAACCGAGCAGATCCCGTTGCGCTATGTGCCGTTGGAAACACTGCGCGCGGTGACAGAGGCGATCCTCAAGCGCACGGCGTTGAAGCAGGAAGATGCCGAAATCATTGCCGATGCGCTGATTACCAGCGAATTGCGCAATCTCCAGGGCCAGGGACAGGGCGTGCGCCGGGTCAAAGCCTATGTGGAGCGGGTGAAGAACGGCTACCTCGACACCGATGCGCCCTTCGAGATCGTCAAAGAATCGCCGGCGCTGGCCCTCATCGACGCCCACAACGCGCCGGGGACCGTTGTCGCCGTCAAAGCCATGCGTCTCGCCATCGCCAAAGCCAAGCAATGTGGCGTGGGCATGGCCGTGGTGCGCCACAGCACCCACTTCGGGTCGGCCAGCTATTCGGCCAGCCAGGCGCTCAAGGCCGGCTGCATCGGCGTCAGCATGACCAACGCCGGCCCCGAAATGGCGCCCTGGGGCGGCATCGACGCCATCATCGGCACCAATCCGTGGGCCGTTGCCATCCCCGCCGGCGATGACCCCGACGCCATGCCCATCATCCTCGACATGGCGTTGACCATGGCGGGCAAGGGCATGATGGGCTGGCTGCTGCGCGACGGCAAGAAGATGCCCACCACCTGGGCCATCACCAAAGATGGCCGCTTCACCGACGAACCCGGCGAGGCGATGGATGGCACGCTGCTGCCCATGGGCGAGTACAAAGGCGCCGGCCTCAGCGTCATCACCGACGTGCTCACCGGCGTCCTCAGCGGCAGCGGCGCTTTCGGCACGATTCCCTACAGCAACCAGGCGCGCCAGGACGTGGCCCACCAGTTCATCGCCTACGACATCGACTGGTTCATGCCCCGCGCCGAATTCTACGCCGACCTGTCCAAGTTCGTCGCCATGATCCGCGGCAGCCGCACCCGCCCCGACGTGGACGAGATCCTGCTGCCCGGCGAACTCGAATGGCGGCGCATGCAAGAAAAGAAAGCCACCGGCGTCCCTGTCGACCCCATCATCTACGCCGAGCTGAAAGCAGCCGCGGCGGAGGTGGGGGTGGATTGGCCCATTGAGGAATGAAAAGGTGACAAGGTGAAAGGGTAACAAGGTGAAAGCGGCGCGATGATGAGATGATGAGGATGATGGGTCTAGCAGACCATCATCCTCATCATCCCATCATCTCTTTGCCGCAAACCGTACCCACGACAAGATCACCTTGTCACCCCTTCACCTTGTCACATTAACGAATCAACATTCTCTACAGGAGTTCCCATGCCCACCACCCCACTCGGGCGTGCCGTGGCGAAGCGAGCGCAACATTGGCTCACCACGCCCCCGTCCGATCCGATCAACACCGGCGGCAGCACTTCGGCTGAGGTGCGCGCCGCCGTGCAGCAGGCGATGGCCGATCATCTTTGTGATCACTACACCCGCCGGCCCGGCATTGCGCCGTTGTGTAAGGCCATCGCCGCCCAGATCCAGGCCCACGGCATCGCAGCAGACGCCGACAATGGCGTCGTCGTCACCGGCGGCGTGGACGAGACACGCTATGTCGCCCTCCACGCCCTTGCGCCGGGCAAGAGGGTCTACGTCGCCCAGCCGGGGCCGAGCTACCCCAGCGCCGTCCTCGCTTTGGCCGGCATCGAAGCGCAACCACTCGACGTCACCGGCGAATTGCCTGCCGTGGAAAACGCCCTGCTGCTGGTCGATCCCGCCCAACTCAGCGCCGACGCCCAATCGCAACTGGCCGAATGGGCCGTCGCCCACAACGTCACTGTCATCGCCGACGAGTCTGATCTTTCTTTTTTTGAGAAAGGTCATCGCCCCTTCGCCGGGCATGCCGGCCTCGCCGAACGGACGTTGACGTTAGGCAGCCTGAAAGGGGCCGGCGGACTCGATCACTGGCAGGTGGCCTGGTTCGCCGGACCGAAGAAGATCGCCGTCCCTGTGCGCGATCTCAAGCAGGCCATGACGATTTCGTCACCGGCGCCGGCGCAGTACGCGGCGCTGGCCGCCGTCAAACAGATGCAGGAGGCTGGCAGATGACCCAGACTACCATTCCCGGCGAAGCTGTCTCGCTTGAAGAACTCCAGGCCGTGGCCGGCGACGGCACCAAGCTGCGCTACGCCCTCATGGAAATGGCGTCGAAGATCCCCGGCGCCATCGCGCTAGGACGCGGCGATCCCGACCTCGATACACCCGACTTCGTCATCGAAGCCGCCCAGGCCGCCGTCGCCGATGGCCGCGCCGACGCGCCCACGCCTGTTGCCGGTCTGCCTGCGCTGCGCGAAGCCGTGGCGCGTAAACTCCGCGAACAAAATGGCATCCCTGTCGACGCCGACGGTGTGATCATCACCAACGGCGGGCAGGAAGCCATCTTCCTGATTATGCAGGCGCTGCTCGATCCCGGCGACGAGATCCTCGTGCCTGATCCGCGCTACAGCAGCTACGATCAGGCGATTGAAGCGGCGGGCGGCGTCATGGTCAACGTGCCCACCGAACCCGAAGACGACTTCGATCTGCTGCCGTCCGCCGTCGAGGCCGCCATTTCGCCCAAGACCAAAGCGCTGCTCATCGTGTCGCCCAACAACCCCACGGCGGGCGTCGTCAGCGAAGCCAGCCTGCGCGGCATCGCCGAAGTCGCCCAGAAGCACAACCTCATCGTCATCAGCGATGAAATCTACGAACGCTACATCTACGAGCCGTCGGTGCAGTTGAGCATCGCCGCGCTGCCCGGCATGTTCGAGCGTACCATCACCCTCAACGGGTGCAGCAAAACCTACGCCATGACCGGCTGGCGCGTCGGCTTTTTGGCTGCGCCGCCTGAGTTTATCAACGTCCTGGCCGGCGTCAAGTCCGTCCTCAGTGGACATGTCTCCCCGGCCAGCCAGTACGCTGCGCTGGCCGCCCTCACCGGTCGCCAGGACATTCTGGCCGAATACAAGTCCATCTACCTGCGCCGCCGCCAATTGATGATGGACGGCCTGGCCGAGATGGGTTTCACCTACACGGAGCCGCAGGGCGCCTTCTTCATCTACACCAACGCCGCCTCCAGCGGCCTCTCGGCCTTTGAGCTCAGCTACCTGTTGCTCAAAGAAGGACACGTCCTCATCTTCCCCGGCACCGCCTTTGGCGACAAATGGCAAGATTGGCTGCGCATCAGCCTGCTCCAGCCGGAAGAGGAGATTGTGGAGGCGATTCGGCGCATGAAGGCGGTTGTAGAGCGGAGGAGAAAATGAGTAACGAGTAATGAGTAGTTGACAGCGAGTCTTCCCCATATTGGCGAGGCGCACCGTAGACTACTCATTACTTGTTACTCATTTCGTCGCCCCAATACTCTCGAAAGAAGAATCAATGAACCACCCAGCTCTTATCTCTCTTCTCCAATCGCTCATCCGCATTCCTTCGCCCAACCCGCCGGGGGATTGCCGGGCGATTGCGGATTTTTGTGAGGAGTATCTACAGCGCATCGGCTTTACCACCACCAAAGTTGCGCCAGATGCGCGCGCCTGGAGCGTCATCGGGGTGGCGGGCAGCGAAGAAGGCCCCAGCTTACTGCTGCATGCGCACATCGACACCGTGCCGTTAGGACAAAATGCCAAGTGGACCTACAATCCTTTTGGCGGAGAAGTGGCCGATGGCAAGATCTACGGCCTGGGCAGTGTCGACGACAAAGCGCCCATGGCCGCCATGCTGCAAGTGGCCGCCGATCTCTCGCCGCGACTGGCTGAAATGAAGGGGAAGTTGGTCGTCGTCTGCGCCGCGGAGGAAGAGACGGGCGGCGTGCTGGGCACCAAATGGCTGGCCGAGAATGGCTACATCCCCGCCTGTGATTTTGTGGTGGTGGGCGAGCAGACCCACAACCGCATGGCCACAGCGCACAAGGGTGTGCTGCGCGCCGCCTTCCACGTGCGTGGGCGCACCTCGCACGCCACCGATCCCTGGCGCGGGCGCAACGCCATCAACGGCATGGCCCACCTGATCCTCGATCTGGAGCGCTACCAGAAAGAGGTTCTCGAAGCGCGGCCTCACCCGCTGCTAGGCCCGGCCAGCATCAATGTCGGCGTCATCACAGGCGGCGTCAGCGCCAACGTGGTGGCCGATGCCTGCACCATCCGCGTTGACAGGCGCATGGTCCCCGGCGAGGACCCGCAGGCCGTCATCGCTGAGTTGCAGGAGATCGTCGCCAGGCGGCAGGCGCTCGATCCTGAACGCAGCTACAGCGTCGACAGCTTCCAGATTTCCAACTGGTTCCAGAGCGACACAGGCTCGCCGCTGGCGCAGCGCTTCCTCGTCATTTGCGCCCAGGAGACGGGCACACCCGCCGAAGCCGTCGGCTACCTGCCCGGCAGCGACGCCAAACACCTGGTCAATCAGACCAAACAGGCCATGATCGTCTTTGGCCCCGGCACCTACCAGGTCGCCCACTCCACCGACGAATACACAGAGGTGGCGGAGTTGGAGGCGACGTATCGGATCTTACGGAGATTTTCGGAAGAGATGTTGTTTTGAATTTAGGGGTGATTGGTGACTAGTGATTGGTGATTAGGTCTCAATACAGGCAAGTGAGTAGGCGCGTCCATGTGGTTGACAAAGACACTGATCGTCCATTCATTGCCCAGTGCACAAGCCTAATCACCCATCACTAGTCACCAATCACCTCTCTACCCCGATTCGTTCAGGCTTGCATTCACATTCAGAGGAATAGACACATGCTCGACCTAGCCATCAAGGGCGGGACGGTGGTCAGCGAGACCGGCGTCTTTGCGGCGGATGTGGGTATCGAAGGCGGCAAGATCGCCATCGTGGCCCACTCCGGCGCACTACCCAGCGCCCGCCAGGAACTCAATGCCGAAGGACTGCTGATCCTCCCCGGTGTGATCGACATTCACTTTCACGTGCGCGCCCCTGCTCACCCACAGCGGGGCACATGGGAAAGTGAGACCAGCGCCGCCGCATCCGGCGGCGTCACGACACTTTTCGAGATGCCCATCAGCATCCCCGGCTGCGCCCGGCGCGACATTTTCGAGAACCGCAAGGCGCTGGGGCAATCGCAAGCCTACGTCAACTTCGGGTTGTACGGCGCACCTGGCCTGCTGGATCGAGACGAGATCCTGGGCATGGGCGATGCCGGCGCCGTAGGCTTCAAGATCTTCACCCACGCCGCGCCCATCGGCCGTGAAGACGAATTCCTGGGCATCTGCCTTGAGCGCGAAGACGATATCTTCAAGGCGCTGGAGATGACCAAAGAGACGGGGCTGATCACTGTCTTCCACGCCGAAAACCAGCGCTTGATTGAACTCTTCGAAGCACGCATCCGCACCACCGGGCGCACCGACTACATGGCCTTCATCGAAAGCCGCCCGCCGGTGGTGGAAGCCATGAGCGTGGCGCAACTGGCGATCCTGTGTAAGGCGACAGGCGCACGCGTGCACATGGCCCACGTCTCCTGCGCCGATGCGCTGGAAGCCCTGCGCAAAGGACAGCTCGACGATATCCCGCTCACCGGCGAAACCTGCCCACACTATCTCCTCTTCACCGAAGAGGACATGGTCAAACACGGTCCTTTCGCCATGATCAAGCCCCCGCTGCGCACCGCCTACGATCAGGCCGCGCTGTGGGACGGCCTCTTCGATGGTTCGCTGTCGGCCATCACCACCGATCACAGTCCTTTCACTCTGGCCGAAAAGGAAAGAGGAATTGACAACATCTGGCAGGGTGCCATCGGCGCGCCGGGGATCGAAGCGCTCGTCCCCTTTGTGATGACCGAAGCGCTCGACGGGCGCATTACCCTGGAGCAGGCAGTCCACTTCATCTCCACCGAACCGGCGCGCCTCTTCAACATGTACCCGCAAAAGGGCACCGTGCAGGCCGGCTCAGACGCCGATCTGACGATCTACGATCCCAGCGGCGAGCAGAACATCGACAGCAGCAAATGGCTCTCCAAATCCAGAGTCACCGATCGCCTCTACAACGGACGTCGTCAGGCGGGCCGCGTGGCGGCGACGATTGTCAACGGCACCATTGTCTTCGACGGCAGCCGCATCGTGGCCGAGATGGGCGTCGGCCAATTCGTGCGCCCGAACCGGGAGATGTAAGCTGTTTCTTGTGGACACGGACGAGGGAAACACGGATTTTTCTGATCCGTGTTCCCCCCTCCGTGTTCCCCCCCTCCGTGTTCCCCCCCTCCGTGTCCACACCTCCTCTATACCCCCCACCGCAACTCACTCTCCCCAATCCCCAGTCCCCAGTCCCCAATCCCCAGTCCCCAATCCCTAATCACCACTCACCAATCCCAAATCCCCAATTCCACCCATCTCATGGTAAAATAGCGCGCACCGGCAAAGTGCGCCGGCTACGTGTTCCCCATTCCTTGAGGATAGCGAATTCGATGATGAAGCTGAATGCACTGGCAAAGTTCACATGGGGTGTGCTTGCCTATAATCTATTGGTGATTATGTGGGGCGCTTTTGTGCGTGCCACAGGATCGGGTGCAGGCTGCGGGCGTCATTGGCCGGCCTGCAATGGCGAAGTGATTCCACGTGCAGAATCTGTTGAAACGTTGATCGAATTTTCACATCGTGTCACCAGCGGTATTGCACTACTTTTGGTGGTGGTTGTGTTGGTTTGGGCGTATCGAGCCTATGCGCCCGGCCATGCAGTCCGCCGCGGAGCAATGGCGTCGATGGTGCTCATGATCGTGGAAGCGTTGCTGGGCGCCGGGTTGGTGCTTTTTGAATTGACGGCGGACAACGCCTCGGTAGCCCGTGCAGTGGCGATGGCGCTCCACCTGATGAACACCTTCCTCTTAATCGGGGCAATTACCCTCACAGCCTGGTGGGCGTCCGGTGGCAAAGACATCAGCCTACACGGGGCGCCATCCAGCCTGCGTTGGGCGCTGTTTGCCGCCTTCCTGGGAACGTTGATCCTGGGCGCCAGCGGCGCGGTGACGGCGCTGGGCGACACGCTGATGATGACTGCTGGCATATCTCCCGCCGACTCGCCGTTGCTGGCCACGCTGGTGGAACTGCGCATCCTGCACCCGGCGATTGGCGTGCTGGTGGGCGTGCTAATCTGGGTGGCCTTCCTGGCGGCGCAACAGGGTTTCCACAGCCCGGGCATGAACCGCACCGGCTACGCGTTGATGGGTATTTACCTGGGGCAGATCCTGTTGGGTGGGGTCAATGTCTTGCTCAAAGCACCGGTGTGGATGCAATTGGTGCACCTGCTGGTAGCAGACGTGATCTGGATCCTGCTGGTGATCATGGCGGCGCAACGCCTGGCCGTGACGGCAGAGGAACCACGCCAGGAGCGGATAGGCCAGCGGGTAGTGCAGGCCGGCGATTGACGAGCTGAACCATTCTCCCATTGCTATCGTTATCACAAGAGGCTCGATTTATGAGCCTCTTTTTCTTTTCTTCAGATCAGTTCACGCACATACACGGATATTCGCTGAGGATGGTCAGAGGTAAATTGGAAGAACCATGCTTACGGTATCTTTAGCTAAAATTCGAGAAGAGATGAAAAGTTACTTACGAAAAGCTTTCATTGCCGGCATAACGCTCGCGTTGATCATCACTCTCTCGGTGGCGTTGACCGCTGCGCAAGAGAATGGGGGGCTTGACCAGGGTCAATTTGCCCTGATTCCACCCCACACTGATCCACGCTTCGCCACAGAAGTTGTGCCTGGGGTGGTACTTGTGGAATTGAACGAAATCGTCTCCGCGGCGGCGGCAACAGAGATCCTGGCGGCGCTTGCACCGGAGATCAGCGAGGTGCGTCCACTGGCGGCGCTGCCGGACTGCTTTACAGTAACCGTCCCTGTGGGCGAGGAAACGGCAATTGCCGCCCGCCTGGCTGCTGATCCTCAGGTGCAGATGGCGGAGCCGGACTATATCCACCATAGCATGACCGAACCCAACGATCCACTCTACAGCCGTTACCAGTGGAACTTGCGCCACATTCACGCCAATGCAGCTTGGGACCAGGTTACCGGCAACAGCAGCGTCACCATCGCCATTTTGGACACAGGCGCCGATCTCACACACCCTGATCTTATCCAGAACATAGTCGCCGGCTACGATTTCGTTAACAACGACGCCGATCCAAGCGACGATGAAGGTCACGGCACCCATGTGGCCAGCATTGCCGCGGCCCGCGGCAACAATGGCATCGGCATCGCCGGAATTTCCTGGCAGACGCAGATCATGCCGATTAAGGTGCTCGATAACAGAGGCACAGGAACTTCTTCGCTAATCGCAAATGGCATTGTGTGGGCCACCGATCGCGGGGCCGATGTGATCAACCTCAGTTTAGGCTCCACCAACTATTCAGAAACAGTCAACACCGCGGTGCAATATGCCCACGAACGTGGCGTCTTGGTCATTGCGGCAGCCGGCAACTACTACGAAGCAGGCAATCCTATTGTCTACCCCGCCGCGCTGAACAACGTGTTGGCCGTTGCCGCCGTGAACGATCTAGACGGTCACGCCTCTTATTCAAGCAGTGGCAGCTATGTGGATGTGGCGGCGCCCGGCGGCGATGTGGTGAATGAGTTCGATCCTGAAATTCGCCACTGGATCCCCGGCGCTTACCTGCGCGCGCGAGGATTGGCCTACGCCGGGTTGGTCGGTACAAGCCAGGCAGCCCCTCATGCAGCAGGATTGGCGGCGCTCCTGCTCTCACTGGAGCCGTCACTCAGCGTGGAGCAACTGATTTCGATCATCACCGGCAGTGTAGTGGATGTGCAATCCCCGGGCTGGGACGAATTTAGCGGCTATGGGCGGCTGGACGTCCTCCGCGCCGTTCAGTTCTTGCGAGAACGCACTGCTACACCCACACACACACCCACGCCGTCACCCACCAGCACACCGACGCCCACACCCACCAGCACCAGCACCCCCGTCGTTCCTTTGCATTCAAACGAAGAGACACGCATCAACAGCAGTATCGTCGACGCTCAATCAGATGCCGCGGTGGTGGCAGATACAGAGGGCAATTTAAGTGTGATCTGGCGCGACGACAAAAGCGGCAAGGAACAACTCTACAGCGCCCACCTTTCTCGAACGGCAAGCCAGTGGGGTCCCAATTTAGGCGTAACGGGGAATGCACACTCAGCCGGCAACCACTCACTCAGCCCTGCAGCGCTGGTCTTGGATGGGGGCCGAAATCTACATGCAGTTTGGCTCAGTGAGGATGACGGAGGATGGGGCACCCTTCATCACAGCGTGCAATATGCAGGGGCAAAGGTATGGGAAAGCCTGGCCGTGTTCGATGCCGGCCCCAATCCAGGTGTAGGCGATGCGCCGGCCTTGGCTATTGACGAGAACGGATCAATCACCGCCGCCTGGACAACCACACAGCAGAGTGCTGATCGTGGGCCGGTTGAGCGCATCCTGTGGAGCAGGCGCGCAGCCAATGCCACAACCTGGACTCTGCCTGCGCCTTTGTCTGCCGATCAAAGCGCCGATCAAAGCGCCGATCAAAGCGATGTTGTCCTGGCTACAGGTGGAAATGCTCTTCATGCGATTTGGAGCCACTATGCCGACGGCACGGCAGCAATTAAAGTCGCGTCATTGGCCGGGGACGCATTCAATTGGTCGACGCCGGCAACGGTGGTGCCGTTGAACCCGGCCCTTCATGATCATCAACTCGATCTGGCAGTGAGCGCCGACGGCACGTTGGTGATTGTTTGGGTTGATCAATGGGGAGAGGAAAACGGCAAAGATCTCTTTGTAATCAGCCGTAGCCACGGCCAGGGGACATGGTCGACGCCGCTACAGTTGGCAGATGGTTCGTCGGCGCAGCAGAACCGTCCTCGGCTGACGGCCAACGGCAACACGCTTGCGCTTGTCTGGCACGACAACCGGTTCGACGCCGGGGATATCTTTGTCGCCTGGGCAGAGGGTGATCCACAGAGGTGGAGCAGCAGCCGGCGAGTCAACCAAGACAACAACGGGCCGCTGCAAGAGTACGCCGATGTCGCCCTGGATCCAGCAGGAAACACGACCATTGTTTGGAACGATCTGCGCACAGGCGCTGCCGGCCCCGAAATCTATGTTCGCTTCATCTCGGCCAGCCATCGCTTTCAGACCTACCTGAGCCAGATCGCAGCGCCATGACAGCATTCACATAACGTCAGCGTTCATACAAAATATCTATACGAATTCAATGCGAGGCAAGATCGATTCGGTCGTCGCTCCCTTGTACACTGAGCGACGCCGAAGATGGGCGATACTCACGGCTTTTGAGCGAGGGAATTTGCATCCCCCACAGCGCCAGCAGCCCCAGCACAACCGCCGCGGACAGGTAGGCTGATCCTTCCCCGAAGGCGCCCAGGAAGCCATTGCCCCACACCGGCCCTATGGCGCGCCCCAGGCTTTCCATTGCACCGCTGACACCCTGGACACGTCCTTGCGCCTCTTTTTCACCTGCCCTGCTGATCAGCGAAACCAGCGTTGGGTTCGAGAGCGCAGCGCCAATCGCGGCAGGGAACATCGCCACAATAAACAGCCGCCAATCGTAGGTAAAAGCAGCGGTGGTCAGGCCCACCACCGTCATGAGCAGGCCGACAAGGTAGGTGCGTTTCTCGCCAATACGACGCACCATCGGCCCCACGGCGCCCCCCTGCACCACCGCGCCGACAAAGCCCACCAACGCCAGCACATAGCCAACCTGTGAAATGTTCCAGTCAAAACGGGCGTTGCCAAACAGGGCAAAGGTGGTTTGGTAAACGGAAATCGCCGCCCAGTAGACAAAGTCCATCAACAGCAGCGGACCAATCACCGGGCGCGAAATTTGTAGCGGAATCTCTCGCCACGGGCTGCGCCGGACTACATTAGCCTGGCGATTGCTCTCCGGTAGCCAGAAAAAGGTGAAGACAAGCGCAAACAACGCCAGCAGCGCCGCTGCCCACGCCGGCGTGGCATGGCCGAACTTGCCCAGCACACCCGCCAACGCCGGCCCAAAGACAAAGCCCAGCCCAAAGGCGGCGCCGATCAAGCCATAGGCTTTGGCACGGTCCTTTTCCTGGGTGATGTCGCTGATATAGGCGCGCGCCGTCGAAATATTCCCACCCGAAAGGCCGTCAACGACACGCGCTGCGAAAAGCCAGAAGAGATTGCCGGCCAGCGCCAACATCACAAAACTGACGACTGTGCCCAGCAGGCTCAGCAGCAGAACCGGTCGCCGTCCTATGCGGTCGGACAGACTTCCCAGCACCGGCGCAGCAACAATCTGGCAGATAGAGTAAGTGGCAAACAAAAACCCGATTTGAAGCCCCGATGCATTGAAATCCGCCGCATAGAGAGGAAGAAGAGGAATAACAATCCCGAAGCCCAACAAGTTCACGAAGATAATCGAAAAGATGATCGCCAATGACCTCTGATTCGACATAGATTCCCTTTACATAGCCCACAAAGCGCGCTTACTTCTTAGCGCCCAGCGTATTGCGACGCTAGTGCAGAATCTTAACACACCCTGTGTAGATGACCAATCCAAAGTGTAATCCTTGTTCCTTTTGCTCTACGATTTCCCAACGATTTGCCTATACAACAAATTGTGTAGACTATTTCTAGTCCAAATGCCTACGTTCAGGTTTGTTGCTTGATTTAGATAGGGCTATAATACGCGCACAATCTGCTGCAATTCTTGGCAGACCCTCTTCACGTAACATGTCGGCATTAGCAACATCTTGACCGGTGTGTCTAGAAACAAAGGTAGAGCTATGAGATCTCCGAAAGCCTTTTTCAGCAATACGCTACTTGTGATGGGTGTCCTCTTTTTAGGGGGCTTTGCCGCTTTTGAGCTGAACGGCTTTCAGATCGACCCTATTGTGCCCGCAGTCGCTGCTTTCTGTATCGCCGCCACGGCGTTGTTAGATCGGCTGGGTTCACAGAAAGTAGAGTAGTTACACCTGTACCCCTCTCTTCATCACCCGACAGATTGATCACGGTTGTACTTCACCCTTTTCGGGCTTTTCCATACTCCTTTTGATCGTCTTCCAGAGTAACGCCTCACGACGTGGCTCCTAGTCACCTGCCTAGTTGCATGACTACGCCCAAGGACATTGTGAAATAAAGCACAAATCCTTATACTAGGCATTGTAGGAACAATCCCAACACAAGTTGAGAATTGAAAATGTGACACAAAGACGTGGCACGGTTCAACGCCCATCACACCGGGCGATTCGTTACCTTCTGCCGTGGCTACTTTGGCTACAGGGCACCTTGATCAAGACCTGGAGGCATTATGCAGAACGTCGGCCCATACATCAGCGAATTTGGAATCGAGAACCACGGCATCGACAACGCAGAGACCGTCTACTGGAATCTGCCCACGCCGATGCTCTACGAAGAAGCGATCCGCCGCCGCGAAGGTGCAATGACCCATCTTGGCCCGCTGGTGATCCGCACAGGCGATCATACCGGACGCTCGCCCAATGACCGTTTTGTTGTGCGCGAACCCGGCTCCGAGGCAAACGTTTGGTGGGGCAAGACCAACAGCCCGTTTGATGCCCAGAAGTTCGACGACATCTTCCGGCGCATGCGCTCGTACAGCCAGCACCGCGATCTCTTTGTCTTCGACGGCTATGTCGGCGCAGACAAGCGCTATCAGCGCAAGGTGCGTGTCATTACCGAGAAGGCATCGTTGGTCCTTTTTGCCCGCAACATGTTCATTCGTGAGTTCGACGGCGAGGTGCTCAGCACGTTCAAGCCCGATTTCACCGTCATCGACATGCCGAGCTTCCACGCCATCCCCGAAGAGGACGGCACACGCACGCAGACCTTCATCATCCTGAACTTCGCCAAGAGATTGGTGATTATCGGCGGCAGCGCCTACAGCGGTGAGATCAAGAAGTCGATCTTCAGCGCCATGAACTACATGCTGCCTCTCGAAGGCGTGATGAGCATGCACTGTAGCGCCAACTACGGCAAAGACAAAGACGACGTCGCCCTCTTCTTCGGCCTGAGCGGCACCGGCAAGACGACGTTGAGCGCCGATCCCGAACGCACACTCATCGGCGACGACGAACATGGCTGGAGCGATGACGGCATCTTCAACCTGGAAGGCGGCTGCTACGCCAAGGTGATCAAGCTTGATCCCACGGGCGAACCCGAAATCTACGAAACCACGCGGCGCTTCGGCACGATCCTTGAGAACGTGGCCTACGACAGCAAAACCCGCCGCATCGACTTGAACGATGCCTCGCTGACCGAGAATACCCGTGCCAGCTACCCGATTACCCACATCGCCAACGCCGATCCGTCGGGCGTGGCCGGCCATCCGAAGAACATCGTCTTCCTCACGGCGGATGCCTTCGGCGTGTTGCCGCCTATCAGCAAGCTAACCAGGGAACAGGCGATGTACCACTTCCTCAGCGGCTACACGGCGCGTGTTGCCGGCACCGAGCGCGGTGTCACCGAACCAAAGCCTGTCTTCTCGACCTGCTTCGGCGCTCCCTTTATGCCGCTGCACCCAGGCGTCTATGCCGAACTGCTGGGCAAGAAGATCGACGAACACAACGTACAGGTCTGGCTGGTTAACACCGGTTGGACGGGCGGCCCCGCCGGCGTTGGTTCTCGCATGAAGCTGGCCTACACCCGCCGTATGATCAGCGCAGCATTGAGCGGTGAACTCGAAGGGGCGGCAATGGTGACAGACCCGATCTTCGGTCTGAGCACGCCCACTGCTATCGAAGGTGTTCCCAGCGAAGTGCTCAATCCGCGCAACACGTGGACAGATCCTGTGGCGTATGACAAGAGCGCGAACGAACTGGCGCAGATGTTCGCAGCCAACTTCAAGGAATTTGAAAGCGGCGTCAGCCAGGAGATCATCAACGCCGGGCCGCGGGCGGCAGTGTTGGTGCGCTAAAGACGACAGACGATCCACGAAGCTAGAGTCGAAGTGATCAGAGCGCCGGGTGGGGAAACCTGCCCGGCGCTTTTGCATGGACAAGATGGCAGCAAAAGTGGAGGCAGAGTTTGTGGTTCATGGTATACTGTTCGTCCGTCAAGTGTGTTGAGTCTGCCAATCAGGAGTGAACCGTGTCGCCGAAGCCGAAACAGCGTCCATCTGAACCCGAAGACATTGAAGCCCAATTCGCCGATCTGCTTGGTGGGCAGGCCGCCCTGCCCAGCGACCATCGCAGCGGTTTTGTGGCGGTAATCGGGCGCCCCAATGTGGGCAAGTCGACGCTGCTCAACCGCCTGCTGGGGCAGAAGATTGCCATCACCAGCGACAAGCCGCAGACAACACGGGATCAGATCCTGGGCATCCGCAGCGAAGAGGACGCCCAATACATCTTCCTCGACACGCCGGGTATTCACCGCCCCAAGCACAAATTGGGGCAGCACATGGTGCAGGTGGCCGAAGAAACCATCACCGACGACGCCGATGTGGTGCTCTGGTTGGTGGATGTAACCATGCCGCCAACCGAGGAGGATCTCTTGATTGCGGGCCGGCTGCGTGAACTAAGCGCAAAGATGCCCCTACCCCGGCTGATTTTGGGGTTGAACAAGCTCGATGAATGGCAGGGCAACGACGACGCCTTAACCGAACGCTGTGCCGCCTACCTGGCGCTGGTGGAAGGCATCAACACCGAAGGCATGCCCGCTGCCGTGGAAAGCCTTATCTTCAGCGCGAAGGACGGACGCGGCGTTGAGGCGCTGTTGGCCGGTCTGCGTCAGGCGCTGCCCGAAGGTCCCCAATACTACCCCGACGATCAGGTCACAGATCTGAATTTGCGCTTCCTGGTTGGGGAGTTGATCCGCGAGCAGGTGCTCAACCTGCTCCACCAGGAAGTGCCGCACAGCGTCGCCGTGGGCGTCACCGATTTTGAGGAGCGCGGCGACAACCTCACCTACATCGCCGCCACCATCTACGTCGAACGCCCAACCCAGAAGGGCATCATCCTGGGCAGCGGCGGCGCCATGATCAAACAGATCGGCAAGTTGGCCCGTCCTCAAATTGAGGAAATGGTGGGCACCAAAGTCTATCTCGAATTGTGGGTCAAAGTATGGGAAAAGTGGCGACGGAGCGAGAACATGCTGCGTCGCCTGGGCTATGATATCGGGAACTGATCCTAGAAGTCGTAGCTGTGCAGTAAGTAAGTACGAAGTGGCGAAATGCCCTGCGCCTCAAAAAATAGATTGGCGGTGGCGGTAGACGGCATCGGCCCAATCGAGAGCGTGCGCCAGCCCGCATCGGCGGACGTTCGCTGTGCCATACGCCAGAGTTGACCACCGATTCCCCGCCTGCGCCAGGACGGCAAGACGCCGCCAAAGATCAGACGTCCGGACGCGACGGGCCGCTGCGCCCGCCAATTCAGCCAGAGCCGCCACCAGAGCGCACGTCCTCCGCGGGCGAGGCGCAAGGCCGGCGCCAGATCGGGCTGGATGAGCACGTACCCCACCGCTTCCCCCTCCACAGAGGCCAACCAACCTTGCAACGGGAACCGACTTAACCAGTCGACGAGGAAACCAGCTTCCGCAACATCAGGCGCGGGGAAATCAGCCCAGGCAGGCATTGTCTGCGCGAAGAGGGGCAGTAGATCGCCGGCCAGCCGCCGCGGATCAAATGGCTTGACGGCGGCGAGACCATCCTGTGGATCGGCGACATGGCCAGGCACATCCACTTCGTAGAGCAGGGCGCGCCCCAGTGGACGGCAAACCGCCGAGGCCACTTCGGGCAAATAGGGCGGGTTGTAAGCCGAATGCAGAGGCGGCAGCCGGTGAAAATGATCGTGAAGGACGCCGCTGCCCAGGTGCGGGGAAAGCCCAGTAGGCAGGATCAGCCGGCGTACGCCTACCGGCTGCAACGTCTCTTGGGCTTGCCCAAGAAAACGCGACAGGCTTTCATCGTCGTTGGCCAGGTGTAGCGCAGCCACATAGGCGGCCCCGTCCCGGCGGCGTGGATCACGGAGCAGGATGCCGGCGACCACACTTTCCTCGAAGACGGCGCCTGAAAATGCAGGCAGATCATTCTTCTGTGGCGACCGCGGCTGCTGGCGTCGTGGCAAAGCTTCTGCGTGGAGCAGCATAGGGTTCATGCGTGCCAGGTGAGGGCTACGCGCAACATTGAGCGCCTGCGCAAAGTCCGGGTAGTAGGGAGGCACCCAGCGGTTATCACTTTGGTAGATGCGCCGCCAGTGGCTTAAAAAATCACGCCGCTGCCATGCCCCTTCGGCTATGTGAAAACGGTAATTGAAGTAACGTGTCAAAACGATTTCGCCTTTTGGATAGATGAAGGCCCGCGCTGGTTTATCCCCTTGTGGATAAAGGCGGGGATAAATCGGGACAACTTCGGATAAGTCGAAGTGAGTTGAGGATAACCCCAAAGGCCGATTGGAAGGCGAAATACCCCCATTGGAACAACCTTAAATTTTACATAGATTTTACGGTCACATTCTGTTAACATCGGCAAATATTTTGGGGGTAACCAGGCACAACCCGCTACATATTGCGTAGAACAATCGTTCACAGTGCAAAATCAAGCGCTTTTTGCATGCCAAGCCCTTCAAATTCAATTGGCAATTCAAGCCACATTTTGATATACTACACCGTACCGGCTCGTTCACCGGCAGACGACCCCCTGGACACATACGTTGCTGGCGGGATCTGTTCACAGAGTCCTCCCCCAACGGCAAAACGCCACCTCGGTATCACACTGTATGTGTCGATGTACGCAACGGTCTGACCTCGGTTGATTTCACAACAACTGATTTACTTCTGTACATGCATTGGTGCATCGTGAATTTATTCACCTTAGCTGACGCTTTCTTGATCGCGCCATTCGTCCTAGCGACCATGTACGCAGCATTCGGATAGGAGGAGGGCCTTCACTTGAGTAAGTATCAACACTCATCACAGCCGTATAGCTCCCTAACCGCATTGAAAAATGAAAACTACCCGGCCAGGGAAGTTTCAGAAAGAGCCAAAACGGATGTGAGCAGCCAGCTTCCTTATGGAGTAACAGAACCATCCAACAACGACCTGCCCTCAAGCGAGCAGACGGACTCACCTGCCCAGCGCACAGATGCGCGTTCGATCTGGCAGTCGGCGCTGGCGGCGTTGGCGTTGCAGATGCCCACAGCCACCTACGAAACCTGGGTGCGCGACACATCGGTCATCGCCTATGAGGATGGAGAGTTTATCGTTGGCACACCCAATCCCTATGCAAGAGACTGGCTGGCCAATCGGCTTCAGACGCCGATTAAACGCATCCTGGGCAAACTTTTGAATCGCTCTGTGCATGTCACCTTCCGTGTGCGTGCACAAGCCCGCATAGAAGAGTCGACAGACGATTTGCCCCCGCTCTATCGTCCGATGGAGCCGATAGAAACCAAATCAGTACAGGCTGTCGCCAAAGACGCAGAACCACAACCTAGACGCACACCACCGCATTTGGCACAGCGCGATCGCAATGTCCTTTCAGAAAGAGACAGCGACGACAGAGCGCAGCGAGTTGCACAATCCATCGGGGCAGCGGACACTAGAGCGCAGGCAGGTACGCCCGTGACAAACTCAACGCCGTGGAATCAGAATGCCTGGCAATCGCCCGATCCACAAGACGACGCCGGGAACCGCGCCTGGACGGGAAGATCGGAAGTGCACAGCACGCCGCTCAATCCGCGCTACACCTTTGAGTCCTTCGTGGTGGGCAACCACAACCGGCTGGCCCACGCGGCTGCGCTCTCCGTCGCCGATCACCCTGGACACCGCTTTAACCCGCTCTTCGTCTACGGCGGTGTTGGGCTGGGCAAAACACACCTGCTCCACGCCATCGGCAACCAAATGGCCAGCCGTGGCATGGCAGTGCTGTACTGTTCCTCAGAGCAATTCACCAACGATTTGATTAGTGCCATTCGCAGCCAGAGCACTGAGGAATTCCGCAACAAGTACCGGCAGGTCGATCTGTTGCTCATTGATGATATTCAGTTTATCGGCGGCAAGGAAAGTACACAGGAAGAGTTCTTCCACACCTTTAACCACCTGCACGCCGCCGGGCGCCAGGTGGTGATCAGCAGCGACCGCCCGCCAAAAGAGATTGCGACACTCGAAGCGCGCCTGCGCAGCCGTTTCGAAGGTGGCTTACAGGCCGACATTTCGCAGCCCGACCTGGAAACCAGGGTGGCGATTCTGCAAACCAAAGCCGCGCAGATGAAGACTGTGGTGCCTATGGATGTGCTCATGCTGATTGCCGAGCGCGTGGAAAGCAACATTCGCGAACTTGAAGGCGCTTTGAATCGGCTGATTGTACAGGCGCCTCTGTATGATAGCGGCATTAATCGGCAGGCCGCCGAAGAAATTCTCGATAACCTGATGCCGCAGCGCCGTCCACGTGAAGCGGCGAGTGTGGTGGAACTGGTAGCCGATTACTTCCGCCTGACCGTGGACGACCTGACCGGTCGCACCCGCACCAAAGAAGTTGCTTATGCCCGCCAGGTAGCCATGTTCCTCTTGCGCGAGGAAAACGGGCTTTCGCTGCCTGCCATCGGGGGGCTGCTTGGTGGACGCGATCATAGCACTGTGCGCTACGGTGTAGAAAAAGTGGAAGCCGACCTGGTAGAAGACGATGAACTGCGCCGTCACCTGCAGATCCTGCGCGAGAAGGTCTACGCGCCGCCGGCAAGCCGTTGACGACAGCGCGCCGTGTAAGGCTGGCAGAACAATTTACTGATACGAAAGCAAAACATCGCCCTGCATCCTCTCCGTGAAAACGGCGATTGTGCTGGGCGATCTTCATTTCATCACTATTCTCTGACGATTAACCTAAATTTTTAGAGATAGTCCTAGCCGAATTCCGCAAGTTGGTTTGCAAAATTCTAACAGGTACAGTAAACTACGAACGGCATCAGCAGTGCGATTGTATACAAAATTGTCGCCTACCCACTCACCTGATCCACTGCCCGATTCAACATGCCTGTAGCCTTGGAGCCACTATGCCGGCGAAGGATGGACGACAAAAAGCACTGGAGACAACCCTCGCCACGCTCAACAAACGCTACGGCGATGGGATCATCATGAAGTTGGGCGAAGCCACCCGCCTCGACGTTGAGACCATCCCCACTGGTAGCCTCAGTCTTGATATAGCCATTGGCGTTGGTGGGATGCCACGCGGGCGCATCATTGAGATTTACGGGCCTGAAAGTTCGGGGAAAACAACAGTCTGTTTGCATGTGATTGCCGAGGCACAAAAGGCCGGCGGTTACTGTGGTTTTGTCGATGTGGAACATGCACTCGATCCTGTCTATGCACAGAAGATCGGCGTCAACGTCGACAACCTCTACGTCAGCCAGCCGGATACGGGCGAGCAGGCATTGGAAATCACCGAGGCGCTCGTCCGCTCCGGGGCGATGGATGTGGTTGTGGTAGACAGCGTTGCTGCCCTGGTGCCACGTGCCGAAATCGAAGGCGAAATGGGAGACAGCCACGTCGGCTTGCAGGCGCGGTTGATGAGCCAGGCGTTGCGCAAGTTGGTTGGGGCCGTCAAATCGAGTGGCACGGCATTGATCTTCACCAATCAGTTGCGCCAGAAGATCGGCGTCATGTTTGGCAATCCAGAGACCACATCGGGAGGCATGGCGCTCAAGTTCTATGCCAGCCTTCGCCTTGATATTCGACGCATTCAATCGATCAAGCAGGGCAACGACGTCATCGGCAACCGTACCCGTGTCACCGTGCGCAAGAACAAAGTCGCTCCGCCATTCCGGGTCGCCGAGTTCGATATCATGTACAACGAAGGCATCAGCACCGAAGGCGATCTAATCGACCTGGGTGTTGAACATGAGATCGTGGAAAAACGGGGTGCTTACTATCGCTTCAACGGCGAAGCCATTGGGCAGGGTCGTGAAAACGCCAAAGCCCACCTCCAAGAAAACCCGGAGTTGGCGGCTCAGATCGACCAGTTGATCCGTAACCGCGCCGGGCTATCTGCACCATCGGCAGTGGATCCAGCATAGACCAGGCCCGGCAGCACGGACAATCCCCCTACCTCTGCCGCTGTGCCAAGGTCAGACCACCAGTCATTCAACTACGATTTACCAAAAGGTTAGCAGTCGGGTATACTAGTCTTACGAAGTGCTGCCGAAATCGGCAGCCACAATTGAAGCATTGTTGCAGCGCAAACAACGATAGCACTGACACCGGAAAGCCGGTGATCCCGAGAATCGGGTACTCTGTTGTGAGGCCTTGTGGCCTGGTACAGACCATATGTGCAGTGTATCGGGGGAATCGAGTGGCTGGCAAGGACGCTACATTGTTGCGTCATCGATATAAAACTCAGCACCTTGCACCATCAAGTCGAACGGCGTTTTCTGCTCCAGGTGGGCAGACGAAACAACGATCGCTTGCAGTTGATCTCACCTGATCGGCATAGTGTTCTTAAAATAACAGCAGAAACATGGATGGGACAGCTCGATACTTCGGTCTGTCGTTTCAGGATATACCGCTATCGGACTGAAAAGTCGTTCACCTAGAGGTCGAAGCCGTATCGACGCCCTTTCGGTTAGAACTTTGTGAGCGCTGTGGCAATGCCGCAGCGCATTTTGTTGTTCACAGAGAGGCCGTCATGGCCGGGCAGATCACAAGTCTGCGTTTCCAAAAAGGCAACCAAGAGCGCGTCAATGTCTACATCGACGGCGAGTATGCTTTTGCCTTACCTGCCGTCGAAGCTGCCCAGTTGCGCCGAGGAAACTTCCTCACCGACGCAGAGATTGAGCGTCTACGTCAGGTTGACATTGCAGCCAAAGGTTATGATCGATCTGTACGGTTTTTGGGTGTGCGGCCACGCAGTGAATTAGAAGTACGCCAGAATCTTCAGCGCTACCGTCCTCGCAACAGCGAAGGATTGGACGAAGCACAGATTGAGCAGGTCGTCGAACGTCTTCGCTTGCAAGGATATGTCGACGACGAGGCATTTGCTCGCTACTGGATCGACCAACGAAACCGGTTTAAGCCAATGGCGCCACAGGCGCTGCGCTACGAATTGCGCCGCAAAGGCGTGGACAGCCGCATCATCGACGCTGTTGTTGCAGACGAGACCGACGCCGATACAGCAGCATTGGAAGTCGCCCGCCGCCAGGCACAGCGCTGGCTGCATCTTGGCGAAGCTGAATTTCAGAAAAAGCTGACAGGCGTGCTTCAACGCCGTGGCTTCCGTTGGGACACCATCCGTGAAGTCATTCAGCAAGTCTGGCAAGAGCAGCAGGCGGATGAAGAAAACCCTGACTAAACCCTGTGGCGGAGATAGCCATCCGCCCTATTATCGATACATTCAAACGTGATCAACCCAAGATTGAGGGCCCGGAGATGGACATACTTGTTACGATAATCCTGATTATCGTCGCTGCGCTCATCGGCGCCGCCATCGCCGGTTACGTCGCATTTCAACGTGGTCGGCAGGCTGGCATCGAAGTCGAACAAGAACGCCAGCGTGCCACCCTTCAGAGCGCAGAACAACGCGCTGCCCAGATGCTCACCGAAGCCGAAGCAGAAATTCGACGGCGTGAGTTGAAGCTGAAGGAAGAAGAAGTTCGCATGCGTGATGAGATGGACGCCGAAATAACCCGGCGGCGCAAGGATCTCGACCGTGTTGAACAGCGACTACAGAGCCGGCAAGAAAACCTAGACAAGCGCATGGATCAACTGGAGGCGCGCGAACGCAAGCAAAACCAGCGCGAAAAGCGTCTCGACCAGCAGGAAGAGGAATTGTCTAAGGCAGAAGAGGTGCGCAACAACGAGTTGCAGCGTGTGGCGCGCATGACAGAGGAAGAGGCACGCGCCGAAATCCTCAAAGAAGTTGAAAAGAAGACGCGCCACGAAATGGCGCGCACGATTCGCGAGGTGGAAGCCGAAGCGCAGGAGACAGCAGAACGCCGCGCTCGCGAGATCGTCACCCTGGCTGTGGAGCGAGTGGCCAGCGAGCATGTCACCGAGTACGCCGTCAGCACCGTCAACTTGCCGTCGGACGAGATGAAAGGCCGCATCATCGGACGGCAGGGGCGCAATATTCGAGCTATCGAGCAGGCTACTGGCGTCGATTTGGTGGTGGATGACACACCTGAGGCCATCCTGATCAGCAGTTTCGATCCGGTGCGGCGTGAAGTGGCGCGTATCGCCCTGAGCAAACTGGTGGCTGATGGACGTATCCACCCGGCGCGCATCGAGAAAGAAGTGGAACGCGCCCAGCAGGAAGTCGATCAGGTGATCCTCGAAGCAGGCGAACAGGCGCTGATCGAAACCAACACCCAGGGCCTGCACCGGGAAATTCAAAAATTGATTGGGCGGCTGAAATACCGCACCAGCTACGGCCAAAATCAGTATTACCATGCCATGGAGACGGCTTATCTGGCCGCCGTCATCGCCAGTGAACTTCACGCCGATGTGAAGACGGCGCGCATGGGCGGCCTGCTCCACGACATTGGTAAGGCCGTCAGCCATGAGATCGACGGCCCACACGCCCTGGTAGGTGCGGAAATCGCCAAGCGTTACGGCGTCAACCCCAAGGTGATCAACTGCATCGCCAGCCATCACGGCGAAGTGGAACCAGAGAGCATCGAAGCGGTGATTGTCGCCGCTGCCGACGCCATCAGCGGTGCACGTCCTGGGGCGCGGCGTGAAAGCCTGGAAGCCTACATCAAGCGCGTCACCGCGCTGGAAGAGATCGGCAACAGCTTCAACGGCGTCAAAGAGACTTACGCCATCCAGGCCGGCCGTGAAATCCGCGTCATTGTGCGGCCCGAAGACCTCGACGATCTCGAAGTCATCGAATTGAGCAAAGACATTGCCAAAAAGATCGAAGACAATCTCGAATACCCCGGCCAGATCCGCGTGACCGTGATCCGCGAAACACGATCCGTGTCACACGCGAAGTAAGGGATAGGGATTCAATGTCGCGAAGTTAAGCCTTCTGCTTGAGATTAAGAGATTAGGCGATTGGATCAGGAGTTCAATCGCTCAATCCCTAAGCCTTAACTTCACGACAAATGCTGTGAATTTTAAAAAAGGCCCGGTGGACTTTAGTCCACCGGGCCTTTTGATTTCGCTCAAGAAGAAACACTCAGAGTGTAAGAGCGCCTCTGGGTTACGCATCACGCATTACACATTACTGCTCGGATTCCCATTCCCGCCCTTGTTACGGTTGCGACGGCGGCGTTTGCGCCGCGACTGGTTGGATCGGTTGCGATCGTTCTGGCTGGATTGGTTGCTCTGGCCGCCGGATGACGGGCGTTCGTCTTCGCGTTCTGGGTTGGATGGTGCAGGACGCGCACGCTCGGCCAGGATGCGGGCGTTGTCCTCTTCGGCGCTGGCGCGGCGCTTGACGGTGCAGCCGCCACAAGTGCCACAACTACCACCACTCTTCTTGCCTGTAATCAACTCGTCGACGGTGAACTCGGCCAGCACGTTGTTTTCGAGCCAAACGGTGACAGCTTCTTTGAGCGGGTGTAGGTGACGGACACGCCCAACGCCTTGAGGAGTGGTCACCTCGGCGCCGATCTTGGGCATGCGCTTGTTGGCTTCTTTGTAGTTCTCGTCTTCGTAGGAAAGGCAACAGAGCAAACGACCGCAGACGCCGCTAATTTCGTCGGGGTTGAGCGGTAATTGCTGGTTTTTGGCCATACGGATGCCTACAGGCGCAAACTCACGCAGCCAACTGGTGCAACAAAGTTGCCGCCCACATTTGCCGACGCCGTCGAGCAGTTTGGCTTCATCACGCACACCGATCTGGCGCATTTCAATGCGCGTTTGCAGTGTACGCGCCAGATCACGCACCAGCCCACGAAAGTCGACACGGTTCTCCGAGGCAAAAAAGACAGTCAAGCGACCGCCTTCGTAATTGTACTCACAACGGATCACCTTCATGTCCAACTCGTGTTCGGCTGCACGTTGGCGGCAGACAGCCAACGCCTCGCGTTCTTTGTGCTTCCAGATGTCGCGTTGGAGCAGATCCCAAGGGTTGGCGCGACGCAGGACAGGTTTTAGCTCGCCTACAATCTCCTCGTCGGGGACACGATGGGGCGATTGGACAATCTGCGCCAGTTCCTGTCCTTTGGCGGTGTCGACGATCACATAATCGTTGGGGGCCAGGTCGAGATAACGCTGTGGATCGAAGTAGTAAACTTTGGTAACCGGCCCAAATTGGGCGCCGATAACGGTTTGCATGTCAACTCCTGAATATGAAATCAACGTGGAGAGGGCACCTGTAGCAACAGAACATCGAGCGCCAGCCCGGTGTTGACGGTGTGACGAAGATAGCCCTCGATCCGCGACAAAGTATGTAGAAAAGCACGCACCTCTTCGGCATCAAAAGTTCGTGCATCCTCGTGCAGTGCATCAAGCAAATCAACATTGCTACAACTGTCAGCACAACCAGACTGTGTCAGCAGTACATCTCGCCACCAGCTCACCCACAAGGCCAACAGCGGGAAAAGCAGTTCGTCATCGCGACCGGCGGCAAGTTTCTGTGAAAATTGAAGACGTTCCACGGCCCGCACCCGCGCCAGGTGACGTAGTTCAGCAATTTGTTCGCGGCGTAACTCTCCCTTTTCCGATGACGTCAACTGCTGAACGGCCCAACCCAGGCGACCATGCGAGAGGCGCGCCCACAAGGTAGCATCCTCAGGTGCAGCATGCCATCGCTCCACCAGCGCCCGCTCAATACTTGCCCCATCCACAGGACGCAGTTCCAGCACCTGACACCGGCTGACGATGGTGGGCAGCACACTGCTCCGATCGTGGGCGGTTAAACAAAGCACGACATATCCCGGCGGCTCTTCCAGCGTTTTGAGCAGCTTATTCGAGAAGCTGTCGTTGGCCTGATGCATATCCTGAATCAAGAAGACTTTATACTCTCCTTCCACAGGATGCAACAAGGCGTCGTGGATGATCTCAGCCGCCTGCTCCACCCGCAACAGACCATTTTGGCGATCCACAGCACCGTTGCGGTCGGTGGGTTGAACGAGACGGAAATCGGGGTGGCCGCCCTTTCCCATTAAACGGCAAGCACGGCATATGCCGCACGGGCGCCGCGCCGGATCAGTGCATAGCAACATTTGGGCAAAGGACCGGGCCAATGTACTTTTGCCGACTTGGGGAGATCCCAGGAAAAGATAGGCGTGGCGGGGTCCACGCTCAGATGAGGCGAGCGAACGTTGCAACAGCCGGATCGCCCATTCATGGCCCACCACAGGCCAGGGTGCGGCAGCGAACGACGCAGGGGTTTTGATCATCCTGGTTCCTTCACTTCTGTCCATGTATATGATGATTCTATCACAGAGGAGAAGGAAGGCCAAAGCATTTTAAAGGTGATATCTCTGCACACTGTTCCTTCAGGAAAACAAAAAGAGGAGGTGGTGATAAACACCACCTCCCCTTTTGTTTCAGCAAACGGTTTTGATACAGCAACCGGTTGAGATCTTACTTGATCTCGACGACGGCGCCTTCGGCCTCAAGCTGCTTCTTGGCGTCTTCGGCCTGTTCCTTGGTGACACCCTGCACGACGGGGGCAGGGGCGCTCTCAACCAGGTCCTTGGCTTCTTTGAGGCCGAGGTTGGTGACGGCGCGCACAGCCTTAATGACATTGATCTTCTTGGCGCCCACGTCCTTGAGGATGACGTCAAACTCGGTCTTCTCTTCTTCCTGCACGGCGGCGGCAACCGGGCCGGCGGCGGCGGCAACAGCTACCGGCGCAGCAGCGCTAACGCCCCAGGATTCTTCGAGCATTTTGACGAGTTGAGCAGCCTCGAGCAGGGTCAGGCTGTCCAGTTGTTCCTTGATTGCTTGCAAATCTGCCATGGTTGAAATTCCTCCAGAATTAGTTTCTAGTTCAAAAATGTGCGTCAAACGCGACGACAGTAAAGTAGCAACGGTTTTCAGAAGTTATGCTTACGCAGCTTCTTCCTGCGGCTCGGCGTGAGCCTTGATCACACGGGCAAGGCTTGCGCCCGGCTCGTTGACAATGCGCGCCAGCTTGCTGGCAGGCGCCATGATGGTGCCCAGCAGTTTGGCCAGCATTTCCTCGCGGGTGGGCAGTTCAGAAAGCTGTGCAGCCTGCGAGGCATTGAGAACTTCGTTCTGCAAAATAGCGCTCTTCACCGTCACGACTTCGCCGCCATTCTCGCGGATCCAGTCATTTAGGGCTTTTACGCCTTTGCCGATGTCCTCGCCGATAAAGGCAACCGTCACAGGACCTTCAAGCACACCATCCAACTTCAGATTACGACCGGCCTGCTCTAAAGCCAGGCGCAACAGCGTATTTTTGGTGACCATGTAGGTGGTGCCGGTAGTGCGCAAACGAGCACGCAGCGAGCCAACCTGCGCCACAGTCGCACCACGAGAATCAGTCAACACCAGCGCCGACGACTTCTCGATCTGCTCTTTGTAGATCGCAACCAGTTCTTCCTTCTTTGCACGATTAATTGCCAAGAGAGTTTCCTCCTTTCCACAAGATTTTATACAGGCGCTATGAGCCTTGAAACCAACAAAAACGCCTCTGTGCAAAAGACACAGAGGCGTAGCGCGCAGGACAATGCGAAGAGCATCGACGTGCACATTTCTACCTCGGCAGGCGGTTGGAAAACCAACACTTATGCTTTGCACCTGCTGTCTTCAGCACCGAAATGTTGTCGGTCTATTCAATTGAAAAGCTATACCAGTCTACACACGATAACGCTGTGTGACAAATCAACCACACCACCAAACGGACTTACTGTTCCGCACGCAGTGCAGAAGCAGCGTTTGGATCAACTTTAATGCCAGGCCCCATGGTGCTGGTCAGCGTGATCTTCTTCAGATAGATACCTTTGATGGCAGAAGGTCTGGCAGCCACGATTGCTTCCATCAAGGCGGCAAAGTTGCCAAGCAATTTTTCAGGCTCAAAGCCGGCTTTGCCGATGGGGGCGTGAATATTGCTGGTCTTGTCAACACGGAACTCAACACGGCCCAACCGGGTCTCACGGATGACATTGGGCAGGTCTTCAGCGGGGACAATGGTGCCGGCCTTGGGGCTGGGCATCAAACCACGCGGACCGAGCACACGCCCCAAACGACCGACAATACGCATCATATCGGGAGTAGCCAGGACAACATCGAAATCGGTCCAGCCTTCCTGAATCCGCTGGGCCAGGTCTTCACTGCCCGCATAATCAGCGCCGGCATTGCGAGCCAGTTCCAACCCATCAGGGCCGGCAAAAACCAGAATACGGACTTCACGACCAGTGCCATTGGGCAGTGTCACCACACCACGCACCTGCTGGTCGGCGTGGCGTGGATCAACACCAGTATTTAAGTGGACTTCAATGGTTTCGTTGAATTTGGCGTTTGCAGTCGCCTTGACCAGCTTGACGGCCTCTTCAGGCTGGTATAGCTGCGTGCGATCTACTTGCGCACGCAGTGCATTGTAACGCTTGCTGTGCTTAGGCATAGATTAACCTCCGTGGTGCAGGCGGGGAAACGAATCCCCTCCCACGTGAACAAAATAAAAACTAGTCGACAATGGTGACGCCCATGCTGCGGGCAGTGCCCTCGATCATGCGCATAGCGCTTTCCAGAGGAAGATCGCCCAGATCCTTCATCTTGATTTCGGCGATTTCACGCACCTGCTGGCGGGTGATCTTGCCGACCTTGGTTTTGTTCGGCTCGGCGCTGCCTTTTGGCAAACTGGCAGCCTTCTTGATCAAATCACCGGCGGGCGGCGTCTTGGTGATAAAGGTAAATGAACCATCCTGGAAAATCGTGATTTCCACAGGAATAATCTGGCCTATTTGCCCTTGCGTGCGCGCATTGTACTCTTTGCAGAAACCCATAATGTTAACACCCTGCGGGCCGAGCGCAGTACCCACAGGAGGCGCCGGGTTGGCCTTACCGGCAGGAAGCTGTAGCTTCACAATTGCTTTGACTTTCTTCGCCATTGAAATCCACTCCTTATATTAAGATTCCCGTTCCAACTGCAAGAAATCCACTTCGACGGGTGTTTCTCGATTAAAGAAACTCACCATCACCCGCGCTTTGCCCTTGTCGGCGTCGATAGCATCCACCAAACCAGTAAACTCGGCAAATGGCCCTTCGGTGATGCGGACACGTTCACCCACGCTAAAGCTGATTTTCACGCGCGGTGCATCCGATTCGATGCGGCTCATGATGCGGTCAACTTCTTCCTGACTCAAAGGAGTAGGCTTATTGCCCATCCCCACGAAGCTGGTTACACCCGGTGTATTGCGCACAACATACCAGCTATCTTCGTCCATCACCATTTTGATCAGGACATAGCCAGGAAAAACTCGGCGCTCAACTTCGCGGCGCACACCCTCTTTAATTTCAATCTCGGTTTCGGTAGGCACGACAACCTGAAGAATGCGGTCGGTCATACCCATGGATTCGGCGCGGTGCTCCAGATTGCGCTTGACCTTGTTTTCCATCCCAGAGTAACTGTGGATCACATACCAGTGCGCAGTAGGCCCACTTGCTTCCTCTGCTCCTTCGTCATGCGCCGTTGACTCGAAATCGTGGTTTTCAACATCTAATCGCAGGTCATCATGTTGATCCAGATTCGGTGTCTTTGATGATTCGTCCACGCAAACCTCCTTGGCTCGCAGATTCTGCACGCACAATCAACCACGTGCATGGGGCATAACTTGACTACCATCACTCCATATCTACACTTACCACCTAAAATCGAGGGGAAGATGTGTTTAGAATGAAGAGATCAACAGCGTAATCAAGTAGCTGAACAACGAATCCACAGTAAAGAGGACAATTGACGCGAGAGCCGTTACCCCTAACACAACCAACGTCAGGCGGATGCCTTCTTGGCGGGTTGGCCAGGTAACTTTGGCTAGTTCAGCTCGTGTGTCTTTGATGTAGCGAACCAGGGCGTTCTCGTTTTTCTGTACAGATGAGGAACGGCTCACTTGAACCCCCATTTCTCAGGGTAGATCATGTAATTGATCTACAGATGCGTGTGCATCATAAGTATTATCACGAAATTACACTCTCAAAGACGGTTCCGGCTGGGCCATTCCCATCAATGAATAATTCCTGGCGGAAAATGACCACCGACACCCGCCGGTGGTCATTGTCGAGGCAGGCGAGGCAGGACTTGAACCCGCAACCTGCGGTTTTGGAGACCGCTGCTCTGCCATTTGAGCTACTCGCCTATAGGACCGAGGCCACCAAAGTGGCCCCGGCATTCAACTTTTTCGTACGGTTCCAGCGAAACTTACTGAATGATCTTGGTGATGACGCCGGCAGCCACAGTGCGGCCACCTTCGCGAATGGCGAAGCGGCTACCATTCTCCAACGCCACCGGCGAAATCAACTCAACATTCATCGTCACGTTGTCGCCGGGCATCACCATCTCGACGCCCTCGGGCAACTGAATTTCGCCCGTGATGTCCATGGTGCGGATGTAGAACTGCGGGCGGTAACCCTTGAAGAACGGCGTGTGACGCCCACCTTCTTCCTTCTTGAGCACGTAGATCTCGCAGGCAAACTTGGTGTGCGGTGTGATGCTGCCAGGCTTGGCCAGCACCTGTCCACGTTCCACATCGTCGCGGTTGATGCCGCGCAGCAGACAACCTACGTTGTCACCCGCCTGGCCTTCATCCAACAGCTTGCGGAACATTTCTACACCGGTCACCACGGTCTTGCGTGTGGGGGCGAGGCCGACGATTTCCACTTCTTCCATCGGGTGGATCACACCGCGTTCGATGCGACCTGTCACCACCGTACCGCGGCCCTTGATGCTGAAGACGTCTTCGATGGGCATCAGGAACGGCTTGTCCGTCTCGCGCACAGGCGTCGGGATGTAGCTGTCCACCGCACGCATCAGCTCCCAGATCGGCGCATATTCCGGCGCATTCGGGTCGCTTGAGCCGCTTTCCAGCGCCTTCAACGCGCTGCCGCGGATAATCGGAATTTCGTCCCCAGGGAACTTGTAGCTCGACAGCAGCTCGCGCAGCTCCATTTCCACCAGTTCCAGCAATTCTTCGTCTTCCATCATGTCACACTTGTTCAGGAAGACAACCATCGCCGGCACTTCCACCTGGCGGGCCAGCAGAATGTGCTCGCGGGTCTGCGGCATCGGGCCATCCGGCGCCGCCACCACCAGGATGGCGCCGTCCATCTGCGCCGCACCCGTGATCATGTTCTTGATGTAGTCGGCGTGACCGGGGCAGTCCACATGCGCATAGTGCCGCGTCTCGGTCTGGTATTCCACGTGCGAAATCGCAATCGTGATACCACGCGCCTTCTCTTCCGGCGCATTGTCGATCTGATCGAAAGCCGAAAAATCCGCCCAGCCACGCAGCGACAGCACTTTGGTGATCGCAGCGGTGAGCGTCGTCTTGCCATGATCGACGTGGCCGATCGTCCCTACGTTAACGTGGGGTTTGGTCCTCTGAAATACTGCTTTTGCCATTGACTAATGCCTCCTCAAATTGCGTCTGCCTGACAGGTACAGGTACGATACAGACGAAGAACGGAACAAACGGCAACACCCTGCCTGTGATCGTGATTAGCCGCCCACCCAATTTCCATGCACGGTGGACGGCCAATTTCCAGGAACCTACTGTGCTTGTCAGCTCCGAAGTAGGAGCACGCGCTTTATCTGGCAGGAGCCCACAATCGGACTTGAACCGATGACCTCATTCTTACCAAGAATGTGCTCTACCGACTGAGCTATGTGGGCTTGAGTGGGCGGGGGCGGATTCGAACCACCGTAGGCGTCAGCCGACTGATTTACAGTCAGTTCCCTTTGTCCACTCGGGCACCCGCCCAAAAACCAGTTTTCAACGTTCTGCTGCGATTCCTTGCAACTTCACAGTAGTGTTGCCTTATACTACAGCGCCGACGTAATACGTCGGAAGAGCCGACGATCGGACTTGAACCGATAACCTGCTGTTTACAAGACAGCTGCTCTGCCGTATTGAGCTACGTCGGCAGTTCTATGGCAATTCTGCCTGACACCTGATCGATTATATCACAGTTGACAAGTTGGTCAAATTTGAGGGCGAAAGAATTTCATTCACTTCTTGTCAGGGCAGCTCTACAGGAGAGAACAGAACGCCTGTTTCGCAATTGAGCAGGTGTCGCCGTCATGGTACAATTCCCCCCATGAAATACACCGCCCCAGAACGTGTCAAACAAAAACTTGATGAACTGCCCAACAGCCCTGGCTGTTACTTGATGCGCGATGCCAACCTCAAGGTGATCTATGTGGGCAAAGCGCTGGTGCTGCGCAATCGCGTGCGTAGCTATTTTCAGCCGTCGGCGGATCATCCGCCGCGCATCCGGCAGATGGTGGACGAAGTACAGGACGTGACCTGGTGGGTGACACGTACAGAGTTGGAGGCGCTGGTCCTCGAAAACGATCTGATCAAGCGCTACAAGCCGCGCTACAACGTCCGCCTCAAGGACGACAAGCAGTATCCATATATAAAAGTCAATTGGCAGGACGATTTCCCCAAGATTGAAATCGTGCGCAAAATGACCAAAGACGGCGCTCGCTACTTTGGGCCGTTCACCAGCAGCCGGGCGGTGGGGCAGACGCTTGACGCATTGCGCCGGGTCTTCCCCTACCTGGACTGCGACCGCAACATAGACGGACAGGATGAACGCCCCTGCCTTTACTATCACCTCAAACTGTGTGGCGGGCCATGCATCGGCGCGCAACAACGTGCGGAATATCGAGAGACGGTATCGGGCTTGATGGATTTTCTGGAGGGCGACACCGATGAGGTGATGCGCCGGTTGGAAAGCCAGATGGAAGCGGCAGCTGAAGACTTTCAGTTCGAGCGGGCGGCTCTTTACCGGGATCGCATCAAGGCGGCGCGGCGGATCGTTGAGCAGCAGCAGGTGGTGGGCGTCAGCCAGGACGACGAAGATGTGATCGCCATTTCGCAAGATATGAAGACGGCGGACACGGTGGTTCAGGTCCTCTTTGTGCGGCGCGGGCGGCTGATTGGGCGTGAAAGCTTTGTGTTGGAAGGGGTGCAGGTGGCGGAATCGGCCAACGAAAACTTAGGGTCGTTGATCGGCGCCTTCATCCAGCAGTTTTATGATGATGCGGCGCAGATCCCGGCGCGGCTGCTGGTGCAATACCAGCCCGGCGACACGAATGTCCTGGAAGACTGGCTGAGAGAGAAGCGAGGACGTAGCGTTGAAATTCGCATGCCGCAGCGGGGCAAGAAGCGCAATCTCATGGAACTTGCCCAGCAAAATGCCAGCGAGTACCTGCGTGTACAACAGGCAGAGTGGGCCGCCGACACCAACCGGCAGACGCAGTCGCTGGGCGAATTGCAGGCTGTGATTGGGCTGGGAAAACCGCCGGCGCGCATTGAATGCTTCGACATCAGCACACTCCAGGGGACAAACACAGTAGGCTCGATGGTGGTTTTTGCCAAGGGTGCGCCATTAAAATCGGCCTATAAACGCTTCAAAATTCGAGGCAAAGGCAGCCAGGGCGAGCCTGACGATTTCGCCAGTATGCGCGAGATGTTGCGCCGACGCTTCCGGCGCACCGTGGAAGACGACGAGCCGGATCCAGGGAAGGCGGCACGCAAAAGCGATGAACAGTGGAAGATCCTGCCCGATCTGGTGATCATCGACGGCGGCAAAGGACAGTTAAACGTCGCCGTGGAAGTGCTCAAAGAGTTTAGTCTTTTCGGCACAGTGCCGATTGTGGGGCTGGCCAAACGCGAGGAAGAGATCTTTTTGCCAGGACGATCCGATTCCGTCTGGCTAAAGCGGGGCAGCCAGGCGCTCTACCTGGTGCAACGCATCCGCGACGAAGCCCACCGCTTTGCCATCACCTATCACCGCAATCTGCGCAGCCGCAACCAGACAAAGTCGGCATTGGACGAAGTGCCGGGCATCGGACCTTTGCGCAAAAAGGCGTTGCTGCAATATTTCGGCGGCGACGTGGAAAAGATCCGGCAGGCCAATCTCGAAGATTTGTTGGCAGTGCCGGGCATGACGCGCAAAGCGGCACAGGCAATCAAGGAGCATCTGTAAGATCATGGCAAACGCCGGAATGGGTTCGAGCAAAGGCTCTGGGCAGGGTGCAGCGGCTTCGTACACACCGCAGAGTGCCGTCCCTTCGATATTGACACAGGTTGCGTTCTTGCAGGGGCTGCCCCCCAGCGAAGTGCTTGGCGTGCTCAAAACAGGGACGGATTTCCTGCCTCTACGCCAGGGGACCGTACTGACCCAACAGGACAGTGAAGCCGACTATCTCTACTATCTCGTGCAGGGACAGGTGCTGCTTGAACGCAAACGGCCCAGCGCCGCCGATCCGGAGCAGTGGGTGACGGTGGTTGAGCGTGTGTTGCAGCCCGGCGCGCTACTTGGGCGTTTTGCGTTAATCTACAATCTCCCCTACACCAGCCAGACTACAGCCACCACTGATGTCCTTGTCTTGCGCTTCCGTACCTCGGCATTGGAACGTCTACTGTATCGCTTTCCAGAAGTGCGTAGCAAAATCGCCCCACAAGACAAAATCAACCGGCTGCGCACCATCCCCCTCTTCCGCGGTGTGGAACCGGTGACGCTCAGCTACGTGGCCGAAGAAGTGCAGACGGAGGATTGTCCGCCGAAAAAGCTGCTCTACACCCAAGACAAAGAAGCGCAATATCTTTACCTGATCAACACCGGCCAGGTCAACCTCTATCACCCGCGGCTGGCGCACAAACGGCTTTGGCTCGGCACCGGCAATGCCTTCGGCTTCCCTGGCAGCATTGGGCCAGGCTCGGCCAAAGGGAATACCTATGGCCATTGGGCAGAAACGACAGCTTTCACTAAACTCTACAAATTGCCCTGGGCCAGCTTGCAGCGATTGGCGCTGCGCCATCCACATGTGATCGACCCACAGATCCAGTTCGAGCCGTTTGAAGCGCTGCGCGAAGTTTCTGTCTTTGCCAAATTTAGCGATGAACAGAGACGGAAATTGGCGGGGTATTGCAGCTTTCAGCACATTCCACAGCATCACCTGATTCTGCAACAGGGCGACATCGGCGACAGCATGTGGATTCTGCTCAAGGGCGGCAAAGCGATTATCAGCGCACTGGAACAGAACACGCGCGCCTTGCCCCGTGTTCCGGTGGACGGCATTGTCTTTTTCCATGAGACGGCGCTGCGGGCGGCGCGCAATGTGCGGGCGACGGTGGAGACGGAACCAGGTAGCCTCTGGTTGCGCCTGCACTGGCAAGACTTTCGTCGCTACCTGGGCGAGGAAGGGGAAGGGCTGCTTCAGAAGCTCAACATTCAGATCCCCGAAGAAGATCGGCGTGGATCAGAGAAACTGGCGCAGGACTACGATTGGCTTGGCGAGGGCGAGGTGTTGGTTGCCTACAACCACCGCCATTGGATCGCCCTGGTCGACAAACTACGCTGGCCGGCAGTTGTCTTTGTATTGGCGCTGATTGGCTTTGTGGCGCTGCAACAGTTGCTGCCAGGGCTATGGCTTTGGTGGGGCACTCCGATTGCGCTGATCGTCACCGTCTTCATTCTGTGGGGCGTGCTCGACTACTACAACGATTACTTCATCGTTACCAATCAGCGGGTGATCCAACAGGAAAAGGTGATTCTCACCACCGAGTATCGACGCGAGGCGTTGCTTGAACAAGTCGAGCGCGTAGATGTTCAAACTTCGTTTTGGGGGACAATGCTGGGCTACGGCACCCTAAAAATCTTTACGGCTGGGACTACGGGCTTCATTGAATTTGATCTGGTGCCGAAGCCGGATCGTCTGAAGTCGGTTATTTTTGAGGAAAGCCGACTGCGCAAAATGCGCTACCGGGCAGAAAGCAAGTTGGTGATTCAGAATACCCTGGAACAACGTCTGGGGCTGACCATGTCTTTGCCCAGCCGGGTGCGCTCGCCGCAGAACGACCTGAAACCGATTGATCCCAAAATGACGAGTTGGCAGCGTTTTTGGCGTTCAATCCGCACACGTGAGTTAAAACAGATCAGCGCCGATAGGATCGTGTGGCGCAAACACTGGCTGATCCTGTTTAAGGATGTCTCGGCGCCGCTGGTTTTGATGTTGCTGCTCTTGATCCTGATGATCTTAATGCTGATGACCAATATCTTCCAGTTTTTGGACACCATCCAGGCATTTATTGTTGGATTGGAACTGGTACTCGTCTTTCCCTTTTTGTTCTTGCTGGGCTGGGTTGTCTACATTATTGTCGACTGGTGGAATGACTATTACGAAATCACCAAAGATCGCATTGTCGACGTGGAAAAGCTCCCCTTTTTCCTGCGCGAGATTCGCCGTGAAGCCCCCCTGAACCAGATTCAGGACGTGACCTACCGCATCTCTTCGCCGATAGAAATGCTCTTGAATTACGGGAATGTGGTTGTGCAGACGGCAGCCAGTCAGGGAGCGTTGACTTTTAGAAGCGTGCCTGATCCGAGAGGAGTCAAAGAGGAAATCAGTCGGCGCGTCGTAGAATGGCGCCGCCAGGACGAAATCCGCAAAGCCAACGATCAGATCCGAGATCTACCGGATTGGTTTGAGCTGTACAATCGGCTCGAAGCCGGCCAGGAACCTACCCGGCTGGTAGAGTAGCCATTCCCAAGCCCCACCACAATCGAAAAGTCACCAGCCGTAGTTGAGGCGATCAATCAGCCTGCGGGGCAAATCAGCCTTGCGCATTAAGCTTTGTGTCAAATCGATGGGGTAGGCGATGCGTTTCTGCTCCCAAGACATTTTGTTGAGATCAAGCAAGGCATAGGCGGCGCGAGGATCATTGTCGCGTGGCTGGCCAACGCTGCCGGGGTTCAAGATCAATCGCTGCGTGGCCGAAAGTTCCAGCGCAATGCACACATCGGGTTCAGGCAGCATATGATCGATGGTCACCTCGCCGATTTCTTCGTTTTCGAGGCTGCGTTCTAACTGCCAGCGGTAGATGGCCGGCTTGTGTGTATGCCCCACCAGGCATGCTTGTTGCGCAAACGTAGCAAAGTTTTCCAGCGCAATTCCCGGCGTTAAAATGTACTCCCACACCGGCTCGCGTGGGCTGGCATGGGTGATGAGAAAGCAGGCAGCGTTGACGGGCTGAAGTGGCCTGTCGGGCAGGCTATCAAGGTAATCGTGATTTTCAACAGTTAGATTTTCACGTGTCCACAACACGGCCTGGCGCGCCATCGGGTTGAAATCGTCCACATTGATGCCGGGCCGCCCCAACACTGCCCAATCATGGTTGCCGATGACACAGAGATCGGCATTGTCGCGCACCCACGCCACACACTCATTCGGCGAAGGACCATAGCCAACCACATCGCCCAGGCACCACACAGCATCATACTCGCCTGAAGCATCACCTACCACGCTTTCAAGCGCCGCAAGATTGCCATGAATGTCTGAAATCACCAACACACGCATCTAATTTCACAGCCTTTCTGAGTTTGGTTCAGCGTCGTTCCATCATATCACAGTGCAGAAGCGCCGTGTAAACCGAGATCGACGGGTGTACTTCAAGTGGGGGCGGGCAGGCCACTGTTCAGCCCACGGTTGAATGACAGCCGAGATCGACAAGCGATTTGACTCACACCTGTCGCTCGTCTAAGATGAAACGCGGCTTTGTCTCAAGCGGTGGTGAATGTTACACACCGGCGGCAAGCAGTAAGGCGCGCAACAGACTTTGACCTGCGGTTGCGGTAAATATCAACAGAACTGACACTGTGAAGCACACCCCTACCCAGGAAAGATGGCATGGTTGATCAACCTCTTCCCCAGTCCACAAACGAGCAGCATGACGCCCGCACAAAGCCTGCAATGCCATCGTTCCAGAACATCGGCATCCTGCACCATCCGAAAAAGCCCGAATCGCTTGATCTCGCCGCCCAAATCGAACACTTTTTGCACGCGCACGGCGTCAAGGAGACGTGGCGAAATTCGGCGTGGGATGCCGGCGCCATCCGCGACCATTTGCCTGCCGCCGATCTGTTGATCACACTGGGCGGCGACGGCACCATGTTGCGGGCGGCGCGTTTGGGTGCGGCCTATGACGTGCCGATGCTGGGCGTGAAGATGGGGCGGCTGGGATTTTTGGCCGAAGTCTTTCCGCAGGATTGGCAGGCGCCCCTGCACAAAGTGCTCACCGGCCAATATTGGGTGGAAGAACGGCTGATGGTGCGGGTGCGCGTGGAACATTGCTCGCCCAACGGTGATGAACGGGTGGTGCGCTGTGAACATGACGCGCTCAACGACGTTGTCCTCAGCCGGGGCAGCCTGGCCAGGATCGTGCAGGTGAGCGCCAGCCTCGAAGGCGGCTACTTGACTACCTATACCTGCGACGGCTTGATTGTGAGTACAGCTACCGGCAGCACCGCCTACGCCCTCGCCGCCGGGGGACCTATCCTGCCGCCTGAACTGCGCAACATTCTTGTAATCCCTGTAGCGCCGCACATGAGCATGGACAGGTCAATTGTCCTGGCGGAAGGGGCCGAAATTCGCCTGCGCGTCTACAGCGATCACACGGCGATGTTGACCGTTGACGGCCAATTCGAGGTGGATGTCGACGACTCCGACGAGGTCATTGTGGTAGGAAGCCCTTACCTGGCCCGGTTCATCCGCTGTCGCAGCCGTAGCTACTTCTACCAAACGCTCATGGAAAAGCTCAAGTGGAGCGGCTGAAATATCCTTTCACAAAGTGCAATCTGGCTGACTTCATGATTATACGAAACCCAACACACTAGAAAGCACTCTGTGTTTTCAGCAATCATCACTCAAAATTCGATTATGGATACCAAGCAATTAGACCGTACACAAGAAGCATACAAGTTGTTGGACCTGACGCCTCAGGCCACGATTGAAGATATCAACCGGCAATACGAGCGGCTGAAACGGCTCTACCAGCCGGATCGCATTGAAGACGCCGAAGATCGCGCCTATGCTGCCGCCAAACTGGCCGAAGTGGAAGACGCCTACACGCTGCTGATCCAGACCCAAGAGAAGAGCACGCCTGCCGCCGCCCCCGAAGCGCCGAAGACAGGGGAGGAAGTGCTCTACTGCGCCAATCACCCCACCGTCGAGACGCTGCTGCGCTGCAATCGCTGTAGCAAACCGATCTGCATGAAGTGTGCCGTGCAGACGCCGGTAGGTTATCGCTGCAAAGAGTGTGTTAACCAGCAGCAAAATGTCTACTTTAACGCTGAAGGCTCGGATAACCTGATTGCGTTTGGGGTGGGATTGGGGGTTTCGGCCATTGCTGCGCCGATTCTGGGCGGGCTGATTGGGGCGTTGGGTTTCTGGGGTTTCCTGGTGGCATTCCTGATGGGGTCGGGCGCGGGCAGCCTGCTGGCGCAGATCATCCGCCGCGCCGTAGGCCGTCGCCGCGGACGGCGCCTGCCCGTCTTCGCGTTGACAGGGATTGTGCTGGGCGTCGTCCTTGGCAATGTGGCGCTGGGGGTTGTCATCGGCGTGTCGCCGTTTATCTTTATTTTTAACCTGCCCATGCTGCTCTTCACGGCGCTGGCGCTAGGATCAGCCTACCCGCAGTTAAGATAGCCGCAGATTGAGCAAGCGCAGATTGTAGAATCACCAGGGACGGGGCGTTGCTCCGTCCCTGGTTTTGTTTGTAAAGATCAACGGCGCACGCCGGGCAAAAAGAGACGCGGCAGCGGATATTCCAGCGTGCCGGTAATGGGCAACGCAGGCAGATCCAAATCCGCCTCGGCGGCCAGATCCACCGTCTGCGTCAGGACAGGCGTTTCCCCGTTTTGGCTCCAGAGTTGATATCGTCCACACGCCAGATCCATAAGCTGATACTCCCCTCCTGCTGAAGTCAACGCCTGATAAACCGGGCCAACCAACCCAAGCGAGTAGCGTTGAGCATAGACAGGCCAGAGCGCCAATCCGATATCGCCGGATCCCTGCGCGCCGTCTGCATTTAGGTCGTGGAAAAGTGCGCCGCCGATGGCGCGGTTGGCGGTGGCGTCGCCGCTATCTGTCTTGCCGGCGCTGAGGGTGTGGGTAATGGCAAAACCGTTGTTGTCTGAGAGGATGACGTTTTCCAAGAGCAGGGGCGATTCGCCAAGGCAGCTTGCACGCCGCACATTGAGCACAGCGATCACGCCGCTGCCGCTTTGAGGCTCGCCGCCGATCTGGGTGTAGGCCAGAACCGCTTTGCCTGCGCGCATATCAACGTCGTCTTCCACAACAAAGTCCGCGCCGATGAAGTTGCCGGGCGCAATCGACTCGACAACCAGCACAGACGGATCAAAGAGAAGATCTAATTCAAGCCCAAACAAGTCTTCGACGTTTTGCACCGTGATCGAAACCGGCACACTCTGCCCTGCGGGCAGTTGCGCCAGCGCCGGTGAAAAAGAAAGCACAGCCGATCCTGGCGCAGCGGCCAAAGGAAGTTGAAGCCCCGCCCAACCAACGGCGAGCAAACCAATCAACAGGCCAAACAGCAACCGGAAACGAAACGGAATCCGCTGCAAAGACATGTCAATCACTCCTTGTGAGAGAAATTCGAAATGTACAGCCGGAAATTCTTAAAACCCAGTACGTTTCCTCGACGCCAGCGCCGAGGACGGATGGGGGCGGGTGCTGCTGTCGTTGCCATCGATGGAAGGCAGGTAAATCCACCAGCCTGAATCACTGAAGAAGAGACCGAAATTGGCGCCCGAAAAGCCGCTTGCGCCAACGATACGCACATCGACGGTTGCCAATGTGGTGTAGACATAGTCGGTGCGCTGCATAGGCGTCACTTCAATCACGTAGCGCCCGTCGGGCAGATCAGAGAAGAGGTAAGTTCCATCTTCCCTGTTGCTGAGAACGGCATCTTGAAAACCCACAACCGACCGCCCAACCTCATAAAGCTTGACCAACGCATAGACGCCCGGCTCGAATGGCTCACGAATGCCGTTGCTGTTGATGTCCTCGAAGACGGCGCCTTCGACAAAACCACCGTCGCCGGGTACGCGGGTGGCTGTGGGCGTTGCAGTCGCGGTTGCAGTTGCAGTTGCGATTGGTGTTGACGGTGTCCCTGTGGTTACAGGAGTAGCAGTGGGTGTAGCAGTGGGTGTGGCGGTGGGTGTGCTTTGGGCAGTGGTCACTTGCAGGCTACAGCCCTCAACTGTCACCGCAATCGCCAGCCCGGCAGGGTCCGAGAGGACAAAATCACTGAAGTTGAAGTTGGCGGTACCGGGCGCAGCGCCGGTCAACGTTGCCCGCGCCAGTTCACCTGTCCCCGTAACGGGGGTGCTGGGGCTTAATTGGGTGACGGCCAGCCTGACCTCACCGGCGGCGGCGTTGACCGTATTGAGGACGACGAAATCGGGCGATAGGAAATCGCCCATTTGCAGGTTCGTGCCCGATTTGCTGGGATCGGCGTCTTTGAACGTCACCAGCGGGCTGCTGTACTTGAGCACCAGTTCATAGCCGTAAAAGTTTGAAACATCAACCACTTCGATGGACAACGCCACTTCGTCACCAACCTTGACAGTCGGCTGCGCCACCGTACAGCGCAGGGTAGGCGTCTGCTGCGCAAGGACATGAGGATGAGAGACGAAAAGCATCGCCAGGCAGAACAGGGTGAAAGCCGCCACGATCGAGTTGCGTAGCCCAGGCCAGGATTGCCGAGTGGATTTCGTCTCTGTAGAAAATAGATCGATAGAGCGATCTGGATACAAGTTGGTGTTTGGTTGGTCTTTTGGCTGCAACATGGCAATTCTTCCCGTCGTCGTAGTCGAACGTAGATGCTATCCTGAGCTTCACAGCAGCGCGGTGAGATCGTCTGATGTAAAGCAAGTGTGTGTCTGCGCGCTGTACAGGATAGAGAGTTGATTAAGCGAAGGCGTGGACGTTTACTTTCTGCGCAGCCGCCAGGCAAAGATCCCCAGCAGCATCGCGCACAGCATGGTGATCCCCGCCGCCGTGCGCAGCACTTCACCCCGGAACGGAGGATCTATGGGCGACGGCTGATCAACGATGATCCTGGCACGTGGAGGAAGTGCGTCCACTTTGGCAATGAGCAAGGGCGTGGGCGTGAACAGCGCCGTGACATCCACCGACGGCGTTTCAGCCTGCACAGCTTGCATTGAAGCGGGCGCAATCTGTGGCGGCGACAGCGCCTCCTGTCCCAGCGCAGGGATGGGTGAGGCCGTTGGAGAGGGCGGCGCCGTTGGAAGGGGCGGCGTGGCCGTAGGCGCTGTCTCAAACGCTGCCGACGTCGGAACTGTGGCGGCGAACTCCTCGGCTGGCGGCGTCGCCGTGGGCAGAGTGGCAGGCAGGGTCGCCGTGGGAGCGATGGCCGGATCAGCGGGTGCAGTCTGCGGCTGGATTTCCTGGCCGCGTGGATCAACAGCAGCGGGCGCCGGCGTGGGGGTGGTGATCACGAGGACAGTCGCCGTGGGCGGCACGAACTGTGTGGGCGTCTCCGTCACGCCGGGCTGCGGCAACTGTGTCATTGGTGTGAAAGTGGCCGTAGGCGGCACCATTGTGAAAGTGGCTGTAGGCGGCACAGGTGTGAAGGTAGCCGTGGGCGGCATAGGTGTGAAAGTAGCCGTTGATGGGGCTGTATTGGATTGGGCTGCCAGTGTCGCCGCCGATGTGATGATGGGTGTACTGGTTGGCGTAGGCGAGGGTGTCGGCGTCTGGCTTGGCAGCGGCGTGGCGGTGAAAGTTGGCGTGGCGGTGAAAGTTGGCGTGGGCGCGCCGGCTGTGCCGATTTCCACCAGACAGTCTTCAGTTGTCACCGCTATGGCGGTGCCTTCTGTGTCTGAAAAGGTGGCTTTGCTGAATGCGAAATTGACAAAGCCAGCAGCGAGGCCGGTAAAGGTGATGCGCGCCAGTTCCCCGTTGCCGCTCTTGGCCTGGCTAGGCGAAAGCTGTGTGAGGATAACGGTGATGGCGCCGCTGTCGGCGCTGTTCTTAAGGACAAAATCGGGGCTTAGAAATTTCCCCACCAGGTCCAGATTCACGCCCGATGCGTTGGGATTGGCATCTTGCATCTGTACACGGCTGACGTCGTAGGTCATGTTGAGGTCGTAGCCATACAAATTTTGCATGTTGACCACTTCGATGATCAGGGTTGCCGCTTGATTGAGGGCCAATGGAATCGGCTCGACTCGACAAGAGAGACGAATCGAGGTGTCCTGTGTCGCCGGCATAGCCCAAACGTGGGTAGAGGCGACACAAAGAGCAGAGATAGTTGCAACGAGAAGCGTCAGGCGGCGCAGCAGCAACATGCAGATTCCATTCCTGTAGAGAAGGTCAAGGCGGCGAGGTGACGGGTTGGGCAACCTCTGTGCTGAGGTTGCCCAACCCGTCCTTTATTTCTGTAGCAAATGCCGGCTTACGGCCAGGGACGCGGCCCCTGTTGACCGAAATTGCTGGCGGCGCGGCTCAGATCGAGGATGTTCACCGTGCCGTCCTGGTTCAAATCGGTGCAGGGCAACGACCCTGGCCCCTGGCCAAAACGATTGCCCATGGCGGCCAGATCCTGGATGTTGATGCGGTTGTCGCCGTTGACGTCGCCGGCAATGAGCGTCACATTGTGATTGGTCGAGGGCGATGCAACGCCCGACTTCGCTGCCGTCAGGTGACAGGCGGCGACTGCGGTCAGCGCGAAGCCAGGGCCGGTGGGCAGCGCCAGGTTGAAGGGGTTGGCGGACAGGACGGATTGGCTGGCCTGTCCTTGCACCGTGGTGCCGACGCCGGAGACGGCGATGGAGCGTCCTGTGCCGGGGGATTGCAGATTGACACTCCCTTGTACAGACGGCGCACGGTTGATGGTGATGGTCAGATTGCTGGGGGCGTTGGCCGTCAGCGGATTGCCTTCGGCATTGGAGAAGATGAGAGCCAGCGTCGTGCCATTGGTGATGTCGGTGGAGAGTGTACTGGGCGGGTTGACGGCTTCGATCAAGATTGTCATCAGTTCGACGTTGCCAGAGAGTGAGCCGGTAGAGTTCAGCGTAGCGGCGAATTCAATACTTTCGTTGGCCGTGCCGCCGCCGGATGCCGCGGCGCGGGCGACAAAGGTATCGGCAACGGGCCAGGCGCTGCCCGCGCTAACCGTCAAGACATTGAGCAGCGTGTCGTCGTAGGCCAGGCTGAGTTGAACGCCGTAGAGGCCCACAGGCGCATCGGCTCTGACGGAGACGACGAAGCGTTCGTTGCCGTCGACTGTGGTCTTGGGTGTGCTCAAGGTAATGTCTCCGGCAGCCGCCAATGCAGAAGACGGCGCCCACGAGACGAGGAGAGAGAACAGCAGCAAGGCCAGAGTAAACGAACGAAGAGGTTGGATCATGATGTCCTCGTTTGTGATAATCCCCGTTTTTGACAAGCCGCAAAAGCGGGGGGAGTGGACACCAGACGATGTCCACTCCCGGGAAGTAAGTTGTTAGTCCCAGAGATTGTTGGGTGAGCCAGGATAGTCGTCTCCGCCGGTTTTGAGGCCGAAGTTACCGGCGGCGATGGCCAGATCCTGAATGTTGACCACATTGTCACCGTTGATGTCGGCGGTGAGGACGGTGGTTGAACCGAAGTTCACGCCGATGAGCACCAGATCTTGGATATTGATCTGATCGTCGCCGTTGATGTCACCGCCGCGCAGGGTGAGGCTGAGATTGCTGGCAGGAGCGCCGCCAGTTGCATTGAGATCGTACTGTGTGAGGTTGGCAGGCACGGTGAAGCTTTGCACCGCGGCCAGGTATTTGGGTGCGCTGACCCGCGCCTGGTAGCTGCCCGCCGGCACATTGGCAATCTCAAGGCGTGCACCGCTGACGGTGGTGTCGTAGAGCACGCTGCCTGCTCCGTTGGGTTTCACTTCCAACTGCAAGCCGGCACGGTCACTGCGCCCCTGTAGGGCTGTATCGACGTAGACCGAGGGCGACGGATTCACCGTGAGGTTGATCGGGCTGTCCAGCGGGGCCGGTGTAGCGGGATTACCGTCCTTGTTGCTGAAGAGGACCGTGCCCAACGAGATGCTGGCATTGCCGGCGGCTTTGGCCAGGAAGGTAATCGTCGCCAGTGTCAGGTTGGTGCCGCTGACGTTGTTTTCGCTGGAGCCAAGCTGCGAGTAGGCGAACTGAAGCGTGCCGGCGCTGTTGTTGTAGTTGTTGACGGCGATGGTGCCCGGTTGCAGGCCGTTGCCCAGGGCAATATTCGTCACCTCCAGTTGGGCGGCGCTGAAGGTCATGCGCACGTCCACGCCGAAGAGGGCATCGGAGCCGGCGTCAACAACCACCTGGAAGGTCTGCCCGGCGGAGACGGTGGTGGTGCTGGGGGTGATGCGGATTTCCTCGTTGCCGGCGCCGGCGAAGGGCGTGCCGCTCAGATCGGTCAACTTCGGCTCAGAGGTGTTGCTCAACACGAAGGTATAGAAGCCACCGGCGGGGAAGACCTTATTGCCGCCAACCTTCACCGGCAGCCAGGTGGTGCCGTTGTAGTAGTAGAGCGCTTTGTTGCCAACTGCGGGCAGCACCACCGACAGGCTGTCGCTTGCAGTTGCACCGCTTACGAAGATGTCGAAGAAGGTGCCTGCACCTGAGAAGTTGACTACTTTCGACGGGTTGCCGCTGAACTGAGAAAGCGCGACAAGGTAGCTACCCGGGCCGTTGTTGGTGGCTGTGCTGCCGCCAGGGCCATTCAACGTGGCTGTGCTTGCCAGCACATTGTAGGCCACAGTGGCCGGGTTGGGGCGCAGCCACTCGTCGAAGCGAATGTTTGTCCCCACGTAAGCGCCGCTGCCGTTGGCCGTTGCGCCTGTCACCGGATCGACGGCGGCGGTGCCGGTATTGCCCGGCCCACTGGCGCTGCCCCACCAGTTATGGCGTGCGTCCACGATGTAGTTCAGCCCCCGGCTGCCGCCGGGCAGATCACCGGGGTGAATGGCGACACCGAAGAAATTGGAACCGTTGAACTTATTCAAGAGGACGGAAACCGTGTTGCCCACTGGGTTCGCTTCGAAGAAGATGGCGGACTTGTCGGCGCCGACTGCGCTGAGGTTACTGAAGGAATTGTCCAACACCACAGCTTTCTGTGTTGGCCCTTCCAGCCCCACGGCGTGCGTCCAACTGCCGTTGAAGTTAGAGAACGTGTTGCCCAGAACACGAAGATTGGGTGATCCGGCGGCATTGTTAGAGATGATGCCGTAGGCGCCACGTGGGCTTGGAGTTGAGCAGGTGGCTGGGACGCTGACAATGTCATCGAAGACGTTGTTGCGGATCACCACGTTTTCGCTGGCATTGGTCGAAACAGTGTCCAGGAGACTGATCGCTGAGATCGAACGAGCGGAACGCAGATTGCTCAGGTGGTTGCCCTCAATCGTCACATTGTCTGGCCCGCGATCCAGGAAGATCACATGAATGTTGTTGCAACTAGTCGGCGAGCCTACCTCGGTGACGAAGTTGTTGGCAATCTTGACATTGCTAACCGGCGTTGTGCCGTTGGCGGCGTTGAGGTAGAGCAGACGCAGCGCGCCGGGATTCTTGAGGGTGAAGCCGTCGATGTTGACGTCTGAGACGTTGGCAAGCGTGATTTCACCCACCACAGTCGACTCGTTGGCGCCGCCCTTGGTCCGTCCACTCACAGAGACGCCGGCCTGCGCGCCGTTCAACGTGAGCGCTTTGTTGATGGTGAGATTCTCGGTGTAGCTCCCCGCGGCGACGTGGACAGTGCCACCAGCCGAAAGTTGATTGATCGCAGCCTGAATCGTCTTTTTGGCGTCGGTTGTAGGATTGGTGCCGCCAAGGGCATCGTTGCCATTTACAGCGTCAACGTAGCAATTGGTCGTGCACTGAGGGACGGGACCAGACGAAATCGAGAAGTTGTCGATCAGGAAACCATTGCCCAAAGTGGCAGGAACAGCCGTACCGGACGTGCGGAACAGGATCGATCGGATCGTCCTGCTCTCAAAAACTGGCGCAGTCTGCTCCGGCTGTCCTGGCCCCTGCATCCAACGGAAGTAGTCTTCCCAAGAGGTGCCGGTATGGCGCAGTGTGCCATTAACGTAGAGTTTGACAACGTCATTGCGCGGCCCATCCAGGGTGATCACTTCGATCTTGATCGTGTGCGGTACGGTTCGATCAAGACCGCTCGCTAGTTTGGTGGAAACAAAACTATCTCCGGTGCTCCGTCCATCAGACGGTGTGGTTGTAGTGCCGAAAGGAGCAATATCGCGATATTCGAAAAAATTCACTTCCAACCCAGTCGGCGTGTCGGTCATCTGCACCCAACTCATCCGGCCACCGTCACCGGCGTCGGGGCTGGCCACAACCGAAAGGCCCGTCTGTTGTGCACCGGGGACAGTCGAAGCAAAATCCCACTGGGCGACAAAATAGCGTTGCCGCGTACCGCTTGGCGAGGTAGCGAAGGCGTTTGTCTCGCCCACTTCGTCTGTCAGCAAGCTCGAAAACGTTTGATCCCCAAAGCTGCCACAGGTCACCGCATTTGATATGCGAAGACTACGCAGGCCAAAGGTTGCATAGCCATAGGTGTTTTCAACAATCGCATGGTCAAAAGAAGCACCACCACAGGTTGTGCCTGCACTGCCGGTGCTACTCCAGCCACTTTGCCCGTTTGGGCTACCTACAGAAAATGTATCAAAGTTCTCAGTCAAACTATCCGCTATGGCATTTAGCGTAGACAGGGCAAGTAAACCGGCCCCCAATACTACTGCCAATGCCAGGATTACCGCCCGCCCTTTGTTATACATACGCTGACTTCTCTTCATGCCTGACTTCTCCTCGTGTAGATGTGTGATTCATAACACCTGATTTGATGGTTTGCGCTGATGACGCTCGATGGGTTAATCCATGCAGTTGTCTCCCTGATGATTGAATCTGCGCGATTTGAATGAACCAGGCGCATGGCAGCGACGTGGGGCAACCGGCGCCGGCTTGTGTGGTGACAAGGTTGGAATGCTGAATTTACGGCGGTGACCAGGCGTAATCGTTCTCTTTGCCGAAGTTGCCGGCGGCGACGGCCAGATCTTGAATGTTGACCCGTCCATCACCGTTGATGTCGCCGGCAGAGGCGCCGGCGCTGCCGTAGTGGTTCCCCACGATCACCAGATCGAAGATGTTGATACGCTTGTCGCGGTTGACGTCGCCGCCCAGCAGCCAGAGATCAGGCAGGGTGATGAGGACGGGGGTGTTCTCGTCCACCAGATAGTTGTTTAGATCAAGCGTTGTCTTGGCGCCGGCATAACCGGGGAAAGAGACCTCGATCTCGTAAATGGAGGTGCCGTTGATGTTGTTGGCGGGCAAACCAGAGAAAGAGAAACGTCCGACACGGTCGGTTGTGGTTCGCAGGTTCGAGCCGGGCCACATCAACACCTGAATCCCGCTGTGATCCAGACGCCCCTGGAGTTTGAGCGTCCCCGTCACCGTGGCGCAGCAGGGGATGGTTTGTTGAAGCGGCAGGTTGTGGCGGTGATTCAAAGGATGGGCAAAGACGGCACCGGCGAAAGTGAGCAGGCAGAAGAGGGCAAAGAGCAAGAACGCGGGCGAGGGCAGACGCACACATTGCCAAACCGTGGCCAGCTTGGCGAGATGTACATAAGGCTTACTTGTAGATGGGCATCGCTGACGATATAATTGGAAACGCAAAGCCACACGGCGCGAAAACATACGTGCTCGCTCTCTCTCGGGGACGTCGATCCTCTCTACTTGGCGGTGGCTAGGATCAACGTCTGTGGTTTTCAGTTGACGCTGTCTGGGTCTGCCAACCTGGACAGCGTCTTCTTTTTGGTCTTAAGCTTAAGGAATATGCAAACAAACCCATGCAGGTCTGTAGGGGTTTGCGTGGGGCGGAAGGCCGGCTCGATCAAAAAACGATCTCTGCTTCCGCCCCACGCAAACCCCTACAAATACAGACGTTATGAGAATGCAAATGACGGCTGAGATGGAATCAAAACCATGATTACAAGTCTACCGCGTATACAAATCAAGTTGTAGTGATTGGTGTTTGCTGCAAGAGGCAACGGTGAGGGCAACGAAATTGCAGCGAAGAGAACAGCGCGTTTGTAAAGCGTATGGTTTGTATGTATTACATTCAGGTTAAACCGACGGTTCCCCGCCGATTTGCTTACGCATCATACACTACTTCCAAAAGGATTGCCAGAGAAAAACATGAGAATTACATTAAAAATTGATAACTATTCACCAAATCAAATATTCCTGCATCCCCAACCTGCCCGACACAACAGTACTCTCATCCCAGCACGAGATTGCAGCCATCCTACACATCCAGGTGGATAGGTCGCTCGCTGCCTTAGCGTAGATAGCCAACCAGCCGCTCCCACCCCCGCGCCAGGACATCGTCGATACGCGCCAGCGTTGTCTCATAGGCGGCGCGTCCCTGGCCGTAGGGATCGTCCAGATCCTCCTCTTCGCCGACCAATTCGCTAAAGAGAAGCACTTTACGCCGCTGTTCGGGCACCCGGCTGAGAATCTGTCGGCGGTGTGCTTCTTCCACCACCAAAATCAGGTCGGCGCGCCGAATGTCGGCGATGGTAAGCGCCGCGGCACGATGTGTCGATAGATCCAATCCGCGCTCGGCCAGCAGAACGACGCCGTCTGGGCTGGCGGGCAGGTTGGGCAGCGCCGCCACCCCCGCAGAACGCACTTCAACCGACTTTTCCATGCCTTCCGCCTCTAATTTTTGCTTGAGCAAGGCATGAATCATCGGCGATCGACAGACATTCGCCGTGCATACCACCCACACCATTCGTTTACGTCTAAACATCAGCTCTCCATCTTGATGAGCAATGGCTTCGTCTGCCACCTGCAAACCTGTGACTCCACGGCAAAAAGCAGAAAATCAACCACAAAGAACACAAAGATTTCCGCCCTATTTCTTTGTGATCTTTGTGTTCTTTGCGGTGAAAAAGGCTTTTTGCAGTAGAGTCACCTGTAAAGACCGTTTTTCTATTGTACAGAAGAGTAACTTTAGGTTCGCATTACGACGCTGTTTGTGGTTGGCTGATGTTTTACTCTGTCTTCAGCCGGCGCAGCAGATCATCGTTGGTTGGGGTTTTGGCGAGGAGATTCAACAGCCCGACCATGGCTGCTTTGGGGGTGCCTTTGGCCAGCCAACGGCGCAACGCCGCCAGCCGCTGCACCTGTTCAGCCTCGTAGAGGAGTTCTTCTTTGCGCGTGCCGCTGGCCAGCAGGTTGATGGCCGGGAAGATGCGCGCTTCGGCCAACGATCGATCCAGGACGATTTCGCTGTTGCCCGTGCTTTTCAACTCTTCGAAGACGTACTCATCCAACCGTGAGCCGGTTTCGATCAACGCCGTGCCGATCACGGTGACCGATCCGCCGTTTTCGATGGCGCGCGCCAGGCCGAAAAAGCGCCGGGGAATCTCCATTGCTTTGGCGTCGAGGCCGCCGGAAAGGGTGCGGCGGGCGCCGCTGCCTTGCAGGTTGAAGGCGCGCACGAGACGTGTCATGCTGTCCACAAGGACGACGATATCGCGGCCACACTCCAATTCGCAGCGGACGTGGGCCATCACCAATTCCGCCAGCCGAATGTGTTCGTCGATGGGCTGATCGTTGGAACTGGCGAAGACTTCACCCCGCACGGCGCGGCGGAAATGGGTCACCTCTTCGGGGCGCTCATCGACCAAAAGCAGGATGACGCGGGTGTCGGGGGCGGCGGTGTGGATGGCGTTGGCCATCTCTTCGAGGATTTGCGTCTTGCCGGCCTGGGGCGGGGCGACGATCAGCCCACGTGTGCCTTTGCCGATAGGCGCAATCAGGTCGATCACACGCATCGAGACGTTGCCGCCGTCGCCCAGTCGAAAGCGCCGGCTGGGATTGACGGCGATCAACCTTTCAAAACGTGTGCGCGCCGCAAATGCTGTGGGGGCAAGCCCGGCGATGCGCTCCACCGATGCCAGTTGCATTCCTTTGTCGCCGCGGCGGGCGGTGCCCTCAATGGCAGCGCCTGCCACCAGATCCAAAGAACGGATCAATTGGGGCGACACCCACGGATCGTCGGAGACAGGCTGCAGCGAGATCGAGGGATCGCGCAAAAAGCCGCCGCCGCGGGGCAAACATTCAAGGATTCCACGAACCGGCTGTGACATAAGGATTTGTGTGGGTAAGGATTTGTGTGGGTAAGGATTTGTCTGGGTAAGGATTTGTGTAGATGGTGAATTGAACAACAGGCCAGGCGCGCTGCCTATCACAGAACACGGAGCCACAGGAGGCCACAAACCTGCCGTGGCCTCGCGCGGCTCCGTGGATCACGTTTTGTGCTGCTCCTCCGCGCAAGGAAATTGCAACCTTGCACAGCCAGTCTACCTTAGCGGCTCAGGAGGGGCAAGAAGAGCGACTGCGTTTGTGTCACATCGTCCGGCGGCGATTGCAAGGCAACCGGGCCATAGAAGTGGCGTTCGTTGGCCGTGGTGACTTCTTCTAGCCAGTAGAAGGCTGCGCCGTCGGGCAGATCCGCGTGGACATAGCTGTAGTCGGCTCCCTGCCCACCTGCACCACGGGCGGGGATCAACTCGCCGGTGATCTGTGTCGCCTGGGCACGCTCTGCGCTCGTGCCCTGCCAGAGGTGGAAGCCGAAGAGGTCGATCTCGGCCCCCGTCACCCAGGAGATGACGACGCTGCCTTCACGCACAGCCGCGCCGAAACTGAGCAGCATCACCGGCGTCGGCTCTTTGACCACCACCTCGGCGTCGGACTGTCCCTGCGGTTGGCCGGCAGGATCGCCGTTTTCGTCGATCACATCGCCCAGACGCACCACATTGATCGTCGTCGCCACAGTTTGGCTGATGAAGCGGAAGGTAACGGTGAACGACACCGCCTGCCCCGGGGCAAGATTGCCCAGCTCGGTAGAGACGTCGGGCCAGAAGAGCGCGCCGTTGCTCACCTGCGGCGCCGTGGACAAGCTGGTGCTGACATAGCTCAACTCTTCAGGCACGAAGACGTCGTTCACCGGGATAATGTTGAGTGTGGTGTCGCCGGTGTTGGTGATGGAGAGGGTGAATGTCACAAGATCGTTGACTTCCACCAGCCCATCGGCTGGGTCACTGGTGATCTTGGCCACGGCCACGCTTGGATTGGTGATCTGCACAGGCGCGTCATCGGCCACAGGCGGCAGCACAGTTGTGCCGTCGGTGGCGCCGTCCACCACAGCCACGTTGATCGTCTGCTGGTTGGGCAGATTGGTGGTGCTGGTGACGGCATTGAAGGTCACATCAACGGTCAGGGCGTTCTGCGGCGGCAGCACACCGGCGCCGGTGAGATCGTCCCAGCGCAGAGTGCCGGGAGTGGCGGCGTCGTCGGGGGTGGGCGCAGCACGCACGAACGAGAGATAGGCCGGATCGTAGGTGTCGGTCAACGGCACCACCGTCAGGGTGACCTGGCTGGTGTTGGTGACGCGGATGGTGTAGGTGAGCGACTGCCCCACGGTGACAATAGCGTCGGCGGCGTCACCGCTCAGGTTCAGCGTCTTCAGAATCGCCACCGAGGGAACAGGTGTAATCACCACCGTGGCGTCGTCGCTGTCTTCGGCGCGGTTGCCGCTGTCGTCTTCGGCGATGGCGGTGATGGTGTCGGTTTCGCTGTAGCCGGCAGTGCCGGTGACAACCGCCGTGAACAGACAGGTGTAGCCGCCCCCAACCGGCAGCGGTTGCGGCACGCTACAATTGCCCTGGCCGTTGAGATCGCCGTGGATATCGTCGACCAGGCTGATCAACGTCAGCGCTTCCTGCACCGTGTTGGTCACCGTCACGGTGAAGGTGACTGCGCCGCCCGGTTCAGGCAGGCTCACAGGATTGGCAACTTTGTCGACTTCAATGGCAGGCAGCGGCGGCGCAGGCGGCACAGTGACGGTAGAGGCGTCGAACGCGCTGACTTGTGTATTGTCGGGGGCGACAGCCGAGACGGTGACGGTGTCCACTTCCTCGCCATCCGGGCCGGCGGCGATGGTGCCGTCGAAGTAGCAGGTGACGGATTGATTCGGCCCCAACACCGTCCCCAGCACATCGGCGCAATCGAGCAACAGATTGTTGTTGGTGGTCAGTGCCTGATTGGCGCCGTGGAGATTGTCGACGATGCCGGTGATGGTCAGCGGTATCACTGTGGTGTTCACAATGACCACCTGAAAGGTGACAGTTATGCCATCGGCGGGCGCTGCTTCGAGATCGGTGAAGAGGCCGTCGCCGTTGCCGTCGTTGTCCTTGAACACCGTCAGTTGCGGCGCGGGGATGACAAAGCCGCCGCCCGTCCAACTGCCTGATTCGCCTGACTGATCGGCTTCGGATTCAAGCTGGAAGGCGACCCAGGTTGCACCCGCCGGCACCAGCACTTCTACTTCGACAATGCCCCACTCCGGGCCAATATTGCCACCTTCCGGTGGATCAATGCCGATGGCGCGGTAGGGCGCATCCACGGCGCCGCCGGGGTAGGGATGGCCGGCTGCATACGGCTGATCGGGCGCAGGATTCACCGTAGGCGTACAGGCCAGATCAGGGCCATCAAAGGGATCGTTGACAATTTCGACAGCGGCGTTGATGCCAAAGCCGCGCAGTGTACTTGGATCGCGCGCAACCAGATCGAAGGCGGCTCGATCAGGGGGAGCGCCGCTGCCCGCCAACATCCAGATGGCGCCGCCGCGGCAGTTGGCGGCGGTGGAGTCCTTGCCGGCGTGGGAGAAGCGGACGGAAGTGGTGCGCGGTGCCGGATCAGCGGGGAATTCGTAGATCAGCAATTCGGTGAAGCGTTCGACATCGTCGCGCCAGAAATAGGAATCAATTCCACCCTTTAAGTAGACCCGGCGCGGCGAATCACAGTCGCCCGTGCGATAGACGATTTCGACGGTGGCGCCGTTGGTGCGCAGGTTGCTGTTGTCCCAGCCGGAGATGTTGAGTGTGGTTTCACCCACCTGTGTCACCAGGCCGGCGCCGTTCGGGCCGATGTCGGCATACCAACCATACCAATCCGGTTCAGGACGGGTGGCGATGCCGGCCGCGCCGGGGAAGAGTTGCCCAGTGACGGTTTGGGGCACACCGCCGCTGCTGCTAATGAGCAAAATACTGGTGCCTTCGCCAGGAGGCGTCCTGTCTTCAACACCCACCCAATAGATGAAAGCATCGACCACTTCACCGGGCACAGTGACGGTTAAGCTGCCTGCCCCATCATCGTAGAGGCCGACACCAAAACTTGTAATGTCATAACAGCCTTCGTTCTGATAATAGATAAATTCTCCGTCGGCCTGTGCAGCTTGCACACCGATCAGCGTGGCACACAAAAAAGTAACGGCTAGTAGCACCCCCCATCGGTTCGAGTTGTACCATGTAATGGGCAACTTTTTGATGAGCAACTTTTGAAGTTGCATGATTCCCTCCGTATCGTATCAGCATCGTCTCGGCTCTATTTCACCCAAACGGGGTCCCAATCGTTGCCAAAACCGTCACTGATGCGACGTAGATTGGTGCCATCAGGCGAAACAACATAGAGCTGCTTGCGTCCGTCTCGGTTTGACCAGAAGACAATTTCGGCGCCGTCAGGCGACCAGCTTGGATGACGATCCCACTCCCATTCGTTTTCGGTGAGGCGGCGAAGGTCGCTGCCATCTCGATTGGAGACATAGAGTTCGTCGTTGCCCGGTTCGTTTGACACGAAGGCAACACGCCAACCGCTGGCGTCAATGGCGGGATCCCAGGCGTCTCCTGCACCCAAGAGGCTTACCCGTTCATCAACCTTAAACTGTGCATCGTGAAAGAAGACTTGAAAACTGCGTGAATCGCGGCCCACAAAGACACGATAAATACCGTCACTGCTCACCGTGTCCATGGCCAGCGCCTGTTCGTAGGGCCAGGCAGCGGTCAGCTTTTGAATATCGCTGCCGTCGGGATTCATGGAGTAGATGTCGGTGTGCCCATCTCGATCAGATTGAAAGAGAATCCTGCCTCTGAGGACAGGTGGAATGGGCTGTGTCGGCGTCGGCTGCGGCGTTGCAGCGAGGACACCCCTGGGCGCCCACGGCACAGAGACAGGGGTGTCGGTGGGCAGCGGCGTGGCCGTGTCTGTGGCAGTTGGCGTGGCTGTCATCCACCAGGGGGGCAGGGGTGTGGGTGTGCCGGTGGTGGCCGCGGCTGCGGTGGCAAAGGCGATCTCGTACGATCGGGTTGCCTCGTTTTCGGGCGTTGGTGTATTGGTGATAATCACCGGCTGAGGTGTGGTGGTGGCCACCACGGCGCCAATCGGCAGTGGGCCGGTGGGGTTGTTCCCCTGCGCCACACGCGTGGCGGCATCGAAGATGTCCGACGGTTCGGGCGTGGGTTCCACCACAAAGATGGTGGGGGTGGGCATCACCGTGGCGGTTGGGGTTTGGGTTAAACAGAAGAGGGTGTCGCTGACAACGAGTGGCTGTTCTTTGTGCTGATCGGCATTCCAGATGCGCAGTTCCACTGCATGGGTGCCCGGCGCCAGATCCAGGACCATTGTCTGCCGGAAATCGCGCACTGAGATCGCGCCGCTGTCGAAATTGATGCCGCTGGCGCTGACAATCTGTACACGTTCAATCGGCACCCCGCCGTTGAGACGATCCACAGCTTCGACACGCACAAGGCAGCGATCCACACTCCACCCGACGCCGATCTGCGCTTGCGTTTCGGCGGGTGCATCCTCTGTTTCGGTGTTGGGTGTAGCTTTGATCCAGACAGGATCCCAGTCCTCGTGGCTGCCGGTGGTCAGATTTTGTGGATTGGAGCCGTCGAGGCTGGCAATCCAGATCTGGCGCTGTTGGCCGTTGTTCACCGTCAGCGCCAGGCGATCTCCTTGCGGCGACCAGGACGGGTGGCTGCTCTCGCCGACGCTGGGCGAGAGCACAAACGACGTCGCGCCGTCGTCGACGTTGACGAGGTGAACGAAGGGGCGTCCTTCAATCTCGGTGACGTAGGCGATCTGCCTGCCGTTGGGCCGCCACGCCGGCGCGTAGTAGGCCCAGGGGCCGCCGGTGAGCTGTTCTTTGAGTTCCGTCCCTAATTCGCGGACAAAGAGATACTGCCCGTCGCCGAAGCGTTGGACAATCACCTGTTGCCGGCGGGAAGGCGAAAATGATTCAAGTTGGGCGGCCTCGGCGTAGAGCGGAGATTGGTCGAAGGGCACGGCGTTGCTGCCGTCTTCGTCCATAATGTAGAGGCGTTCAGCGCCGTCACGGTTGGATTTGAAGAGGATCTTTCCCTGCAGCGAGCGCATTGAAGAGGCCAGGTTTGCAGCCTGTGGCGCGGAACTGATGACAGGGTTGACCAGCGTCACCGAGGCAGAGACAGGTTCCTGCGCTTCGTCACCGCCCCAAAATGAAAGGCGGCTACACGCAGCCAGCAGAGTTAAGGCGAGCAACAATCCCATCCACTTCGTAACGGGTGGTGGGTTGAATTGTCGCAAGCTATCTGCCCAGAGCCGGACCTGTTGGGGGAAAGGGATCACGTCAAACTCGTCGATTCACTACACTATCAGGCGCGTTTGGCTACTTTGTAGCGTTTCAAATCTGATACAACTGTAAGGATTTGCGTGCAGCGGACACTGCCAGCGGACGCTGCGTCCGCCTCTGCTTTCGGCCCATGCAAACCCCTGCACCGACTATCAACCCAAACGGTTGTGCCCATTTGGATAACCGGCCTCATCTGTCTTTGTTTGCAGCCGTCTTTGTTTGCAGCGAGGCACGTTCGATCGGCTGGGCTTTCTCCTGGCGAAAGTCAAAGAGCATGGCATCGCCGCGGTTTTCCAACGCATTGCGCTCAACGGTTCCGCCTTTCGAGGCAGTCACCCCCGGCGAAGACGAATTAACCGGCTCCAACGGGATGCGCACTTCGTAACGCACGTTGTCGGCGCCGTCGATAACCACGTAGTAGCGTTCGCTTTCGTGATACACAAGGATAATCGGCTTCATCAGCTCGTGTGCCGTGCGGCCGATATCTTCCAGCGAGCGCAGGTGCACCACAATCTGGTGTGGCGCAGAGGGCGGTAGCGAGACGGCTTCCACGATCACATCGCCATAGCGCCGGTGAAGTTCACTGGTCATCTGCTGCACCGAGAAGGGAGAGCGCATTGCCCACAGGCTGATTCCTGCCCACAAAAGTAGGAGCGCCGCCGATCCGCCAAGCACCACAGTTGCCACATCGGTGATCAGCGCACGTTGCGGGTGAGGAATCACCACCGATTCGCCCAGCGTCGCCGATTCTTCTTGGACAGGCGAGCCGCTGACCACCAATTCCGAATCTTGCCAGCGGAAGCTAAAGCCATGCACATAAGTAGGATGCACCAGCCCAGCCGCAGTAGGCACCGTGGGCCAGATACGCACCTGGACTTCTACTTCGACCTCACGACCTGGGGTGTTGACTTCGGTGCGAATCGCCTCGGCTTCGGCCTGATAGGCCTGGATCGGCAGTTGAAAATCTACTTGCACCTCAGCGCCCGCCAAGGATCGCAGTGGCACCAGGATCTGCTCTTGCGACCACAGTTCGCCCTCGCGCAAGATCGCAACCACTTCGTACTCCACCATGCTTTCATCAGGCAGAGGCAGCGCTGCGCCCGACGGATCTTGCAGGGAAAGATCAAAGTCGTAGGTCATCTGCAAAGATTCGACCAGCACAGCAAAATACGAAGTACGTGGCTCCAATTCGGTGACGCCGCCGTAGACGGTGTTGGGCTTCAGGTAGGCGGTGTAATCGAAAGCGCCGCGCTGGGTGTAGATCAGGCGGGTCTCCTCTTGCAGCAACGCCTCAGGCAGCCTCCAGGCATAATAAAGCGCAGCGGCTGCAATGGCAGCCAGGCTGATCAACGTCACCCAGATCGACAGATTCGCCGTCTCTGAACGGGCAAGTCGTTTAAAGAGAAGCCCTATTGAGTTCATGCACTGTATCGGCTTCTACCGGTGCAGCCCCAAGATCAAAGCGACTGGAGCTTCCGGTCAATCAGTGGGGATTCCCACGTTCGGTGCGAGGTGCTAGGGCTGAGCAATCTTCCATGCATAGAGTTCGCCCGAAATGGTCAAGCGAACCCGACGGAGGGAGTCAGTTGATGCGTCGGCAGGCGTTTCGCCAACACCAGAAGTAGTGGTTGGCTCAAATGTGCCTACCTCTTGCGTCGAGGTTGTACTGCCCGAAACACCTGTGGCCGACGATGTTGCCTCTGCTGCAACGTCTCCGGTTGTGTCATTCGTGGCATTGGACAGCAAGTTTTCAAAATCATCCCGGTCGAAGACAACACGCAGAAGATCCGCGATGCCGTCGCCCTGCCTGTCGATATAGTTGGCATCAAGCGACAAAATGCCGCCTGTGCAACGGCTCAATGCGCCGTGACAGAGGTGGAACTTTTTCAGTTCGTCCACCCGGTTGCCCTGCATCAATACTACAAAGTCGTTGGGGAGCGGCATGTCTACGTGCACGGTGTCTTTGCCCTGCCCCTCACTGTGGTTCATGCGAAAAGAGTGGCTTACAGGCCTTGACACAGGTGTTGGCGTAGGAATGATGACGGTAGCGCCGAAGGTATTGGGGCCGTCGACACGAACCTCAAATGAATTTGAGGCAGCCCAAACCGCGCTCACGACAATCAAGATGCAAATGACAACAACGACTACTCTCCATATCATGATTGCAGGGACCTTCGCCAATTCCTGCCATCAACTGGCAATGATACATTTTTGATGCAGATTTCTAGTCCATTCGGGCATCAACTTTGAACATCTACCATGCCACTCGCTGTTTTCGGCGTTGCGCCAATCGCTGGCGACGGCGCTGTCTTCGCCCTGGCTGGCTGTTGCTGATGCCGATGGGAATCATTGAGAGCATCATGGCTGCACCCGCAGCCAACCCCAGGCGCCAGGGTTCTTCTTGCAAAAAGGCTACAACACGACCGAGGCGAGGCACCTCTGCAAATGAACGACCGATGATCTGATCCTGGGTTACCGACCAGGGATCGATATCTTCTCGATTATCTCCCTGTGTGAGAAATTCGCCATTGGGGGTTTTCCCCACAATACGATGGATGACATACCGCTCGGTCAGGTAATAGTCATCCAGTTCGTAGGCAATAACGTCTCCCAGGTTGTATTGGTTGCGCTGTGTCACCAATACAAGATCGCCATCGAAAAACGTTGGCTCCATGCTGATGCCGCTAATGATCAGATAGGTTGCCGGCCCGCCTAGCATTGTGGGGCGAAGCATAAAGTACCACCCCAGCAGCATCAGCAGAGAGACTAGAACAGTCAACACCGGCTTTACTGTGTCTTTCAACGGTTGCACCCCGCGTTAGGAAAGTTCCTGTGCCGGAAGGAGCATCCATAGCTCAGTACGCACGCCCAGTGCGATCCACAAAAAAACGTATCGACCTGATGCAAAATGGCACCAGGCCGATGAACGTGTAGGAGGGTTCGGGGGAGAGTCAACTACTCGCGACTTGACGGCCTGTTGGCCTCAATCAATACATGGACATCAGTCACTTCACTGACGCGGATGTCCCATTTCTCGTGGACGACGAGATTGGCTGCGCCACTGCTGCTGAGCCGACCAGGAACGGTGCCCAGCACAGTACCGTCTTTGCCGGTGAAGGTGACCTTAACCGAATCACCTGCACAGTCGGCGCTGGCGCTCAACTTCACCATTCCTACTTCAAAGTCGCCAAGCGATGGTTGGAAATCCCCGCCGAGAATATCGACATCAAGATCGCCGATACAATGCTGAACGGATGCGTTACCCGACGAAATGTTCTGCTGGCCTTGTCGCTCGGGAAGCGAGTTCACAGTGAACGAGTTGGCAAAAGCAAACGCACTCGTTACTACTGCAACAAGGAGCAGAAGAGCAAGAAGCTTACGCATTGGACTGTACCCCTCCTACTGAGTTTGCTGTGTGGGAAGATAGAAAGAGATTGAAGAATTTTTCAATTCGTCGTTATCTTTCTACTCTCGCTAACAACGGAAATAGCAACACAACCGCTATCGAATAGAGGATACATGATTTCATACAAAAAAAGCATAAATAATTTGTAAAAAAGTACTATAGACAAGCAAGTATTTGCTTATTTTTCTGCGGGCATTTTCAGATTGCAGGCAAACATCGTTGAGTGGTCGTAACTATTCGGGTTTGCGTGGGGCGGAAGCCGACATCGCTTCATAGGCGAGCGATCCTTCCGCCCTACGCAACCCCTACATGACCTGTACAGTGTAGAAGAACTACTTGTGTGAAGATTGGCTAACCAGCGGCAAGATAATAGCCGATGCCGCGTTGATTGAGCAGAATGCGTGGATCAGCAGGATCGTGCTCAATCTTCTTGCGCAGGTGACCAATGTAGATGCGCAAATACTCAAGCTGATCCACATATTCGGGGCCCCATACTTCGTGGAGGATGGCACGGTGCGTCATCACTTCGCCCTGGCGTTTGGCCAGGCAGGCCAGCAGGTTGAACTCTGTCGGCGTCAGATCCACGGCGTCGCCATCTACGAGGACCTGCCGGCGCGGGATGTCGATGGCGACGTTGCCGGCCACTATTACAGCCGAACGCGAACCACCGCTCATCTGCGCGCGCCGCAGCGAAGCCTTGACACGGGCGAGGAATTCTTCAAAACCAAAGGGTTTGGTAACGTAGTCGTCAGCGCCTTCATCCAGCGCCTGCACCACCATGTTCTCTTCCGAGAGCGCAGTGAGCATGATAATGGGCATTTCGCTCATTTCACGCAAGCGGCGGCACATGGTCAGGCCATCCAAACCTGGCATCATAATATCCAACACCGCCAGATCGGGCTGTGTTTGAAAGGCTAGTTTCAGTGCGTCCATGCCGTTGCCGGCTGTGACGACAGTGTAGCCGTGCTTGCGCAGTTGCGAGGCAACGAGATCTAGCAGTTCTTTTTCGTCATCTACCACTAGAATCGTCGTCATTCACCATCTCCTTCTAAAGATAATGCGGTCAGCGTGAAGTGGAAGCTGGTGCCGTGGCCTTCGTTCCGCTCAACCCAAATCTGGCCGCCTTGAGCTTCCACAGACATGCGTGTGAGATACAGCCCCAGACCAAACCCACGCCGTTTTTTGCCGGCGTCGGATCCGCTACGAAATGGAGAAAAGATCTCAGGGATCTGATTGTCGGGGATGCCGTCACCGTCATCGGAAACGGTGATGAGCACTTTGTCGTCGTGTGCCTGCGCTGTGACGGCAACGGTGGTGACTTCGCCGCCATGATCGATGGCGTTTTGAATCAAATTTTCGAGGACGACTTCCATCAACACGCGGTCGCCCAATGCAAACGAGACGCCCGGCTCCAGATGTAATGGGAAAACGATCAGCGGGTGCTGGGTCTCAAAGATGCGCAACGTCTCCTGCAAGAGTGGACGTAGCGCCAAAGGTTCGAGCGCCGGCTTTTGGTAGAGTCCGCGCTCAAGCCGAGATGCCATGAGCACCTGATCAACCAGGCGCCGCAGCCGAACGCTCTGTTGTTTCAGCGTGCTGATTACACTGGCGTCAAGATCGTGAGGCATGTCGACATCGCCCAGCATTTCGGCGGCGATGCTGATATTGGTCAACGGCGTACGCAGTTGGTGCGAAACGAGCGAAATGAACTCCGACTTCATGCGCACCAGTTCTTCTTCTTTCGAGATATCCCGCACCACTGAAACTGCGCCTGTGATCTGCTGATCTGCCGAGATCAGCGGCGCTACACTGTGGCTGACGGCGCGGCGCACGCCGTTCTGCTGGATGATCCAGGCGCGACAGTGAGAAAGCGCCTCAACCGAGTCGGCGTGAACGGCGTCTTGCAGCGAAAGATCTTGGCGGCAAAGCAGGCAATGTTGTTCTTCACAAACCAGCAGTTCATGCACTGGTTTTCGATATGCCTCGGCGGCGGAATAGCCGGTCAATTCCTCGGCGGCTGGGTTAAACTCGGTGATCAGGCGGTTGGTGTCGACGCTGAATACCCCTTCGGCTACATGATCGATCAGCAGTTGAATCCGCTGGTGCGCCTCTTTGAGCGAGTTGAAAGCCCAGGCATTGCTTAAAGCCACCACCGCCTCACGCACAACCGCTTCGCTGAGTTTGATCTTATCTGGGCTGAAGGCATCGGGCGAGCCTGTTTGGGTGAGCACCGCGATGCCAAAAGATTGATCCCGGAAGATCAAGGGCAGGAAAAGCGACGACGTGACGCCGTTGCTAAAGACAAGCGACTTTTCGTACGGTGTCATCACCGAGACGGCATGGGCCTGCTTCACTTCAACTGACACGCCATTGTTCAGGACGCGTTGGTGAAAGGGGAGGTTGGCGGCGCTTACCACACCATCCTGGGCCAGGAGTGTGTGTTCGTTGGTGCGATAGATGACAGGCAGATCGGCCTGCCAATCCACACTGTATTTGACAAGGCGCATCCCCTCTTCGTCGATCAAGTCGATGTGGCAGCCGGAAGCACGCGTCACCTGCACAAGTTTGCGCGCCAGGATCTCTAGCAACTGCTCTAGATCGAGGGTTGTGGCGAACGAATTGCTGGCATCCAGCAGCACAGCCAGTTCATTGGCGCGTTGGGTGAGGGCGTCGTCGGTCTTGGCGTGGAGGCGGGCATTCTCAATTACAAGGTGTCCGCGCGCCACAAGCACTTGAATCAACTCTTCTTCACGCTTACGAAATGGATTGGTATGTCGCCACAGAACCAAGAGGCCGGAATAACGGGCAGGTGTGTTCAGCGGCACCAACAGGAGGTAGGCGTTGTCGTTTGTCCAGTGCGCAGGTTTCTGGATGCGTGGATCCAGATGAATGTGTGAAAGGTTGATCAGCCGATCCTGGGTCAACGCCCATTGCAACAACCCCGAAAGTTCGGCATGGCGTACTTTGGGGGCGTCGACGAGCGGTTGTTCGCCATCTTCTGCGGCAACGACGTAAAGTTCTCCTGCCGAGGCATGGGTCAGTTCCAGGCTTGTTTTCAAAATCCAAGGTGGCAATCTTTCCAGGTTAAAAGCCTGGGCAAAGGCATTTTCGAACTCCACCACCATGTCCGAAAGGCGACGGTGATCACGTCCAAACGCCGTCATTGTGGAGGCAAAGATGGCAAAGACATTGTAAGAGAGCAGCAGCACCAGGATCTCAAATGCCGGCGGATCCCAATCTTCTACAACGAAGCGGTTCACCCACGCCGGCAGGTAAATGCCGGTGCAGAAGACGGCCAGCCAAATGGCCACCCGCTGATCGAGCACGTAGGCAGCCAGGATGATCACTATCAAATAGAGATAGCGCAAGACTTGATGTACGTCACTTTCGAGCACGTTGCCCTGGATCAACCCAGCTTGGGTCAAGAAGAGCGAAAGCCCCAGCAAGAACAAAAATGTGCCCAGGGTCGCATAGGTTTGCAACCAGTGCACTTCGTGGTTCGAGAAGAGTTTGGCCGTTTCGACCAAAACCGACACAACTCGATTAGAAGCGGGGCGAGAAGAAAGCGTCCAGCGCCTGTAGGTTACCTGGGGTTGTGTATCATTCACAGAAAGGTCTCCAACCAGAGACTACCAGAGCAGCATCAGCAAAAGCCGAAACGTAATATTGCAGGCCAGACATGCACTGATTCCCCGCTCCCAACTCCACAGCACAGAGCAGGTAATGGCCAGCATTGTCGGCTGCAAGAGGAAGATTGTTAGCTGGCCAGCGGAAAGATCCGGCGGTATGAGCGGAAGGTAGATGAGTAAATTCAAGACAAGCGTAAGCAATACGGCCCACCAGAGGGTAATTCCACGCACCTTGTGCAGATAATCGAAGATTGCCCCGCGGAAGATCAACTCCTCAGCGACAGCCTGTATAAACACAACCGTACCAAACCATTGCAAGTAGAGCAGTGGCTGACGCTCAATGCCATGCAAAGCAACGCCGGCAGAGACAGCCGCCAGTAGTTGCTGAAAAAGCAGCAAAATCCCTGCAACTGTACCAAAAAATGTAGCCTGAAGCCGGAAGGCGGAAGTGACGCGGCAGAAGATCGACAGACGACAATGCTGGTAGGTCAGCATCCCGACACCGCCCACAGCAATCAACAACGGCAGCAGCGATAGGGCGGCGTATGCCCACTGTCCGCGCCCAGAAGACTGAAGATCGGCCTGCAACCAGGGCGCAACGATCACTGTTATCAGCAGAGTCAACACCGAAACAATCGCAACCGAGAGAAAACCAGCAAGGTTCTGGACAGATGTGCGCGTTAACGTCCACCCACCAATCGCAAGCAGAATAATCCACACCGCCTCTGCCGTGAAGACGAGACGAACAGGAACCCACTCCACCCACAACCGGTATAGCCCGATTAACCCCGAAAGGACCACCAACGTCACAAGGGCAACCAAAAAAGCCGATTGTCCCACACGCTCGTAAGTGGCAGCCCGTTCTCGCCAATTTGCGAAAACGTCAAAACCGGCGAGCAATTCAGGAGATCGCTTTGACATAGTATCCATATTCTTACTAATTATAGTCACACCACTTACATATAGCCATAATTTCAACACATCAGCAACATAACTAAATTAACATTGCATAAGGTAATCAATGCTAGTTGATCCCAGAGGAAATTGCAATCTGTCTATTTTTATATTAACAAAGAGTTAATCTTCAATTAAATTCTCATGAGATTTTTACCTAATTTTAATGCAGGATTTATGCGTTTTTTCGTAGCCCACCTGTATTTTTGTACTAGAACACCATCGCACCGCGCCTCTTTAGCTCTTGTTAAGCAGGACACCACCCGGATTCCGTCGCTTGATCACTGGCCGCAGCGTCTAAGCGACGTTCTGTTGTAGACAGCCGGTAAGCTTGTTCCCAGACATGCCTATTCACCCCATCGGCAACTTTTTCACACCATCCAGACAGCGCCGTACCTTTCGCAACATTGCAGATGTTTATCACAACATCCAGCATGTAGACAGTTGGCTCGTCTCGCTGCCCCCGCGAGATGAGGCGGGCCTCCTGAAAAAGGAGAAACGTAAATGCAAGTACAGAAACATGCGCCACAAGACACACAGGTCCGTCCTGACACGCTACACCTCATGGACTTTGTCGAAGTCACCTTTCCCAAACTGGGCGGCGTCGTCGCCGTGATTCCGGCACACAATGAGGAGCGCTTTATCGGCAGCGTTGTGCTGGCAGCCTCAAAGTATGTGGACACCGTACTCATCGTAGACGATGGCTCCACCGACGACACCGCCCTGGTGGCGGCTGCCGCCGGCGCCAAAGTCATCTCGATGGAAACCAACAGCGGCAAAGGCGCTGCATTGGCCCGTGGCATCGAAGCCGCCCTCAAAAGCGGCAATATTGAAGCACTGGTGTTGATGGACGGCGACGGACAGCATCAACCCAAAGAGCTGCCCGAAGTGGTGCGCCCGATTCTTGAAGGCAGTGCAGACCTGGTGGTGGGGTCACGTTTTTTGGAAATTGAGAGCGACATTCCCTGGTGGCGCCAAATCGGCCAGCATGGGCTGACGTGGGTGACCAATTCTGCTTCGGGCGTACCCCTTACAGATTCGCAAAGCGGCTTCCGTGCGCTCTCGCCGAAGGCCGCCGCTCTGTTGACACGTCATCAGAGCCAGGGCTTTTCGGTGGAGTCGGAAATGCAGTTCCTGATTAAAGAGCATGGCCTGCGTGTGCAGGAAGTGCCGATTAGCTGCATCTACGCCGAACCGCCCAAGCGCAATCCTTTTGTGCACGGGGTGCAGGTGCTCGACGGCATTTTGCGGTTGGTCGGTCAATCGCGCCCCATGCTCTTTTTCGGCGTCCCCGCCATTCTGCTCTTGGTGGCCGGTATGTTGACGGGCAACGGCATGGTTAGCATCTTTAACAGCACGCAGCAGCTTTCACTGGGCTACGCGCTGACCACAATCCTGTTGATCCTGCTGGGCGCCATCAGCCTTTCCACAGGTGTGATTCTACACTCGATCCGATCCTTACTCGTGCGCATGCTCAAAGACAAGTGAGGCTCCTGGCAATGACGAATCAACCGCTTTGCAGTGTAGTTATCACAGCCTACAACGCCGCCGCCGATCTGCCGCCGTGCCTGGATAGCCTGTTCGCCCAGGATTACCCCAACTTCGAGGTAATCGTGGTGGACAATGCCTCTACCGACGAGACGCCGGCCATACTCGAACCCTATCGCAACAGCATCCAACTGGTGACGTTGCCCGTCAACCGCGCCATCACCGGCGGCTACAACGCCGGCGCGGCGGTGGCCATCGGCGAAATCTTGATCTTCATCAACGCCGACACGGCGGCGCAGCCCGGTTGGCTACGTGAACTTGTGCGCCCCATCCTCGAAGACGAAAGCGTGGGCATGAGCACCTCGCGCATCCTGCTCTACGATGCGCCCCACCGCATTAACACCTGCGGCAACGATCTCACGTGGACGGGCCTCACCGTCTGCCGCGGTTTTAACGAGAGCGCCGACCGCTGGCAGATGCCCGGCGACGTGGTGGCCGTCTCCGGCGCGGCGTGTGCGGTGCGCCGTTCGCTCTTTGAAACCATCGGCGGCTTCGACGAAACCTTCGAGTTCTACCTCGACGACACCGATCTGTCGCTGCGCGGACATCTGGCCGGCTATCGCATCCGGTTCGCGCCCGATTCGATGATCCTGCATCGCTACACCTTCAAGTTCAGCGCGAGCAAGGTTTTCTACCTGGAGCGCAACCGCTGGCTCACCATGTTGAAGGCGCTGCGCCTGCCCACGCTGCTCCTCTTGCTGCCGGGGCTGCTCTTGGGCGAGGCGATGGCGTGGGTCTACTCCGCCATGCAAGGATCTGCCCACCTGCGCGCCAAGTGGGCGGCGTGGCGCTGGATCTGGACGAACCGTGCAAAGGTGCGCCAACTACACCGGCAGACCCAGGCCATTCGTCGTGTGTCGGACGCGCACCTGCTGGCCGTGCTCTCGCCCGAAATCCGCTTCACCGGCACCGTGCCCGACAAAGTGGCCCGCGTGATGGAAGGGCTGACCCAACCGCTGCTCATCGGTTACGGGCGGCTTTGTCGCCTGCTTGCCGTCTGGTAGCCCAGAGAGGAACGCAACTGTGAAGATCTGTCTGGTCACCTCATCGGGCGGCCACTTAACCGAAACGCTCCAGATCCTCGACGCCTTTGCCGAAGACGAAATCTTCTTCGTCACCTGGACAGGCTCGCGCGCCGAGGATGTCACCGCCATCGCCCCGGCCTACTTCATCGAGCCGTATGGCACCAGTCCGTGGCGGCTGCTGCGTTCGCTGCCCCAGGTCCTGCGCATCCTGCTCACCGAAAAGCCCGACGCCATTGTGAGCCTGGGCGCGGAGATCGCCTTGCCCTTCTTCTACCTGGCCAGTCCGCTGGGCATCAAAACCGTCTTCATTGAGAGCTGGTGCCGCATCGACGGCCTCTCGAAAACCGGCAAACTCGTCTATCCTGTGGCCGATGCTTTCTACGTCCAATGGCCGCAACTGCTTGAACAGTGTGGCCCCAAAGCCCGCTACGAAGGAGCTGTCATTTGATCTTCGTGACCGTAGGCACCAACCCAACCATGCACTTCGACCGCCTGCTCAAGCCCATGGACGAGCTGGCGGCGATTTTGGACGAACCGGTGATCCTGCAAACCGGCTGTTCAACCTTGGCGCCGCAGCACGCCGAATTTTTCAACTTCACCACCAGCGATCACATTGAAACGTTGAACAAATCGGCGCGCATTGTGGTAAGCCATGCCGCGGCAGGTTCGGTGATCACGGCGCTGAGCCGGCGCAAACCGGTGATCGTGGTGCCGCGGCGTCATCATCTCAACGAGCACATCGACGATCACCAGCTCGAACTTGCCCGCGCCCTGGCCGAAGAAAAGCGCGCCGTCGTTGTCTACGAGCCAACCGTCGAGTCACTGCGCCAGGCGATTGATCTGGTCACCGAACAGGCAAGCGTCCTCCCCGGCGCAACGCCGCTGATGCAGGCGCTGCGCACACAGTTGCATGGCTGGCGGCGCGCGGACGCTGTGCGTATGCATTCAGCGCCGAGGAAATCGTAACCATGCACATCTGTATGATCGCATCAACCCCTTTCCCACCCCAGGAAGGGATCGGCTTTTACACCTGGAACCTGGCCAGGCAACTCCACTGCCGCGGACACAGCGTGCAGATCGTCACCCGCGGCGGGGCGCAGCGCACCCAGCATCAGGTGGTCGACGGCATCCACATCTGGCGTCCGCCCTTTGTGCCGCTCTACCCCTTCCACGTGCACGTGCACAGCCTGTGGGTGGATCACCTGGTGCAGCAGTTGGAAGACGATGTGGATCTCTTCCACCTGCACACGCCGCTGGTGAAACGTCCGCTCACCAAGCGCCCCTTCCTGGTGACGGTGCACACGCCGATGAAGGCCGACGCCGCCGCCGTGCCGGTGGATTCGTTGCTGGGCTGGCTGATCAAGCTGCAAGCGCCCGTCAGCTACCAGCTCGAACAGGAACTCTTCGATCACGCCGCCGGCCTGACCGCGGTTTCGCACAGCGTCGCCGCCGAACTGAATGCCTACGGCATCGATCCCAGGCGCGTGTTGGTGCTGGGGAACGGCGTCGACACCACTCTATTCGGGCCGTCACCGCGCCAGGACAGGCCAGCAACTGGCGAACGTTATGCTCTTACCGTCGCCCGGCTTGCCCCGCGCAAGGGGATCGCCGATCTGGTGGCGGCGGCGGAGATCGTCGCCCACCAGGATCCCACATTCCGCTTCTTCATCGCCGGCAGCGGCCCCATGCACAAGGATCTGCACGCCGAAATCGAACGGCGCAATCTGGCCGATCAGGTGAAATTGCTGGGCCACGTGGGCGACCGGCGGCAGTTGGTGGAACTCTACCGCAACGCCACCCTCTTCATCCACCCTGCCCACTACGAAGGGCTGCCCACCGTGCTCCTCGAAGCGATGGCGTGTGGCCGCCCGGCCATCAGCACCGCCGTCAGCGGCGCGCTGGATGTGATCAAATCGGGGGAAAATGGCCTGCTGGTGCCGCCCCACCAGCCCGCAGCCATTGCCGCCGCCACCCTGCGCCTGCTCAACGAACCGGGGATGGCGGATGATCTAGGCGAGGCAGGCCGCTGCACCATCGAAGAACGCTACTCGTGGCATCGGGTCAGTGAAAATTACCTTACCGCCTACGCCCAAGTGATGTAGGGGTTTTGAGCCGTGAGGCCGGCGAAAGTAGATCCTATGACCGACCGCAAATCTGTCTGCCTGATCACAGGCGGTTACACCGAAAAAAATCTGCGCCTCCAGCCCTGGCGCTACCTTTCTGAAATCGCCCTGCAACTCCACGCCCAAGGGCACCCGGTGACGGTGGTCAGCGACGGCGCGCACGACGAAACCACAGTGATGGAGGGCGTCACCCTGCACCGTGTGCCTTCTGTCAACCGCTATCGCTGGCAAAAGAACGACGCGCTGCAATCCGCCGTGGAAAGCAGCCGGCCCGATGTGATCTTGTGGCATTTGGGGCTGCCCAGCTTTGTGCATCAACGCATCGACGGTTGGCCCGACGTGCCGGTGCTGGGGATCTTCCCAGGGCTGATCTATCGGCCCCACGAACTGCTGCGCCTGGGCATCCCACGGATCGCCAAAGGCTACAAACTTAGCGCCATCCATGTGGCGGGGTTGCTGGTACCGAAAGGATTTATCAAACGTCCTGTGGCGGATGGGCGGCTGGCAGGGCTGGTGGTGCAGACCGAAGCCACGTCGCAGCGTCTTTTGGAAAGCGGTTTGCACGCCGGCCAGGTGAAGGTGATCGCGCCGGGCGTAGACGAAATCTGGGGCTGCACCGACGTCGAAAGGCAGCGCGCCACCCGCCTGCAACTGGGCTACACCAGCCAAGACACAGTTGTCCTCTTTTTTGGGTCGCCGGCGCCGCTGCGCGGGTTGCACACGCTGATCCGCGCCGTCATCATTGCGCGCCGCCACGATCCTTCGCTCAAACTGTTGGTGCTGAATCGACGGCGCCGCGATGAGCTTCTGCAAGAGGACGCCGAGCTGCGTCTGCTCCTCGAAGACAGCGCCATGAGCGCTCACGTGGCCGTGATCAGCGGTTTTTTGCCGCCGCCTGAGCTGACGGAGCATGTGGCCGCCGCCGATATTGTGGCGCTTCCCTTTGAACTGGTGCCCGCCGATGCGCCGTTGAGTGTGCTGGAAGCCCAGGCGTTGGGCAAGCCGGTGGTGACGACACGGGTGGCGTCGTTGCCCGAAATGGCGGCGGGCGGCGTCAACTACCTGGCCGAACCTGCCGATCCCCATTCGCTGGCAGGCGCGCTGCTGCAAGCGGCGGCGGGGCAGCGCAAACTTGAGCGGCGCAACAAGCAGCAGAACGGCGCAAGCATACGCCCACCGATTCGAAGCTGGCGGAAAGTAGGAGAAGAGTGGTCACAGCTCATTCAAGCGTTGTAGCAGAAAGCCAGGCTGTCTTTGTCTACATCACCGGCTGCGACGGCACCGGCAAGAGCACACAAGCCCGGCTGCTGCTGGAGCACCTGGCCACACGCGGGATCGCCGCAGAGCATCTCTGGCTGCGCTTCCCCTTCTTTTTGACGTTGCCGCTGCTGGCCTACGCCCGCCTGCGTGGGCTGAGTTGGTATGAAGAAGGCGACGGCGTAAAGCAGGGCTACTGGGACTTTCGCCCGTCCTGGCTGTTGCGCACGTTTTTACCCTGGGTGTTGCTTGTAGACGCCGCCGGCGCTGCACTCGTCAAGGTCTTTCGTCCATTGCGGCAGGGGAAGACCATTGTGTGCGAACGTTTCGTTTTCGACATGATCGTCGATTTGTCTCTGGCGTTGGGCGATGTGGATTTTCATCGCAAGTGGCCGGGCCGTCTCTTTCTGCGGCTGCTGCCCAGAGACGCCCATTGCACCATCCTCACCCTGGATGTGGAGACGCTGCGCCAACGGCGCAACGATCTGGAACTCGACCGCCTGCTCGAAGCACGGCTCGCCGCTTTCCAACGGCTGGCCAACGACCTGAATCTCCCAGTACTATCGAGCCGAGAAGCGGTTGAAGAGATTCACCAGCGCATTGTGGAGAACGTAAGGCGTAAGGCGTAATTCGTAATGCGTCATTCGTGAAGGACGTTGTCTCTGTTCAATTCGCAATTCGCAACTCAACCATAGCCAGCGTCAACATCCCCATCGAATTACGCATTACGCATTACGCCTTACGCACCACGCACCACATTTACAGAATTTTGGAGTACACCTATGCCCCCGATTCGTATTTTGATTGCCGATGACCAGGTGTTGCTGCGCGAAGGTGTGGCGGCCCTGTTGGGTATGTTTCCTGATTTAGAGATTGTGGCCAAGGCCGAAAGCGGCCGTGAGGCCGTGGAAATGGTGGCGCAGCATCAGCCCGATGTGGTGTTGATGGATGTGCGCATGCCCGACATGAACGGCATTGCCGCCACCCACAAGATCCACGCCCGCTTCCCCGATGTGCGGGTGATTATCCTCACCACGTTCGACAACGATGAGTATGTCTACGAATCGTTGGAGTCGGGCGCGTCGGGTTACTTGTTGAAAAACGCCGACCCGGAGTGGCTGGCCTCGGCCATTCGCAACGTCTACCACGGACAGTCGATCCTCGATCCTTCGGTGACGCGCACGGTGATCCAGCGCATGGTGCACCTTGCCGGCCACGAATCCTGGGAGCCGATCCTGACGGAGCGACTGACCGACCGCGAACGTGACGTGGTGACGCTAATGGCCGGCGGCGACGCCAACGCCGAAATCGCCGAAAAGCTCTCGCTGGCCGAGGGCACGGTTAAAAATTACGTCAGCCAGATCATTGCCAAGCTAAACGCGCGCGATCGGGCACATGCCGTGCGCCTTGCCGTTGAATGGGGGCTTTTATGCGACTCAGTACAGGCTTAGTTCACAACTTGCTACAAAGGACAGGCATGCGCGCCGCGCCGAAGGCTGAGGCAGGCGCCGCCCCAACCCGCAACAGCGTACAGAGCGAGTATATGCTCGCCTATCGTCTGAGCTTTCTGCTTTCGTGTTGGATCGCGGTTTCGGTGCTCACCGATCTGTTGCTAGAGCTTTCCTGGCCGGGCCTGGGTGTGGTGGTGGCCTACCTCTGCCTGGGATTGGTGCTGATGGCGCGCTACCCCATGTGGAGCCACCGCTGGTTTGTGCAGGCGACGCCGCTTTCCTTTCACCTGGCCTGGCTCAGCCTGGGCGTGGCGGTGACGCTGGTGGCCGGCTTTACCTTTCACATGTACTTTTTGCCCTTGATCCTGGCTGTGGAAGGACACCTTGTGCTCTCGTTTGTCAATCGCCGTTGGGGACGACTCTGGTTTGTGATGATGGTGACCGTGGCGGCGCTGATCCATGTCACCGCGGCGGGGGGCGGCGCGGCTTTTGCAGACGTGCTCCGGGTGACGCCGGTGGTGTTGGCTGCACTGGTCGGCCTCGATCTACTCGTCTCTGCGCTTTTGCCCACACACAAAAAGACGGCAGAAAGCGTGACACCGCCAGTGGCCCCGGTTTCAACGCAACGCTACCGCAACTATGTCAACCGCATTGAAGCGCTGGCGGTAGACAGAGAACGCGCCCGCATCGCCCGTGAATTTCACGACACGCTGGGGCACACACTCACCGCGCTTGATGTGCAGATGGAACTCATGGCGCGCCTGCCTGCCGGGCGCATCGACGAAATTCAAGAGGCGGCGCGCCGATCGCGCAAATTGGTGAAAGATGGCCTGGCCGATGTACGCCGTTCGATTCGGGCGCTGCATCCGCATGCGCTGGAAGGTTTTTCCATCGTCGAAGCGATTCAGAGCCTGGTCGACGAATTCAAACGCGCCACGCCCATTACCATCCACTGGCGCACCGAGGGCAAAGTGACGCCACTTTCGCCCGATCTGGCATTGCCCATCTACCGCGCCGCCCAAGAAGCGTTGACCAACGTGCGCCGCCACTCAGGCGCGAGCGAAGTGATGATTACACTGGCCTTCACCCAACAGATGATCTGGCTGGTGGTGGAAGACAATGGGCGCGCACAGGCGCCGCAGAAGTTCGGCTTTGGCCTCTCCGGCATCCGCGACCGTGTACAGGAGCTAGGCGGTCATTTTGCCGCCGGCCCACGGGTTGAGGGGGGGTTCCGTCTGGTGTTAGAGCTGAACAAGTGACTCTGCTGCAAAAAGCCTTTTTCACCGCAAAGAACACAAAGATCACAAAGAAATCAGGCGGAAATTTTTGTGTTCTCTGTGTTCTTTGTGTTCTTTGTGGTTGATTTTCTGCTTTTTGCAGTGAAGTCACAAATAGTTAGGACTTGTGCATTACATAAATCCTACTTATACTTCAAGCTACCCCCTGACGAGAGAATACTCAGCACCGTAGATTCCGTATAAGCAAAATGGGTATTTCCACGAATCCTACATCCAGTACTGAACCGCCTATATGCGGCGACAGTCGACACCGGCCCACTATCTTGTGGATTCATCAGAACGTCTACGGCGATTTGCCCGAAGATGCTGTACATCCGCAGGGTGCACTCTACCGGCAGATGCGTGAACAGAAGATCGCAGTCCGCCGCAGCACCCTGGAAGCGCTCACCGGGGAATCGCTTGATGGCGTCGATCTGGTTTTGATCGATGCCTTCGACGATTTTGGCAGCGTTGTCCAGATAGCAGCCGTGCGTGTGCGTATCAAAAGCCGTGTGCCGCTGGTCTTGTTGACACACGACTATTCCAGCGAACAGCTTGTGCTGGCGTTACGTTCCGGCGTCGATGCCCTGCTCTCCTACCAGACGCCGCCCGATCTGCTGATGGCGCGCTGTAACGCGCTGCTGCGCCGTTGGCGCGCCAATGCCACAACCCGCCAGAAACCCTAAACCCGCCCAACTGCCTCTATCTGCTGCACCTCGCCACGTTCCTGCGCATCGCCACGTTCCTACACCTGTTAGCGCCTCACACCCATACCTCACACCAATCCGCATACGATCGCCCCACACCGTCACAGTGAAGTCATAGTTGGAGCCTTGAAAGTTCGTGCTCAAGGCATGTCGCCGGGCAGGTGAGGATCCCCCGCTCAGCTTGTAGACTCACCACAGGACAAGACAGCGCCCGTGCCCGATCCTGGTGGTCTTCTCGCTAAGTACGCGAAAACCAAGAAGTTGAACTTCTAGCGCTACACGCGCGGCATGCTTTCGCGAAGGAGAAGTTCGACTTCTGGCTTAGATTCTATCCTGATGGAGTGAGGAACAAGTGCAACAGATGCTACCCATGTACGAAACCACCACACCTACGCCGCAGTACATCTCTTTCCTTGTGCGCATGTGGCGCGAAGCCGACGAAGCGAGTGAGTGGATCGCGCAAGTGGAACACATTGTCAGCGGTGAAAGCAAGTACTTTTCGTCGCTCGATGAGATGTTTGCCTACTTGCGGGGCCGCTACAGCAATGATGAAAGCAACGATGAACTCCATTGCCCGCGCGAGTAGCCATATGAAAAGTCACTCTTCGGCTGCCCAAGGACGCGCCCGGCCTTCGCCAGGACGTTTGCTCAGTTTTATGCTGGCCGCCGGCGGGCACTGGCTCTTTCAGAGCATGCTGTACATGGATCGCAGTGAGCGGCGTTTTAAGCTGGCGCTCGACCTGCTGCTGGCTGTCTTGCTGGCGTTGCTGCTGAGCATCTGGTGGAGCGCACCGCTTGCGCTGGTGGTGGGCCTTGTCCTGGCGCACACGCTGAATTTTGTCTTCAACGCGCAGATCTGCGCGCTGGGCGCCAACTATGGATTGGTCCACCTTGCCCCCGGCACATTGGACGCATACGCACAGGCATTAGGAAAGCGCGCCCGCCGCAACCCGGCGATTGTCTACGCCGCCGTCTGCGGCAGCCTGGCCCACGATGCCGGGCGCAGCGATTCGGATCTGGATGTGCGCATCTTGCGCCGGCCAGGATTGGTCAACGGGCTGAGGGCGGGCTGGTTCATTTTGAGCGAACGCAGCCGGGCGCTCTTCAACTGGTTCCCATTGGACATTTACCTGTTTGATAGCGATGACGCCGTACGGGCAAAACTAAAAGCCCACGAAGCGCTCACCTACCTGCCGAGCCGTGAATGAAACCGACGAAGTCAATGCTCAACAACACTGTGCAAGAGACAGCCACCCCAAAGACATCTACGCAACCGACAACCACGCAAGAGACAAACACAGATCAGCAACAGCGTCTGCGTTTCTCGGAGCGGGTGAATGTCGCTGCGCGTTGGGTGGCAGCCAATCTTATGCAACTGGCCGTGTGGGGATTTCTGGCAGCGACGGTTTGGGCCTTCTTCAGCGCCGTGGGCCTTAACTACGGCTACCAGGACAGTTGGATCCTCGAAGGTGTGTGGCAACCCCTGCTGGCTGCGCTCGTCTGCTACGTGATCACGATCTACAAAGATCTCGATGCCGGGCGCACGGCCATCCTGACGTCGCTCTTTGTCTTTACCGCCTACAGTGTGTCTACGCTGAAATACACCTACATCTACGCCTCGACCATCGATGCGTCGATCCACTTTTCGATGATGCACACACTGGCCGAAAGCGGCTTTACCGACAACAACGTCTATGCCTACACGCCGGGATTGCACCTGGTGGTGGCGGCGCTTTCGCAACTTTCGGGGCTGCCGGTGACCTTTTGCGCCCAGATCGTGCCTGCCTTCATGGGCAGCCTGATCCCGTTGGGCGTCTACCTGCTGTTCAACCGGCTCCACACATCGCCGTTGCTGCTGCGCTGTGTGGTCATCTTTTCGGGGATGTCGCTGCCCATGCTCTACCTACCCAACGGCACTTCGTTTGCCATCCTCATCGTCAGCCCACTCCTGAGCATGGTGATCCTGCAAAGCGTGAGCACGCCTTCGATGCGCCCTGGTTTTGTGGTGATCATGGCGCTGTTGAGCACCACGTTGATCATCTGGCACGCCATCAGTTCGTTGATGATTCCACTGGTCTTCGGGATTACAGGCATTTTTGGGTTGATCTTCGTCTGGCTGTGGGAAAGGGTGACCTATCGGCAAATCTGGATCTGGCGGACGGCGCAGGCGCTCATACTTATCGGCGCGATTGGTTTTGTGTCTACGCTGCTCTATTGGCGCTTTATTGCCACGCCCATCTGGGAACAGTTGATGGAAAACGTAGACATCTTTACACGTGTGGTAGAGACGCAGGAAGCCAGCGAAGGCATTTTGATCCCAGATCGCACCTTCACCCTCACCAATATCGACCTGCTCGCCTCGCTGCTGATCAACCATGCGCGTGATATCGCCATGCTCTTATTTGTGGCGTTGGGCGCCATCTTCAATCTATGGGAACTGTATCGAAGCCGGCGCAGAGGCGAGGCCGAGGATCGCAGACAGCAGACAGTGCGCCTCTTTGTGATGCTCTGTGTGCTCTTTTGCTTCATCCTGGTGACGACGTTGGCCACGGGCTTTGCCAAGCATGGCTACAAACGCTACCTGCTCTACGTGATGGCAGTGAGCGCACCCGTGGCCGGTTACGGCCTGTGGAAAGTGGTGACTTTTTTCAACCAACGCTGGTCGCGCCCCGCCGCCAACACGTTGATTGCGCCGCTGGTGGGGATCACCTTTCTGGTGGCCGCCATGCAGCTCTTTCCGTATCAGCCGATGGTGCCGCGTGCGCGCATCCCCGGCACCGACGGCACGACGCCGCTCTTCTGGCAGCACCAGGTCAACAGCGACTACCAGCGCTACGGCATTGAGTTTGCTTTTAATCAGATCGACGAAGATTTCCACATCTTCGCCGACTACCGCACCTATCAACAGACGGGGATCTTCCTCGATGTGACGGCCAAGCGCCATTTTCACTACGGTTCGTGGCCGAAGCCGCGGCCGGCTTACGTGCTTTACCACGTGCCGGGTGCGCCCGGCGCCTACGGGGAACAGGCCGAATTTCGCTCCCCAGAGGCGATTCAAGAGCTACGTGATCTGCCCGGCGTCAACACCGTCTACGACAACGGCGGCACATTCTTAATGTTTGTGCCGGAACGCCATCTCGAAGCCATGTACCTGATCTACACCGCACCACAAACGGCTGCCCAATGAACGAGACCATAACGACGATGCTGCAACTGATCCGCATACCTGTGGCGATTGTGCTGATCGGCTACCTGCCCGGCGCCGCGCTGATGGGCTGCCTCTTCCCGCCCCAAAAGCTGAACCGCGCCGAACACTTTTACCTGAGCACGCTGGCCAGCCTCTGCCTCACCGCGTTGACGGCCTACGTCCTGGCGCGTATGGCCGGCGGCCTGACGCCGATAGAGCTTGGGTTGTGGCTTTTGGGCTACACGTTGATCTTTGCAACCTGGTGGGCGGTGCGGATGCTGCTGACGGCCCCCACCCGCCCCAATCTAAGCGCTTTTGTGGCGCACTTTCACTCGAAAAAACGCCGAAAACGCCGCCGCCAAGGGCGCCAGCGCAGCAGGGTCCAGGCGCTGTGGCAAGCCATTCGCTCGCACCTGCCCGCCGGCGCCCTTGGCGGCGGCGTGCTCCTGGTTATCCTCGGCGGCGCAGTCTTTGCTGCGTACAACGATCCAGACGGCTATGGGCTGACCGAGCTTTACCTTTCGCCTGCCAACTACCAAGCACGCGCCATCCAGTACACCCGGCGCGATGATGCGCTGATTTTGCCCGTGGAGGTGATCAACCGTGAAGACAGCATCCGATCCTATCGCTTTGAAGCGCGTTTGGATGGCGCCGCCCTGAGTTTGCCGATTTTCCTCACCCTGAAAGATGGAGAACGCTGGTCGGGCAATCTTTCGATCCCGTTGCCGGCAGAGGAAAGGATCGACCGTCTCGATCTCTTGCTCGTAGACGACACAGGGATCAGCAGCGCCGATCCCCAGGCAGAGACAAACAACGTCACCCAGGGCGAGCCGGTGGCGCAACTGCGACTCTGGCTGCACGACGAATCCACCGAACAGAAAGAATAATCGCGCCTCTTGCCCCTTTGCCTTTTGCCCTTTGCCCTCTGCCTTCACCAAGAAAGTAGACACGCCCGTGATTGCCTGGCTGAAGATTCACCTACGCACGCCGCTTTATTTCAACAGCTACCTGCTCATCGCCATGCGCGCCCTGGGGACAATCTTCGGTTTCGTCTTCTGGGCGTTGGCGGCGCGCATGATGGCTGAAACCGACGTGGGGTTGGCTTCAGGCATTATGTCGGCCACGATGTTGCTTTCGGGGCTGGCACAGTTGGGGCTGGGCTACGGCCTCACCCGTCACCTGCCCAAGGCGGCGCAACCCAACCAACTACTCAGCATGGCGCTGGTGGCTTCGGCGCTGATGGGGCTGGCGCTGGCTGTGATCTTCCTGGCCTTCCTGCGCTGGTGGTCGCCGGCGCTGCTGCCGCTCTACAATCACCCCGTCTACATGCTCTTTTTCGTGGTGCTGGTGGTGAATTGGAGCCTGTCGACGCTGCTGCACTGGGTCTTTGTGGCCAAGCGGCAGGTGATCTACTCCTTCACCCGCCAAACAGGACACATGGCGATTGCCGTGGCGTTGCTCTTCACCCTGCAATTTGTGATGCCCGGCTTCACGGCGGCGCTGGTGGCGCACATGCTGGCCGCCATTTTCAGCGTCCTCTTTTCGTGGCAGGCGCTGCCCAAGGCGCAACCCGGCTTCCGGTTCGGCTTTGCGCTGCGCGACTTTTTGGCCCCCACACTGCGCCATTCCTTTGCCCGCTACTCGTTGATCAACTACATCGCCGATCAATTTCACAAAGTGCCGGATACCGTCTTGCCATTGTTGATCATCAACCAGTTCGGCACACAGCGCGGCGCCTACTTCTTTGTGGTGTGGACAATCGGGCGCGCCGTCTCGACGTGGGTGAGTTCGATGTCGCAGTCGCTCTTTGCCGAAGGCGCGCACAACCCCGCCGCCGCTGCTGCGCTCTTTAAGCGGGCGTCGCTGCTGGGCGTGCTCTTGAGCGGGGGCATGGCGGCAGCCATCGTCGTCGCCGGGCCGTTGATCCTGGGGATCTACGGCCCCGCCTATGCGGCAGAAGGGCTGGGGCTGCTTGACTTTGTGGCTGTGTCGGCAGTGCCCACGGTGCTGATCTCACTCTTTTCCAGCCAGTTGCTCGTTCACGACCGCCTGCGCGCCATGACGGTGCTGCGTGTGGTCAACAGCGTAATCGGTCTCATTTTCATCTACATCGGCATTAACCGGATCGGCTTCCTCGGCGCGGGGATCGGCTGGCTGGCATCGCAAATTGTTATTCTGGCGGCCTGCCTGATCTGGTGGCAGTGGCAAAAACGCAACCAGGATCATGTCGCTTCCACCGCCGAGCAAGCCACTTTCGAGAAATCTACTGTCGAGAAATCTACTGTCGAGAAATCCACCGTCGAGCAGGCGGAGACAGGAGTGTAGCCATGCCGGCATCTGCACCAGGAGAGCACACCGTCGAGCTTTGTTGCCTTGTCTGTCGACACCCCGTTGATCTTGTCCCCGCGGCTGGTGAGGAAAGTGTCTGTGCGCGCTGCGGCGCACGCATCGTCAACCACGAGGGCGTGCTCGACTTCATTGCCGAGCAGACGGGCGAGGATCGTATTCCAGATCGCCTCGACATGGCGCAGATCAACCGCGCTGCCGCAGAACAAGGCTGGTTTGCGGCCATCATCGAGCACTTTCGCGGTGCGCTGCACAAGATCGCCTATGTCAGCGATCCGGTGCGGTTGGGCTGGCTTTTTCACTGCTACGATGAAAATGCCAACGACCTCTGTGTTTGCCTGGCCAGTGACTGGGGCGCGCAGGCTTTTCCGCTCACCCGCTTTTACAAGACGGTCTACAGCATCGACACCTCGATGGACAGATTGCGTTTCCAGTCCATTCGCGCCAGGGCCGAGAAGGCGCAGAACCTGCACATCCTGCGCACACCGCCCCACAGCCTGCCCTTTGCCGATCATTCTGTCGATCTCTTCGTGTTAAGCGGCATGTTGGAGTGGATGGGGCAACTGGATCCAACGCGCACACCGGAAACGATGCAGTTGGCGCTGCTGGCCGAAGTGAAACGGGTGCTGAAACCGGGTGGGCAGCTCTACCTGGGCATTGAAAATCGACTGGGTGTGCAATATTTCCTGGGCGCGCAGGATCACAGCGGCCTGCGCTTCACTTCGCTTATGCCGCGCCGCCTGGCCGATTGGCAGGTGCGCCGCCACGCCCACAGCAATCAAACAGAGGGCTACCGCACCTACACCCATTCGGCCTGGGGATACCAGAATTTGCTGCGCCGCGCCGGTTTTGCCCACAACGCCATCTACTGGGCGTGGCCCAGCTACATCTATCCACGCATGAGCGGCCCACTTGACGGGCGCAGCGTGCGCTACATGACCGAAAAATTGGCCTTTCAGGCGGTCAGCCGCCCGGTGCGCCTGCTGGCAAGGCTGGCGTTGCACGTGCCACACCGGCTGCTGGGGATCTTGATCCGCGTGTTGGCCTCTCATTTTTTGATCGTTGCCAGCGGCAACGCCGGTGCCAGCGGCAACGCCGGCGAAGCTGTGGCTGAGGCCGGCGCAACCAATGTGCAAACCCAGATCGTGGGGCAGACACCGCCGCCACAGAGCTTTGTACGCCTCACGATGGGCATCAACGCCCAGGTGAAGACCACCTTCCTGCTCATGAACAAAGCCGACGCCATCTACAAAGCCGTGCGGGTGGTAGAAGCGCCCGACGGCTCGCCCAGCCGCCTGCTTGTGGAAGAGAGCGACGGCATCCAGGGGCGCCCGCTGCGCCCCCATGCCTACGCCGATGTCTACGCCGCCGGCCAATGGCTGGCCGACTATCACCGCCGCACATGCAACGACAACTGGACGCCCGAAGCGCTCATCGACGAAATCGGCGCGCTGGCCGAAGCCGCCGATCCTGTGCTTGAAGACGAAAAGCACCGCGCCCTGCTCACCTCCTACATCGTTCGCTACGCGCAAGCCGTCAAAGACAGTCCACTGCCGCGCACCAGCGAACATGGCGACTACACGCTGCCCAATGTCCTCGTCACCGCGCAGACAGGGCAGGAGACACTGCGCGTGATCGACTGGGAGTTCAACCAACCGTTGGGCAATCCGCTGCTAGACGTGGGTTCGTTCATGCTCTCGCTCTTGCGCCGGAAGATGAGCGGGGGCGACTTCCCGGCGCGGCTCGACGACCAGACGCCCACCGCCTGGTTCCTCGATGCCTACCAGAATTTTGCAGCGCTGCCCTTTCAACTGGCGCCGGCCTACTACCTGCTGCGCGTCCTCGACCGTGTGCGCCGACAGCCGGCCAGCCCTGCCATCAGTCACCTGCTCCTCGCCCAGTGGACGCCGTTGCTGCGTCCTGCGTTGGCGTTCGGCATCCGTGCCAACGGCGAGGGCAGAAAACATCCTTTCACTACGCTAGCGAGGGTGCTAAACCGCTCATGAATCAACTTAAACAAGTTGTAATCCTTGTCTGGATCGCTGTCCTTACACTCACGGCGCCAGGATCTACCCTGGCCCAAAGCGGAAATCTGCTGGAAAACCCTGGCTTCGAAGCAGGTGAAGGCAACACCGTCGACGTCTGGGGTTTCTACGGCGACATCACCTGGAGCGATGACGAAGTCCACAGTGGCATGCGCGCCATGCGCATCGCCGCCGACAACAGCTCTTCGAGCATCCAATCTTCGTGGTTCCAGGCGCCTGCCCATGCCCGCGTTGAAGTTGCGGCCTGGCTCAAAGCCGAAAATGTGATCAGCAGCGGATCGTACTTCAAGCTGCGCGTCACCCTGCAAGGCTTTGCAGAGGACAAAGAGACGCGCCTCCGCCACTGGGATCTGATTGCGCTGGACGGCACTTTCGATTGGAAGCGCATCGAGAGTTCGGTGATTGTGCCTGAGGGCATCGACTACATGCGCCTTTCGATTCAGATCACCGAAAGCAGCGGCGTCTTTTGGGTAGACGATGTCGCTGTGCGCGTGGCGCAGACTGTGCCCGCCGTTGAGGAGATCAACCTGGGCGCGCCGGTGGTGCTGCCGCAGCCGTGGCAACTGCGCACCGGCGGCGAACAATTGCCGCTGCGCCGCCTCGGCATTGTGGCCGCAGACGGCGACCGGCACATTTTGCAGGCGTTGACGCCCCTCCTCAAACAGATGGAGCTGGCCTACGTCTTTGTGCCCACCGGCGGCGCCGTGGATCTCTACGACACCATCCTCTACGCCGGCGACAGCAACAACGCCGAGGTGAACCGCATCTTCGGCGAACATTTTCGCAACATCGCCTGGAGCGATCTGGGCGACGAGGGCTACTTCGTTGCCACCTGGCAGGAGCAGCGTAAAACGTTGATTGCACTGGGCGGCAACAGCGAAGCAGGCCGCTTCTACGCCATGCAAACGCTTAAACAGTTGATCGATCCCACGCTCAAGAGTGTCGCCGCCGCCGAAATCGCCGACCGCCCCAGCCTGGCGGTGCGCGGCGTGCCGGTGGGCATTCAGTGGTTCCGTGAACAAGACCAGTTGCTCGACCGCATGGCTTCGCTCAAGCTGAATTTTGTCTGGGTGCAGGGCAGTTTCCTCAGCGAAAAGTTCTGGTTCCGTTGGCGCGAGCCGCTCAGCGCAGACGAGAAGCTGCGCATCGCCCAGTTTGTGGGCAAGGCAGAGCAACATTTTGTTACGCCGCACATCGCCATCGCCCCGCGCGGAGCCGACGCCGACGCCGCCACCACCTACTCGTCGGACGCGGAGATCGATCGGGTGGTGGACAAAATGGCCGATCTCTACGATGCCGGTGTACGTCACTTTGGGCTGGCCTTCGATGATCTCGTCAACTTTGAACAGGACATCCTCTACGGCGCCGACGTGGACTTCTTCGACAACAGCATCGGCGCGGCCCATGTCTACTTCACCGAGCAGGTCTACCGCCGCCTGCTGGAGCGTCACCCCGACATCTCGTTCATGATCGTGCCCATGGTCTACGACGCGATCAGCCATCGCAGCGATGTCGACGAAGCTTATCTGCGCGCATTGGGTGAACTGCCCGAAGAGATCGGCATCTACAGCGCCATTGAGCGCACCAAGGGCGCCGACGACGCCATCGAGTTCACCAGCCGCCCCCACATGGTATGGGACAACTTCTGGTCGAGCTTCTACCAGAGCGAGCCGGCGCCCGAAACCGTGCTGCCGCTGGAACGCCCGGTGGAATTTAGCGAGGAGTTGATCAGCGGTTATTCCTTCGCGCCGCTCATCCCCGATCTCGAAGACGAATACCTGATCACCTGGCGCACCGCCGCCGACTATGCCTGGGCGCCCGAACGCTACGACGCCACGGCCTCGTACCAACTGGCGGCGGCGCAGCATTTGACAGGCAACGAAGCCGCCGCCCTGGTGACATCGGCGCCGCCGCCGGTGATCCTGCCCGACAGCGGCATCTACGCCCCACCCTTCTCCGTCACCATCGGGCTGCGCACGGCAGACGGCGTGTTGGCCGAAACCGCGGACGGCATCGAGATCCGCTACACCATCGACGGCGCCATTCCCACAGAGGAATCGCCGCTCTACACCCGTCCACTGGCGTTGTTGGACGGCAGCAACGTACGCGTGCGCGCCCGTGTCTTTACGCTGGGCGAGGCGGCGCCGGGCATGGCCAGCGCCTTCTTCCAGGTTTCACCGGATGGCGCCCCACCGCCGTCGATTGTCTTCGGCGCGCAGGAAGCGCAACCTGCGAGCCTACTGAGTGAGATCATGCAGCCAGGCATCAGCCGCGTCATCGTCGGCGGCGTGATCACCGTCGGCGTCCTCGCCGGCGGCGCCTACTGGATTTATAAGAGGCAGGGCAGGTAATTGGGGATTGGGGATCGGGGATTAGGGACTGGGGATTGGGGATTGGTTACTCAGTACAAGTGAAGGACGCTTGCAGTCCCCAATCCCCAGTCCCCAATCCCCAGTCCCCCATTCCCCCAAACAAAGGAGGTCAAGCATGAAAGCAGTGATTCTCGCCGGCGGGTTCGGTACTCGGCTGAGCGAAGAAACGGGTGTGCGGCCCAAACCGATGGTGGAGATCGGTGGCTACCCGATCTTGTGGCACATTATGAAGATTTACTCCAGTTACGGCATCAACGACTTTGTGATCTGCTGCGGTTACAAAGCCCACATGATTAAGGAGTATTTCGCCTCGTACTTTCTTCACATGAGCGACGTCACCTTCAACATGAAGGACAACAAAATGGAAGTACACCAGGCCCGCGTCGATCCGTGGTGTGTCACCCTGGTCGACACCGGCCCCAACACCATGACCGGCGGACGCCTGAAGCGGGTGCGCAGGTACCTGAACAACGAGACCTTCTGCTTCACCTACGGCGACGGTGTGGCCGATGTGGACATCCCGGCGCTGGTCGAGTTTCACCGCAGTCAGAACGTCCTGGCCACCCTCACCGCCGTGCAGCCCGAAGGACGCTTCGGCGCCTTCAATTTGCGGCAGGGTGAAGCCAAGATCCAGAGCTTCCGCGAAAAACCCAAGGGCGACGGCGCTTCGATCAACGGCGGTTTTTTTGTGCTGGATCCCAAGGTCATCGACTACATCGAAGGCGATCAGACCACCTGGGAACGCGAACCGCTGGAACGTCTGGCCCAGGAAGGGGAATTGGCCGCCTACCGCCATCCCGGCTTCTGGCACCCCATGGACACATTGCGCGACAAGAACGAGTTGGAAGCGCTCTGGCAGAACGGCAAAGCGCCCTGGAAAGTGTGGAACGACTGAGCTTGCCCATTAATCACACTCAACCATTTCACCCGGTAGGGGTTTGCGTGGGGCGGAAGGCGTGCTCGCCCACAAAGCGCAAAAAGCTTCCGCCCCACGCAAACCCGTACGGTACCTGGCTGTATAGTTGCTTTCACTGAACCATTTCCCGATCAATTTTCGGATCAATCCCTCGTGATCCTACCAGTTGATTCTACAAGGAGCATGTACGTATATGAACAGCTACCTGCGCCACACCACAGCATCCATCACTACACGGATGCGCGCCTTGGGGCTGCTACTCGTAGCCCTCATCCTGCTGACGCCGGCGACTTCGCCTGCGCCGGTCATAGCACAGACAGAGCCTGCCATCTCCAGCCAATGTTTCGTGGTCGCCGATGGCTACATCGACGATCAAGGAGTGGCAACCGAAGGCGCCGACACCCTGGCCTACCTGCGTCTCCAGACTGGTGACACACAGCCGGTTGGGGGCACAATCCCCAATCTCAACACCACGCAGATCGAAGCAATTGCCTTTAAGCCCAATACCGCCCAACTCTATGCGGCCAATGGCGATCGTCTTGGCATTCTCGATCTCACAGCCGCCACCTTCACCGGCTACCCGGAGACCTTCGGTAGCTCCGGCGCGCAGAATTTCAATGATGTCGATGGGCTGAGTTTCAGCCCCCTTACCGGCGAATTGTGGGGCGTCAATGCCAATCCTGCGGCGCTGGATGTGCTTTTCAAAATCGATCTGGCGACCGGTCGCTATATACCTGCCGCCTTTCAAGATCCCAACAACCCCGGCCAGCCTGTCGATTACCTGATGATTCAGTCTGGTTCACCGGTCGACGATATCGACGACATTGCCATTGATCCCGTAGACGGCGCCCTCTACGCCGTGGTGACCAGCCTGAGCGGCATTGCCAGCCTGGCTATCATCGACCCTGCCAACGCCGCCGTCTCTAAAATCGGCCAGTTCACCCGACAATCCACCGGCGCGCCTCTGCAAGAAGTGGAAGGGCTAGGCTTTGCCAGCGACGGCCAACTTTACGCCTCCACCGGCAATGCCGGGAACGACCCCAATCTGCTCTGGCGCGTAGACAAAACCACCGGCGTCGCCAACTTGATCGGTGAATTCAATGATCGCCTCATCGACATCGAAGCGCTCGACTGCCTGGGCAGCACCGGCTTCCTCGTCTTCGAGAGCTACGCCAACGGCGCCGACGCCGATACAACGGAAGAAGCGATTACCGTCAACGTCGGGCAGACGGTTACACGCACCTACCTGCTTCGCAACACCGGCGCGATGGCGCTTTCGGGCGTCACTGTGATCGACGATAACGGCACCCCTGGCAACACCGGCGACAATATCACCGTCTGCCAGAACATCAACCTGCCTGTGGGCCAGAGTGAAACCTGCCAGCGCACCGAGACAGCGCAGCCTGGCCTGCGCCGCACGGTGGCCACCGTCACCGCCGTAGACAGCCTGGGCAATCCCTACGTCCAAGAGGACATCACCTACTACATTGCCTTTGCCGGCACCGCGGTCGGCGGTCGCGTCTGGAACGATCTAAACGGCAACGGCCTCGAAGATCCGGCAGAAAGCAGCGCCGGCATCACAAACGTCAACGTGACGCTCTACGACGCCGGCGGCAACGTCGTCACCAACACACTGACAGTGGACGGCGGCGCTTATCTCTTCGGCAATTTGCAGCCCGGCGACTACGCCCTGGGTGTCACGCTGCCGCCGCTCCACGACTTCACCCTCAAAGATGTGGGCGAAGACGACACCATCGACAGCGACTTCCAACCCGATTCTGCCGCCCTCGATTTCGGGCGCACCATCACCTTCACCCTGGCCAACGGCGTCATTGATCAGAATTGGGATGCAGGTCTGCGTAGCCAGGTGAACACCGGCAGCATCGGCGGCTACGTCTGGCAAGATCTCAACGCCGACGGCATTCAGAACGACGGCGACCTCAGCGTGGTTGCGCTGGCAGGGATCACGGTAACCTTAAGCGAACGCGTGGAAATCCGTTCTGCGCAGACGTTGAGCAGCACCACCACCCTGGCCGACGGCGCCTATCGCTTCGACAACGTGCCTGCCGGCGACTACTACGTGGAATTCACAGCGCCTGCCGGTTACGTCTTCACCATTCAGAATGCCGGTGAAAGCGAAAGCGCCGACAGCGATGTCAGCCCAGAAACAGGGCGCACTGGCATTGTTGAACTCCAGGCCGGCGAAAGTGAAGAGAGCGTCGACGCAGGGTTGCTGCGGAGCAACACTATCTACCTGCCGGCGATATTGAAGGAGCAGTAGTTTTACCGGTTGCCGGTGATCGGGCTTTGCCCGATCACCGGCAACATGCAAACCTGCAACCCGTCACCTGTCGCCCCACACATCCCCTACGCTCCCCTCACTCTGTAAGAAAACTCACAAAGAATAGGCAATTTGCCTATCATCCTACTAATGGACTAGGAAAATCTTTAGAAACCAGTATTGAAGTTCCGTACGTGAATATCGCATTTTGCGCTAAGCTTTTGGTAAGCGAGGATGGTGTGGACGCCATTAAAATGCGGTACTTTATTCAAGCGAGGGTAGCATCGTGATTCATAATTTCAGAAAAGTTGCTTCGAATTTAACCCTGGCAGCAGGGATGATCGCCGCCATTTGGATCGTTTTGGGGCAGGCACAGCTTAGCGCCGGCGGCCCCTTTATCATCGATACCTGGTTAGAGGAACCAAACCTGTCGGTCAGTTACATTTGGAATCTCTACGAACGCCGCGACGGCTGGTACGTCGACAACTGGTCCGATGAACAACTCGCCGCCGTCGACACCTATGAGTTCGGCATGCGCGAGATCTTTAAGCTCATGAATCTGAGCAATGTCATCGACGCCGAGCATGGCAGCGATGCCTGGGTGAAGCTTTACAACGTGGCCACCAACGCCCCCACCGGCTCCAACGACGTACCGCCCCACATCAACGTCATCTCGTATTGGGGTGAGGCCGGGCGACAGTATGAAGGCGGCATCAACGGTCACTTCTACCCAACCGCTGCCGGTTATCTCGACACCCGAAAAACGTGGTACGCCTGGACCACCGGCTCAACCTGCCCTGCCGGCGAACGCAACCCTGCCGTCAACCAGTGGACACAACACGTCGACCGCCAGTGCGATCTGTTGTGGGAAGAACGGGTGACCAGTTCCGGCGAACTTGAAGTGCGCCGCAACGCCGGCTCACCCGTCTACCTGTTGCGCAACAAAGCGCCCAGTGATCTCGATATCCTCCGCGATGGGACGCGTGTGCGCAACGTGCGCCGCGTCTTCCACAACGGCTGGATCAACTACCCTGCGCCTTACCCCGACGGCGTGGCCAGGGTGATCTGGGAGATCCGCGACTACGAAACCAACACACTGACCACAGAGACCATCACAGCCAAACCCGAAACCGGCGAAATTGTGAGCCACGAACGGGTGAATTCTACGCTGGATGGCAGCAACCGTGCGCCCAGCGTATCGATAGAGCAACCGGTCAACGCCGCCACCATTGAAGTCGGCAGTGAACTTTTGATCGTCGCCACTGCCGCCGACGACGACGGCAGTGTGACCAAGGTGGCTTTCTTTGCCGGCGATCAAGAGCTTGGTGTTGTCAACGCCGCGCCCTGGCAGTGGAATTGGGCGAACGCGCCGGAAGGCGAGCTTGTGTTGACAGTGCGCGCCACCGACGACGATGGCGCCACCACCCAATCGTCGCCGGTGACGATTTCGGTTAAGGCGCCGGCAAGTGTGGCTCTGGCTGTGGAGCCGGCGGCCCGAACCATCGCCCAAGGTGAGACGTTCAGCATGGCGGTTCATGTGCGCACACAGGGCTTGCCCGTCAATCGCGCTGCCGGCTACCTGAACTTCGATCCCTCTGTCATCGAGGTCGTGAACGTAGCAGGGGATGCGGCGCTGCCCAATCTCGAAGTCAACGAGTACGACAATCAGGCCGGTCACATCAACATTGTGGCGACACACAGCGGCGCATCACCGCCCAGCACCGACTTTGTCTTGGCGACGATCACCTTCCGCGCCACAGCCCCCAGCGAGCAGAGCACCCTCAGTTTTAACGACAGCGCACCCCGCCAGACCGCCATCTTCTACAACGATACCAACTACCTTGGCGTCACCGGCAGCGGCACGATTTCGATCATCCCGCTGAATGGCCCCACATTGTATTTGCCCAATGTGGTGAGGAACGAATAAGACGAGATGCGAGAGGCGTAGCCGGCTGTTGATAACGCCGATTCGCCTCTCGCATCCTGTATTTCTTTGCTACCGCTCCACGATTGGCAGGAACAGAGAGTCCACCAGGTTGGCAAATTGACCGTTGGTCAGCTCAAAGGCGCCTAGATCATGTGCGTTGCCATGCGGGCGACCGTTGCCGGCAAAGTCGACGGCAGGGGCGTCGCTGTTGGTGCCGGCGTCGACGGCAGGCGAACCAGATCTTAGCCGGAAATTGCCCTGTGGTGCATCTTCAAAGGCGCCGTCCCCTTCGGTGAGGTTGTAATCTACGGTTACCGGGGGCATTTCAGGATCAATGTGGATCTGTTTCTGGCCATTGTTGAGCACAATGTTGTTGCGCACCAGCACACCTGTCGCCTCTGGGTTGGAAACGACGATGCCGCGTTTGACGTTGTTGTACACCGTGTTGTTGATAATGCGAATATTGGTCATCGGCCCGCCGTTGAGGTAGTGGGTGACCCAGATGCCGTTGTGGTTGTTGTTGTAGAAAAGATTGTTGTAAATCGAAATATTGCTCACGGTGCCGCGGCGCTCAGAGGCCACCACAATGCCGTGTAGCGAGTTGGTTACCACGTTGCCGAAGATTTCGATGTTGTCCACGAGGGCGTCAAACGCGTCCACGTAGATGCCGGTGCGGACCATCCCCACGACAGTGTTGTTGTAGACCTTGCCGTTGCGCGCCCCTTCTTTGATGTTGATTCCCTCTTTGCCTTGGCCGTTGTGAAGGACATGAACACGGTTGTTGCGGATCTCGAAGCCGTCCATGTCACCGCGCACGGTGATGTGTTCCTGTGGCGGCGGCCCGCCCACTCCATGACAGGCGCGGCGCACTTCGTTGCCGTCGACAATCACCTGGCGGCTGTCGGCCAGGTAGATCCCCGAAGAAAAAGTAAAGTCGGTGACGTTGTTCTGAATCAGGATCTGTTCTGACTCACTTACCCGGATGCCAAAGTGTTCGCTGTTCACCACTTGCAAATTCGCCACCACAATGTGGCTCTTGTTGTGGATGTCCACGACGCCGCCAAAAGGACCTTTCGCGCTTTTGCCGCCGTCGATAATGGCCGTCTGCCCAGGGTACGCCGTAAAGGTGATAGGGTTACCCGGCGTCCCTGAATGACGTGGGCGTAGCACACCGGGGTAAATGCCCTGCATAAAGTAGACGGTATCGCCGGCCTGTGCGCTTTCGGCTGCCTTGGCCAGAGTGAGCCAGGGCAGCGCCTCGCTGCCAGGGTTGGCGTCGTTTCCGTTGGGAGAGACGTAGTAGCTCCCCGCGGCGGCGACAGGCGGCGTGAACGACCAGAGGATTAAGATGCCAACAACGAAGGTAAGCAGAGCGCGTCCTGTGCAAAGATTCATTTTCAATCCTTTTTTCTGCGCGGCGGGCCTTTCGGCACCGGCGCAGAGCTGTGTGCGTGGGGTTTGGGCGCGTTAAAGAGCGCCTATGCAAGATAGACGTCTTAACGCTTCAGTTGACGTAACGCTTTAGTTGGTAATAGAAATGACCAAAGCGGACAGGGGAAGGCGGCGGGCGTAGAAGGAAGAAGTAGACGCTGGGGGAAGCGTGCCAACAGTGAATTTACTGTTCAAAAAAGCGCCAGGAAGGTTCGTCCTTTTGCAGCCACTGATACCGGATCATACTGTCTTGCTTTACCAGATTTTCCCAGTATGTAGCACGTAGACGCATCATCGAGAGCTGAATTTGCAACGAAATGGCAACGAAGATGGCCACAACTGCCAGGACACTCACTGCAATTAACATCATCGGCTCCTTTGAACTTGCAGCGACAACGGCGTCGCTTCTGATTCACATGGATAACGTATCAAATTTGCAGTATGTGTGCTCTACGCCACTTTTGGTATAGTACCGCGTTCCTAGTGTGCCAATTGCGGGCACGGCACAGTTGGACCATCACCGACAGGAAGACGGCAGATTTTCGTCGTTCATCTACAAAGGAAGCCTCCTTTTGCATGACTGTAGGGGTTTGCGTGGGGCGGAAGCAGATGTCGCTTGATTGGCGAGCGCTGCTTCCGCCCCACGCAAACCCCTACAGATTGAAAACTGTATCTCGATATAGACCTGCACCATCTTAGCCGAAGTACATATCCTTTACTCAACGCACCGCCGCCCCTTTCTCCACTCCTTTAAGTACGGCTTACATACGCCTTCCCTGTTCACGCCAGTTTACCAGTCATGTGAGAAGCATACGCCTGTCCCCTCGATTTATGACCAAGAGGTGACCGCTTTCAGGTGTAGTGTTGTTCAGCCTCTGTTAAAGTTGAGGGAGTCGTTCACAGGCAAACCATACGCAAGTTCGACGATAGTGGCTGACAGCCAACCCTGATTGGGACACAACAAAGAACGTAGGGGGCGCCTGGCATTCTCATCTCAAAGGAGGAAGTCAATGAAAGTTTTGGTTACCGGCATTGATGGCTACATCGGCGCTAACCTCGGCATCGTCTTGCAAGAACGTGGACACGACGTCACCGGGCTGGACACCGGACTCTACCGCAACGGCTGGCTCTATCACAACAACGCCCAACGCTACCCGGCTGTCATCAACAAAGACATTCGTCACATCACCGAAGCGGATCTGGAGGGTTTTGAGGCTGTAGTTCACATGGCCGAGCTTTCCAACGACCCGCTCGGCCAGTTCAATTCGCAGATCACCTACAAGATCAACCATGCCGGCAGTGTGTCGCTGGCCGAAAAGTGCAAGGCTGTGGGCATTCCTCGCTTCGTTTACACCTCGTCGTGCAGCGTCTACGGCGCCGGCAACGACGACTGGAAGACGGAAGAATCGGTTCCCAATCCACAAACCACCTACGCCGAATGCAAGGTGATGGTGGAAGGCGACGTGGCCCCACTGGCCGACGACAATTTCTCGCCCGTCTTCCTGCGCAACGCCACGGCGTATGGACCGTCACCGCGCATGCGCTTTGACATTGTGCTCAACAACCTGGCCGGCCTGGCGTGGACCACCGGCGAGATCCGCATGACCAGCGACGGCACGCCCTGGCGTCCACTGGTGCATGTGCTCGACATTTGCGACGCCATCGCCGCCGCCCTGGAAGCGCCACGCGAAGCCATCCACCGGCAGATCTTCAACGTGGGCGACTCCGGCGAAAACTACCGTGTGCGCCAGATCGCCGAAGCCGTGGCCGAAGCTTTCCCCGGCTGCCAACTGAGCATGGGCACCAACGACGGCGACAACCGCAGCTACCGCGTCAGCTTCGACAAGATCAACGAGCGGCTGGGCTGGAAGGCGCAGCGCACCATCCACGACGGCGCACGCCAGCTCTACGAAATCTTCCGCGCCATCGACATGTCGCCCGACACCTTCAAGGCGCGTCCTTTCACCCGCCTCAGCCAGCTCAAACACCTCATCGCCACCCACCAACTCGACGACGATTTCTTCTGGACGACGCAGGAGATCGCCGAAAAGGCGGTGATTGAGAGATTAGAGATTGGAGATTAGAGATTAGAGATTGAGAGATTAGGAGATTGAGAGATTAGGAGATTTCGGATCGTGTACACAATCTCCAATCTCTAATCTCTAATCTCCAATCTCTAATCTCCAATCTCCAATCTCCAATCTCCAATCTCCAATCCCCACGCCAACTACCCCATCCCCTTTCACATACTTTTAGAAGGTACCCACCATGATCTTCACCGAAACCAAACTCAAAGGCGCGTTTATCGTTGACCTCAAATCCTTCGAGGACGAACGGGGCTTTTTCGCCCGGGCCTGGTGTCAACGTGAGTTCGAGGAACACGGCCTGTCGGGCGACATCAAGCAGGTCAACCTGTCACATAACATCAAAAAGGGTACGCTGCGCGGCATGCACTACCAGATCCAGCCCTACGGCGAAGCCAAGATGGTGCGCGCCGTGCGCGGCGCGCTCTATGACGTGATCATCGACCTGCGGCCCGATTCGCCCACCTACCTACAGTGGATCGGCGTCGAGCTTTCCGCCGACAACCACCGGCTGCTCTACGTCCCCGAAAACTTCGGCCACGGTTTCCAGACCCTCGCCGACGACACCGACGCGCTCTATCAGGTAAGCGAGTTTTACACGCCAGGGGCCGAACGGGGCATCCGCTACGACGATCCCGCCTTCAACATCGAGTGGCCGCTGCCCATTTCCGTCATCTCAGACAAGGACCGTTCCTGGGCCGACTACCAGGAAGCCGCCGCCGTCAGATAAGAACAGAATTGATCCACGAAGCCACACGAAGAGAGAAAGAGAGAGAAAAAGAGAAAGAGGGACACGGATTACACGGATTGTTTTGAAAGAGTAGAAACTCAATCTTTTTTTCCTCTGAAATCCTGCAAATCCGTGTAATCCGTGTCCCTCTTTCGTTCTTATTATGTTCCTTCGTGTGCCTTCGTGTGCCTTCGTGGATCAACTCTCCGCCGCTATGAATTTCACAAAATCTTAGGAGAAACATCATGATCCTAGTTGACACCGCGCTACAAAAACGCGCCGCCGAAGACAATCTTATTCGCGTGGCGATGGTGGGGGCCGGTTTTATGGGCCGCGGCATTGCCTTGCAGATCGCCCAGAGCACACCGGGCATGGAATTAGTCGCCATTTCCAACCGCCATCTCGACGGGGCGCGCCGCGCCTACGCCGAAGCCGGCATCAAGGACGTGGTCGAAGTAGAGAGCGTGGCCGAACTCGAAGACGCCATTGCCCACGGCCACTACGCCATCACCGAAGACGCCCTGCTCCTGTGCAAAGCCGAAGGCATCGACGCCATCATCGAGGTGACAGGCGCGATCGAGTTCGGCGCCGAAGTGGCCCTCACCGCCATCGACCACGGCAAGCATCTGATCCTCATGAACGCCGAACTGGACGGCACCATCGGCCCGCTGCTCAAACAGCGCGCCGACCGCGCCGGCGTTGTCGTCACCAATGCCGACGGCGACCAGCCCGGCGTGATCATGAACCTCTACCGCTTTGTCAAGGGGATCGGCGTCAAGCCCGTCCTCTGCGGCAACATCAAGGGGCTGCAAGATCCCTACCGCAACCCCACCACCCAGGAAGGCTTCGCCAAACGGTGGGGGCAGAAGGCGCACATGGTCACCTCTTTTGCCGACGGCTCGAAGATCTCGTTCGAACAGGCCATCGTCGCCAACGCCACCGGCATGACCGTGGCCAAACGCGGCATGCACGGCCCCACCGTCCCCGGCGGCACGCCGCTGGCCGAGGTGGTGAACCTCTACCCGCTGGACGATCTGGTCAACGGCCCCGGCATTGTCGATTACTGCGTCGGCGCCGTGCCAGGACCGGGTGTCTTCGTGCTGGGGACACACCATCACCCGGCGCAGCAGCACTACCTGAACCTCTACAAACTGGGCGAAGGACCGCTCTACCTCTTCTACACGCCCTACCACCTCTGCCATTTCGAGGTGCCCACCACCGTGGCGCGTGCCGTCCTCTTTGGCGATGCCACCATTACGCCGCTGGGCGCGGCCACAGTGGAAGTGATCACCACCGCCAAGATCGACCTCAAGGCGGGCCAGGAACTCGACGGCATCGGCTTCTACATGACCTACGGTCAGTGCGAAAAGGCCGCAATCGCCCGCGCCGAAAACCTGCTGCCCATGGGATTGGCCGAAGGCTGCCGCCTCAAACGCGACCTGCCCAAAGATGCCGTCCTCACCTTCGACGATGTGGAACTGCCACCCAATCGGCTGTGCGACAGGCTGTGGAAAGAACAGATGGAGATGTTCGCTCAACCCTGCATAGCGCCGGCTTTCCATCTATGAAAACAGCGCCAGAAAGAGCATGTCAGTAATTCACGATTTTGAAGCGGAGTAGGCATCCTCAGATGCCGGTTAGACTTGAACAAGCCGCATCTGAGGATGCCTACTCCACAATTTCGTAGAGAATCGTCAAGTACTGAATACAGGGGTTGGCATAATCGGCAAGTTGCATGGCGCCCTTTGCTAGTGAATCGGCGCACGCTATCTGGTATAGTGCTTGTGACAAGTTGACAACCAAAGAGTCAAATACAAGACAAAGCACAGACCAGGAGCACAAGATCATGAATCAACAGTGGACTCAGAACGATATCCCCAGTCTGGCGGGGAAAGTGGTGGTCATTACCGGTGCCAACAGCGGTCTCGGTTTTGAGTGTGCCAAGACATTCGCCGCCAAAGGTGCCACCGTCGTCATGACAGCGCGCAACATGCAGAAAGGTGAAAGCGCCCGCGCCGAGATCCAGAAAGAACAGCCCAACGCTTCGCTTGACCTCATGCAACTCGACGTGGGCGATCTCAGCTCTGTCCGCGCCTTTGTCACTGCCTTCAAAAATAAGTACAACCGGCTGGACATTCTGCTCAACAATGCAGGCGTCATGGCCATCCCGCGCCAGGAGACGCCAGATGGTTTCGAGATGCAGCTTGGCGTGAATCACCTGGGGCACTTTGCACTCACGGGCCTGCTTCTCGACGTCATCACCAAAACGCCGAACGCGCGCATCCACAATGTCAGCAGCAGCGCCAACTACACGGGGACCATAAACTTCGACGATCTGATGGGTAAACAGACGTACAGCCGTTGGGGCGCATACGGGCAGAGCAAGCTTGCCAACGTCTTCTTCACCTTTGAGTTGCAGAAACGGCTAAAAGCAGCAGGGCATGACACCATCACAAACGTCTCACACCCTGGTGTTGTCATTGGGAACCTACAGGCCAACAGCGTTCAACAATCGGGGACTGTTTTCGAAGGGTTTCTCTATCGGCTTTTGGGGCCAATTCTGGCTCAGAATATTACAATGGGCGTGCTCCCTATGCTCTACGGCATGACAGCCAAAGAGGCAACCGGCGGCGTCTTTTATGGTCCGCGCACATTCAACATGCGCGGATACCCTGCCGAAAAGAAGGCGAACAAAGAAGCCTACAATGCCGATGCGCTTCGCCGCTTCTGGGATGTATCGCAGCAACTTACCGGGGTGACATTCAACTTCTAATTGTGAAAATGGGAGTCGACATGGTTTCGGGTAACCAGAAATTTGCGCTAGACATACGCTGGCAGCTTGTGCTTAAGGACCTGGGGATCGTGCCACAGGATCTACTGCGGCTGGCTCACCTGCCACTCGACCTGTTCAGCCGCGAATCGCCGACACTCACAACTACAGAATACTACCGTCTTTGGGAAGGGATAGACGAGATACTGGCCAGTTCGACAGCCGCACTGCGCATCGGGCAGGCTATTTCAGTAGAATGGTTCAGCCCGCCCATCTTCGCCTGTCTCTGCAGCCCCAATCTGAATGTTGCTCTGAATCGACTTGCACACTACAAACCATTGATCGGGCCAATGCGCCTGCTGGTTGCCCCAGATCACAGGCAGACTACTGTTACGATCAGTGGTCTGCCTGTGGACACGCCTGCGCCGCCTTCGCTACTCGTTATGGAACTGGTATTTCTGGTTCATCTCGCCAGGTTGGCTACACGAGCACAGATCCGGCCACTATCGGTCCAGATGACAGATATGCCGCTGGAAATCGCTCCTTACGATCAGTTCTTCGGTGTTCGTCTGGTACGTGGAAACACCAACGTTGTCACGTTTTCGGCTGAAGACGCACGGCAGCCATTTCTCACAGCCAACGAAAGCATGTGGTCGATCTTCGAGCCGGAGTTAAATATTCGCATGCACCGGTTGGGCGTGGACGCAACCGTACGTGAACGTGTGCGCGCCTGCCTCATGGAGATCCTGGCGGGCGGCGAATACACAATGGCCGATGTGGCGAAACGGCTGGCGATTAGTCCACGCACGTTGCAACGCCATCTGGCCCAGGAAGGCACGACCTTTCAAAACGAACTGAATAGCCTGCGCGCAGAATTGGCGCGTCACTATCTCACAAATTCGCACTATTCAGGCGCGGAGATCTCGTTTCTTCTCGGCTATCAGGACGCAAACTCCTTCTTCCGGGCTTTCCATGCATGGACTGGGCAAACACCCGAAACGGTGCGGGCGGCAGTCCACAGCCACTGACACTTCAATCAGCGGCCCAACAACGTCCCAATCCACGTAAACCACGCCGCAGGTGAAGGTCGCCCCGCCACCCACAGGGCAATCCACCCCAGCCCAATCTCCAGGGCATAGTAGAGCGGCACAGGGATTTCGACACTCTTCTGCAGCGGCCACCAGAGTAGAATGCCGCCGTGCGAGGCGTCGCGAAGAATGTGCGAAAGCAACACCACCAACACCAGCAATCCACCCAGCGGCTGCCGGCTGACCATCCAGGTCAGCGCGGCCATTGCCACTGCAAACAAGATACTGTGCGCAAAAGGACGGTTGCCCAGCGCCACTGCGTCCTCAAGGGCGAGGGAACGGGCGGCGATGAAGTGATCCAGGTCCACGAAGACGGCAGCCACCGTTGCCACCGCCAGCCACATCCACAGGTGACGGGTCAACGCCGGGTGCGTCAAGAGCGGCGAGACAATGAGCAGCGCCAGCACCCAATGCACCGGCGCATCCAGCAATGCCCAGATCGCAGGCGATATTCCTTTGGGTGAGGCATAGACAAGGGCATCGCCCACCACCATCACCGCCAGCATCGCGGCGGCGAAGATCAGCGCATTCAGCCAATCACTGTTCACAATCTGCACTTTCAAATCCAAGTTCTACTCATCCCGACTGCCCTTTGACGCTCCACACCGAGCCGGTGGTGTAGGTGTTGCGCTCGGAGCAGAGAAACTCTACCACCTCCGCCACCTCTTCAGGATCCGAGTAGCGCCCCAGCGGATTGCCAGGATTGGCCAGGAACTCCGGCGTGAAGCGTGGCACCACCATATCCGTCAGTGCACGCCCCGGCTCTACGCCGTTGACGAAGATGCCTTCTTTGGGATGGGCATTGCCCAACGCGCCCACCAGAGAGTAGACCGCGCCCTTCGACACGCCATAGGGGACTTGATTGGTGGCACCATGGCGCGCCCCCGACGTAATGGTGACACAACGCCCCCACCCATTCTTGAGCATATGCGGAATTGCAGCCTGATGCGCGTAGAAGACGCCATAGAGATTGATGCGCATCACCTTGTCGAACTGCGCCGCCGACTGCTCCAAAAATGGCGCTTCGATGCCCAAAATGCCGGCGCAACAGACGAGAATGTCCACGCGCCCGAAGATCGCCGCGCTCTCATCCACCATTTTGTGGACGGCGGCTTCGTCGGTCACATCGACGTGGAAATAGCGGGCCTGCTGCCCCATTTCCTCGATTTCGGCCACAGTCGCCGCGCCCTGCTCGTCCAGCACATCGGCGATGACAACATCGCGCCCGGCTTCGGCCAGACGCAGCGCGCAGGCGCGGCCAAGTCCACGCGCGCCGCCGGTGACAATCGCCAGCCGGCGTTCAACAGGAGCAGCAAAGCGGAGGTTGGGCATGGAAGGTCCTTTGATTTTCGATTTGCGATTGACGATTGACGATTGACGATTTACGATTGTCGGGTTGAGCGTGTGAACGGACAAATGATTGTGTCGCTTTGATATTCAGAGCAGAAAGACGATTTGCGATTGACGATTTGCGATTGACGATTGTAACTGTACAGGTGCGACGCACTGGCCGAAATCAGATGCGATTGTCGTGTGTTTTCCTGGCCAGTGCGTCGCACCTGTATAGTTACTGACAATTTACGATTGTCGGGTTGGGTATGTGAGCGGACGAATGATTGTGTAGCGTTGATGTACAAAGCAGGATCCCCACCAAAATGAGCCTTCCCAATCCAGGCGGCAACGTACTCGACACTCTGCAATCGTAAATCGTTAATCGTCAATCGTTAATCGTCAATCACCTTGATTTCCAACGCCTGTGCCGTCTCGTGGAAGAGTCGCGCCACGAAGGGGAGTTCCTCGGTGCTGTTGCCTTCGGCGATGACGGGGTAGTCGGGCGAAAGCGCTTCGATACGGCGGAAGAGCGTTTTGAAGTCCATGTTGCCTTTGCCGGGGCAGCCATCTTGCAGGTGAACGGCCAGCTTGTTCTCGATCCAGATGTCTTTGGCGTGGGCGCTGACAATGTGCCTGCCCAGCAAGTCAAAGTGGTGATTGAGCGCCGACGTGGTGTCGAAGACGGTGTCCAGCGTGATCCAGTTGGCCGAGTCGTAGTCGCAGCGCACCCACGGCGAATCGATTTCGTCGAGGATTTCCAGGGTGATTTCGGGCGACTTCAGCGTCACCAATTGGTGGCTTTCCAGGCTGAGGAAGACGCCGGCGTCTTCGGCGGCAGAGACACACTCCTTGAGCGTCTTCACCAGTTGACGCCGCGCCGACGCCGTCCAATTGTCGGGGTGTGGGTACCAGGGGCCGGCAGGGTTCATAGAGCCGGGGCCGGTGTCGATGCCACGGGCGCCCATCCAACCGGCCAACCGCAGCGCCGCCTGCACCGTGCGCGTCGCTTCCTGGCGCGCCGTCTCGTCGGGTGTGATCATGTTCTGCCAGTAGCCGGTGGACTGGTAGAGCTTCACCCCTTCATCGGCCAGCAAAGTGCGCAGCCGTTGTGCCTTCTCCTTGGGCGTGGTGTGCGGATCGTTGGCCCGAAAGCGCGTAAAGATCCCCGAAAAGCCCAACTCGCGCACGCGCCGGCACATGGCCGGCGTCACATCGTCCATATCTGCGGGTAGAAAACAGCCACTCATGCCGAAACGCATAGATCCTCCTTTGGGGGGACTGGGGATTAGGGACTGGGGACTGGGTATTGTGTGCCACTTGCATAATGGGTTGCTTGGGCGGTCGAGTGGATTTGCTCGCCGAGAGCCATCATCGTCATCATCCCGTCATCACCCTCGCCGAGGATACTTCCCCTCATCGAACCAATGCACGCCACCCAGTCCCCAGTCCCCGATCCCCAGTCCCTATAGTTTGTACGTCTTCTTTGCCAGATCATACGAAAGCGCCCGCACCATCTGCCGGGCGTCTTCTTCGTCCACCAGGGCGCGGGTGACGAGACTCGCCACCCAGTCACAGGCGGCGCGCCGCCACAGGTCATGGCGCGCGGGGATCGACGGGTAGGCGCGGGTGTCGTCGTTGAAGCCGGCGGTGTTGTAGATCCCTGCTGTCTCCATCACCAGATCGAAGAAGCGACGGATGCCGTTGAGGCTGTCGAAGAACCACCACGGCGGCCCCAGGACGAGGCTGGGGTAGACGCCGGCCAGCGGCGCCAATTCGCGGCTGTAGGTGGTCTCGTCCAGGTTGAAGAGGACGAGGGTAAGATCGCGGTGGGTGCCGTAGCGATCTAACAGCGGCTTGAGGTTGCGCGTAAATTCACTGCTAATAGGAATGTCGGCGCCCATGTCGCGACCGAAACGGGCGAAGAGATCGGGGATGTGGTTGCGGAACGAACCGACGTGCATCTGCATCACCAGGCCGTCTTCGCAGCTCATGCGCGCCATCTCGGTGAGCATGTGACCGGTGAAACGGCGGGCATCGTCGGCGCCGGCCTCGCCCTTCAGCGCCCGCTGGAAGATGGCGTCGGCCTCGGCGGCGCTGAGGATCTCGGTGTAGGCTGTCAACGCGGCGTGGTCGGTGGCGGTGGCGCCCATCTCGCGGAAGAAGAGGCGCCGTTCTTCCAGCGCATGAATGTACGAACGATAGTCTTTCACGTCCACACCAGAGACGGCGCTGAGTTGCTCAATCGCCTGCGCCCAGCCCGCCATGTCCACGTTCACCACGGCATCGGGTCGGAAGGTGGGGCGGATTGTAGCCTGCCAGCCCGACGCCCGGATCGCCCGATGATGCTTAAGCGTGTCGGTGGCGGCGTCGGTGGTGCAGAGGACTTCGATGTTGAAACGCTCATACATACGCCGCGGGTTGAACTCCGGCGCACGCAATTTGGCGTCGATGTGATCGTAGATTTCCTGGGCGTTGGCGCTGGTCAGCTTTTCGGTGACGCCGAAGACGTCGTGTAACTCGTCTTGCAGCCAGACGCCGGTGGGCGTACCCCAGAAAAGGTGAATGTGATCAGCAAAGATCTGCCAGATCTTGCGCTGATCGCTCTCGGTGGGGCCGCCGTCACGGCGCGGGATGCCCAGTTCTTCCAGCGTGATGCCCTGCGAATAGAGCATGCGGAAGATGTAGTGATCGGGGATCAAGAGCAGTTCGGTGGGCGATCCAAAGGTGTAGTTGGGATCGGCGAAGAGGCGCGGGTCCACATGGCCGTGCGGACAGATCAACGGCAGATCGGCGACTGTCGCGTACAGATCCTGGGCAATACGGCGCTGCGCCGGATCAGACGAAAAATAACGCCAGGCGGGGCGTTCCAGTGGAGCCATCAGCTTTCTCCTATCAGAAAGTGTGGGGAGGATGAATGCGTACTACGTCTGGTTGATCGTAATACGGGATGGGGGAACCGTCAACACAGAGGAGGACGAGGGTACATCTCAAATGTAGTTGACAGCCATAACCCTAAAGGATATCATACCGTTATGATCAAATCGTTCGGTGATGGCGAAACCGAGAAGGTGTTCAGCGGGCAGTTTTCGAGGAGGCTGCCACAGAACATCCAACGCCTTGCGGAACGGAAATTGATCATGCTGCATCGTTCAGCGACACTCAACGATTTGCGTACACCTCCGGCGAATCGACTGGAAGCACTCAAAGGTGAACGAAGCGGTCAGCACAGTATCCGTATAAACGATCAGTGGCACATTTGCTTTGAATGGCGCGAAGATGGTGTTTACGAAGTCGAGATTGTAGATTATCACTGAGATGAATTAAGAGGTGAAGTAATGAGAGAATATCCCCCAATCCATCCTGGCGAAATTTTACAGGAGGAATTTCTAGAACCGATGGGCATTAGCCAATATCGGCTCGCCCAGGACATCGGCGTGCCTGCCATGCGCATCAACCGGATCGTGCGCGGCGAAAGAGGCATTAGCGCAGACACAGCGATCCGGTTGGCACGCTACTTTGGCATGTCGGTGGAATTTTGGACCGGCATCCAGACACATTACGAAGTGGAAATGGCGAAAATGGCGCTGGGCGACCGGCTCGATACCGAAGTCAAAGTATTTGAGTAGATCCCCAACGAATGCTCGGCTAGCCACTCACAACCGACACCCCCGCCTGAATCATCCACACCAAGACAATCCCATAAACAAGGATGCTGGCAAACGAAGACCAGAGTAATTTACGCGCGTTCATGCCCAGCAGTTTCGCCGTAACGCCCATTGCCCAAACGCCAATCCAGGGGGTGGCCACCAGCACAAACCAGATGCCGTGTTTGTCTACGCTTTCTTTGAATTTGGGCGAGTAGAGCCGTTGCAACCAACCGCGGATGCGCTCGTTGCGCACCAACTGTTCGTAAAAGAAGTGGATCAGCAGCAGTGGCGTAAAGTTGCCCAGCACAGACCAAACCACCACCGAGACCGGGTCAAGCCCCGTTGCCAGCGCCGCCGGGATCGCCACGTAGATCTCTGCCAGCGGGAAGAAGCCCACAAACCACGCCCAAGATGCGCGCACAATGTAATCAAACAGATTCATATCTCCCCCCAAGGGTGTACATTTTTGGTAACTATACAGGTCCTGTACGGGTTTGCGTGGGGCGTCCGCATCTGCTTCCGCCCCACACAGCCCCGTATGGTTACAACTAAAATTCGTCTTCGATCAGTTGCAACAGTCGGTTGCGCAGGCTGAGACGATCCTCACTATTCAGCAAATTGATGCCCAACAACTCGGCATACCAAAGCCCATCCGTGGCTTGCAGCACCAGAACCGCCGTCTGCCGTGACACGCCCGACGCAAGGCTCCTGTCAAGCCAGTTGATGTAGCGTGTATACACCCGTGTCAGCAGCGCCGGGTTGTCGACGACGGCGGCCAAAACGCCGGCAAGCAGCGCCGGATTCTCCAGTTGCTCGTCGAAGCTCGCCTGGACATACGCCCGCAACCAGCCACCGTGCGCCCCTTCGGGCAAGGTGGACAGCGCAGCCTCGATCCGCCCTTCAAAGTCGTCCAGGTAAAGATCCAACATCCCGGCGATCAACGATTCTTTGTTGGGGAAGTGGTAGAGCAGCCCACCTTTGCTAACGCCTGCCCTCTGCGCAACGGCATCCAGCGTCAGGTGAGCGGCGCCTTCGGCCAACACGACCTGCGCCGCCGCTTCTAAGATTTCGTACCGACGATTGTTTGTGTTCATGAATTTACTATACCGTCTGGACGGTATAGTAAATGTGAGGTTTTATCCAATCTTGCGGGTGACTATCCTGATCGTTGTGCTTTCATTCGATCTGCCATGCGACGCGCTTCGGCGCCGTCGGGCAGCCAGCCGGTGAGGATGCGCGGCATGTTCATGCGCCACCCTGCCGCGACGACGGCGGAATGACGGTGAGGGTGGCGGATCACGTAGCGCCCCACGCGCAGGGCATGTTCGTCCATGGTCATTACACCCTGGCGACCCGCTTCGATGTCATGCCACCAGAGGTTGCCAAAGGCAAATTCACACTGGCTACAGGAGACGGGACCACCGCCCAGTTCGCTGCCGCATTCCTCGCAGCGGACGCGACACATGGCCATGTCGGCCACCGTCCACAGGTGAGCGTCGAGTTCGGCGATCACCACCTGGGCCAGCAGGGTTTCGTCCACTGAACCGGGGACGATCTGCTCATCGGTCAGCAGCGCTGCCCAATCGGCTTCCCAGAAGCGTTCAATGGCATGGTGACAGACTGGGCAATCGAGGTAGTTGAAACCGATGGCGTCACCACACTGGGGGCAGTTTTCTACACGCTTGGGGCGCGGGATGCGGCGGCCGGCAGGGCGGCGTTGATTGTAGACGGTCATGGTGTCAGCTCTTGTCTTAGCAGCGATGCGTTTACGTACAAGCTGTCAGTATAAATGAAATCTACAACATTTGGGGGGTGCACAATATTTAGTTTCGACTAAAATAAATTTAGACGAAGCTAATTTATATTTAAGGAGCAAATTAATGACCAGAATCGCCTACGTGGGCCTCCCCGCCCACGGACACACCAACCCAACGCTGCCGGTGATGAAAGAATTGGTGCGGCGTGGACACCACGTGCGCTACTACAACGCCGAATCGTTCCGCGCCAAGGTTGCACCTACCGGCGTCGACTACCGCCCATTGCCCGAACCAATGCCCAGCGAGCGACAGATTTCCGAAGCGTTGCACGAATTGATCAACGCATCGTTGATCCTCTCCGCCATTAGTCGCCCGTTGGCGCGCTTCCTAATCGACGAGTTTGAGCGCGACCGCCCTGATCTAGTGATCTACGATTCCACAGCCATGTGGGGTTACATTGCGGCGCGCAGCCACGGCATCCCTAACATCTGCTTCGTCACCACCTTTGTGTTAGACGGATCGCAGGCAGCGGTAGGGCTGGGCACATTGGCCCGTTTTGCCTGGTCGGCGCTGCCCCATGTGCCCAAATTGCTACGTTGGCGGCGCGGCATGGCGCAGGAGTTCGGCAAAGAGAACGCGGGCGGCATCACCGAGTATGGGGATCTGAACATCGTCTTCACGTCGCAGGCGTTTCACCCTGAAAACAGTGTGATCGATGAACGTTTCTGTTTTGTGGGGCCGTCGCTCGATCCATCGACGCGCGACGGCGACTTTCCATTTGCGCAGTTAGGCGAGGCGACAAAGGTTTACATTTCGCTGGGCACGGTGAATCACCTGAACAATGGCTTCTACCAGGCCGTCTTCGCGGCCTTTGCCGATTACCCGGCTCAATTTGTGCTTTCAGTGGGGAAACAGACGGAGATGACGACGCTAGGGGCGATTCCCGAAAACTTCATCGTGCGCAACTACGTGCCACAGCTTGCCATCCTACCACAAGTGGACGCCTTCATCACCCACGGCGGTATGAACAGCGTCCACGAAGGGCTTTACCACGGCGTCCCCCAGGTGGTGGTGCCACACCAGATGGAACAATTGCTCAATGGCAAACGGGTGGCGCAGAGTGGGTGTGGCGTTCTCATCGGCGACAAACATCCCTACGGCTGGGTGACACCCCACGATCTACGCAGCGCGCTGGACGCCGTTCTGCACGATCCTCGCTATCGACAACGTGCAAAGGAAGTGGGCCAGACGCTGCGCTCAGCCGGTGGATATGTCCGCGCCGTGGCCGAGATCGAGGCATTCATGCAGCGATAATGCGGGCTATCTTCACAGCATCGGTGTGAACTTGTTCCACCAGCCCACCCCGCGCCTGTAGATCGGTACAGTCGAGCAGGTCGGCGGCGTTGCGCCAGACGCTCTCGCGCCAGGCTGTGATCACTCGCGAAATCAGGATCTCGTCCACCGGGCCGAGAAGACGGTCGAACAATTCCATCACAGGCATCGCCGGCTCTAGCACTTGATCCTGGACGGCGTCGATGCTCTGCCCGATGATCTGATTGACGTGGCAATGATCACTGTAGCGGCTGGCGCGCTGCACCGGCGTGTGATCTTGCCATTCCTGTGTCAGCATATCGGCGACGGCCAGCACCAGATCGTAGTTGATGTGGGCGTTGATCCCCAATAAGAGCTTTTGAATGGCCGAGGTGCGCGATGACAGTGCTGCATCGTGGGCTATTTGCCAGACAAGGGGCGCTGCTGCCGGATCGTCTTCGTAGACGCGTAATGCATCAAAGTAGTAGCCGGCAAAGTGGTGCAGCAGTTTGTCGACCCACACGGGGTCGTCAAACTGCTGCGCCTGGACGGCGGAAAGCATGTTGCTTGTCATCAAGAAGTAGCAGCGCAAGAAGAGCGCTTTGTCGTCGGCGCAGGCTTCCCAGCCCTGAATGCGCGTCTGCATCTGTTCAAGGACGGCGTTGGTCACAGTTTGGTTAGACAAAGAAACCTCCTCAGTGATTTACGCCAGCGCCAGGATCTCGTCGGCGGCGCGCACACCCGAAAGATAAGCGCCGTGGACAGTGCCGAAATAGGCGCGGCTGGTGGCTTCGCCGGCGAAAAAGAGTTTACCTTGCAGCGGCGCGGCCAGATCCTCGCGCATTTCGGGCGTTGACCCCAGGGCGTTGAACGAGTAGGACCCCAACGCGTAGGGATCGGCGGCCCAGCGTGTGATCTGCACGTCATCAGGATCGGGGATCTCGTCGCCGAAGAGCGAGCGCAGCGTCTGCATGGCGTCGTCGACGATTTCGGCGTCGCTCCAGCTTTCGATGGCGCGGCCAAAGTCGGCGGCGTTGAAGCCCAAGAGGATGGGCTGCCCTGTGGGGCGGGCCAGGCTCACCCATTCCTGCCAGCGGCCAGGTTCAGGTGAAAAGTTGCCGATCCAGTCGTATTCTTCGGGCCAGAAAAGCTCAGAAAAGCGCAGGTAGCATTTGTTGAGCAGCCCCATGCCCAGCGCCGCAATGGCCTGTTGCTTGTCTTGGGGCAGCGCAGGCTCGAAGGCCACACTGTCACTTTTCAGCACGCCCAGGGGCAAGGTGACCACGACGGAATCGGCAACGAACTGCTCCGATCCACTGTGCACCGTCACCTGTGCGCCGCCCCAATCGATGCGCTGCACAGGACGGTTCAATTCAATGGTCAGCCCGTCGGCCAGGGCATCCACAACGACTTGATAGCCGTCGAGGAAGATCACATCGTCGCCGTCGAAGCCGTCGCCGTCGTCGAACCAGTAGGTGGAAAGCTCCTCGACGCTGCCGCCATACTCCTGTTCGTATTCGCTGTTGAGGATAAAATTGATCTGCGTCTGTTCGGCGGGCGAGAGGCTGTTCCAGCCAAAGGCACGCTCTACAGTGCGGCGCACCGATTGATCGCGGTCGGCATCTTGGGCGGCGCTGAGTTCGTCGGCGATCTCTTCGCTCAGCCGTTCGAGCTGCGCCTCGGTGCGCCCGTCCAGAGATTCGCCCTCGCTGGTGTAGGCAATGCTGCTGTCGTAACTGGTGACGAAGGTGCGCGCTTCGGCTTCTTCGGCCAGGGCGGTGATGGGGTTGCCTTCGACGCCGTGGATCCACGATGCGCCCAGATCCAGCGGCGCGTCGGGCCACTGTTGGCTTGTCCACGTACGGCCACCGATCCGATCTCTGGCTTCGAGCACGAGGACGTCGACATTTTGTTGGGCGAGGGTGCGGGCAGCGGCCAGGCCGGCCATCCCCGCGCCGATGACGATCACCCGCCTGCGGTCTGCAGGCGGCTGGATTTGGCTACACGCCTGAACAACACTGCCCAGAAGACCAATGGCGGCGATTTGTAGTAAAGAGCGGCGATTCATATAGGACAAAATTCCTTCGATGTTGAGACGAATGTTACGGATTCATAACTTGAATTCCGTTTTAAATGATAGTGCAACAAAATACAAGTACATACACCCACGACCGGCGCCAAGCGGATCGATTTCTTGGACACATTGAGGCTTCATCATGAACCCAGTGCAAGTCACACACAACATGAACAGCGGCCGTTTCGAGGTTTCCGCTGAAGGCCATCTTGCAGCATTGGACTACCGGCTGCGCAATGGGCGTATTGTCTTTACCCACACCGAAGTCCCGCAGGTGCTGGAAGGGCGCGGCATCGGTTCCGCCCTGGCCCGCGCCGGGTTGGAATATGCTCGTCAATCGGATCTGAAGGTGATCCCGCTCTGTCCTTTTGTGCGCAGTTACATTGAACGACACAGTCAGTACCAATATCTGGTTGAGACGAGGTGAGCAGGATGACAGGCAAAGCGAGGATCTATAGCAGCGACTCCATTGACGTGGGCTACGAGGCTCGACGGTGTATCCATGCCGCCGAATGTGTGCGCGGGCTGCGCGCCGTCTTCGATCCGGAACAGCGCCCATGGATTCAGCCTGCCAACGCCGCCGCAGACGCCGTCGCCGCGGTGGTGGAGCGTTGCCCCACCGGCGCGCTCCACTTTACGCGCAAAGATGGCGGCGCCGCCGAGGCAGTTCCAGCCGCCAACCAGATCACAATCGTGGCGGACGGTCCACTTTATGTGCGTGGGGACGTGCAGCTCGTGCTGGAACAGGGCAATCTCCACGACACGCGCATGGCGCTCTGCCGCTGTGGCGCGTCGGCCAACAAACCTTTCTGCGACAACAGTCACCGGGCGGCGGGCTTTGCCGACGACGGGCAGGCAGGGCCGTCCGCCGAAGTAGTGGGCGGCGCGGCCTCCGGTCCACTGACGGTGACGCCGGCGGCGCAGGGTCCGCTGCTGTTACACGGTTCGTTTGAGCTGATCAACGCCGCGGGGGAAACGTTCTTTCGCGGAGAAAAGGCGGCGCTGTGTCGTTGTGGCGGCTCCGCCAACAAGCCGTTCTGCGATGGGACGCACACGGCTATTCACTTCGCAGGCTGATCTCAAGCACGCCGCCGGGCGCAAAATTCGCCATCACCCAATGTAGCGCCTGGCGGCGGTTGGCGTCGTCGCCTTCGCCGGGGACGAGTTGATCGCAGAAGGCGGCGATGTCCTGCACGATGCGTTCGAAGCGGTAGTAGGCCACCCCGATTTTGTCCACTGCGACTTCCCCATACCCTTGAAAAAAGAAGTGTTCTTCTTCGGCCGCGCTGTGGCCGCGAAAGCCCTGGCCGCCGCCAGGATACATTAGATCGCGCTCCTTAGGCGCCAGGATTGGCTCATCCCAATCGACGATGTGAAAGGCGTCGCCGGGGCCGAGGAGGACGTTGCCGGCGTGAACGTCTGAATGGCAGAGCACGACGGGGCGTGGCTCGTCCTGGAGCAGGCGGGCATAGCGTTCGGCCCGCGCCACCAGATCGAGGACGTCCGCACGCTTGCCGTTCAGGAAGTCGGCCAGTTGCGCCGTGATCGGGTCGGCGAAGGCTTCACGTGCGAAGCGATCCAGGTAGCGACGCACACTTTGGCGTGCACGGTCGTTGTACTCTTCCCAGCGCATCTGCTGGGCCAGTTGCGCCGGCAGCGCCAGGCTGTGGATCTGGCGCAACGCCGCCCCGAATTGGCGCCAGTGATCAGCGGTCATCTCCGCCGCAAAGCCGTTTTGCCCCTCCACAAACGGGTAGAGGAGAGCGGTAAACTCGCCCAAATCGGTCCACAAGCGCCCATCCGTCGTCGTCAACGGCGCAATGACGGCGTCGATCCCCTGTTCGGCCAGGAAGCGGGCCACCGTCACCGGGGTGGCGTCGAAGTCGCCGCGGCGCAGCTTCAAAAAGTAATCGCCGCCGTCGCCGTCCTTCACCCGGAAGACGGCGGCGTTGATGTCCGCGCCCAGGGGCAAAAAGCGCACGTCCACAGCGGTGAGGCCGAAACGATTGCGCAGACAGTCAACAATGGCGTCAGTGGATAGATCGGGGCTTTCGAGCATTTCCATCCTCGATGGGAATCAATAGAACGCGGATTGGGCGGATTGGGCGGATCAGAACGGATTTTATCTGCCTAGATCCGCTCAATCCGCGTTCTATTCTGCCTCGTACGCAAAGACCAGGATCGCCCCAGGATTGGCGAGCAGGTCGGTGGGCAGGCCGGCGGCGTCTTGGGCGTTGCCGCCGCTGTCGGTGATGATGTAGAAGGTGCGGCCATCGGGGCTGACGGTAAGATCGCGGTAGCGGTTGACGGTTTTGAAAAGGGGCAGCGCGTCGCCGTCTACGGTTGCGCCGGCGGCGGAAAGGGGCAGGCGGTAGATGGTGCCGCTCTTCAGCGCGGCCACGAGCAGCGAGTCGCCCCAGCCAGGGATGCCGCCGGTGGAGGCGTCGTAGTAATCCATCCCCGAAGGAGCGACGGTGGGCCAGCAGATGTAGTAGTTGTCGCTGCATGCCGGGTTTTGGAAGTTGTAGCCGGTGGGCACGGTGCCGAAAGTGAGCAGCGGCGGCGTAAAGGAGGGATCGCTCCAGGCGCTTTCGGGCTGTTGCGGCACTTCGTCGGGGATCTCGTAGTCGCTGAAGGTGAGCGAGGCGCAGGGCGCCGTGGCCGCCGACCAGTCGGCGTAAACGTAGGCCTGGTTGTCCGGGTAGCCGGAGATGTAGGGCCAGCCGTAGTTACGTCCTGCACGCAGCCGGTTGATCTCGTCGTCGGTCTTGGGTCCGTGTTCGGTGGCGTAGATCTGTCCATTGCCGGCGGCCAGCCCTTGCGGGTTGCGATGGCCCACGGTAAAGACATGGCTGCGCACGCCTCCCCACTCCGGGTTGTCAGCAGGGATGGAGCCGTCGGGGTTGATGCGCAGGATCTTGCCCACGTAGTGTCGCCAATCCTGGGCAGCCACTTCTTCGGCGCTGGGCAGCGTCTGGGCGTCGCTGGGACGGCAGTAGTTGGCCAGGTTGTTGGCGCCGAGATCGCCCATGCTGTAGTAGAGCTTGCCATCCGGCCCAAAGAGGAGGCGGCCACCATTGTGATCGGTGCCGGCGGGCAGCCCGCTGACAATATCTACGGGATTGGTGAGCGTTTGGGCGGCGTCGAAGGTGTAGCGCCGGATCTTGACGGCAGGACCGTCGGCGGCGAGATGGCTGTAGGCCACGTAGACATAGTCGTTGCCTGTGCCCTGAAGCAGTTCGGGGTGGAGCGTCATCCCCTGCAAGCCGGCCTGCCCGTCTTCGTAGATGACTTCGCGGAGGGTGAAGGTGGTGCGCGCCCTGCCGCTCTGTGGATCGACGCGCAGCACGCGCCGTCCTGTCCGCTCGGTGATCCAGAGATGATCGTCGGGGCCGTAGATGATCTCCCACGGGCTTTCAAGCCCCGTAGCGAGGACGCTCACAGCAAAAGTAGGGATGGACGTCGCCGTGGAAGTTGGGGGTGCTACGGCTGCCGGCTCGGTTGGTTCAGACATGGCTTCGTTCACTGCGGAGGGAGTGGGCGAGGCAGTAGGTGAACCACAGGCCGCCAGCAACAGAGTCAGCAGCAACATCAATCGAGCTATCGAATTTTTCATCAGGTCCTCATGTCAACCGCGCGCGTGTCAACCGCGCTCGTGTCAACGGCGCGCGTATCAACGGCGGAGGCATCCACGCCATCCTCACCGATCAGGCAAAGGATAACTTCCGCCTCACCAATCGCCGGCATAACGTACGCTGAAAGGAGTCATCTTGCGGTTGAGGAAGGCCCAATGGACTTCAACGATCTGGCGCATGTGCAGCAGATCGTGGGCGATCCAGGCGGCGAAGATATCGCCGGCGCGGATCGGGCCGAAAGGCGCTTCGTAGACGGTTTCCCAGTTGGGGTTGCTTAGCCCTTTGAGCCAGAGCCATGAATGTTGGCGTAACGAGAGGAAGCGGCGCAACGACTCACCGAGGGCACGCTCGTTATAAAGTCGTTCGCTAACCCACCCCTGGGGATTAATCGGCGGCCAGGGATCAGTGCGCCGGTTAAGGGTGTAGTCGAGGCGCACGATGAAGTCGGCTTCTTCTTCATCGGCAAGATGGTTGATCACTTCCATGATCGACCAGCTATCGGCGCTGGGTTTCCAACGCGCCTCCTGGTCGCTCATGCCTTCTACAAGTGTGCGGATTCGCTCGGCATTTTGCAGCAACAGATCGAGATTGTACGCCAGGTCCACAGGGCGCTCTCCTTTGCATGGTCGGAAAGTCTTGTTATAGCCAGGTTCGTTGTAGTGACCAATGTTAAGGCTGCGCGCCCATTGTATCGCATTCTTACCAATTGTACAGTTGGTGGGGGATTGGTGATGTCTCTGGTGATTGTCTGCTTTGCTCGATGACAGCGGCGTTCAGTGCAACTCAATTGTAAATGTCACGGCATTGCGCTGTGCATGGAGATCGATATGGCTGGCGCCCACAGAGCAGCGGAGGGCATCTTCGATGCGATAGGCCAGATCGACATAGATCTGAGCGATCAACTGGCGCAGGTAGTTGCGGATCGCCAGGTAGCCTTGTGGACGGTCGGCCAGTTTCAGTTCGGCGCTGGTCAGCGCGTCTTCAATGGTGATGACCAGCACATTTCCCTTCAGTTGAGCAGTCGCCACCCGACCAGAAAGACCGTGCGCCCGTTTCCAGTCCTCAAGGAAGCCGGCGGCAATTATCTCTAACTGTTCATCAAACATGATCCGCATTGGCGGCATCGCCAGGATCGGCGAATCTTGGCTCATGAATGTCCTCTTTTCATAAGAGAAATTTTCACAAGAGAAATTTTCACAAGAGAAAGCCCGAAGTGGTTTTCTCGCAACAGAGGCCAGAAGTTCGACTTCTGCATCTATTGGATGAAGCTCACACCTCACTTGGCCCGGGCAGCCCGTTTCCGTACGCCTTTGCCTTTAAGCTCGTCCAAAACCGTGCCCGACCAGAGAGCGACGCCACTGTAATAGGCAGCGCGGCCGATGGCGTGGGCTGAAATTGGCGAAGTGAGGAAGAGGAAGATCACGGCGGCAATGGCGCGCCCGGTGGAGCCGGCATCGTTAAAGTAGAGCGCCACGGCTAAAAAGATGGCAGCGACGCCCAGTGTCGTCGCCTGGGTAATTGCGGCCATGCGCAAGAAGAGATCGGGCAGGCGAATCACACCGATCGCCGAAACCAGCACGAAAAACGCGCCGAGAAACAAGAGTGCAAACGTCAACCATTCAATCATGTTACTGTTTCCTTTCCACGAGGACGCCCGTCAAATCCCCGCCAGATTTATGTCACGTTCCGCTGCACGTAGGTGGCAAAGGCCACGGTGCTGAGGAAGCCAATCAACGCCAGGATCAGCGCCACGTCGAGCAGGGCAGGCTGTTGCGTGAGCACAGCGTAGACGGCCACAATGCCGATGCCGGCCATGGCCATTAGCTCCAACGCCACCACCCGATCGGGCAGACTTGGCCCGCGCACGAGGCGAATAAAGGCCATGACGACACCGGCCAACAACATGGGCAACACCACCCAGATCAAAAGGGTTGAAAAGAGTGTCATTGAAAAGCCTCCTGGATACGTCGGCGCACGTTGGCGTACTCGGCGCGAAATTGATCGGCGCTATTGATGTGCATGGCATGCACATAAAGCACCGAGCGATCCGCAGAGACGTCGAGGCTTAGCGTCCCCGGCGTCAAGGTGATGAAGTTGGCCAGGAGCATCAGTTCCTGATCCGAAAGCGACTGCACGTCTACGGTGACAATAGCCGGCTTCAAATCCAGTTTCGGGCTTAACACCGCCCGGGTGATGCGCAGATTCGAGACCAGCACTTCCCACAAAAAGAAGAAGAGCAGCCCCGTCACCTTCACCACGCGGCGCGCCAGCAAACCAGGCCGCGGCCAGCTTGTCCACAGCGTAGACAGCACATCACGCTGCGCCGCTGCAATCGCCACCAGCCCAACACCTAGACCAAGCGCCGCATTCGCCAGGCTGAAGTCCACCGTCAGCAACAGCCAGACGGCCACCATGAGGACAAGGAATTGAATCATTGATAGCCTCCAATCTCTACTCTACTTTAACAACGACACTGCTGCACTCCCCAACACCGCTTCCACATACCCCGACGCGTCAAGGAGTTGATCCGCCGCCACAGTGGAGACCTGGATCAGCGGCTCCACGATCAGGCCCATCCCCATGCTGAGGACGGCAAGGAAGACGACAGGCGCCAGCAGCGCCAGGCCGGCGCTTCTGCTCAAAGGGGCATCGGCAACAGCGGTCGGCGCTTCTTTCCAGAAGGCTTCCGCCCAGATTTTGGTCATGGAGAAGAGGGTGAGCAGGCTCACACCCAGCGCCACCGCTACCACGGCGTACTGTTCCACTTCAAGGCCGGCGCGCACGAGCATCAACTTGGCCCAGAAGCCGGAGAAGGGTGGCAAGCCGGCCAGCGAGAGCGCCGCCACCAAAAAGAGGACAGCCAATCCTGGGCGACTGCGGTAGAAGCCGCCCAGTTGGGGCAGATATTCGGTGCCCCGCAGCTTTTCGATGACGCCGCCGATCAAGAAGAGATTCGTCTTGGCCAGGATGTTGTGCACCAGGAAATAGAGCAGCCCAGCCAGCGCCAGCGGCGTCAACAGCGCCAAACCCATGATCATGTAGCCGATCTGGCTAATGATGTGGAAGGAGAGCAGCCGCCGCATTTCACTCTGCGCCACCGCCCCCAAGACGCCGATCAGCATGGTCAACGACGCCAGCACAAGCAGCACGGTGCTTACCGTCTCCATCGTGCCTGCGAAGAGGAGCGTGTAGACGCGCACCAGCGCATAGACGCCCACCTTCGTCAACAACCCGGCAAAGAGCGCCGAGATCACCACAGGCCCGGTGTGATACGAGGCAGGCAGCCAGAAAAAGAGCGGGAAGATAGCAGATTTGATGCCGAAGGCCACCAAAAAAAGCATGGCCAGCGCCAATGTCAACCCCAGGGGCAAAGTGTTCGTGCTGAAATAGATTGCCAGATCGGCCATGTTGAGCGCGCCGGTCACACCGTAGACGATCCCCGTGGCCGAGAGGAAGAGCATCGATGCCATCAGGCTCAAGGTGACATATTTGAGGCCACCTTCCAACTGCTCCGGCGTGCCGCCCAGGGCGATCAACACGAACGACGAGATCAGCATCACCTCGAACCAGACGTAGAGGTTGAAGAGATCGCCGGTGAGGAAGGAGCCACTCACACCCATCAGCAAAAAGTGCACCAGGGCGTGGTAGCCGTAACGCTCACGCTGGGCGTCGATGCCGGCCAGCCCATAGACGGCAATGCTCACGGCAAGGACGCCGTTGATCACAATCATCACCGCGCTGGTGACGTCGGCCACAATGGTGATGCCGAAGGGCGCGGGCCAGTTGCCCATCTGCGTGGCGGCAATGCCATTGCGCCACACCTCGCCGAACAGGACGATTCCGGCGCCGAGTAGCGCCGTTGCGCCGATCAGGCTGACCACCCGCTGAATCTGCGGGCGTGTCCACAAGGCCAACGAGAGAAGCCCTGTCGCAAGCGGAATCAAAATGGGTAACACGAGTAAAACGTTCATTTAGTCTCCTCTCTCAGGCACTTCTGGTTCCAACAGCCGATCCGGCGAAGGACGGGCACACTCGCACAGTCGATCCGCCACTTCTTGCCAGCGCCGGTGACGGTGGCGAAAGAACCACTGGGCAAACAACCAGACGGGACCAGTCAACCAGCCGGCGTCGATCTCCACTTCGTCTACATAGCGGGTGAGATCTTCGGCCACATACTCAACGCGAATGGTGTGATCCCAGCGGCGAAGCAGTCCACTCTCCTCACACGTCTCAATCTCATGGGCGTGGGGATCGAGGCGTTTAATGGTCACCCTATGTTGGCCCAACGGGATCACTTGAAAGGCGAACACTTCTAATGTCAACGAATCGCCTTCAACCCACTGTTCAGGCAGCATTTCACCTGTGCGCGCCCGAAAGGTCATCATTGGATAGGCTACTTCTTGCAACAACTCAAACTTCTTCACCTCTTCCCACACTGTTTCGGGATAACAGGGAAGCAGGGATTCAAGGCGTACTTTCATCAGAGATCTACTTTCTCTCTTGCTACTTTTTAGGTTTCTTCTTTTGATATGCCGCCAATTGCTCTGTGGAACGGATGGCGTCGAGATCGTCGGTGCCCACGGCCTGGTAGGCTCGCTTCACAAGCACGAGTGCAAAAGCCTGCACACCAAAGCCGATGACAATCGCCGTCAGGATCAGCGCCTGCGGCAGCGGATCGGCATAGGTGCCGGTGAGCAACAGCTCACTTGGCGCAATGATGGCCGGTTCACCGCGTGTCACCCGGCCCACGGTGAGGATGAGCAGATTGGTGGCGTGTCCAAGCAAAACCAGCCCCACAATCAACTTCACAATGCTGCGCCGCATCATCATGTAGAAGCCGGCGGCGTAGAGACCGCCAAGCACGACGGCGAGAAGGATTTCCATAGTTGGGTGTCGCTTTCTAAAGAGATAAATGATGACTCAAGATTGGGTAGAGCCGCTTAGGGTGACGAAACAGATGGTCGCCCTGAAACGGCGTTGATTCATCATTTTTCTTTTTTCACAGTCGATTCTTGACTCACAGTTGGTTCATCCATCAAGGCGAGGATGATGGTCAATGTCACCCCGATTACGGCCAGGTAGACGCCGACATCAAATGTGAACGGCGTGCCAATCTTGCCGATAACGGGAATCGGTGTGCTGTCCCAAACGCCGGTGAGGAAGACGCCCTCTGTCACCAACCCCACCAGCCCGCTGACGAAAGCCACCGCCACGCCGATCACAATGAAGTTGCGCGGGTGGGTGCTGAGCAGGCGACGGGTGGCATCTTCACCGAAAGCGATGGCATAAAGGGCAATTGCGCTGGCCGCAACCAGCCCGCCGGTAAAGCCGCCACCCGGATCGTTGTGCCCGCGCATGAGCAGAAAGAGCGAAAAAAGCACCAACACCGGCAACAGATAACGGGTGGCAATATTGAGTAGTAGAGACATCGTTTGCACTCCAAGATGATTATCGGCTAGCCAGGGATTGGTGACTGGTGATTGGGGACTGGGGATTAGGGATCGGGGATTGAGCCAGCGATCCTTCACCGAGATGCTGATCCCCAGTCCCCAGTCCCCGATCCCCAATCCCCATCACTTATCACTGATCCGCAACTTCATTAGCGAATAGACGCCCGTGGCCGCAATCGCCAGGACGATGATCTCGCCCAACGTGTCGAGGCTGCGGAAGTCGACCAGGATGACGTTGACCACGTTGCGCCCGTTGGCCAGCGCCAGGCTGTTTTCGGCAAAATAGGTAGTCAGTTCAGACGGGTGGGGCAGTTCGACGACGACCAGCACCAACACCGCCATGAGCAGGCCGCCGGCCACAGCCACCACACCGTCGACGATCTTGTCGCCCACATTGGTGAGGGTGGCGAAGCGGGGCAGCCGGTAGAGCACCAGCACAAAGAGCAACACCGTCAACGTTTCCACGGCGAACTGGGTCATCGCCAGATCGGGCGCGCCTAGCAGCACGAAGAAGATAGAAATACCGAAGCCCACCACGCCCAGGCTGGTGACAGCGATGAGGCGCGAGGTGGTGCGCGTCACCATAAAAGCGGCCACCAGCATCACCACCGCCAACGCCACCTCGTGGAAACGCACATCCAACGGCTGCGAGAACTGCGGCCAGGTTGAACCGATCACCAGGGCGCCGCCGATCAAGGCGATGGCGGCCAGCAATACCACCCGCACATAACGGCGCAGGTGCCCCGTCTGCAAGCGTCGCGTGATGGCCACCGAGCCGCCCCTGAGTCCATCCAATGCAATCTGGTAGAGCTGAGAGGGTGCAGCTTCGATCCAGTTGGTGACTGCCGTTATCGGCGCAGCCAAGCGGACGCGGTATTGATAGACCACTGCGCCCAGCGCCACCGTCAGCACGCTGAGCATCAACATCGGGTTGATGCCGTGCCAGAGCGACAGCTTAACTTTGGTGCTTTCACCGGCCAGTGCACTCACCGCCGGGCTGACAAAGAGACTTGAAACCGGCGTCAGCAGTAGACCAGCCAGCAGGCCCAATGTCGCCAGCAAAGCTGGCCCCAGGATCATGAAGAAGCCGCCTTCGTGGGCATGTTCGGCGTGCGCCGACGCCGTCCCCCAGAAGGGACGCAGCGCCACCAGGCCAGCCACCACCACGTTAAAGACGTTCGCCACCACCGCCGCCACAGTCAGGATCATCACCCAGGTGGGTGCGTAGAGCGTCGCTTCGTAGATCAACTCTTTGCCCACAAAACCGAAGAAGGGGGGCAGCCCGGCCATCGAGAGCGCCGCCAAAGCGCCGGCGCCGGCTGTCCACGGCATGGCGCGGGCGAGGCCGCTCAGTTCCGTCACATCGCGGCTACCGGTGGCATGGTCCACAGCGCCGGCCACGAGGAAAAGCGCGCCCTTGTAGAGCGAGTGCACCACCAGGAAGACAATCGCCGCCTTCAACGCCACCGGGGTGCCAATTCCAATCAACAGCACCAGCGTCCCCAGTGCGCTCACCGTGGAATAGGCCAGGATGCGCTTCAGATCGCGCTGCTGCCAGGCCAGAAATGCGCCAAGCACCATTGTCGTGGCGCCGAAGGTCACGAGCATTGTCGTCCACAGTGGGGTGGCGCCCAGGGCCGGGTTCAGGCGGGCCAGCAAAAAGACGCCGGCCTTCACCATGGTGGCCGAGTGCAGATAGGCGCTCACCGGCGTCGGCGCGGCCATCGCCCCCGGCAACCAGAAGTGGAAGGGAAACTGCGCCGACTTGGTGAACGCGCCCACCAGGACCAACAGCAGCATCGCTGCGTAAAGCGGATGCGCCGTGAGCACATCGCCGCTTGCCAGCAGCGTCGTCAGCTCGTAGCCGCCCGCCGCCACGCCCATCAGCAGCAGACCGGCCAGCAAGGCCAGCCCACCGCCGCCGGTGATGAGCAACGCCTGCAGAGCGGCGTCGCGGGCATACTCCTGCTTGTGTTTGTAGCCGATGAGCAAATACGACGAGATACTCGTCAACTCCCAAAAGACGAAGAGGGTGAGCACATTGCCCGATGTCACCAGCCCCAACATCGAGAGCATGAAAAGCGTCACCCAGACGTAGAAGCGCAGCAATCCCTCGTCACCGGCCAGGTAGCGCCCGGCATAGAGGTAGACACAGGTGCCGATCCCGGCGACGAGGAGCGCCATAACCAGCGCCAACCCGTCGACATAGAACGAGACGGGGACGCCCAGACTGGGCACCCAGTCGAACGTCCAGGTGACCACATTACCGGCTGCCACCGTCTGGATCTGGCTGACAAAAAAGAGCGTCAAGCCTAGCGGCAAGAGCGCCGTCCACCATCCCAGGCCGAAACGCTCGGCGCGCTGAGAAGTGCTTTGTCGATTGGCTGCCAAAACCTTTTCGTTCAGTACAGAGACACTGCTCATAGGCAACTCCCACGGTTCTTGAATGAAAAAACCGACACATCATCAACAGATCGCCACCGACGGCAACCTGGACAACATGTCGGTCTATGTGCCAACCCATCTTTACTGGTCCTACAATACATCTGCGGCAAAAGACGTTTTGTCCCATCAACCGATGGTTGATTTATACAATTTCGACAGGATTATATGTCAAAACCTAGATTTGTCAAGATTCTGAGCAGTTTTTCAGATATTTTTCGTAACATTACCGTTGGCCTGCCGGGTACATTACATCGAGGTCGTGATCCACGACGAAGACGACGATGCGCTCGCCGCTGACCGTGCTCATGTCGGTGTGCAGGCTGAGGAGTTCACATTCAAGCACCTGGCGCACAATGACTTCGAGCAGGTCGCGTGAGTTTTCGAAAAGTTGGCGACGCATTTCCTTGACCAGATCACGGCCTTCGGGCGTAGACGAAAGTTTCTGCTCGGCAGGGGTCAGGATGCCATGCAACCGCACCAGCGCCATGTCAGAGAGCAAATATGTACGCACGTCTGCTGGTCCGCGGCCAAGGTGTTCTTTTTCGAATTGGATGAGCGCATTAGAAAACTCATCCTCCACCATGTCACGCGTCTTTTTCGTCTTGCGTCCAATTGTCATTCAAGTTCTCTGCAAATTTGTGTGTTGGTCTGTAAAAACCTGCACCCAACATAGCCTACACAGATTAATCCACAGAACCAGTAAGGAATATTCCTGGTAGGGATTGTGGTGTTTTCCAGTTCAAAGTTTTTCCAGTTCAAAGTTTTTCCAGTTCAAAGTTATTGTCAATTCAAGATCGATGATCTACCATTGTCAATATCGCTTATTCAACTCACTACGCAACTAGAGATGATTCTATGCAACTGCTGGAACATAGTGTCAACCGCTTTAACGGGGTTGTCATCGAAGCGGCGGCGTTACAGCGCGCGCCCGAGGACTTTGCTGCGCTGTTGGCGCCATCCATCGCCCACTGGCGCACCGAAGGACGCTTCTTGATCTGGTTAGAAATTCCTATCGAACACGCTGCCATTATCCCCAGCGCTGCGGCGGCAGGCTTCACCTTCCACCACAGCCAGCCCCGCTACACGCTGATGGTACACCAACTGCAACCGAATGCACTTGTCCCCGGTTATGCTACACATTACATCGGCATTGGCGGCGTGGTGCTGAATGAGGCTAAAGAACTACTGGTTGTCTCCGAAGTGCATCGCTCGTCCGCGCGCCCATATTACAAGTTGCCCGGCGGCGCGCTCCATGCAGGCGAACACCTGGCCGAGGCGGCGGTGCGCGAAGTGCTGGAAGAGACCGGCGTACAGACGCGTTTCGATGCATTGGTCTGTTTTCGTCACTGGCACGGCTACCGCTACGGCAAATCCGACATTTACTTTGTGGCGCGCCTTTCGCCGCTCAGCCGCGCCATCAGCAAACAGGACGATGAAATCGACGACTGCCTGTGGATGCCGGTGGATGAATACCTGAACCACGAACTGGTCAGCCCCTTTAACCGCGCCATCGTCCGCTCGGCGCTGGCCTCGCCGGGTGTCAGCCACGCCGCCATCGAGGGCTACGACGATCCAACGGCGCGCGAGTTCTTTTTCCCGCCGAATGTGGTGTAGAGGGGATTGGGGACTGGGGATTGGGGACTGGGGATTGGGGATTGGGGACTGGGGACTGGGGATTGGGGACTGGGGATTGGGGATTGGGGATTGGGGACTGGGGACTGGGGATTGAAACGGGATGATGAATTGTCGATGTACGGTTGGGGTTTGCGTGGGGCGAAAGGCCGGCTCACTCATGCAACGATCTCTGCTTCGGCCCCACGCAACCCCCGACAGGAATGGTCATCGAGACCATGTCGCGATCAATTACCCCAATCACCAGTCCCTGATCCCCAGTCCCCTCCTTTGGAACATATCTTCCTTCTCTCCTGAAATCGCTATGTTAGGATAGGACTGTGCAAGAAAATAACACCATTGAACGAGAACTGAAGCTATCTCTTCCGTATATCAGTGCAGAGCTACCCGGCATCGGCGGTCAGTTACGTTCATCCCCCGACCATTTTATTGTCGACGAAGTGCCGCTTTACGATCCCATCGGCGAAGGACAGCATCTGTATGTCAACCTGACCAAACAGGAGCTAACCACGCGCGATGTGCAGAAAAAATTGGCGGCGATCTTCAAATTGCCCAACAGCGAAGTGGGCTTTGCGGGGATGAAAGACAAGTACGCACGTACAACACAAACCTTCAGCCTCAACGTCGGTCATGTGGACGCTGCATTTGTTGAAGAGGCTGCCGGCCGCATTCACGAAGCGCTGCCGGTGACTGTCCACTGGGTGAAGCTGCACCGTAACAAATTGAAGGCCGGTCATCTGCTGGGCAATCGCTTTTCGATCCGTGTCACCGAGTTGGCATTGCCCATTGACGAAGCGCTTTCGCGTGCGCACACGATTGTCGAAGTGATTCGAGAGCGTGGCCTGCCCAATTATTACGGTCCACAACGGCTTGGGCAACAGGGATCAAACGTGGTTCGGGGTTTTGAATTGATCCTGGGGCAGCGCAAGATGCAGGATCGCTGGCTGCGCGATTTGCTGCGGTCCAGTGTGCAAAGCTACCTGTGCAACCGCTACCTGGCCGAACGTGTAGAACGGAACCTGTTCGATCAGGTGATGCTGGGTGATGTGGCAAAAAAGTATGATACTGGCGGCCTTTTTGAAGTAGAAGACAGCGCCGCCGAGCAGCCACGCTACCAGCGCAAAGAGATTAGCTTTACAGCGCCGATTTATGGGCCGAAGATGTGGTTCACCAAAGCCGACGCCGGCGCGCTAGAGGATGCCGTGCTCGCCGAAGCGGGCCTCACGATTGACGACATGCAGAAAGCGCACCTTACCGGCACCCGCCGCATGGGGCGGCTCATTTTCGACGATCTACAGGTCAACGCGCACGAGAACAACCTGGAAGTGACCTTCTTTTTGCCCAAGGGCGCCTTCGCCACCACCCTCTTGCGTGAAATTATGAAGGTAGACGACAACGCGCTGGCGTCTGTCCCAGCGGATGATAGTGAATGATTGTTACGCACTTTGAGCAGTGAGTAAGGACTGTACATAACGTATGTCTCAGGATTCTGTAGGCGGCTACCGTCGCCACGATCGCGAACAACGGATTTCTGCCATGGAAATGCCCCTTTTCCCGCTTGGCGTTGTCCTCTTTCCGGGGATGATGTTGCCGCTACATATCTTTGAGCCGCGCTACCGCGAGATGATCAATCGCTGTATCGACGAGGAATTGCCCTTTGGCGTCGTTCTGATCAAAGAGGCCAAGGAAGTCGGCCAGCCGGCTATGCCCTACGAAATCGGTACGGCGGCGCGCATTACCCGCGTCGACCGCAAACCCGATGGGCGCATGGACATTGTCACCGTCGGCACCCGCCGCTTCCGTATCGATCGGTTGAAGCACCACCGCTCTTACTTAACAGCCGATGTGAGCCACTATCCTGTTATCAACGGGGATACACGGCTGGCGACAGAGCAGGCGCACCGCATCCGTCCCAAGATCCTGCGCTATGTCGATCTGCTGACTCAGGCTACCGGCGTACAGTTGCAGTTGGATCAACTGCCCGACGATCCCACGAACCTGGCTTTCCTCACGGCGATTGCGCTGCAAGTAAAGCCCGAAGACAAGCAAAAGTTGCTGGCACTTGCCGGCATTCCCGAAATTCTTGACATGGGCAACTACTTGCTCGGCCGCGAATTGCAACTTCTCAAGCATATGATCGAAACCCAACCTGTGGTCGAAGCGCTTACCAGCGGGCCTACCGGTCACCTGTTTGATAACTAATGGAATAGAACGCGGATCGAGCAGATTGGGCGGATTTCGTAAGAAACCACAACCCATCTGCTCGCATCCGTGGTATCCGTCGCTCTGCGTGCTACCTTCGCACCTTGATTCTCTATCAATCTGCAGGAATTTGCAGCATTGGCTTTTGCGTGCTATACTTGTCTCTGTTCTGGGGGATTAGCTCAGTTGGCTAGAGCGCTACGTTGACATCGTAGAGGTCACTGGTTCAAGTCCAGTATCTCCCACACGAATCGCCCTCTCCCTTGTGGAGAGGGAATTTTATCTCTATACCCAACACGTTGATCAGGACGAGTACAGAGATCACATCACCTTGCAGAGAACGGCGGTCATAGGCTGCGAGCTGCCGTGGTGAACACTCTGGAAAACCCCCTGAAAGTGATGAGCAGAACCGCTGCGGCGTATTAAGTTCATCCGGCAGGCCCCGTTAACGGCCCCCAAGCGGCCTGTGCGATCCACGCGCAGGCAAAGTGGGTGGAACCGCGAGAGACTCTCGTCCCATACTGGGGCGGGAGTTTTTGCATTTTCGGGCCTTTGCCGCAACAATCGCAGCATCGGCACCATCCGCCTCTATCCGCCAAGCCGCCGCAGAAGCCAAACTTCTCTTTGAGCGAAAGACTGCCGCGCGCGCATCGCCAGAAGTTCGACTTCTGGGTTCGGGCGAACTTAGCGAGAACCCCACGAAGCGGGCCAGGATAGATTTCACTTGAGAACGGAACGAAGAAGCTCATGGATCTACAGTCGCTCTCGAATTTTGCTGCGCTGCAAGCAGCCGCCGAAAAGATGACCGTTTCGCTTGAGCACGCGCTCGATCTCACGGTGCAGATCCAGCAGATCGCAGCGCCAACGGGCGACGAAAAACGACGCGCCGACTGGGTGGAAGCCTATTTTCGTTCGCTGAAGCTGGCCGACGTGTCGCAAGACGACGTCTACAACGTCTATGCCCGCATTGCCGGCGAAGCGGCGGCGCCGTTGCTCATGGTGAGCGCCCACACCGACACCGTTTTCCCCATTGAAACGGATCTCTCGTTCACGGTGAAAGAAGAGCAGCGCATCGGCGCACCCGGCATCGGCGACAATTCCGCCGGCGTGGCCGGCTTGCTCATCCTCGCCGAGACGCTGCTAACACTGCCCAAGCCGCCGGTAGACATCTGGCTGGTGGCCAACACAAACGAGGAAGGGCTGGGCGATCTCAAAGGGATGCGCGCCGCCGTCGACCGTTTGCAGGCGCTGGAAGGCGGCATTGGGGCGTGTGTGGTCATCGAGGGGATGGGGCTGGGGCGCATTGTCCATCAGGCGCTGGGCGTTCACCGCTACGAGATTTCGGCCACGGCGCCGGGCGGCCACAGTTGGGGCGACTTCGGCAGCGCCAGCGCCGTCCACGCGCTGGCGCAATTGGCGGCGGAGATTGCACGCATGAAAGCGCCCAAGGACCCACGCACGTCGTTCAATATCGGCAAGTTCAACGGCGGCACGTCGGTGAACACGATCGCACAGTACGCCAACCTGGAACTCGATCTACGCAGCGTTGACACTTACATGCTCAACCACATCGACGATCATGTGCAGAACATTGTGCGCCGCCACCAAGAGAACCACCAGCGGTGGAAGAGCGGGGTTCAGTTCACCGTCACGCCCATCGGCAATCGCCCTGCCGGCGAGATCAGCGGCGTGCACCCCCTGGTGCTGGCGCTGTCGCAGATCCTGGAACACATCGGCGTTGAAGAACGACCCGACGTGCGCATCAGCAGCACCGATGCCAATATCCCACTGAGCCGGGGCATTCCGTCCGTCTGTATCGGCCTCACCGAAGGCGCAGACGCACACCGCCTCAGCGAGTGGATCTATACGCAACCTATGGCGAAAGGACTCCAGCAGTTGCTCCACTTCACCTGGTGGACGGCTGCATGGTTGACTACCGCCGTGGAGCGCCGGCCAGCCGGTCGAGCCAGTCAACCAGATGGTCGATAACGGTGTGCGGCCCCACGCCCCTCTCTGTCCACGGTGTGGGCATGGCCTCGTGTTGAGCTGCCCATTCGGCGTTGCGCGGATCGAGCAGTTTGCAGGTCAACGGCACGCCGGCGCGACAAAGGACATATTCGGCCCACACCGCCTGTGTGCGTTTGACGTGTAATGCCAGTTCGTCGGGATCGTCCATCTCACGTTGCCAGACGCGGACGCCGTACTGGCGCAAAAGGTGTTCCACGTCGGAACCAGTAAACGGGGAGCGCCGGCTGAAGCTGAAGCGGTGCATCGGTCCATGAAGGAGTCTGCCAACCAGACCATCTAACCAATCTGCAATATCAGGGCCAAGGAATGACATCGCTGCCTCTGTGAAATCGGGGGGAGGACAAACAGAACACATGTTCTGATTGTACGCCGGTTTTCACGACATCGCAAGTGGCTCACCAATCAAACCGCCGTCTTCCAAGTCTGGTGCCTTGCGTCGGAACAGGTGCGGAGCCTGTGACGTTCCGAGCGAGTAGACTCTAACCTGTCTGCTCGAACCTGCGCAAGTGCTGTATCGAAGCGGAGAAGTGCAGCGATGGGTACGTTGTCGTCGGAGTTTCTTGCAGGTGTCATGGCGGGTTTGGCAATTGCCGGGATTACGGCATTTATCTGGCGTTACTACCAGGGTTGGGTAAAGCGTTCTCAGGCCCTTGATAAACCGCAGATGATCCCGCAATTCACAAAACTTACGCCCAACGAAGTCTATCAGGACGCAATGCGAGCAAGATTGACCATGTTCATCTTCTGGGTGATTGTGGTCTTTATTGCGCTGATGGTCGCGGCATGGATCGAACCCAGTGTGTGGAATTTCATTGTCAATCTGATTTCAATGCTTTTCTAAGCTGCAAGTGATAGAGGAGTCTACCAATGGCTGAGTCAATTCAATATGGAGAAGTCCAAAAGGACGAACTCTACAAACTGAGGCATAGCGCGGCGCACATCATGGCGCAGGCGGTTTTGGAACTCTACCCCGAGGCCAAGATCGCCATCGGGCCGGCCATCGACACGGGTTTCTACTACGATTTCGACCTGGGCAAGAACGAACAGGGCAAGCCCAAGTCGTTCACACCCGAAGATCTGGAAGCCATCGAAAAGCGCATGCGCCAGATTATCGCCGGCAAGCATCTCTTTGCCTACCGCGAAGTCTCCGCCGACGAGGCGCGCCAGTTGTTCGCCGATCAACCCTTCAAGCTCGAATTGATCGACGGGCTGGCCAAGGGCGAGGTGGACGAATACGGCAACGAGAGCGCCGAGAAACCGGTGATCAGCACGTACAAACACGACACCTTCGAGGATCTCTGCCGTGGTCCGCATGTGGAGCACACGGGCAAGATCCCGGCGGACGCTTTCAAGTTGCTCACGGTAGCCGGCGCTTACTGGCGCGGCGACGAGCACAACCCCATGCTGCAACGCATCTACGGCACGGCATGGCGCAACAAGAAAGAGCTGGCCGAACACCTGAAGCGGCTGGAAGAAGCCCGCGAACGTGATCACCGCAAGTTGGGCCGCGATTTAGAGATTTTCATCTTCGATGAGGAAGTCGGCCCTGGCCTGCCGCTGTGGCTGCCCAACGGCGCGGCGATTATTGAAGAACTTGAGCAGTTGGCCAAAGAGGTGGAAGCCGAAGCCGGCTACGATCGGGTGCGCTCGCCACACGTGACGAAAGAAGATCTCTTCCTGCGCAGCGGTCATCTGCCTTATTACGCCGAGAGCATGTACCCGCCTATGGAATTGGAAGGGGTTCGCTATTATGTCAAACCCATGAATTGTCCCTTCCACCACAAGCTCTATGCGGCCAAACTGCACAGCTACCGAGATCTGCCGGTGCGCTTTGCCGAATATGGCACCTGCTACCGCTACGAGAAGAGCGGCGAACTCTTCGGCCTAATGCGTGTACGTTCGATGCAGATGAACGACGCCCACATCTACTGCGCCGAATCACAGTTCGAGGATGAGTTTATGGGCGTGGTGGCGCTCTACCGTCGCTACTTCGATCTTTTCGGCATCGATCGCTTCGTTATGCGCCTAAGCACACACCACCCCAGGGGCCTGGGCAAAAAGTATGTAGACAATGCGCGCCTATGGGAAAAGACGGAGGAGATGGTGCGCAAAGCGATGACGCACGGCGGCGTCCCCTTTGTGGAAGTGCCCGACGAAGCCGCCTTCTACGGCCCCAAGATCGACGTGCAAATCTGGAGCGCCATCGGACGCGAGTTCACGCTGGCGACGAATCAGGTGGATTTCGCCGTGCCGCCGCGCTTCAATCTCACCTTCATCAACCGCGACGGTGTAGAAGAAACGCCGCTCTGCATTCACCGTGCGCCGTTGAGCACGCACGAACGCATGGTCGGCTTTTTGATTGAGCACTACGCCGGCAACTTCCCGGTCTGGCTGGCGCCGGAGCAGGTGCGCGTGATCCCCATCACCGAGGCGCACAACGACTACGCCGAGCGCATCCGTCGCCAGTTGAAGGCCGAGGGCATCCGTGTCAGCGCCGATCTGGGATCTGAGCGCATGAACAACAAGATCCGCCAGGCGCAGCTCATGAAAGTGCCCTACATGCTGGTGGTGGGCGATCAGGAAATGGCCAACGAAAGCGTCGCCCTGCGCAAGCGCAACGGCGAACGCAACAACGCACTGCCGCTGGGCGAATTCGTGGCGATGGCGAAGGAGAAGATCGCCACGCGCTCGGCTGAACTGTAGAACGTGATGTGACATCCTGTAGGGGTTTGCGTGGGGCGGAAGGAGGCCGTGTTCGATTGGCGAGCGATCCTTCCGCCCCACGCAAACCCCTACGATACGCACGTTTCCCCAACCAACAGGAGAGATTCCCCTATGCGATTACAGGATAAAGTAGCGTTTGTCACCGGAGCGGGTTCGGGCATTGGGATGGGTGCGGCGGTGATCATGGCCCAGGAAGGGGCCAAGGTCGCCATCCTCAGCCGCACCGAGAAGCAGTTGAAGGACGTAGCCGCCAAGATTGAGGCCGCCGGCAGCGAGGCGCTGATCATCACTGGCGACGTGTCCGACGCGGCGCAGATGGAAGCCGCCGTGCAGCAAATTGTGGACAAGTGGGGCCGGCTCGACATTGTGATTGCCAACGCCGGCATCAACGGCGTCTGGGCGGCCATCGAGGAGATCACGCCCGAAGATTGGGACACGACGCTGAACATCAACCTCAAGGGCACCTTCCTCACCATCAAGTACGCCACGCCGCACCTGAAAAAGCAGGGTGGCGCCGTGGTGGTGGTCTCGTCGGTGAACGGCACACGCATGTTCAGCAACACCGGCGCCACTGCCTATTCGGCGTCGAAGGCCGGCCAACTCGCCATCACCAAGATGCTGGCCCCGGAGCTGGCGCCCTTCAAAGTGCGCATCAACTGCATCTGCCCCGGTTGGATCGCCACCGAAATCGGCGACAACACCGACCGCCGCGGCATCGAGAACATCAAGTGGCCTGTCCAATACCCGGCGGGCACGATTCCCCTCACCGGCAAAAACCCCGGCACCGTGGATCAAACCAGCGATCTGATTCTCTTCCTCGTCAGCGACGCCAGCAGCCACATCACCGGCACCGAGATGTGGATCGACGGCGGGCAGTCGCTGGTGCAAGGGTGATTGGGGGATCGGGGACTGGGGATTAGGGATTGGGTTGAGTTTGTGATCTTGGTTATGGGCCTGGTCTCACGTTGAGTATTTTCAGCAGATCTTTGTGGACACGGATTGGAGGAAACACGGATTTCCAGATTTTTTCTGCTTGAATCCGTGTTCCTTCCAATCCGTGTCCATAAAAATCCCCCAATTCCTAGTCCCCAGTCCCCAGTCCCCTCTCCGCATACGCCAGCAACATCCGCAACGCATACTCCGCACTGAGCAGCTTGTTGCCGCGGCGGTCGGCGGGCCAGATTTGGCGGTGGGCTTCTTCGACGCCGCCTTGGGCGCTGCCGTCTTTGGCGCTGAGGTGAAAGTGGACAAGCCCGGTGGGCTTTTCCGCCGTCCCCCCGCCAGGACCGGCGATGCCGGTGATCGACACCGCCACGTCGGCCCCGTAGACGCGCAGCGCGCCCTGCGCCATCTGCGCCGCCACGGCGTAGCTCACCGCGCCCTCACGCAGCAACGTCTCGTGATCGACGCCCACAATGGCTTCCTTGGCCGCGTAGCTGTAGACGCCGGCGCTGCCTGCAAACCAGGCCGAACTCCCCGCAATCTCGGTGATCAAATGGCCGACGAGGCCGCCGGTGCAGCTTTCCGCCAGCGCCGCCACCAATCCGCGCCGGTGCAGCGCCTCGCCCACCGCCCGCGCCAGGGGGATGAGCGATTCTTCGTTGGGGGGGACGGTTGGGGTGGTCATATAAGGTCCTTTCTGGGTAACGGACAGAAGTGTAGGACGTACGGTATGTTCATGATTCTATCGAAGATGCTACGTTCGCCCAAAGACGACTGCGCGGGTTGAGCAATTTCCGGTGATTTGCCCTTTCCAGGTGAATCGAGTATAGTGCGTCAATCTGGCGCGGAGGACCTGGACGACGACAAGCCAGGAGCCTTTGCCCCTTCAAAAGTGCCTGTGCATTCGCTTGGGATGGTAGTACACCCTTCAGGTGCTTTCACTGGAAAGCCGTCTCTCGACCTTCCCTGGCTGCGAGTTGACGGTTTTTTTGATCCTCCCCCCCTTCCGGCTTGCATCCCATAGAAAGATCACAATGGCTGATCATCATCAACTCTCGAACTTTATCTGGCAGATCGCCGATCTGTTGCGCGGCCCCTATCGCCCGCCCCAATATGAGCGCGTGATGCTGCCGATGGTGGTGTTGCGTCGCTTCGACTGTGTGCTCAAAGACACGAAACCGGCTGTGTTGGCGCGCCATGATCAGGTCAAAGAGCGGCTCAAAGACGACGCCCTGGACGGCGTCCTCAACAAAGTGGCCGGCCAGCGCTTTCACAACCATTCCCGCATGGATTTTGAAAAGCTCAAAGGCGATCCGGATCGGATCAACGAGCACCTGAGTGAGTATATTCAGAGTTTTTCTAAAAATGTACGCGACATTTTTGTGCGCTTCGATTTCGGCATCGAGATCGAACGCATGCACGAAGCCAATATCCTCTATCTGATCATCTCCAAATTCTGTGACATCGATCTGCACCCCGATAACGTGGACAACATCGAGATGGGGCTGATCTTCGAGGACCTGATCCGGCGCTTCAACGAAGCGGCCAATGAGACAGCGGGTGATCACTTCACGCCACGCGAAGTCATCGCGCTGATGGTGGACATTCTTTTCGACCCCGACGACGAGGTTCTGACGACGCCGGGCAAGGTGTTCAGGCTGCTCGATCCAGCCTGCGGAACCGGCGGGATGCTCTCCGAAGCGCAAAAACACCTGCGCGACATGCACGCCGAGAACCAACTCTGGGTCTTTGGGCAGGACTTCAACCAGCGATCCTACGCGATTGCGGCTTCTGACCTGCTGATGAAGGGCAACCCCAACAGCGAAATCGCCTTGGGCGACTCACTGATCGATGACCGTTTCGACGGCAAAACCTTCGACTACTTCCTGGCCAATCCACCTTTTGGCGTGGACTGGAAAAAGCAACAGTCCGCCATCAAAAAGGAACATGGCACCAAGAGCCAGGGACGCTTCAAAGCCGGTCTGCCGCGTGTCAACGACGGATCGTTGCTCTTTCTGCAGCACATGATCAGCAAATTCGAGCCGTACAACCCCGCGCAAGGACAGCACGGATCGCGGCTGGGCATCGTCTTCAACGGATCGCCGCTCTTCACCGGCGGCGCGGGCAGCGGTGAAAGTGAGATCCGGCGCTGGATCATCGAAAACGACTGGCTGGAAGCGATTGTGGCCCTGCCTGAGCAGATGTTTTACAACACCGGCATCGGCACCTACATTTGGATCGTCACCAACCGCAAAGAAGCGCACCGCCGCGGCAAGATCCAGTTGATCGATGCCCGCGGCGAAGAATTCTACATCCCCATGCGGCGTAGCCTGGGCGACAAACGGCGCAAGATCGGCGGCGCGGACGAGGGCGAACCCGACCAGATCGGCCACATCGTGCGCCTCTACGGCGACTTCCGCGAGAACCAATACACCAAAATCTTCGACAACCACGACTTCGGCTACAACCGCGTCACCATCGAACGCCCCTTGCGCCTGGTCTATGAAATGAGCCTGGACCGCAAGAGCCGTTTTCTCGACGCCGTGCCCCACCTGCTCGACGACGTGCAGGCCATCGACAAAGAGTTAGGACGCCAACCGCGCACGAACTGGAATGAGTTCAGCCACTTGATGGACGAACTGCTCAAACACCGCGAGAGCCGCTGGCGCAAGGACGAACTCAGGCTCTTCCGCATCGTCTTCACCGATCCACAGATCGAAGACGGCGTTGCGCCGGTGATCGACAAGGTGCGCAAAGCCGAAGGTGACCCCGCCGAAGCGCGCGTGTGGGGCTGGTTTCCTCACCCCGAAAAGGCACGCATGCAGGCCATGTACGAAGCCTACGCGCCGCTGCGCGACTTTGAGAACGTCGATTTGGCCGCCGTCTGCGACGAGGAACGCAACCAGCGCCGCATCATCGACTACTTCAATACCCAAGTGGAGCCGCATGTGAAGGACGGCTGGGCCGACCGCGAGAGCATTCGCCCGGCCTACGAGATCAACTTCAACCGCTACTTCTACGAGTACACGCCGCCGCGCCCGCTGGCCGAGATCGACGCCGATCTCAAACGCATGGAGGAGAAAATTGTTCGTCTGTTGCGTGAGGTGACGGCGTGATTTCAGACGAACTGGTGAAAAAATCAACTCCGTGGTTGCCTGTACCACCTTCCATAGGCAAATGGACGGTTTCACAAGTAAAGTATCACTATGATGTGATCTTGGGAAAAATGCTGCAAAATACACCTTCGTCGCCTGCGGACGAAGAGGTTCCATATCTAAAAGCCCAGCATGTACAGTGGGATGGCCCAAAGTTTGATGACTTGCCAACGATGTGGGCATCTCCGAATGACATTGACTCTCTAACGGTACAGGAAGGCGATCTACTAGTTTGTGAAGGCGGTGAAGTTGGACGTGCAGCACTTGTATATGTTCAGCCGCCGGACAAGTGTATTATTCAAAATGCACTCCATCTTGTTCGTCCCAAAGAGACCGGCGATCTGCGTTTCCTGAAGTACCTTCTGAGACATGCAACTACAGCCGAATGGCTAGAGGTGCTGTGCAATCGTGCCACAATTGCCCACTTCACAGCCGAGAAATTTAGAGAACTTTGGATATGGCTACCTCCACTTGCACAACAAAGAGCGATTGCCAACTACCTAGACGACAAAACCGCGGAAATTGACGAACTGCTCACCGCCAAACAGGAACTGCTCACCCTGCTGGCCGAGAAACGTAGCGCACTGATCACCCACGCCGTCACCCGCGGGCTGGCTGAGGATGTTCCTTTGCGCGATTCGGGCGAAGAAATTTGGGGGAACATTCCGAAACACTGGCAAGTAGTCCACTTGCGTCGTGTTTTGAGCTCACTTGATTATGGAATTTCAGAATCAGTTGGACCAGATGGAAATGTTGGCGTACTTCGGATGGGAGACATTTATGATGGTGAAATAAACTATCAAAATGTGGGTTTTGTTGATGATGTTGACAAACATTTCTTGTTGGAACCAGGCGATCTGCTTTTCAACCGAACAAATAGCTTGGCACAGGTCGGCAAAGTTGGATTATTCCGAGGAAAACAAGAATTTCCGGTCTCGTTTGCTTCGTACCTTGTCCGTTTAAGATGTAATGAGTATGCAATTCCAGAGTATCTAAATTACCTACTTAATTCTTCACCGTCATTGACCTGGGCAAGGGCTGAAGCGTTACCCTCTATTGGTCAAGTGAATCTAAATCCTGGCCGCTACAGTTATCTACCGATTCCATTACCTCCAATTCAAGAGCAAAACGTAGTGGTGCGTTACTTGTCAGAAAGCACAAAATCTATTGACGAACTACAGTCTGTTACACAGCAGACGATGCTACATCTTCAAGAACGCCGAACGGCCTTGATCGCGGCAGCGGTGACAGGGCAAGTGCAGGTAGCAACATTATGAAACTAAAGCGATTGGAATTGTCCCAGGTTCGCGGCTTTGAGCAGGCCGAATTTACCTTCCAGCCGGATATGAATCTGCTGGTAGGTGTCAACGGCGCGGGGAAGTCCACGGTATTGGATGTGCTGCGGATTTTGTTATCCAGAATCGTTCCCCGCTTTTCATCCGTGCGGGGCAAGCCGGAAAGTTTCAGCGAGAACGATATCCGCATTGGGCGCGGTGCCTTGACTGCGCATCTAGATTTCACCGTCGCCAACAAAGATTTCCATTTTTTGGCACATATTCCCCGTCTGGATCACGTTGTTGAGCAGACGCGCGAAGGGCAAGTCCGCGAACAGACTTATAGCCTGCAAGATTACTATGAATTGAGTCCGCAAACCGGCTTTACGATGCCGAACGAGGCGCTTGCAGTCTATTTTTCGACGCTGCGCTCGGTTTACAGCTTTGCCAAACCGCCTAGGGCAAGCAGTGCGCCGGGTGAGGCGGCTGCATTTGCAGAAGCGTTGGAGTCGCGACAACTACGCATCCGCGAGTTCGCTGAATGGTGGCTGGTGCAGGAATCTTTGGCGAAAGAGATGATGTTCGCTTCTTTCGGGCGCGACATGGAAGTTCTGAGCGAAATGGTCTCCTACTTTTTGGACGGCTGCACCAATCTGCGTGCGGTCAGTGAGCCACATGTTACCTTGTTGGTTGACAAGGAAGATGGCGTCTTGGATGTGCGTCAACTTTCGGACGGTGAACGCAATCTACTGGCAATGGTACTTGATCTGGCGCGCCGACTGGCAATTTTGAATCCATATATCGAAAATCCGCTTGCCAGTGGCGAAGCCATCGTTCTGATCGACGAAATCGATCTCCATCTTCATCCGCGCTGGCAGCGCGACATTATCGGCAAATTGACACGCACTTTCCCCAAGTGCCAGTTCATCGCCACTACCCATTCACCGCAGATATTGGGTGAAGTGTCACCCGAACAGATCATCTTGATCGAGCACGGCAATGTTTTCAAACCAAACCAGTCTTTGGGCATGGACACCAATTGGATCTTGCAATTCTTGATGGGTACAGCGCCACGCCCAGAGGAAACCCAACAAGAACTCGATATTATTGCCGATCTAATCGAAGACGAGGCGTTCGATGAAGCTGAGCGCCTTATCAATGAACTCCGCGATGAATTGGGAGATTTCCCCGAATTGGTTAAGCTCCAAACCAGATTAGACAGAATGCGCATTCTTGGGATATGAAACGAATCATCAAAAGACAACCGCCCACCGAGTTGATCGCCTGGCACAAGCAAAAAGTCGAAGCCTCTAAAGCCGACGCTTTCGACAATTGGGGCTATGCCGATGTCTCAGCCGATCTACGCAAGGCAATTCTCACCAGTTTGGTGGCGGAACAGGGGCACATTTGCTGCTACACAGGGCTTAGGATTAGCCTTACCAGCAGTCATATTGAACACATGAAGCCCCAAAAACATTGCACCAACCACGAGGACACAGATTACCGCAATCTGCTGGCTGCATATCCGCAACCGAACACGCCAACAGCCTGCCCATATGGCGCGCATGCCCGCAACCACTGGTACGAGGCCGAAAACTTCGTCGATCCATTGCGGCCCGATGTGGAACAGCGCTTTGCCTATCACATAAACGGCAAAATCAAAGCGTCGAATGAGGCCGATACAGCGGCCAAAGAGACCATTCAGAAATTGAAGTTGGATCATGAACAGCTAGTTCAACTCCGCGAACAGGCGATTGAGGAAGCGATCATCAAGCCCAAGTTGACGAAAGCGCAGGCAGAACGTCTGCGCGACGCAATGGACGAGCGCAACGGCAGTGGACAGTTTCAACCCTTTTGCTTCGTCATCAAACAAGCCTGTATCAAGTACCTGAAACGCTTTGAGAAGAAATAGCACCAAAGGAAGTGCCGCATGACCCCGATCCCCGTTCCCCGTCACAGCGAAGCCGCCTTCGAGAGCGTCATCGAAGCGTATCTGCTCGAACACGGCTACCATACGGTCAACACACCCTTTGATGTGGAACAGGCCGTCTTTGGGGACGAGGCCATCGCCTTCATCCGCGCCACCCAGCCCGCCGAGTGGGCCAAGCTCGAAGCCTTCCACGGCGCAAAGACGGCGGCCCAGGTGCTGGGCGATCTGTGCAAGTGGATGGACACCTACGGCTGCCTGCACACGCTGCGTCACGGTTTCAAGTGTTATGGGCGCACGCTGCGCATTGCCTATTTCAAAGCCGCCCACGATCTCAACCCGCAACTCGAAGCTCAATACGCCGCCAATCGGCTGGGCGTGGTGCGTCAGCTTCACTACAGCAAGAGCAGGCCCAACCGTTCGCTTGATCTGGCCGTCACCCTCAACGGCGTGCCCGTCCTCACCGTCGAGTTGAAAAACCCGCTCACCGGCCAAACCGTGGCCAACGCCAGGAAGCAATACCGCAAGGACCGCGACGCGCGTGAACCCATCTTCGAGTTCAAGCGGCGCACGCTCGTCCACTTTGCCGTGGACACCGAAGAAGTGTGGATGACCACCCGTCTGGCCGACGACGCCACCCACTTTCTGCCCTTCAACAAGGGCGAAGACGGCGGCGCGGGCAACCCCGTCGATCCCCAAGGACGCACCTACCGCACCGCCTACCTCTGGGAAGAAGTCTTGCAGCGCGACAGCCTGCTCGAATTGCTGGCGCGCTTTTTGCATTTGCAGACAGAAGAACGCCGCGACGACGAGGGGCGCAAGTACAAAAAAGAGACGCTGATCTTTCCCCGCTACCATCAATTGCGCGCTGTGCGCCGTCTGGTCGACGCCGCCAGGGAAGAAGGCATCGGCCACAACTACCTGATCGAACATTCGGCGGGCAGCGGCAAGAGCAACACCATCGGCTGGCTGGCCCATCGCCTCTCTTCGCTGCACAATGCCGCCAACGAACGCGTCTTCGACAGCGTGATTGTGATCACCGATCGGCGTGTCCTCGATCAGCAGTTGCAGGAGACGATCTACCAGTTCGAGCACCGTCACGGCGTGGTGGAGAAGATCGACAAGGATTCGCGTCAACTGGCGCAGGCGTTGGAAAGCGCTGTGCCCATCATCATCACCACCCTGCAAAAGTTCCCCTTCGTCACCCGTCGCCTGCTGCAAATGGCCGAGGACCAGGGCGAAAACGGCAGTGGACGGCTGGCGACGCGTCGTTGCGCCGTCATCATCGACGAAGCGCACAGTTCCCAATCGGGCGACACCGCCACCGAGCTAAAAAGCGTCCTTGGCGGCGATGCGCTCTACGAAGAAGCCAAACGCCGCGCCGAAGAAGAACAACAGGCCAACATGGAAGAACTCTTCGTGAGCATGGCCAAACGCTCACACCAGGCCAACATCAGCTTTTTCGCCTTCACCGCCACCCCCAAACACAAGACGCTGAAATCGTTTGGCCGTAACGGCGATGCCTTCGACAAGTACACCATGCGCCAGGCCATCGAAGAAGGCTTCATCATGGACGTGCTGCGTCACTACACAACTTACAAAGCCTACTTCAAGCTGATCCAGGCCACTGCGGACGATCCCAATGTGGAACGCAAAAAGGCGGCGCGGGCATTGGCGCGTTTCCTGCGCATGCATCCGCACAACATTTCGCAGAAAACCGAAGTGATGGTCGAACATTTCCACGCCTTCACCCGCCACAAAATCGGCGGCAAGGCCAAGGCGATGGTTGTCACCGCGTCGCGGCTCGAAGCGGTGCGCTACAAACAGAGCTTTGATCGCTACATTCGCGAAAAGGGCTATCCCATCAAAACGCTGGTCGCCTTTTCGGGTACCGTCGAAGACGACAAACTCCCTGGCAAAAGCTACACCGAAGAAGGCATGAACGGCGGTATCCGCGAAAGCGCCCTGCCCGAACAATTTGCCACCGGAGAATTTCAAGTGCTGCTCGTCGCCGAAAAGTATCAGACAGGCTTCGATCAGCCGCTGCTGCACACCATGTACATCGACAAGAAACTGGCCGGCATCCACGCCGTGCAGACCCTGTCACGGCTGAACCGTACCCATCCACTCAAAGAAGACACCTTCATCCTCGATTTCTACAACGATCCCGAAGTGATCCGCGAGGCGTTTCAGCAGTTCTACGAAGGCGCTGTCCTGGGGCAAGAGGCCGAACCGGAGCAACTCTACCAGATCAAAAACGAGTTGGATGCATCGGGCATTTACCAGCAAAGCGAGGTGAATCGGTTCTGCGAGATCTTCTTCACACCCAAGCAGAAACAGAACAAAGCCGATCACGAGGCCATGAATGCGGCCCTCGATCCGGCGGTGAAACGCTACAAACAGTTGCAACAAGAAAATGAGGAAGAAGCGGAAACCTGGCGCGGAAAGCTCGGCGCATTTCACAACCTCTACGCCTTTTTGAGCCAGATCATCCCCTATCAAGATTCTGATCTAGAAAAACTCTACACCTATCTGCGTCACCTTGCCAACAAATTGCCCCGCCGCGTCGGTGGACCCCAGTATGAATTCGACAGCGAAGTCCAACTCGAATACTATCGCCTGCAAAAAATCAGCGAAGGCTCTATCGCGCTATCCAACGGCTACGGCACACCCCTCGATGGTCCGAAAGAAGTTGGCACCGCCGTCACCAAAGAAGATCGCGTGGCGCTTTCCCAGGTGATCGACATCGTCAACGACCGCTTCGGCACAGACTTTAACCAGGCCGATCAACTCTTCTTCGACCAGATCATCGCCGTGGCGGCGTCCTCAGAAGAATTGCAACAGGCCGCCCAGGTCAACTCACTGGATAAATTCACCCTGCTCTTCAACCGCCTCCTCGAATCACTCTTCATCGAACGCATCGATCAAAACGAAGAGATCTTTGCCCGCTACATGAACGACACCGCTTTCCAGAATATCGTTTCGCAAGTGTTGGGCAGTGAAGTCTACCGAAGGTTGGCCGGTGAAGAACGCCCATTCGTCGAATACAAAACCCGTCGCTGACCAAATCACCCAATCACCCCTCACCCAACCCCACCCGCCGCGCCAGGATCGTCAACCGCTCGTCGCCGCGGCGGGTGAAGACGATCACCGCATCCCTCCCGCCCGGCGTCAGCGTTAGCCGCGGACGCAGCGACTCCGGTTCGATGGGCGAGCCACGCTTTTTCAGTTCCACCGCGCCGATGCCCAGCGCCTTGAGCCGCCGGTTGAGCGCTTTGAGGCTGTTGGGCAGGATCTCTTCGATCTGAAAACGCTGGGCCAGCGGAAAAACTTGCGCGTCGGCCACGGCACGTTCGGCCACCAAATAGGCGATCTGTGGATCGAAAAGGTGGGCATCGAAACGTTCGCACAGTTCGGCGAAGCAACCCGCTCGGATCAGCGCCGGATCAGGTTCGTAGAGAATGTGACCTGCCGACAGTAAACCCAGCGGCGGCGGCCTCAACGAAGCGTCGAGGCGATGCCAGCCCACACCGTCGTAGACCATTGCCCAGCGTAGCAGGGTGTCGCCACGCAGAGGGCCGAACCAGAGCACGGCCTCTTTGCATGTTCGCTCGTGGCTCACAAAGAGGAGATGACTGGCGGACGGGATCTCTTCGTCCTGTACGCCGGGGGCGACTTTGACGCCCAGCGCCGGGATCTGCGCCTGGAGTTGCAACAAGCGCGAAAGCGGCGGCTGCATCTGGTGCAGGCTGAAGACCCGCCGCCCGTCCACACGGCGAGCAGGATCGGCGAAGGCGGCAGCGGCAGGCGGCAGCGTGTCGGCGGCCAGATCAGCGGTCCAGTCGGCCAGGCGAAACTCGATGTGGCCGGCCAGCCCCAGGGCGGCGGCGTTGGCCTGGGCGAAGCGCAGCCGCATGGGCGACGTTTCGTAGGCGATCACAGGGCGATGGCGGGCCAGAGCCAGCGTGTCACCGCCGATGCCGCAACCCAAATCGAGGAGAGGCCCGGGCGGGGCGAAGCGGTCGATCCAGGCGGCGCGCATGTCGGCGATGGCGTGGGCAGTGGCCTGTTCCAGCGCTTCCGCCGTGAAAAAGAGCTGATCGGCGCTAGGAAATTTGTCCTGGGCGCGGCGGCGCAGGCGGGCCTGCGAGAGCAAGGCGCCGGCAATTTCAGGCGGGTGACGGCGGCGCAATTCCGCCAAAAGTGGAACCGTCTGCGCCATGTCAACGTCTCTTTGGGCAAGCACGGCCAGTTCCTCAGCGGCTTCTGCGCTGAAGAGGTAGTCGAGTGTGGCAGGCGTCAATTCAGTTTCGGTGACGGCATCTACGCCCTGGTTTGGCATCCTGCGATTATAGCCGTGGAGCCTGTCCACGACCAGTTTAAGCGGTGACAAGCAGCCATTTTTGGGCTGTATGCACACAAAATCCGTAGAGGAATTGTATGAGTCGGAACTTGACTCAGGCCAATGTCGCAGACTATCATAAGTTGAACAATCCTCTATGTGACAAAGTTCACGAGCTTTGTAGTTCCAACCTCGGCTTCTCGTTTACGAGGAGCTATGTCCCTCAACCTGCAGAGAAAAGTGCAAAAGGAGTCTTATGAGCGTACAACAGGAACCCATGAAAATGAGCCATTCAACCGCGTCTGAGAAAAAAGAAACCACGGAAACCCACGAAGATCCGCCCAAGTTGGAGTTTGCTCGTTCTAGCGAGTCGCTCGAAGCTTTTGGTGCGGCGCTTGGTGGCGCTGTCCTCGGTGTGCTGGCAACCCTGCTGATTCTCGCAATTATCAACAATGGCACCCTGCGCTTCACCGGCGCGGGCGGCGAGTCGTTGCGCGCCAGCATCACCCGAATTGATGAAAACCTGGGCGCTGTCAGCCACAATATGGACGTAATCGGCAGCCGCCTGGAAGCGATTGAAGGAGGCGCATTGGGCCAGGTTCAGAGCAGCCTGACCGCGCTGGATGCAAGCCTGACCGCCCTGGATGAGCAGGTCACTGCGCAGGGTGTGGCCATGGCCGAACTGGAAGTGACCCGCCGCAACTTCGACACCTTCACGGCTGCTCTGGCCCAGGCGTTGAGCGAAATGAACGCCATCCAGGACGAAGCCGCCGCCCCGATGGAAGCCGCTGCGGTGGAAGCACCGGCCGCTGCCTCAGCGGCCGCTGAAGCACCGGCCGCTGAGGCAGAAGCTGCCGCCGTGCCTGTGGTCGTCTCTGAAGCGGCCCTGGCCGGCAACAGTGTGGCCGCCTACCTCTTTGTCGACAACAACGCAGACGGCGTGCTGAACGATGACGAAGCCGCCCTGGTCGGCGCCACCTTCACGCTGACCCCGGCGGAAGGCGAAGCCGTCACGGCGCAGACCACCGACGCCGGCGCACTCTTCAGCGAACTGGCTGCCGGTGAATACACCGTCACCGTCGCCGATGCGCTGGGCTTCAACTTGATCAGCGATGGCGCCGCCACCGTCACCGTGAGCGAGGAAGCCGCCGAAGGTCAGGCCGTCTTCTTCTCGGTTGCTGCCGGCGAATAAGCACACTTCGCAACAAAAAAGCGGCGTCCACATGCGGACGCCGCTTTTTTATTCCATTCCTTCATCATCTCCATCATCTCCATCATCCCCCTCATCTTCTCCCACCAACTCGTAAAAGATCAACAACACCGATCCATACGTACGCCGGTCGAACTCGTAGAGCGATTTCAGATCCAGCGGCGCGTCTTCGCGGGGATGGATTTGCACCACCACCATGCCATCTTCGTAGAGAAGTTCGGGGCGGCGGTCCACAAGCAAGAGGGCTTTGCGCCACAGATCCTGATACTGCGGCGGTGCGATGAAAATCAGGTCAAACGCTTCGCCGCGGTAGCGCTCCAGGAAGGCGAAGCTGTCGCCCTGTTGCACGGCAGCGAATTCTTTCAACCGGCAGTGGAGGAGATTGGCCTGGATCGTCTCGATAGCGCGACGGTTGCGGTCGAGGAAGGTGGCATGCTCGGCTCCTCGACTCAGCGCCTCGATGCCCACAGCGCCGGTGCCGCCGAAGAGATCCAGCACCCGCGCCCCCTCGATCCAATCGCCGAGGATGGAGAAGAAGGCCTCTTTGGCGCGATCCGTAATCGGTCGCGTCGAATCGCCCGGCACCGACTGCAATGTATGTCCTTTGGCGCTGCCAGAAATGACGCGCATGATTACCCCCCTGGGTTAATTTACGATTGACGATTGTCTGGTTGAGGAAGTGGTTGCATGATGGGTTTGTTGGTTGGGTTAACAAAACAGCGAGCACGCCACCCGCTCACCTCCCCTACCAGACAATCGTCAATCGTAAATCGAAAATCGTCAATCCACTCTGATTGGTCCTAGTTCCACCGCCGCGCCAGGACCTACGCTGACGGGCTGGCGTTCACCTGTGACCGGATCGTAGAGGCCGACGAGGACACGATAAAGGCCCGGCGGCAGTTCTGCGGGCAGGAGCAGGCCGTAGCGATCTTCAATGTGCTCGCCCGGCGTCCATGTGCTGGTGGGGCGCAGCCAAAGTTGGGGCTGGCCGTCGCGCTGGTCCACGCGCTCGTCGGCCTGGTTGAGCAGGTGCACAAAGACGTGGAAATTCTCGCTCACCGGGCGCAGGCTTTCCCATTCCAATGTCACCAGCAACTCCGCGCCAGCACTCGCCTGCTCGGTGTAGCCGTAGCCGTTGAGGCGCACCCACGGCGGATCACCGAACTCGATGCCCACGCCGGTTTCGGTGAGCGGCTGCGCCTGCGGAAAGGCATAGAGCGCCACGCGCTGCCCACCCGGTTGCGCCGCAACATCGAGCAAGAGGAAGCTCTCTCCGCGCAGCGTACGCTCCCAACCCGACTGATCGGGCGGCTGGAAGTCGGGCACTACCCACAGGCGGCGGTAGTTCTGCCTGATGCGCGCCAGCCACGCCGCTGCGTTCTCGTCCAGCGGGTCGGCGGGGAAGAGGCCGTAGACGGGCAAATCGCCGTGGTACGCGTTGGCGAACTGCTGTGTCTCGGCAGGCCGCAGGTAGAGGACGGCATCGACGTCGGCTTCGTGCTGCTCGATGAGCCGCGCTGTGGCTGTGCTCTCGCCGCTGAGGACAGGCTGATAGCGTATCAAGAGGCCCAACGTCACCAGCAGCAGCGCGCCGCCGTAGATCCAGTTGGGCATACGTTCGCCCAGGGGCAGGTCCTGGCGCACCTGGCGCAAGAGCAGCCAACCGCCCACGGCCAGTGTCGCCGTCGCCAGGAGCAGTGAGGGCCAGTCGGGGCCGTCGCTGCCGGCGCGCCACCAGGCGAAGTGCAGGTGTTCGGCGGTGAGGTAGTTCCACTGCAAAATCAAGGGCGAGTAACGCCACTGGGTGAAGGTCTGCGGCGCGAAGAGGGGCGTCACCGTTTGCGCCAGCCAATCCTGCACCAGCGAAAAGTGGACGAGCAACCCCAGCCACTGCACCCCCAACGAGAGGACGAGCAAGATTGCAGCGGCGATGCGCCCAGCCTGTCCCCAGCGATGGGTTTCAAAGATGCGCTGCCACACCGGCGCGCTCAGCGCCATCACAAAAGGCAACACCGGCACCAGAAAGCGTGGCCCCCAACTGTAGCCGCCGTGCCACATGTACCACTTGGCGTAGAGACCCAGGTAGAGCAAGGTTACCCCGGCCACGGCCACTAGGAACCAACGCAGGTTGCGCCAGAACCAGCCGATCCCCGGCAGCGCCAGCAGGATCACCGGGCTGTACCAGAGGATGCCCCGTCCTGGGCTGATGAGCAACCCGAAGATGCCGTCGAGCCAGATGCCGCTGAACGACTCGCTCTCGACGTAGCCTGTATCGAAGAGATTGCCGTAGCGTAACCAGTTCCACCACAGCGAAAAAAGACCAGAGGCCAGGATGGGAAATCCGAAGATGATCCACTCGCGCAGGTGATCGATCACGATGGCGCGCAGATCGTAGCGTTTTTCGATCTCGGCCAGGGCCAACGCCAACGCCAGCACGTAGACCGGCAGCGTCACCAAGTTGATAGAGCGGGCCAGGTAGGCGAGTCCCCAGGCGATGCCGCCGAGGAAGAGATAACGTTTGCGCCGGCTCTGGCTGTAGGCCAGGACGCTGTAGAGCGCGCCGAACAGCCCCCACATCGCCACAGGATCGCTGAAAAAAGTCTGGGTGTAGGGCCAAACCAGCGTGGCCAGGCCAAAGGAAAGCGCCGTCGTCACGGCCACGAAGCGGCTCCAACCCAGGCGGATCACGGTGCGGTAGAGCAGGCCGCCTGTCCACGCCGTGAGGATGGGGTTGAGCAGCAGCGCCATCTGCACCAGCCCCAATGCTGTCCACTGCTGCGCCAGCCAGACCAGCGGCAGCGCCAGCAGCCCCATCCCCGCGCCTTTGCGGCTGTAGAGTTCGCCGTCCGCGCCGAAACTGCCCTGTTGGATGCCCATCCACAGCAGTTGGTTCGAGTCGACATCACCGCGGCGGACGATGCTCTCGGTGGTGGCAAACATGGAGAGACCGTCACTGCTCTCGATCTCTCCGGTAAAGGTGAGCAGGTAACAGGCGTACAAAAAGCAGATCACCAAAAAGGCGATGCTGCGGTCGTAGCGGCTGATGTCGGCGAGGCGGGATGCGGGCATAGGGAGAATGGGTGTGGTTCCGAATGTGGCGGCGCAGGGATTGGAGATTGGAGATTAAGCGATTGGGCAATTAGGAGATTTTTGATGTCGTGACCAACTAAAATCTCCTAATCTCTTAATCGCTTAATCTCCAATCTCAATTTCAAGTTCGATAAACTCCCCCTCACCGCCATCCGCCATCACCAGCGGACGTCGCCCTTCCGGCGTGTAGAGGCCGATGCGCAGTGTATACGCGCCCGGTGCGGCGTCGGCGGGGATGGAGAGTTCGTAGGGATCGCGCACCACGACGCCGGGTTGCCAGGTGTCGGTGGGCGCCAGCCCGCGCACAGGATAGTTGTCCTGTTGGGCAATGAGTGTACCATCGGGCGCGCTGAGCTGCGTGAAGACGGTGTAGCGTTCGTCTACGCGCTGCGCGGCCTGCCAGTATACTACCAGATGCAGCGTCGATCCAGGGCGCGCGCTTCCCGTCTGGGCGGCGAGGAGCGAGATCGGCCCGCCGGCTACGTCGACCACAGCCAGCGGCGCAGGGATCTGCACCACACGGCTCAACGCACAGGCGCCGTGGCGCTGCGTCTCGATCACCGAGAGACGCGGATCAGCGAAAAATCGAGCGGTGATGTCCGTTTGCAGGGCTGTCTCGGCGCCGTCGCTGCCCAGCCACGAGAGCCACCAAAATTCGGGTTCGCCGGTCACCAGCGCCGCCAGCCGTTCCGCGCCGACTTGCGCCGGGTCGCGGTTGGGGCTGTAGCCGTCGACGACGTGGATGTTGTAGTCGGCGTACAGCCAGGGGTGGAGCTGTTCCCACGCCTCGATGGATTCGGTGGCAATGAGGGTAGACGGCCACACCGCTTCGGCCTGCAACGTTTCCACGGCGCCGCGGCAAGGATGTTCGGCCAGCCGCCGCTCGGCGTAGGCGTCGGCGGCGCGGGGTGTTGCCGCCACGGCGGCCAGCAACGCAAAGCCCAGCGCCGTCCACGCCAGGACAGCGGCAAGGCGGCGCAGGGTCTGTCCACGCGGCGAGGGCCAGATCTGCCCACAAAATTCTACAGCCAGGAGGATCAACAAAATCGTGCGCACCAGCACCGTCCCCCACAGCATCCAATGTTGGTCGGGCAGCATAATCAAGAAGAGATTGGCCTCCACGGCATTCGCCAGCGTGAGGACAAGCCCGATCATCATCCCGCGCAGTGTGGGCAAAAGCAGCACGGTGAAGGCCAGAATCCACACCACGAACTGCGGACTCCAGCCCTTGCTGTAGAGGAAGAGCCAGATCACGCTGACGGCGGCGAAGGCCACCGGCGTGCGCGGTTGTGTCCAATCGTAGGGGCGGGTGTAGAGGAAGGCGTAGAGCAGCACGAAACCCAGCGTGATCCACGTCCACGGCAGGCTGCTTTCCCAGAGTGGGCCGTCAAGACCGGCCAGGTTGCGCATGTCCAGCGGCACCAGGCCGTAGCCGAAGTAACCGTCGAGCACGGCCCACAAACTCTGCCAGGGCGGGCGGATCGACTGCACTTGGAAGCTGCTCAGCGCCAGTTCGGGGTTGGCGCGCACAAAAGGATAGCCCACCGCCACCACCGCGGCCGCAAAGAGAAGCGTGTAGATCGTCGGGCGCAGCAGGTTGCCCGGCGCGCGCCGGTTGAACCATTCCTGGCGGGCGGCGGGCAGGCTCAGTTTTGCCCCCAACGTGCGCACGGCGATGGGGATGAGCAGGATCGGCGTCAGTTTGGTCAGAAAACCCAGCGCGGCGGCGACGGCGCTGCCCGTCCACCCCCAGCGGCGGCGGATCAGGAGCAGGTCCACCCCCAGCAGCATGAAAAAGAGGGGCATGGCCTCGAACCAGCCCAACAGGGTGTAGACCGGGGCAAAGAGCAGCGCGTAGAGGATCACCGGCGTCAGGGCGTCGGTGGGGGTGAGGCGGCGCGCCAGCCGGTAGACAAGCACGAGGTTGCCCGTCTCGAAGACGAGCAGCGCCGCGCCGAGGAAGGTGTGGAAGAAGAGGCGGTTGTCGATCCACGGCGGGATGCGCGCCGAAAGGTCGAAGATCGCCAGCATCAGCGCCGGGAAGAGCGGCGGGTAGGCTGTCCACAGGTTGTCATAGGCGGTGTAGCCGCGCGGCGTCAGCCGTCCCCACTCGAAATAGAAATCGTAGTCCGAAAAGTCGGCCACGAAGCCGCCCGGTCGAAAGAGGAGAATCGCCAGCAGCCGAAAGCCGACGAACAGCAGCAAGATCAGGCAGAAGAGACGGTGACGGGTGTAGATGCTGCGCAAAGCGTCGATCACGGCGCTACTCCTTCGCCCCAGGACGGCGCAGCGCCGCCATCACGGCGCCGATGCCGCTGGACGCCGCCACCACGCCGCTAAAACCGAGGAAGCTCCAATAGCTGATGGCGCGGGTGAGCAGCACGGCGGCGGGGACGAAGCCGGCAGGCACCGCCAGCAGCGCCAGCAGCCCGCTGTAGGCCAGTTCGATCTGTCCCATGCCGCCGGGGGTGAGGGGGATCGTGGCCACCACGTCCACGCTGAGGGCAACGAAGGCGGCGGCGGCGAAGGAGAGATCCACGCCCAGCGCCGCCACCACCAGCCAGAGCAGCAGGGCATCGCACAGCCAGATCAGGGCGCTTTCCAAGGCCAGCAGCAGCGCCAGCCAGGGACGGCGCAGGATCGTGCGCAGCGTTGTCACCACCTGCGCCACAAAATCGAGGATCACCTGGAGCCGCGGACGGCGCACCAGCCGCCGCAGCCGATCCAGCAGCGTGGGGACGAAGATCAGCGCCAGCCCGAAGACGGCGAGCAACGCCACGCCCACGGCATAGGTCCACAGCAGCCAGTCGGGCAGGCGATGGCGCAGCACGAGGAAGCCGAAACCCGCGCCCAGCCCCAAAATCGCGGCGATGTCGAAGACCCGTTCCATCACAATCGAGCCAAGCCCATCGGCTACCGGGACAGGCGCACGGTTACGGTGACGATTCTGTTGCCCCAGCCGCAGCGCGCCCACACGCACCAGATCACCGGCGCGGGCGGGGATGAGCGCGCTGACAAACCAGCCGCTAATGAGCAGCGCCGTCACGTCGCGGTAGGGCAGGCGGTGGCCCAGCGCCGCCAGCAGCCGCTGCCAGCGGTGACCACGCAGGGCGAAGCCGCCGTAGTGGATGGCGGCGGCCAGCGCCACCAGCCGCCAATCGGCTGAGGCGAGGATCGACCACGTCGCCGCGCCGCCGCCCCACCAGAGCAGGCCGATCACCGTCACCGCGGCCAGCGCCACAAGGAGAAGCAGCCTGGTCCAGCGGAAGGCCGCCGGTTGCAGATCGGCGAGGCGGGTTGTCTCCTGAGCGTGCATCAGGCCACCTCCAAAGGCAGCCGGTAAAGCGCCATGGCGCGCCCGTAAAGGACAAATTCACGGCGGAAGTGGAAGCCGTGGCGTTCGTAAAAGCGCCGCGCGCCGAGGTTGGCCGCGTCCACCGTCACGTCGAGGAGGGCAATGCGCCGTCGGCGACAGGCGTCGATCACGGCGGCGATCAGCGCGGCGCCGAGGCCCTGTCCACGCGCGGCGGGGTCGGTCATAATCGAGAGCAGTTCGGCCACACTCTGGCCGCCGTCTCCTGCGTCGTCGTGGGCGAGGAAGGGGTAGATCACCGTCTGCACACTGCGCACGATCAGCGACGGCTGCCGGGCGAAACGGGTCAACAGCGGCGGCAAAAGCGTGGGCAAACGCCGCGTCCCCATTTCCACAAAGAGACGCCCTGTGCTCGTCGTCACGGCGGCGAAGGCCAGCGGCGCGCCGTCCTCGCAGGCGGCGACAAAGCCAAAGCCCACCGGCGACGCCGACAGCACGCGGTAAAGCACGGCCAGCACATCGGCTCCCAGCGCGGTGAGGAACGTCCCCGGTTGGCCGGCCACGTGCAAAGCCGCCGCCCGTGCGGCGTGGGCAGAGGTCAACGGCGAGATTTGAATGGTGGAGGAGGTTGGTTTGGTCATCGTGTTTTGGGATGTTTACAGAAGAGATTGGGCGATTAAGCGATTGGGCGATTTTCGAGATCGTGTACTCAATGCGATCCCTAATCTCTTAATCTCCTAATCGCCCAATCTCTTCTCCCGCGCATCCATCGTCCTCTCCCCAATCCCTAGTCCCCAATCCCCGATCCCCAATCCCCATAAACCACCATCACCGGATTCCCCTGGCGGTCGCGCAGGATGCGGTAGCGGCCGGGGTAGCGGCCGGCGAGGACGGAAGCGAGCGACTGGTCTTCGGGCAGGAGCAGGATGGCGCTGCCCGGCGGCAGGCTGTCGGGCAGGGCGTCGACTTGCACTTCTCCACGTGGGAGGATGTCGTAGTTGTGGCCGGCGATGTACTCAATGCGTGGATCGGACCAGGTGGGCCGTCCTGCGCCGGTGACGAGGTAGGGTGTCTGCCCTGGTGTGAGGGTGCGCACGGCGCGCCCGGTGTAGTTGACGGCTTCCTCGGCAGGCGGCGCATCGAGGAGGGTGTAGCGCTCGTAGTAGTTAATCCAATTTTGCGCGGCGGACCAGAGGAGCAGCCCCAGCACCGCCACCGTCCCCACATGGCGCAGCCAGGGGCCGCCGGTGTGGAGCAGTGTAGAACGCCAGCCTTCCACGGCCAGGCCGGCAATCAGGCCGGCAATGGGCAGCAGCGGCAGCAGGTAGGGCCAGAAGGGTGCGCCTTCGCTGATCCCCCCGCCCAGGATCAACACCGCGCCCCACCAGGTGAGCAGCAGCCAGCTTAAGATGCGATCGAGGTTGAGCACGATCACGCCCAGCCCCATCACCAGCAGCGCGCCCACAAAGGGATCGAACATGGGCCTGTCGAAACCAAAGAGGGTGCTGGTGTCGGGGTAAAAGTTGAAGGTGAGCAGGCTGCGGCGGAAGCTTTCCCAGAGGACAGCGGGCAGCCCTTGGACGGCGTAAAAGGCTTCCATGCGCGCCAGCGCCGCCGGATCGAAGAGGGTGGCGGCGCGCACACGCTGCACGAACAATTCAGGATCGCGCAGCCAGACGCCCAGCACCGGCGCGATGAAGACGTAAAACGCCGCCGGCCAGAGGACGAGGCCGCCCCAGCCCACGCCGTCTTCGCCGCGCAGCCAGTGGGTGCGTCCCAGGGCGAGCCAGAGCAGCCACAGCAGGGCAACCACCACAAAAATCCAGCCGGTGAGGTAGAGCAGCGCCGTCACCCCCAGCAGCAGCCCCCCCAGCGCGAGGACCAGCCGGCTGCCGGTGCGCACGCCTCGGTGCAGCGCCCACAACGCCAGCGTCCCCCACGCCACCGGTTCGAGAAAGAGTGGCTGGCGGCTGAAATGGATCAAGGTGTAGCCAATGCCGGTGATGACGGCGGCGCACACGGCAGCGCTGCGCCCGTCGTCGCGCCAGGGGAAACCGTCCACGCGCTGGGGCAAACGGCGGAAAAGTTCACAGCCGAGCAGCCAGACGCCGAGCACGGTGAGCAGACCGGCCACCACGCCGGCAATGCGGCTGCCCAGGAAAATGTCACCGCTGAGGCGCATGGCCAGCGCCGACGGATAGAACGCGAAAAGGGGCAAACCGTCCCAGCCCAGGGCAAAGACGCGACTTTCGGCGCCGGTGAGCAGCGCCTTGGCCTGCAAACTGTGGGCGACGGCGGCGTCAGTCACCTGCACAGGGACGTCGGCCAAATGCCAGCCGGTGAGCAGCCCCACCACCACAAGGATGAGCAGCAACAGCGGCCACGCTGCTTCGGGGCGCGGTGTGGGCAGATCGTCGAGGGGAAAGCGCTGCACCGTCCCCAGCCCTGCGCCCACCAACACGAGGACAATCGCCGCCGTCCACCCCAGGAGCAGCCAGATTGGTTCGCCTTCGTTTTGCCAGGTGAAGAGGGTCAAAGCGATGCTCAAGAGCAAAGAAACGCCGACGAGGATGGTCCCCATGCGTGGGGCGCGCGGGAGGAGTGTCCTCTGCGGGAGGATTTGCGCAGGGTCCCACGGCTGCACCGCCAACCCGTAGACAAGCGCGCCGGCAGCCACAAGCAGCAGCGCCAGCCCCTGCAAATTGCCTTCGGGCCAGAAGGTGAGGGAACGCAGGCCAGGCAGCAGGTTGAGCAGCCAGCCAGGCAATTCGTTGATCAGTTCAACTGAAGAGAGCAGGAATTGGGCGAGGACAACGGTCAGCGCCGCCGAGAGCAGGGCAACGGTTCGCAGGAACTTCACACGCAGACCTTCTTCGACATGAGATAACCTGGATCGCAGCGGTGGCCGTAGGCAGGGCGATCAGGGGAAATGGCCCCAGGTAGAACGAATCCGGTTGCCCGCGATCGGACAACCGGTTTCAACGGCGATGAAATTCACCTGGCCTGACGCTAACGGTCAAGCGCAGCAAGGACGCAGTTTAGGCTGCGGTTCCTTCGCTGGAGTTGGTGGTCTTCTCATCTTTCTTGGCTTCAGCGCCTTCGTCAACGGACTGTTTGCGGAACTCGCGCAGCCCCTTGCCCACAGCGCCGAAGACTTCGGGCAGACGCCCAACGCCGAAGAAGATGACGATGATGACCAGGATAAGAATAAGTTCTGTAGGACCGAAATTCATGGAGTTTGCTCCTTAGTCGAAGGAAAACACGTCGAAATTCGACAAGAATGTGCCTTGCGGCGGCAGCACAGGTGGGGAATCGAGTTTTTCTACGATAGTGCAGTGCTTTAGATTATAACACGCAAAGGGTCTCCTGCAAATATCGTAGGAAGGGATTGGGGACTTGGGACTGGGGATCGGGTTGAGTATGTTGAAGCGGTGTAGGTGTGGGCTTGCGTTAAGGAGATGATGGGATGATGGGATGATGGATAATGAACCTCGACAGCCATCATCCCATCATCCCCTTTGCAAACATCGCTCCAATCAAAAATCAACATACTCAACCCGATCCCCAGTCCCAAGTCCCCAGTCCCCGATCTCTTTACTCGAAATCGGAGCTTGCGCCCGCTTCTTGGGGTGCGAGGTAGACGCCGCCGGTCACCTGGGCCGGGGTGCGGAAGTGTTGGCGCAGGTGAGGGATGTATTCGAGGAAAAGCTTTTCGTGGCCCATTGCCACGTGGTTGAAGATGACCAGATGCTGGTGGATCTGCCCCATGTCGCCCACGTGGGGGACGACAGGCAGGCCGAAGCGGCGCGCCAGCAGGCTGATGGTGATGAACTCGCTGATCCCGCCCACACGCACACAGTCCACCTGCACAAAGTGCATGGCCTGCGCCTGCATGTAATTTTTAAAAAGGATGCGGTTGGGCACGTGTTCACCGGCGGCAATGCGGATCGGCGCAATCGCCCGCGCCAATGTTTGGTGCGCCAGGACGTCGTCGGGGTGGGTGGGTTCTTCGATCCAATAGGGGCGCATGTCGGCCAGGGCCAGCGACATGCGCAGCGCCTGTGGCAAGGTCCACTGCTGGTTGCAGTCGAGCATCACCGAGGCGGCGTCGCCGGCGGCCTGCCGCACCATGTAGGCGCGGCGGATGTCGCGTTCGTGTTCCTTCGAGCCGACTTTGAGCTTCATGGCGCTGAAACCGGCGTCCACAGCGGCGGCGATGTTGGCCTTCACCTGCTCGTCGCTGTAGTTGAACCAGCCGATGGAGGTGTCGTAACCGGGGTAGCCGGCGTGGATCACGTCCATGCGTTCGGCGCGGCTGGGGCAGGCGTCGGCCAGCAGCGCGATGGCGGCTTCGCGCGGCAGCACATCTTCGAGGTAGCTGAGATCGAGGGTGTCCACCACCTGTTGCGGTGACAAATCGAGCAGCAGACGCCACAGCGGCACCCCGCGCGCCTTCGCCCACAGGTCAAAACAAGCGTTGGTGATGGCGGCCAGCGCCAGGTGTACGGCGCCTTTGTGCGGCCCCAGCCAGCGCAGTTGAGGATGGTCGGCCAGTTGACGGAAGACGCCGCCGAAGCCGGCCATGAGTTCTTCGATCTCACGGCCAACCAGCGGCGCGGCCATCATTTCGATGAGGCGGCAGACTTCGCCATTCCCCGCGCCGAGGGTGAAGGCGATGCCCACACCGGTTGTGGGGCCGTCGCTGTCGAGGAAAGCCACGGCGTAGGAGTAGACGGGGTTGACGTGTACCGAGTCGGAGCCGTCGCCGTGGCCCAGAGGAAAGCGTTTGTCGCCGATGCGAACGCGGGTGATGGTCGTCACACGGGGCCTCGTTTCGTGGATGGGTTAGGCAACGGTTAAGCGGACCAGCGTGTTGACGGGATCGCGGTCTTCGGGCGCTACGGCGATGGTGACGCCCTGATCGCTCTGGTTCACCGCGGCCTGCCCGCCGGTGAGGACGTCGACGCCGGTGATGGTTTGCGCCAGCGCGGGCAGCGAGAGCGTCTCCTCGGGCCAGGCAAGGATGTGAAGGTAGATGTGGTTGTCCTTGCGTGTGGCGGCGCCCCATTCGCCGGGGCGGAAAGGACCACCCCGCGTGCCGTAGATGCTTTCGCCGTATTTCGACAGCCAGGCGCCGATCTCATGCAGCCGATCCACCTGGCGCGGCTCAATGCGTCCATCGGGCATGGGGCCGACGTTGAGGAGCAGGTTGCCGTCGCCGCCGACGACGCGGGCCAGGGTGTGGATGCACTCCTGGTACGACTTGAGGAGATCGTCGGGTTTCCATGCCCACTGCTTGCAGATGGTGATGCAGCTTTCCCAGGGCCGTTGATCCTGGAAGGCGCCGATCATCTGTTCGGGCGTGTCAAAGTCGGCGCGCATGCCGCAGCGATTGTTGATGACAATATTGGGCTGGAGTTCACGAATGCGCTGGAAAAGGCGTTCCGAATCCCAGATCTTGGCGCTGGGGTAGACTTCGACATCACGGAATTTGTCCACTTCGTCGGCGTAGATGAAGTGTTCTTCCAGCCCATCGAACCAGAGGACGGCCAATTCGCCGTAATTGCTCAACAGTTCGGCCACCTGCGCGTGGAAATATTCAAGGTAGCGGGCGTGGTTCTCGTTGCGGTAATCGGGATGCCGCCAGTCGGGTTGCGAGTAGTAGCAGCCGAAGGGCAGGCCGGCGGCGCGGGCAGCCTCGGAAAGCTCGCGCACAATGTCACGGCCAAAGGGTGATGCGGGGCTGGTGATCTTGTAGTCGGTCAACTGCGTATCGAAATTGACGAAGCCGTCGTGGTGTTTGCTGGTGAAGACCATGTACTTCATGCCGGCGTCGTGGGCCAGTTGCACCCATTCGGCGGCATTGAAATTGACGGGGTTGAACTCTTTGTAGAGGTTGTCGTAGACCTCCACAGGGACTTCGCCGGTGCCGCCGCGGTAAAAGCCGCGCCGTTCACCGCCACGCGACCAGCCGATCTCGGTGCCGACCAGGCTGACCGGTCCCCAGTGAATGAAAAGGCCAAACCGGGCGGCGCGCCACCAGGCCAGGCGCGACTCCTGCGTTTGAGACGGTTGTGTTGTTGTAGACATGGCTGAACTCCGTCATGGGGGATGGAGATTAGGGGATTGGGAGATTAAGCGATTGAAGAGGCAACAGTGATCTCAAGATCAGCCAATCGCCTAATCCCCCAATCGCTTAATCTCCCCTGTTCAGCAGTTTACTTGCCGAACGTCAGTTACTTGTATTTCGCGTCGTACGCCGTCTGGTAGATCTCCAGGAATTGCTCCAGCCCGGAGTCGTTCAGGGTGGCGATGTAGGTGTCCCAGTCGGCGTCGATGTCGGCGTTGCCGATGACGAAGTTGGCGAACCACTCGTCTTTGGTGTTGTAGATCAGCGTGTTCAATTCGCCGAAGATCTTGGACTGTTCCTCGGTGAAGACGAGCGGCGGCACGGCCTTGTCGTTGGTGCCGTAGGGTTCCATCAGATCGCGGGTCCACTCGTAGAGCCAGCGTTCCAGCGGATCGTCAGGGTTGTAGGTCTGGGCCAGGCGGTATTCGTTGCTGCGGAAGGTGGGCGCAGCCTGGTTCCAGTGGCGGTTGTGTTCCTCGCCCGACCAGACTTTGAGGACGGTGTACTGTGCTTCGCCGCCGGCAATGGAGACGTCGCCGGCCTCGGCGCGCACCCAGTCTTCGCCTTCGGGGCCAAAGACGGAACGGGTGGTGGCGTCGAAACCGAAGAAGAGATCGGCCAGGCGGAAGGCGGCTTCAGGATTCTTGGCGCTGTTGGTGATCACAAAGGCGGCCTGTCCACCGGTGGGCTGGTAGGGGGTGAGCGGCGTCTGGCGCATGCCGTCGGGGCCGGTCAACGGCGCAATCGGCACATATTCCTGCCAGCGCCCGCTAGGACCACCGTTCTGGGTGAAGACGCCGTACCAGCCGGCGCCCACTGCGCCCAGGATCGGCACATCGGGGTTTTCGCCCAACTGGCGGATCTGGTTCGAATCGTTGGTGAAGGCTTGCGGATCGATCAGACCTTCGCTGTAGAGCTTGTTGAGGTAGCGCAGCCCTTCCTGCCAGCCGGGCTGGATGAAGGAGACGGTGACGGTGCCGTCTTCGAGCATCAGGTGACCGCCGGAGCCTGTCCCCGCGCCGTTGGAGGTGACGCGATCGTTGTAGACAAACGAATTCATGATGAAGCTGTCTAACTGCGAGCGCCAGCCACCGTTGACCTCACGTGTGCCCGAAAGCGGGATCTCGTCGGCGATGCCGTTGCCGTTGGGATCCTGCTCTTTGAAGGCTTTCAGCATCTCGTAGAACTCATCGGTGGTGGTGGGGAGTTCAAGTCCGAGTGCGTCGAGCCAGGGTTTGTAGACCCACATCTTCTGCGACATGCTGCAATGGTAGCAGTCGTTGACGTGGGGCAGGCCGTAGATCTTGCCGTCGAGCAGCGTGATCAGATCCTGCACCTGGGGATATTCCTCGAAGACCTTCACGAACTCGACGCTGTACTCGTCGATGTAGTCGTTGAGCGGCAACACCAGCCCCTGATCGGCCAGGATCTGCATCTGGTCGAGGCGAATGTTGCAGCCGATGATCACCTCGGGCAGGTCACCGCTGGCGAGCATCAGGTTCAACTTCTGCTGCGCCTCGGCCATGGGCGGAATGTCAAATTCCAGCGTGATGTTGGTCAACTCTTCCACCCAGCGGGTGAATTCGTTGTCTTTGTAATCGCGCACCATGCTGGTGGGGCACAAAAACGCCTGAATCGTGATAGGCTCGGCGACGATGGGGAATTCACCGGCGGGTGCAACGGCCACCGCCGACTCTGCCGGCGCGGCATCCGATCCCGACGCCGCAGACGGGTCCTGTGGCGCGCCACAGGCCGAGATCAAAATCGCCAGAATCGACACAATGCTGAACAGCACAGTGATCCGACGCTTCAACATGGCTCTCTCCTTTGTAAAAATGGGGTGGTGGAAACGGACATGGCCGGAGGTAACGGGATGAGAATGTTGGTTTTGATTCGCTCCTTTCTGCTGAGAGAAGAGATTAGGCGATTAAGCGATTAGGGGATTGAAAAGATTACGTACACGACACGATCCCTAATCTCTCAATCCCCTAATCTCTCAATCTCTTTTTATCCCTTAATCGCCCCCAACATAATGCCGCGCACAAAATACTTCTGCACGAAGGGGTAGATCGCCAGGACAGGCACCGAGGCGACGACGATCAGCGCGTATTTGAGCAGTTCGCGCATGGCTTCACGGGCGGCCATACTCTGGAGATCCTCCATCATGTTCATGTCTACCTGGCTTTGGATCAGAATGTCGCGCAAGATGATCTGCAGTGGGAAGAGATCCTCTTTGGTCAGGTAGATCAGGGCGGCGAAGAATTGGTTCCAGTGGCCGATGGCGTAGAAAAGCCCCAACACGGCGATGATCGGCGTCGACAACGGCAACAGAATGCGCATAAAGTATTGGAAATCGTTACAGCCGTCGAGTTGCGCGGCTTCGAGCAGTTCGCTGGGAATGGAAACACGGAAGTAGGTCATGGCGATGATCAGGTTCCACACCGAAAGCGCCTGGGGAATGATCAGGGCGGCGCGGGTATTGAGCATGCCCAGATCCTTCACCAACAGGTAGGACGGGATCAGGCCGCCGTTGAAAAACATGGTGAAGATGAACAAGCCCAAGAAAAGGCCACGCCCGTAAAAGTCTCGGCGCGAGAGGGGGTAGGCGGCCATCAGGGTCAGCGCCACATTGACCGCCGTCCCCACCACGGCGTAGAAGATCGAATTGGCGTAGCCCGTCCAGATACGGTCGTAGTCAAAGATTTTGAAGTAGGCTTCCAGCGAAAAATCCACCGGCCACAGCACCACCTTGCCGGCGATCACGGCGGAACCGCTGCTGAACGAAGCGCTGACGACATAGATCAACGGGTAGAGGATCACCACCAGAAAAAGCGCCAGGATGCTGTAGTTGACGTAGTTGAAGATCTGGTCAACCCGGCTTTCACGGATGTGGTAACTGGTTTTGCGGGTTTGGGTTGCGGTTGTCATCGACGTCTCCTCCTAGAAGATGCTCTGGTTCGTAAACCACTTGGAAAGCTGGTTGGCGATGACAAGCAAGATCAGGCCCAAAATCGAGTTAAAGAGGCCGATGGCGGCGGCATAGGAGAAGTTGGCCACGCCGCCGGCCAGCCCGATCTTGTAAACGTAGGTGCTGATCACCTCCGACGAAGTCAGGTTGAGCGGATTTTGCAGCAGGAAGGCTTTTTCAAAGCCCACGTTCATCAACTGCCCCATGGTCAGGATGAGCAGCGTGATCACCACCGGCATGATCCCCGGCAGATCAATGTGCCACATCCGTTGCAGACGATTGGCGCCATCTACCAACGCCGCTTCGTGCAGCGAAGGATCGATGGTGGAAAGCGCCGCCAGGAAGATAATGGTGTTGAAGCCGGTGTTCTGCCACACGCCTGACCAGACGTAGATCGAGGGGAAGTAGTCGGCCACCCCCATAAAGTGGACAGTATCCAGGCCCAGCCATTGCAGGAAGAGGTTCACCGGTCCGCGCCGCAGATCGAGGAATTGCAGGATCAACCCCGCCATAACCACTGTGGAGATGAAGTAGGGCGCATAGCTGATCATCTGCACACTGCGTTTGAAGAGGCCGTCGCGCAACTGGTTGAGGCTCAACGCCAGAATGATGGGAATGGGGAAACCCACCACCAGCGAATAGGCCGATAAGATCAGTGTGTTGCTGAGCAGCCGTTCGAACATGGGCGAGTTGAAGAAGCGGATAAAGTGATCCAGGCCCACCCATTCGCTGCCCAGAATCGAGCGCCCGGGCAGGAAATCGCGAAACGCAATCTGCGCGCCGTACATCGGGTAGTACATGAAGACGAGCAACCACGCCACCGGCAGCGCAATAAAGAGATAGAGCTGCCAACTGCGCCGCAGTTGTCGCCAGGCGTAGCCGCTTGAACGGGTGGCGGCGACGCTCCTCGGTTTGGTCTTGACGGTTGTGCTTGCTGTAGCCATAGGTCCTCTCTTTGCGAACATCGGGACACACAACCGGCGCAGGCCCGGCTGTTGCTCGTCCACTCACTCTTCTGAAAACAAAATTTGGCGGAGGTAGACTTCGGCCTGTTCCAGGTGACGCAGCATGGCGTTCTGGGCGGCTTCGGAATCATGGGCACGCAGAGCATCGACAATGGCGCGGTGCTCGTCCATGGTCTTGTCGATGGCGGTGGGCAGGCGATAGGCGCGACAGCGGCTTTCGATGCCTAACTGGTTGACAACCGCAACAAAGCGCGAAAGGATGGGGTTACGCGAGGCAACGGCAATCAGCTTGTGGAAATCACGGTCGGCTTCCTCGCGGATTTCGTGGTCGGCGGCCTCGGCCCACACCCTGAGGATGGCTTCGAGTTGGGCGATCTCCGCGGCGCTGATGAATTGCGCGGCCAGGGCGGCAGTGCGGATTTCCAGCGTGCGCCGGGCGTCGAACAACTGCAACACCGAAGAATCGTCCAACGCAAAGACAAAATCCAGATGTTCCACCAGCCGTTCCGGCTCCAGGCTGCTGACATAAGTGCCCGATCCAGGATGGATCTCGATCACATTCATCAACGCCAGGGCACGCAGCGCCGCGCGTAAAGAAGGCCGGCCCACGTTCATCATCTGCGCCAATTCACGCTCAGGCGGAAGCCTGTCGCCGGGCAGCAGTTGCCGTTCTTTGATGAGCGCAAGCAGGCTGTTGACGATCTTATTCGGCAACAGATCCTTCTCGACGATTTCGAACATATTCAATTTGGTTTTTGGGAAAATGGAGAAGTGGTCTTACCAGATGACCGGCAAAAACTGTATCATGGGTTTTGGGGGGCTGTCAAATCGCTTTTCGAGGCACCCAAGAGCGGCCATCCGGGATTGTAGAGGCAGGGATCTTTACCATTACATGTCAGCGGCTCAAGCGGCGTACGATCCTGTAAAGATCGCTGCTTTTAACCGTGCATATTCTTCGCTTTCTTGAGGAGAAAGGACACGCAGTACGGTGTGGCGCAAGGCCCACGCCTGTTCGTAGAGAGCAGCAGCGGTGGAGGAATCCAATCGTTGGTTTCTATCTGCGACCGCTAGCCAGGCCTGCACTTGTAGTGCGTTGGCCACCCCGTGGGGATCGCCAATCGCGCGGTAGCCGTCTAGTAAGCGCCGACTGAGTTCGGCAGCACGTGGATGATCCCCGCGGTGGAGAGCGATGCGGGCCAGCACCAGCAGCGCTTCAAGATCGAAGAAGGCATCTCCCTGAGATTGGTACAGTTCAGAACTCTCTTGTGCCAGCGCTTCGGCGCTATCCAAATCGCCCAACGCGCACAGGACGCTAGACAGCGCGACACCGGCGTAGGCTGTGCGCCATGGATCATGCTGTTGCTGCGCCGCCGCTAATGCGCGTCCCAGCCAGGATCTGGCCTGTTCCAGGTTGGCCATGTCGAAATAGGTGATGCCGATGTTGGTCAGCCCCATCACGTCGTCGGTGGCGCTTTTGCCTAGTTCGATGCCGATTTGCAGCGATTCCTCCAGCCAGGCCAGTGCCTGAACGTAATTCCCCTGGCAGCGCGCCGTCAGCGCCATGTTGTGGAGGATGTCGGCCTCGCCCTGTCGATCGCCCAGCGCCTGTCGCAAGGACAACCCTTCCTCGTGGTAGCGCAGGGCGGCGTCGAGATCGCCGGTCTCTGCGGCAAGCGCCCCCGCGCCGTTCAGGACACGCGACCGGCGACGACGATAAAGCACAGCGGATGGATCCTGTTTGACGGGGCAACGCAGGCTGGCATCCAACCACGACAGCCCTTCGTGCAGCAACCCTTTGCGATGCCAAAACCACCACAATCCCCCAGCCAGCGCCACGGCCAACTCGCCTTCTTCAACAGTCAGCGCAAAACGCAGCGCGGCCCGGTAATTTTCTAGATCGGCGACACCGCGCTGCATCCACTGCGCCTGATCGTCGCCAAGCAGGCCGTTGAACAATTCCTGCACCGTTTCGGCAAAATACTCGGCATGGCGATGTTGGAGATCGAGCAGAGCACCGTCGAGGTTCAGTTGATCGGCGGCGAAGGTGCGCAGCGTTTCGAGCAGGTGCACCCGCGCCGACGGTTCGCCGTCTTCGCTTGTGAGTTGGATGAGATTGGTTTGCGCCAAGCTGTGCAGATCTGCGGCGGACGCAGCGCAGACATTGGTGGCAGCGTCCAACGTGCACCCCCCCGCAAAGACACCCAACCGCGCAAAGGCAAGTTGCTGCGCGGGAGACAACAGCCGAAAACTCCAATCAATCGCCTCTTGCAGTGTGCGGTGACGGTCGTCGATGCCCCGTTTGGTCTGCGCCAGCAACGACGGCGCAGGTTGAAAATGGTGACGAGCAGCGACGATCTGTTGCAGCAGTTCCTGGGGCGGCAGGCTGCGTCCCCGCGCGGCGGCCAATTCCAACGCCAGCGGCAGACCGTCCAATGCCACACACAGGCCGGCGACGGCCAGGGCGTTTTCGGCGTCGAGGACAAAGTTGAGATCCACGGCTTTCATGCGATCCACAAAGAGTTTCACCGCGGGGACCAGCGCCAGTTCGTCTACCGGCGGCAGGTGGGCCAGATCGGGTAAGGCCAGCGGCGGCACCGTCAACTCGTATTCGCCGTAGAGATCGAGGGCGGTGCGGCTGGTGCAGAGGATCTTCAGCCCGGGCGCGGCGTGCAGCCAGGTGAGGAGGAGGGGCGCCGCCGCCGTCAACTGCTCAAAATTGTCGAGGACGAGCAAGAGTGGGTGAGCGACGAGATAGCCTTGCACAGCGTCGGAAGGCGACTGGGTTGATCCTGGGGTGATCGACAGCGCCACCATCACCGTGCTGATCAAATCTTCTGCATTTTGGGCGGCGGACAGCGCCACCCAGGCCGCGCCGTGGGCAAAGTCCGCGGCCAGCCGCCGTCCTGTCTCCAGCGCCAGGCGGGTCTTGCCCACACCGGGCGGGCCGACCAGTGTGAGCAGGCGTGCGTCCCTGCCCAGGAGGACACAGCCACATGCAACGGCGTCCTCGCGGCCGATGAGGGGGAGCAGCGGCGCAGGCAGCGCGTGGACGATGTCCGCGGGGAGGGTGGGCGGCGACACCGGTTCCAGCACGGCCTGGGTGACTTCCACGCGGCGGTGAGTAATGTGCGTCACCATGATTTGGGTTGGGTCTTCGGCGGGTTGGGCGGCCAGGCGTGCGGCACCGGCCAGTTCCATGAAGTGGGTCACCATCTGCGGTTCGCGTTGCAGATCCAGCGCGGGGACAAAGAGCGCGGCCAGCACCGTCAGGTCGGGCAGGCGGCTGCCATTTTCGAGGCGGGCGATCTGTTCGCGTCCGTAGCCCACGGCGCGCCCGAGTTCGTCCTGGGTGAGGCGGGCGCGCTTGCGCAAGTACTTAAGCGCCGCGCCAAAGGTGGTGGATGGGATCGGACCGGGTGATGTATGTGGCATTGTAGAGTCAAATATAACTGTAGCTCTTTAAAGGCTAATTGTACTGCATTTCTCACAACACAAAACAGCCCGTCGAGATATCCTCGGCGGGCTGTTGCTTTGCTGGCTAGCATGTCTCGTCGTCGCTGGGCAGCGAAGACCGGAGGAGGGCATTGAGTTCGTCCTCACTAAGGCCAGTCACATCGGAGATGACAGCGGGATCAATACCATGCGCAAACATAGCTAGTGCTGTTCGGCGTACCCCTTCTTCGATGCCTTTCTCGATGCCTTTCTCGATGCCTTCCTCAATGCCTTTCTCAATACCTTCCTCAAAACCTTTGCCAAAACCTGCTTGACGACCTTGTTGATACCATTCCTCAAATGTCTTCTGTAGCATACTTTTGACCTCCTCTGCTGACCGGTAGACTTCTGCAAGTGAGGTGAAATCCTCGGCGTTCAATCGTTGATGGTTCGCCAGTTGGTTGAACCAGTTGAAGAAGATTGCGATGGCCTGCTTGTCCTCTCCGTGATCGAAGAGCGCCATGAACTGCTCGCTCAGTAGTTCGATATCGGGCCGAGACTCGGCCAGAAAGAGCGTGGAAACGATGTTGCCGATGCTTACCAACTGCTCCTGGCTAAACTCATTTGTTGCCAGTTTGAAATAACGAAAACTGATGGCGTAATCGCCAAGCGCAGGTTCATTTTTCAACAATTCGGCCATTGACGTAGCGGCATTCCAACGTTTGTCTCCATTATACAATACCAATGGGAAGATGGGCGGCAGTTTCTTTACCATCTTGTCGTCGACCAACGCCATGTAGAAATTGGTGATGTAGTTGAGCATTCTCAACGCCATCCAGCGATCGACGGTGGATTGGAACTCCAAGAGGACGTAAACGTACAGTTCGGCATCGCCCCAGGGGAGTCGGTAGATCAGGTCGCTTTCGGTCTCTTTGTAGTGCTCGCTGACAAAGGACTTATCCACGCGCTCGGCGCGGTCAAAGTCAAGTTGATCCACCCACGGCTGTACGACAAAGGTCTCCATCAATTGGCGAAAGATAGTGCGATTCGAGAAAAGGATTTTGTAGCCGCTGTCGTGGATGTTGGTCATGCTGACATCCTGAAAAGGGATTGGTGATTGCTGACTGGGACACATCTCTCTGCACAGTCAATTGTGCTGACAGTCTACCCGAACGTACGTTCTTATCAAGTTGTAGTAGCTGTCTACTCGCTTAGTTCAAATTCCTCCACCGCCAACACCTGCCCGTTGACCTGCACATCCACGGCGTGACGCCCAGGATAGAGTTTTCGTGTGGTGACGGGGACCATCGAAACTGCTTTTGTGAGTGTGATCGACGCTGCCGGTTGCAGCGTAGACTTCGTCCACTTGAAGACTTTGGGGCTGCGTTTGCCGTTGGCTTTGACAAAATGCACGCGGAAGTCGATCACCAGATCGTGGGCGGTGTCGCCATCGTTGACCAACGTCAGCGACAGGCGCACGGCCTCGCCGATGTGGATCAACGCCGGTTCGACGCGGAATTCGGTCACCCGCGCCGGGATTGTGGCGTCGAAGCCGAGAATCGCCAACGCAGCGGCGTCCCCCTTTTTCACCAGGGTGCGCAGCGCGTGCTGCACGATCCAACGTGTCCCCGCGCTGCCGTCGGCGTACCAGCGTGCGGTCACATCGACGACGAGTTGTGGGTGATCTTTGGCGATGTCGTTGAGGTGGTTGGCCACCGACTTGCGCACGTAGAGTTCGGGATCGTCTTTGAGATGTTCGAGCAGCGCTAGCGTGCGTTCGGGCTGGCGGATGAAGAGATCGAGCCGTTTGCCCCAGGGCAGGCGGGGACGGGTGCCCTCGCTGACCCAGCGGCGCACGTGCGGGCTGGGATCGTGTACCCATTCGCGCAACCGTGTCAGCACCCGCTCCGGATCAGCAAGGATGTACGGGCGTACGGCAAATTCAGCGGTGTGGCGCTTGGTGATTTCGTACATGGCGTCGAGGGAAAGGTCGAAGTGATCTAGCCCGTGCTCTTCCACGAAGTGGGCGATGGGCAGCAGATACCAGCCCTCGTTGAACATGCCCGCTTCCACCGGAATCTCCGGCCCCAGGATCTGCAACAGGATCGCCACTGCGTCGGGGTAGTCCGCGGGCAGGTGACGGCGCAACCCGTCGGAAATTGCCCGCACTCGCGCCTTCAACTCCAGCGGCTCCAGCAGCGGCGTCACCTCGGCGGTGAACGCCTCCACCGCAAAGGACGGATAAACCGCGGCCACGCGCGCCGCCAAATCGGTCACCAACGCCGGGCCGTAGTAGTTTTTAAACGGCTGACTCTCTGCCATACTCACCCCCTTTTGGCATAGACAACACTGCCGCCAATTCTACCTCATTCGTTTCCAAATCTTGCACCGCAAAACTACCGTACGGGTTTGCGTGGGGCGGAGACAGATTTCGCTTCATTGGCGAGTGAGCCTTCCGCCCCACGCAAACCCCTATATGACTTGTATAGATACCACCGCAATTCGCCCCTCGCCCCACTCCTTGTCACAAAATGTCACCTTTGTCACGCCCCCAGCCGCTAGAATCCCCGTATGCCCTATCGGTTGATCATCCGTCGTATCGTGCTCGAAGTGATCGACATCCTCACGATCTCGATCCAACCAGCGCGTGCGGAACGAGAAGAGGCAGAAGACTCACCACGGAGAGCACAGAGCACACAGAGCGCAGAAAGAGGAGAGGGAGAGAGATCCACAGATTTCACGGATTTGAAGGATTCAAAGGATTCAGAGGATTCAGAAAATCCTTCTGACAATCCTTTGAATCCGTGAAATCTGTGGATCTCTTCTCTCGTTTTTTATTTTTTCCTCCTTCTTCTCTTTCTGGTCTCTGTGTCCTCTGTGGTGAAAACTCTGCTTTTGCCCAATCTCTTAATCGCCCAATCTCTGCTCTTCAAGGACCCATCCATGTACCACAGACGCATCTCTCCCAAATTCGCCATTATTTTCTTTCTGCTCCTGTCCGCGTTGATCTGGAGATTCAGCCTCGCCACCGCCGCGGGGACGGTGGGGGACGGCACGCCCGCCAGTTGCACCGAGAACGCACTCCTCGCCGCGTTGCAAGGCGGCGGCGCGGTGACCTTCGACTGCGGCCAAACCGAGGACGCGCCGGTGACCATCCCCATCACCCAGCGCATCGCGCTCGCCGCCGACACCGTCATCGACGGCGGCGCGGCGCAGGCGCTGATCCTCAACGGCGGCGACGCCGGCACAGGCGACCGCAACGGCGTGGGCATCTTCGCCGTGACCGCGGGGGTCAGCGTCGAGATTCGCAACCTCACGCTCCTCAACGCAGGGGAGAGCGCCATCGTCAACCAGGGCGCGTTGACCCTCGACCGCGTGGTGATCCAGGAAGCGCGCGCCCCCCAGTGTGCCGCTGTACAGAGCACAGGGACGCTCACCGTGCGCCGCGGCATGATCACCACCAACACCGCGGACAGCATCGGCGGCAATGTCTGCGTGCTCGCCGGCAGCGCCAGCTTCGACAGCGCCGATGTGCGTTTTGGACGCGCCGAACAGGGCGGCGGCATTTACGTGGGCGGCGGCAGCGTGACGGTGACCGACAGCTACATCGCCTACAACCTCTCGATGGGAGCAGGCGCAGGCATCCACGTGGCACCCACGGCGACGGTGACGCTGCGCGGTGTGGGGCTGGTGAACAACGTGGCCGATCCAGCCTCGCCCGCCGCGCTGGGCGGTGGGATCTACAACGCGGGGACGTCTACGATCATCGGCGCGGTGATCCTGGACAACGAAGCGTTCCGCGGCGGCGCCATCCACAACGTGGGCGACCTCAGCCTGCGCGAAAGCGACACGACCGGCAACTTTGCGGCGGACGTCGGCGGCGGGCTTTGGAACGGCGGACAGGCGACATGGTCCACCAGTAGCCTGGCGCGCAATAGGGCCACGGGCGGCGGCGGCTTCTACACCAGCGGCGATCTCACGCTCCTCAACAGCACGGTGGCCGAAAACAACGGCGCTACGCCAAATCAGATCAACGGCGGGATCACGACGATCCGCTACAGCACATTGAACGAGTCCACTGCGGCGTTGAATGTATCCGCGGGGACGGTCAACGTGCGCGGTTCGATTGTGACCGGCTGCGCCGGCGCGGTGACGTCGCAAGGCCACAACCTCGACAGCGGCGCATCGTGCGCTTTCGCCCAGAACGGAGACCTGAGCAGCGTCGATCCGCAGTTGGGCGCGCTGCAACAGCTCGAAGGACGTTACACCTGGCACTACCGGCCCGCCGCCGGCAGCCCTGCCATCGACGCCGGGGAAGCGAACTGCGCCGCTGCCAATCACGAGGATCAGCACCGTGCGACGCGCCCCGGCGGCGTGGCATGTGACATCGGCGCCGTGGAGATCGCCGGCGTGCTGCCCACCCCCACCACTGCGCCCACCGCCACCCACACGCCCACAGTGACGGCCACACCCAGCCCCACCGTGGAACCGACCGAGACCGACATCGTCCCTGTCACCGAGACGCCAACGCCGGAGGGGCCGTACACCATCCCCGCGCCGGTGACAGGCGCGCCGGAGCCGTCGATCCTCGTTTCGCCCGTCCACGGCGCGGTTGGGGATACCGTCAACGTGAGTGGGGAAGGGCTGGCCGCCAACGGCTTTGTGCAACTGGTCTGGCTGCAAGACGGCATCACCTTCAACGGTCAACGTGTGGCAGTGGAGGTGGACAACAACTACGCTGCCGCGGTGACCGTCCCCGCCGCCGCCGTGCCAGGACCGGCACAGCTTTGCGCCGCCGTGGGCCGGGATGTGCGCGCCCGGCTCGTCTGCGCCGATTTTACGGTGGACGGCGCGGGCCTTGGCGCAGTGCAGGTGACGCTGCCCGACGCCATCCCCGCCTCGGCGCAGGTGCGTCTGCTCGACCATGCAGGCAATACGCTCTACAGCGTGGCAGGCAACAACAGCCGCCAGATCAGCCTCAGCGGCATCAACGCCGGGGCCTATCACGTCGCCGTCACCGGCGGCGCGGCCAGCTACGAACTCAGCCAGGTGCGAGTCGCGCCCAACGTGCTCAACCAGAACATTGTGCAGCGCATCGTCGACAGCCTCGATCCCGTCAGCGGGCAGTTCTGCTCGTCCGGTACGGCGTCGGTGGCGCTGATCCAGGCGAAGACTTCGTACACAGGCTACTACTCCGGCGTCACCGCGCCCTCGGGCAATCCATCGGCGCGTCAGGGCGACATGATCATGGAAAGCAGCTACGTCAATCGCGTCTTCGCCGTCACCGACAAGCCGCAACCCGAATTTGGGACTTTCCTCAGCGGCGTGGGCTTGCTCAACGAGTTCCGCGTGCAGACGTCGGGCTTCGTCAGCAGCATCCAGCGCGTGGAATATTGGGTGCGCGGCGCGGGCCAGCCCACGTGGACGAAGATGGGCGAAGCCAGCGCCGATCCTTTCCCCGTCACCTACAACGTGGGCAATCTGCCGCCGGGCCGCGCCGAACTCTACGTGGCCCCGGTGGTCGACGGTCAACGCCAGTGTGGACGCCGCGCCGTGATCAACATGATCAAAGATCCCATGAAGGCCGGCTTCATCCGCCAGGGGCTGACGCTGTGGAGTCCGGCGCAGCAGCTTTACCGCATGTACGGGCGTATGCCCCAGGTGGCGATCCTGCCCATCGCCTTCCCCGAAGACCCGTGGGAAGTGGAGCCGCTGGGCGACATCGGCACGCGCCTCGACGCCTACGTGGAGATCCGCGGCGAAATGGGCTTGAATCAGGTGATGCGGCTGGGCATGTTGGTGGCCGAAACCCAGGTGAAGGTGCTGGGCATCACGCCCTCTTCGCTCAACAAGTCGCTCAATCTGCTCCCCGGCGGCGCCACGGTGGTGGATGTCAACGATCCAAGGTCGCTGGCCATCGGCACAGGACGGCTACACCTGGGCAAGCTCTTTGCCGTGAGCTTCAACTCACCCAAGATCGTTGTCTTTTCGTATTTGGGGCTGGTCAATGTCAACGTGGGCTTCCGCTTCAGCATGGACGGCGACCTCTACTTCGAGAGCATCGTCTATCCCCTGGCCCCTGCCGTGGATCTGCGCCTGGAACCACAGGCGTCGGCCAGTTTCGGCGTGATGGTGGGCGCAGACGTGCTGGCCGGGCTGGTGGAAGGCAGCGTAGAAGTGGGTGTGGCCGCGGCGCTGGGGCTGCCGCTGCGTATCTACGCCGCCGCCACCCCGCAGATCGGATTCCTCGATCCGCGCTTCTGCCTCAGCGCCTACATCCAATTTCACTGGTCGGCGGTGTGGGGCATCTTCGGTGGAGAATCGGGGCGGGAGCCTTTCTTCAACATTCCGTCGGACTGTCAACTGGCCGTGGGCCGTGCCACCGCCGCCTTCGACGCCCTGGAAGATCGGCGTGTAATGGCGTCCCCAGCGCTGACGAGTGACGAGGACGGGCGCATGATCTCCCTCTACATCGAGGACGGCGCGCCCAACGCCGCCAGCGCTGCGCCGCAAGTGTGGGCGCGCACGTGGAACGCGGGGACCAATACCTGGAACGCAGCCGTCGCCATCACCGCGCCAGGACCATACGTGGCCAGCCCTAGCGTAGCGCTTTACGGCGGCGATGGGCGCGCCGTGGCGGCGTGGGTGCAGAGCACACAGAGCGAAGGCGATTCCACCGGCGGCGACTTTGCGGCGGCGCTGGCGCAGATGGAGATCTACGTCGCCTTCTTCGACGGCTCGGCGTGGGGCGATCCCATCCGTCTGACCACGGATGCGCTACCGGACGGCAACCCCACCCTGGCGGGAGATGGGAACGGGGCGACACTGGCGTGGGTCCACCATGTAGACGGCAACCTCTCCGCGGCGGGTGGCACTGTCATCGCGGTGCAGCACTGGGACGGCGCAACTTGGGGGCCATTGGAACTGCTCACCGGCGCGCAGAGCACCACCGGCGTCAACCCGGTGACAGACACGACGCGCACATCCGCGGCCAATCGACAGCCCAGCCTGGCGCGCACCGTTGTGGGTGCTGCGTCTGAAATCGCGCTGGCGTGGACCTATGAAAATGCCGGCGTGAGCCGGGTGGCCGTTGCCCATTCACGGGCGCAGGCCGGCCTTTGGTTCATGTTGGACACGTCGACGTTGCCCGCGCAGTCGAGCGCGCCCGCGGTGACCGTCCCCGCGGGGCAGGTGGAACAGGTGGAGATCGCCTTCACCGTCGCCCCTCCTGACACGGACGGGGCAAGCCAGTCGGCGGGGAACATGGCGCATGTGTGGACGGCGCGACTGCGCGATCTGGAGACAAGCACGTCGGTGCAGGCGACGCCGTTGCGCGACGACGAGGGTGCGCCCGTCTTCGGCGAAAAGCCCGAACTGCAACTGGCGGCGGCGGGCGAACGGCTGCTCACCTTCCGCCATTTCGGCCAGCCAGGGACGGACAGCGCCTGGGGTCAACTGGCGGTGACGCGTGCGGCGGGGGGATCATCCTTTGCGGCGCCGCTCAACCTGACCAGCGGCGAACAGCACTGGCAGGGCGCGGCGACGGTCAATCGCTCCACGAATCAACTGGCGCTGTTGGGTGTGCAGGTGCGCCAGATCCAGCCCCCGGCGGCGCTGGCGCGGGACGTCCACGCGGCGTTGGCGACGAACCAACTGAGCGCAGCCGGTGATCCGCTCTTGTCCTTCGCGCTGCCCGCCGACGCTGATCCGGCGGTTGAGGCTCCATTGGCGGTGTCGCAGTGGCATGCTGCCGCCGGTACACCTGTCACCGTGACGGCGACGCTGCGCAACCTGGGCCGCGCCGACGTCTCGGTGCAGGTGCGCTGGTGGGCCGGTCAACCGGGTACGGGGACGTTGTTGGGCACAAGCAACGCCGTGACGTTGACATTCAACCAAACGGTGGAGGTGGCGCGGGTGATCCTGGCCGACGGGACGGCGCAGCCCATCAGCGCTGAAATCGTGACGACAGGCGGCAATCGGGTCACCGCCAACGACGTGGCAACGGTGGAGATCGGCGCGCTGCCGTCGCCGTCGGTGACAGGCGTTGGCCCGACGCAGCTTTACGACAACGCGCTGGCGATCACCTACGCGCCGCCATCGGCACCGGGGGTGGCCGGTTACCGCATCCTGCGCCGCGACGACGTCACGCCGTGGACGCTGGTGGGCGAAAGCGTGGCATTGGTCCACTACGACACCCAACTCACGCCGGGCACGCGCTACTGCTACGCCGTCCAAGCCTACGACGGCGCGGGGTTGTTGTCCGCGCCGAGTGACGAAGTGTGCAGCACGGCTGTGCAGACGCAGTGGCAGGTCCACTTGCCGATGATCAAGCGGTAGCAGAAGGGATTCACCGCAAAGGCAGATGGCGCAGTTTATCTTACAGCGGACGGGCAGTGTCCCGTCCGCTGTTTTTTCTTATTACGTTGGATTTGGCCTGTTCCCCAAAAGGTGGGGATCGACTACAATAGTGAAGCAATCCCCATTCACAAGTTACCCACCAAATTCAGGGACAAGTGACCATGTCATTTCGCGTCTACGATTACCGCAGTGTGAACGCCAATGTCTTGATCACGCCCGAAATTCGGGCGCGGCTCTATCACATGCAGCCCGGCCAGGTGGATGCCCGGCACAGCCACGATCTGGGCCACGAGATCTTTTTGATCCTCGCAGGCAAGGCCGAGTTCAACATTGGCGGCCATGTGGAAGTGTTGGGGCCGGGGCAGATGTGTGTGGCCCGTGCCGACGAGATCCATCAAGTGCGCAATCTGCTACAGGACGCGCCGACGATTATGTACCTCTCGGTGACGCCGCACATCCAGCCCACCCACACCCTGCGCAACGACGACGATACGCGCCTGCCGCCCCGCTTCACCCCCAACGCCGTCTACGACGATGCCCGCGATGCGGCGCGCCCAATTGACGATCTCCTGGCGGCCCACGTCGCCGCGGTGCAGGCGCTGGCCCACACCGCCGACGCGACGGCCCGATCCCAGGCCATGCTGGCGGCGCAGTGGCAAGCGGCCGCGGCCCGCGGCGATGCCGACGCCGTGCTGGCGGCCCGCAGTGCGCTCTCCGAAGGCATCTACCGGTTACACAAGCAGCTATCCGCGCTCAGTGACGTCTGGAATGAGCTGGCGCCACGCGGCGACGATCTACACTAACCCCTTCACCCACACAGGAGAAAACTGCCGTGACGCCGATCCGCATCGGGGTGGTGGGCTGTGGCGCCATCGCCCAGGTCCATCATCTGCCCAATCTGTTGGAACTTCAAGACGAATTCGAGGTGACTGCGGTCTGCGATGTCTCTGCCGGTGCGGCTGCATACGTGGCCCGGCGCTTTCACGTCCCCCGTCACTTTACAGATTATCGGGATCTGCTGGCTGCGGAGGTGGACGCGGTGCTGCTCTGCCAGACCGATCCAAAAACCGATGTGGCTGTGGCTGCGTTCGAGGCAGGCAAACATGTTTTCATTGAGAAGCCTGTCTGTTTCTCGCAAGAGGAGATGGCGCGGCTGCTGGCGGCCCAATCCGCCGCGGGGACGGTGGGCCAGGCCGGCTACATGAAGGTCTACGATCCTGCCTTCGAAACGGCGCGCGCCGAGGCCGCAGAGATGGAGGTGACCTTTGTGCAGATCAACCACCTGCACCCCGACAATTCACTGCACATGGCCCAGTTCGACATCCGCCGCTTCGACGATGTGCCGGCCGCGGTGATTGCCGCCACCAACGCTGCCCGCGCCGCCGCCCGGCGTGAGGCCGTCGGCGACGTCTCGCCTGTGGTGGAACGGGCCTTTTACATGCTGTCGGGCAGTATGATCCACGATCTCTACGGGTTGCGCACGATTATGGGCGTGCCGGCCCAGATTGTGAACACAGAGATCTGGCTGGATGGGCGCGCCTTTACCACCACCCTGGCCTATGCCGGCGGCGCTCGCTGTGTCGCCACCTGGATCGATCTCCCCGATCTGTGGGACTTTCGGGAGTCTTTGGAACTCTACGCAGGGAACAAACGGGTGATCCTGGAATACCCAACGGGGTTTTCAAAGGGGCAGCTCTCGACGGTCACCGTGCAGGGGATCGACGCCGCGGGCGTCACCTACCGCAAACAGCCGGCGATTGGCTGGGAAAGCGCCTTCGTGCGCGAATTGCGCCACTTTGCCGCCTGTATCGTGGATGGCGTGGCCTGTCGAACACCGCTCAGCGATGCGCAATTGGATGTCAAATTGATCATTGAGATCATCCAAGCGTATCAGGCATCAAGTAAGCGCTGATCCTTCACTCGCTTGCAGACATTTTACGGGCAGCAGCGGTAATTCCAGCACAAAAACGCTCCCCTGCCCAGGTGTACTTTCCACCAGGATACGCCCGCAGTGACGTTCGGCCACTTTCTGGGCGATGGAGAGACCCAGCCCGAAGCCCTGGGTGGAGTGGGCTTCGTCGAGGCGGTAAAAGCGCTCGAAGATACGGGGCAGAATTTCGGGCGACATGCCCACGCCGGTGTCCGTCACCGAGATTTGGACGGCGGCGTCGCTACTTTGAGTGCGCACCGTCACCTGGCCGCCGGCTGCGGTGTAGCGCAGGGCATTGTCCACCAGACATTGCAGCGCCATCAACAGGTAGTCGGGCGCGCCGTAGAGTTCCGGCAGTGAGCCGGCCATGTTGAGCGTCAATGTAATGCCGGCATTCTGTGCAATCACTTGGCGTTGGCTGATCAGGTCGGCGAGGAGAGCGCCGATGTTGACCGACGTGAAGTTGAGCGGCGCTTCGCTGTCCAGCGTCGAAAGGGTGAGTAGGGCATCGACCAGACCGCCAATGATCTTTACCTGATCTTGCATGCGGGTGAGGCGGGACGTCTGTGTGCCGGCGCCGTTGCGCTGCAAATAGTGCAGATCCAGGCCGAGCACCGAAAGCGGGGTGCGAAACTCGTGCGAGGCGTCCTGGATGAAGGCGGTGAGGATGCGTGTCTGCTCTTTTTCCAGGCGGAAGGCGAGGGCTTGTTGTTCCACATTCTTTAGATCGGTGACATCCTCGGCGGCGAGGTAGAGCAGTGTGGGTCGCCCGGCGTCGTCGTGATCGAAGAAGTAACGCTGCCGAATCCAACGGATTTCGCCATCCTTGCGGGTAATGCGAAACTCTTGACGCACCACACCCAGGCCCGGTGCAGGGTTCATCTGAACAGATAGACGATCTTCAGCCACCACGATTTCACGCAGGTCAGGACTGAACGTAGCCAGTTCGTCCAGTGTATAGCCTGTGAGCCGGATGAAGGCGGCATCGGTGCTCCAAACCCGCGCCGGCTTTCCGTCTTCGCCGATGCGGAGAATGGCAAACGAATCAGATGACATCTCGGCGAGCACACGGTAGCGTTCTTCGCTCTCGCGTAAAGCAGCGGCGCTGCGGTGACGCTCGCTAATGTCGTGACAAATGCCGCCCAGTTGAAGCCCTCGCTCAGTTGCAATGGCGAAGCTCTGCAACTCCACCACTTTATGCTCGCCATTGCGCTGGACAAGCCATTTCTCGATAGCAGCACCCAGCAGCGATGCCGAGCCACCCTGCAATATTGCTTGGGTGTGATGGCGAATATCCTCCAGGCTCAGCCATGCCTTTATGGTGGCGGGCAACAGTTGGTACTCCATCTCCCACAACGACTTGCCCAGCATGTCGGCACGCGTCCAACCGGTGATCCGCTCCATGCCCTGGCTGAATTCAATGATCTTTCCGATCTCGTCGCTGAGGATGATGCCGTCGTCGCTGGCGTTGAAGATGGCGCGCAACTTGGCTTCGCTTTCCTCAAGTGCGCGTTTCTGGTGGACCTGCTCGGTAATGTCTTGGGCCAGGACGAGGTAACCCTCGGTCGGGCGATTAGGGTGAAATTCAAGCGGCGTTACCAAAACATCTAATTCGGCGATGCCGTCGCGTTTGGTTTCATACAGTTTCGCCTGGCGCACCGATGCAAAGTCAAAATGGTTGATGAGGCGCACTGTCTCGCCACGGCGCAGACGCTCCTTCGCTTCGGTGGTTATGTTGGGATCGTCAAAGATCTGAAATCCCTTCACGGCCTCCACACTGGAGACGCCGAAGATCTCCAGCGCGGCGCGGTTCATGTCGAGCAATCGCCCGTCACCGCCGAACAATTGGATGGCAATCGGAGAATCAGCGAAAATCGAGCGAAACCAGCGCTGACTGGCATAAAGCCCACCCAATGTCTGCTGCTGTCGGCGCGAAAGTTGATAAATGCCTTCCGCCGCCACGAAGACGCCGGTGACTATGGCAACCAGAATGGAAAGCGAGATGGATACTTGCGGCGAGTTAGAGAGAATCACCCAGATCGAAAGCAGTGTCAGCACAAAGAGTCCCACCAGGTAGTAGCGCTGTTCGCCGAAATGCGCCGCCAATAGGATTGGCCCCATCAGGATCAACAAAGTGAAATCGGAACCGCCGAAACGCACCAACAGCACACTCGTCAATATAGCAACTGCAATGAACAACGCCAACAAGCGAGTTGGGGTCAGTGCCTTGATCCAGGGGCGGACGATTTCCATGTACTGAGACCTTTCACAGAAATTGTGTAATGCGTGTTGCGTGGGGAGAGGATGCTATCTCCCCACGCAACACGCACAGGGATCACGCATCACCCAACACGAAGCGTATGCACCGGCGCGTTGGTGAGCACAGGAGGCAGAGCCACGTGCAGGCCGGCGTCAACGCTACGCCATGTAAGCGGTTCGGGGTAACCGAGTAGGTGAAGCTGGGCGCCGGCGGCAGTTTGAAAACCTTCCAACAGAATCTCAGATTGGGCAGGCTTTTCCATCAGGAAAATATACGTGTTTTCTGCACGCTGTGTAAAGCGCACAGGCACAGCATCGCCTCCGTCCACATGGGCGACGCCCTCGGCGCGTCTCCACGGGCGGCTGCCGAAGATGCCTTCACCGTTGACGGCCAGCCACGCGCCCAGCGCGTTGAGCCGTTGCCGTTGCAGATCGGGGATCGTCCCATCGGCCATGGGGCCGACGTTGAGGAGCAGGTTGCCGTTCTTGCTCACAATGTCGACGAAGGATCGGATGAGATCGTCCTCTTTGATGTATTGATCGGGGCCTTCCTGGCGGTTGTAGCCGAAGGACGCGCCCACGCCGCGGCACGATTCCCACTTCTTCTCGCGGATTTCGGCGAAGGAGGTGTATTCGGGCGTGTCGAAGTCGCGGTGGTTGTTGCTGGCGATGTTGCCTTCGGCGATGGAGAAGCGCTGGGTGAAGCGGTTGTTCACCACGCCGTGGGGGATGGTGTTGTAGAAGTCGGCGAAGAGTTGGTTGAGGTTGGTGTTGGCGGGGTAGGCAATGTCATTCCACAGGATCGCCGTCTGGTAGCGTTCCACGAGTTCGCGCCAGTGGGCGTTGGCATAGTCCACATATTCGGGCGACTGCGGCACCCCCGCCGGAATGTCGGCAATGTCCTGGATCACGTGGGGGTTGAAGGTCCAATCGAGGCCACCGGAGTAGTAGAGACCCATCTCCATGCCCTGAGCGCGCACGGCCTGGGTCAACTCACCCACCAGATCGCGGCGGGCGTGGTAGTTTTCCACAAAGGGATTGGGGCGGCGGCTGGGCCAGAGCAGGAAACCGTCGTGGTGTTTGGTGGTGAGCACCACATAGCGCGCCCCCACCGAGCGGAAAAGCGCCGCCCATTCGCCAGGATCCCAGCCTTCTACAGCCTGATTGAAGTGGGGCACAAAATCAAAATAGGATGAATCCACGCCATAGGTTTCGTGCTGGTGGCGCTGTGTGGCCGATCCTTTGATGCGCACCGAATTGTAGTACCACTCGGCGTAGGGATTGTTGGCAAACCAGCGCGCCCAATCACCGCTTTCGAAGATCTCGCTCAATTCCCCGGCCAGCGGCGCCCACCCAGGCACCGAGTAAAGTCCCCAATGGACAAAGATCCCCAGCTTGGCATCATGAAACCAATCCGGCACGACATGGCTGCTCACAGATTCAAATGTTGGTTGAAAGTGCATTTTTTTCCTCCTGTGGGGGGATTGGTGATTGGTGATTGGTGATTGGTGATTGGGGATTGGTGATTGGGGGCGTGTAGGGGTTTGCGTGGGGCGGGAGGCGGTGTCGCTTCATTGGCAGGTGCTCCTTCCGCCCCACGCAAACCCGTACAGTACGATCCCCGATCCCCAGTCCCCAATCCCCAGTCCCCAATCCCCAGTCCCCAATCCCCAATCATTCAAGGACAATCACCGTGTCGGCGGCGGCGAGCGGTTGCGCCGGCGCGTGGACGACGACGCGACCATCCTGGCGTTGCACCGACAGGGGCGTGCGGGCGCTGTCGGCCAGCAGCCACGCCGCGCGGACAGGCAGATCGGGCAGTTCGATCACGCCGTTTGGGGGCCAGTCGAAGACGTGCAGGTAGATGGTGTCGTCCTTGCGTGTGCTGCGGCACCAATCCACGCCCTGAATGGGGCCGGGGCGGGTGCCGTAGACGGCGTCGCCGTTGACGGCAAGCCAGGCGCCCACGGCTTCGAGCCGTTCCACACTGGGCTGCGGAATCACACCCTCGGCGGTAGGGCCGACGTTGAGCAGGTAGGCGCCGCCCTTGCTCACAATGTCCACCAGTTTGCGGATCAGATCCTCAGGCGATTTCCAGTTGTGATCGTAACTTTTGAAGCCCCAGGTGTCGTTGATCGTGGCCGGCGTCTCCCAATCCAGATCGGTCAAATGGGCCGGGATCTTGTTGTCGCTGGCCGAAGCGTAGTCGCCCAGCGCGTTGCCCAACCGCCCACACACCAGGCAATCCGGCTGGATCGAGTGGACGAGTTCGAGCAGGAATTGGCTCTGATCCGCCGTAATCCCCTTGGGCGTGTCGAACCAGATAATGGCGATGGGGCCGTAGTGGGTAAGCAGTTCGCGCACCTGCGCCGCCACGTAGTTGCGGATGTAGCCGTCGAAATCTTTCTTGGATTCGTCGTAGTCCCAATCGTTGCCGTCGCCGTCGGGGTGGTGCCAGTCCTGGGTTTGTGAGTAGTAAAAGCCCAGTTTGATCCCCTGTTTTTGGCATTCGGCGGCCAATTCTTTGAGCACATCGCGCCCGAAGGGGGTGGCGTCGACAATGTCGTAATCGGTGACGGCGGAATCGAAGATGCAGAAACCGTCGTGGTGCTTTGAGGTGATCACAAGGTACTTTTGCCCGGCCCGTTTGGCCAGGGAAACCCAGGCAGCGGCGTCGAATTTGACGGGGTTAAAGTGCGCCGCCAGTGGTGCGTACTCGGCCACAGGAATGCGGGCACGGTGCATGATCCACTCGCCGATGCCGGGGATCTGTTCGCCTTTCCACGTGCCGGCAGGGATGGCATAAAGCCCCCAGTGGATGAACATGCCGAATTTGGCGTCGCGCCACCAGTCCAGGCGCGGGTCCTGGCGAGCGCCGGGGCGCTGTCCACGGTCGGCGCGGAAGGCATCATCTTGTGTCATGGGGTCATGTCCTATCTGGTTGTGGGATATTGTGCGGATACTGCGCAGATGTGGAAGGGATAGCGGCATGGGGCAACCGGCCTTCCGCCATCTATTATCGTTGCGAAGGCCACGATGAGCAAAGGAAAATGTAGATTACAGGTGAGAGTGATGTGAGAGCGCCGTGAAAGCAGAACGATAGGTCGCTGCGGCGCAAAGGTGACAGGATAGAAAGGCAGCAGCAAAACAGAAGCCTTGCCCTTGCATCTCAGATCTACACACCGGAGGCTCCCATGACCCAGTCGGCACCCATCCCCGATGACCGCTTCAACCAAGACAGTGTGATCCGCGTCGCCGCCAATTCGCAACCCAGCGCTGTGGCCGGCGCCATTGCCAAACAGATCCGCACGAAGAAGAGTGCAGCGACGCAGGCCATCGGCGTCAACGCCATCAACACCATGCTCAAGGCCACCATCATCGCCAACAACTACCTCCACGAAGACAACCTCACCATCATCATGCAGCCCTCCTTCACCGAAGTCGACATCGACGGTCGCACACTGACGGCGATCCACTTGCTGATTCAAACCTGCGATGTGACAGCCACAGGCGTCTGTTCATTCCAATAGCTTGAAGAGAGCTAGACCGCACTCGCCGCCACCAAATTCGAGCAGCGACCGAGGATGCCCACGCTGCTGGCGCTTGGCTCGGTGGTGAAGAGGAGACACGTCATCCGGCGCGCCGGATCGGCCCAGACGACGGTGCCGGTGGCGCCGCCGTGGCCGTAGGTGCCGGGGGAAACGAGATTGCCGAAATAGCTCCACCACGCCCCAGGAAAGATGCGCCAGCCCAATCCCCACATCTGTTCCTGGCGCACCGGCGCCGGGATCGCCGCCATGCTGCTGGTCTGATCAGCAGTCATGGCGGCGATGGTGGCCGGGCTGAAGAGTTCGACGCCGTCCAGCCGCCCGCCGTTGAGGAAGCAGTGCATGTAGCGCACAAAGTCGCCCACGGTGGTGAACATGCCGCCCCAGGGCGCGCCGAAATGACGCCAATAGGGGCTGTTCCAATGCCAGTCGGTGCGCAATGCCGCCTCGCCCACATTGATTTCAGGGATGCGGCTTTCGTCCAGCCCGGCGCTGCCGAGCGCGGTGTCGAGCATGCCCAGCGGGGTGAAGATTTCCTGGCGCAGGAAGGCGGGCAATGGCGCGCCTGTCACCCGTTCTACCACCTCGCCCAGCATGGCGATCCCCGTGCTCTGATACTCGATGTTCGTCCCCGCCGCGAAGGATGGTTCCAACGCGCAGATGCGGCGCACAAATTCGGAAAGCGGCGCGTGTTCGGCGCGCAGGGCCTCATTTTCGGGCAGCATGTCGGGCAGGCCGGATGTGTGCGTCATCAGGTGGCGCAGGGTGATGCGTTCCTTGCCGTTGACGCCGAACTCAGGCACGTAGCGCGCCACTCGGTCATCGAGCAGCACTTCGCCCCGCTCCACCAACAACATCACGGCAGAGACAACCACCGGCTTGGTCACCGAGGCCACGAGGAAGATGGCATCGGGCTTCAGCGCGGGCGCGTCCGCGGCCAGGCAATGCCGTCCCGTCACATATGGGGGCAAGGCCACGCCGTTGCGCGCCACCATCAACGCCGCCGCGGGGATCTCCGCGCGCCCAACAGCGTCATCTAGAAAGCGATACGCCCGTTCCAACCGGGCAGAAGAAAGGCCGAGCAATTCAGGTGTTGTCATGGTAATTGGTGATTGGTGAGTGGTGATTGGGTGGTGAACTCATCGAGCACGCCCGTCACGCTGGTAGCGTGACCTACGACAAAGCGACCGTCACAGTCTGTCGTAGCTGCGGTTACCAACCGCAGTTCTTCGGCTTCGAGACCATTTTCGACGATTAGTGGGTTCGCCAACAGAGTCGCCCAATCACCCAATCACCACCTTATAGCCACGTTCGGCGATGGCACGTCCAAAGATCTCCTCGTCGATTTCCAGCCCAAACCCCGGCGCGTTGGGAATGAGGACGCGCCCCTCGTCCACGGCATATGCCGGCGCGTCGATGCCATTGGTGGTGACTTCGTCCCATTCCACAAAGGTGAAGTTGTCGATGGCGGCGGCCAGGTGACCGGCGGCGTAGTTGCCCAAAGCGCGCCCGTAGTGGTGTGGCGCACTGCGCACCGACCAGCTATCCAACTGCTGCCCCAGCGCCAGCCACGAGGTGAATCCATAGCTGAAAATGTCGTATTGGACGACATCGACGATCCCGTTTTGCGCCCACTTAAGCAAAGACGGCGACGCCTCGCCTTCGCCGTCGGCGATGAAGACAGGCATCCCGTGCTCGGCCAGCCACTCCTTGAGATCGCGGTAAAGTTCGGCGTCCTCGTGGAAGGCTTCTTCGAGCCAATAAAGACGGCAGTCCGCCGTTTCGGCCAGCACCCGTTTGGCCAGATTGAGCGTGTAGCCGTTGTTGGCGTCGATCATCAGGATGGCCTCCGGCCCGGCAGCCTCGCGCACGGCGCGGATCACAGCGATGTCGCGGGCGGTGCCCTCTTCCACGGGCAGGTGACGGGCGCCGCGCCCGACTTTGATCTTGAAGTTGCGGTGGCCGCGGTTGTAGCCCTGGCGCGTCTCCTCGGCCAGGAGGGCGGCAGCTTCGTTCCGGTCATCCAGGTGCAGATCATCGAAATAGAGGCTGGTGTCGTAACAGGGGACAGACAACGCCGCCGGCGTGTCCTTGCCTACCATCGCCGCCGCCAGCGCGTAGACAGGCTGCCCGGCGCGCTTGGCAACCAGATCCCAGAGCGGGAAATCGAAGAGGCGGCCATCGGGCCGGCTGCCCACTTCGGGGTTGAAGAGATCGTCGAGGGTGCGCCCAAGGATGCGCCGGGCGTCCTCTTCGGCGGCGCGGGCGAAGCCGAAGCCCTGGCTGCCGTCTTCGGCGGTGAGGCGGACGACAGGCACATGCACGTTCACGCCGTGCGCACCCAACCGTGCATTGCGCCCGGCGTGGCGCGGTCGCTTGCCGATCACTTCGGTCCACTCCACAGCGACGATGGCCGGGGATTCAGGTGCAGTCATGTAAGTCTCCTCGATTTTGGGCATGCTGGTAAATTGGCTTGACCATTTACTAGAAAACCAGTATGATGGCAGGCGCATCCCCATGCAGCCCTGTAGGTCCCAATCCAAATCATTCCCGAATCATAACGAATCTATACCTATCCTGCAATCGCACCATCTCTGCGCGGTCGTGCTTTTCTGCTACTGCGCGTGACGTTGACATCATATCCTTGCTGTTTATCGTATTTGGCAGCTAGTGTGATTTCCGACCCATTCATCAGAACGAAGGAGAGATCAAGTGTCTGCGGTAAAACGAGGTATGCACCAAGCACGATTCGTAGTAGGTATTTTGCTGTTGATGTTGTTGCTAGCGGCATGCGCTGCACCCGCACCCCAGCCTGAAGGCTCGACAGGCGGCGACACATCTGCCGCTGCGCCTGCCGAGAACGACGGCATTCTGCGCATTGCCTCTAACGTCAACATCCCTGCGCCGGACATCTGGAATCCTTACATCCCGGGCACCTTCATCTTGCAGGGTATGAACCAGAACATGATGGAACCCCTCTTTATGTTGAACTACGAGACGGGTGAAATCGACGGCTGGTTGGCCGAAAGCTTCGAGGCCAATGAAACCCTCGACGAGTGGACCGTCACCTTGCGTGAGGGCACGGAGTGGAGCGACGGCACACCGCTCACCTCGGCAGATGTTGTCTTCACCATCGAAATGCTCAAGGAGTACGCGCCACAGCTCAACTGGTCCGGCGCGGTACAGCGCTGGGTGGAATCGGTGGAAGCGGTAGACGAACGCACCATCAAGTTCACGCTGACAGAACCCAACCCGCGCTTCGTCATGGAAAATCTGGCCGGCACCACCTCGCAGGCCATCGTCCCCCTGCCCAAGCATGTGTGGGAAGGCCAGGACCCTGTCACCTTCCGCAACCCCTACAACGCGGAGACGGGCGCGCCCATCTTCAGCGGCCCCTACACCGTCAAGAGCTTCTCGTCCACCGAGTTCGTCTACCAGCGCAACGACGACTGGTGGGGCGCCAAGACGGGCACCTTCAAGCTGCCTGCGCCGGTAGAAATCCAGCGCCCCTGGATCCCCAACGCCGAGACCGTCAACCAGATGTTGGTGGCCAATGAACTGGACATGGGTCCCGGCTCCGGCGCCACGTTGAGCATTATGCAGTCTTTGCAGGCGCGCAACGACAAACTGCGCTCCTACAACGACGAGTCGCCCTATGCCTGGCGCGACCCCTGCCCGCGCATGTTCACTGTCAACCACACTGTTGAACCGTGGGGCAACAAAGAGATGCGCTGGGCGCTCTCCTACGCCTTTGATCGCCAGCAGATGGCCGATGTGCTCTACGAAGGCGCCACTGTGCCCGCCGCCTTCATCTTCCCCGACTACCCGGCCATGCAGCCCTACCTGGATCAGATCGCCGACATCATCGCCCCCATCGCCGAGTACAACCCCGACAAGTCGCGTGAGTTGATCGAGGCCCAGGGCTACACCTTCAACGAAGGCACCGGCTTCTACCAGGACGCCAACGGCGACAACCTCTCCATCGACATTGTGGCGCCGCCCTTCATGGAAAATGTGGCTCGCCTCGTCGTGCAGCAGTTGAACCAGGTAGGCATTGATGCCGTGTTGCGCATCCTGGAATGGGGCATCTTCCGCGATCAGACTGGCCGTGGTCAATTCGAAGGCGCCACCGACTGGAGCGGCTGCGGCAGCGTGATCGAACCCTGGTTCGGCATGAACCGCTACAACAAGTCCTGGGTCAACCCGGTGGGTGAACCCGGCACCGAATATGTGGACAACACCAACAACGCCGGTCGCTGGGTGAACGATGAATACTCAGCCCTGATCGACCAGATGGGCAGCCTGCCCCTGGGCGATCCGCAGGTGACCGAACTGATGACCCAGGCCGTCACGATCTGGGCCGACGAACTGCCGGCCATCCCGCTGATCCAGCAGCCTGCCTTCATGCTCTTCAACGAAAGCAAGTGGACCAACTGGCCCACGGCTGACAACAACTACATCCAGCCGCCGAGCCACTGGCAGCACTTCCTGCGCGTGTTGGTTGAGTTGGAACCGGCGCAGTAAGGCAGTAGATCTCTTGTCCTGACAGAGCGTTGTGGACACGGATAGAGAGGAACACAGATTTTCTAAGCAGATCCGTGTTCTTTTCTATCTGTGTCCACAAACTCTTGGCAGGAATGGATAGACACTCTGCACGAAAAGAACGGCAGGGTGAATGGTTCATGCAGCATTTTGTGGCGAAGCCCTTAGCAGAGGACTTACACATGCGTGGTGTTGATCTGGGGTATTTTGTGCGGCGTGTCAGTATGTTTTTTTTGATCATCTTCGTGGCCGCTTCTTTCAACTTCATGATTCCACGGTTGGCGCCAGGCAACCCGATTGGCGCCATCACCTCGCGCATGGCCCAGGCCAGCGCGGGGATCGAGCAAGGTCAGGCCATGTTCGAAGCCTACCGCGAACGCTTCGGCCTGAACGATCCGCTTTACGTCCAATACTTCAAATATCTGTGGAACTCCATCAGGCTGGATTTCGGCGAGTCGCTTTCAGCCTACCCCGCCAGTGTCTGGGAGATTATTCGGCCTGCCATCGGCTGGACCATCGGCCTCGTCGCCACCAGTGTGATCATCACCTTTGTGCTGGGTGTGGCGGTTGGGGCGCTGCTGGCCTGGAAGGGCACGCCGAAGATCGTCCATGCTGTGTTGCCTTTTACCATGATCTGGGGTGTGTTGCCCTACTACCTGCTGGCGCTGCTGTTGCTTTACGCCTTTGCCTTCACCACCGGGCTGCTGCCCATGAGCGGCGCCTACCCGCCGGGCATGGCGCGTGATTGGAGCTGGGAATTTATCGTCGGCGTCGCCCGCCATGCCGTGCTGCCGGCGCTTTCCATCATCCTTTCCAGCCTGGGGCTGTGGGCGCTGACCATGCGCGGCCTGATGGTCAACACCATCGGCGAAGACTACATGCTGCTGGCCGAAGCCAAAGGGCTGCCGCCGCGGCGCATTTTGTGGTGGTATGCCGTGCGCAACGCCATCCCGCCGCAGATGGCCCACCTGGCCATCGCGCTGGGACATGTGGTTTCCGGCGCCATTCTGGTGGAGATCATCTTCGCCTATCCCGGCCTGGGTTATCAGCTCTACCAATCGATCACCAACAGCGACTACACCGTCATCCAGGGGATCACCCTGTTGCTGGCTATGTCGGTGGGGTTGGCGGTGCTGATCATCGATCTGATCTATCCCCGGCTCGATCCACGTGTCACCTACACGGCCGAGAGCAGCGGCTGACCGCAACGACTGACTGCAACGACTCTGCCTGATACATTCCCTGGAAAATAGCGAAACATGGCGACAACCTATCCTTCTGAAAGCAGAAAACAGAGCGCAGAGGTCGGCGCCGGCCGCCGCATCTTGAATTTGGCGCGTGGGGTGGTCCGGTTCCTGATTGAGAATTGGATGTTTACGTTGGGGCTATCTCTGTTGCTGGCACTCTACCTCTTCGGCGCCATCGGCTCGATGATGGTCGATCCCCAACGCGCCGATATGGGCGCCAATCCGCTTAACCTCAGCCCTAGCCGAGAGAATCCACTGGGCACCGAGGGTTTTGGCCGCGACATGTACACCCTGATGGTGATCGGCATCCCCAACACGTTTAAGATCGGTCTACTGGCCGGTGGTGTGGGTGTGCTCCTCGGCGCCTTGATTGGCCTGCTGGCGGGCTACTATCGCGGCATCCTCGACACGATCTTCAGTAGCTTTGCCGACGTGATGCTGGTGATCCCTGTGCTGGCGATCTTGATTACCGTCTCGGCCTACGTGCGTGTGATGACGGTGGTGCTGATGGCGCTGATCGTGGGGCTATTGGCCTGGCCTTTGCCCGCCCGCGTCATTCGTGCCCAAACGTTGAGCCTGCGCGAACGGCTTTTTGTGGTGGTCTCTAAACTGTCGGGGCAGAACGATCTGGAGATCATCTTCCTGCAGATCCTGCCCAACCTCACCGCCTACCTGGCCGCGGCCTTTGTCAGCGCGGTGAGCAGCGGTATCCTGGCGGCAGTGGGGTTGGAAGTGCTCGGTCTTGGCCCGCAAAATGTGCCTACGATTGGCCGTGCGCTCTATCACGCCTTCACCTACTCGGCCATGTTCCGCGGCATGTGGTGGTGGTGGGCGCCCCCCATCGCCACGCTGGCCATTATCTTCACCGGCCTTTTCATGATGAGCGTCTCGCTCGACAAATACGCCAATCCCCGCCTTCAGGGGGCACAGCGCGGTTAGTGGACGACGGCGGGAGTGAGACCATGTTTTCGGCTATCGCATGTTTTCGGCTATCGAATGAGTAACGAGTAACGAGTAGACTTACACTGCCCTACTCATTACTCGTTACTCATTCGGTAAAGCGAATCGCAGGCACTCGCGCTGTTTTGTACTTACTACTCAATCGTCAGGTATGTGAAATCGACATGGTGACTCAAAACCAGATGAAATTAGCACCCACTTCCGGCGCGGCAGCGTCGGAGCGGGTTTTGGATGTTAAGAACCTCTTTGTCAGCTATATCACGCCGCGTGGACCGGTGAAAGCCGTCAACGGCGTGAGTTTCTTTCTGCGCCCAGGTGAACGCATGGGGCTGGTGGGCGAGTCCGGCTCAGGCAAAACCACCACGGCGCTCAGTCTGCTGCGCCTCTTGCAGCCACCCGCCGAGATCCAAAGTGGACAGGTGCTGCTCAACGGCGTCGATCTGCTCCGTCTTTCTGACCCCGAAATGCGCCGCGCCCGCTTCGCCGAAATCGCCTTGATCCCCCAGGGCGCCATGAATTCACTCAACCCGATGATGAAGGTGGGCGAGCAACTGCGCGACACCATCCGCGCCCACGAAAGCAGCATCGACACACGAGACATCGACAGCCGCATCGAGAAGACGCTCCAATCCGTCGATCTGGGCACAGCGGTCATGAACGCCTACCCGCATGAATTGAGCGGCGGCATGAAACAGCGTGTCTGCATCGCCATGGGCATCTTGCTCAGCCCCAAAGTCATTATCGCCGACGAACCCACCAGTGCGCTGGATGTGGTGGTGCAGCGCCAGGTGATGGAGACCTTTGGCCGCGTGCAACAGGAGATCGGCGCCGCCGTGATCCTCGTCGGCCATGACATGGGGTTGATGGCGCAGTTTGTGGATCGGGTGGGCGTGATGTACGCCGGCAAACTGGTGGAAGTGGGACCGGTGCGCGACATCTTCAAAGATCCGCTGCACCCCTACACACAGGCGCTCATCGGCAGCCTGCCCACTTTGCAGTCGAAAGAGCTATTCAAAGGACTTTCGGGGCTGACGCCTTCGTTGCTGTCACCGCCGCCGGGCTGCATGTTCCATCCGCGCTGCCCTAAGGCGATGGCACACTGTTCAACGCAGATCCCCGAATTGGTAGAGATCAAGCCGGAACGATGGGTATCCTGTCTTCTGTACGAGGGGAGTTAGCCGTGACTGAGCTTTTACAAGCACAGAATGTAACCAAAATATTTGGCGGCGGCCTGCTCAAACAGGGGCAGACTGTGGCCGTGGATCAGATCTCGTTGTCGATCAACGAAGAGAGGCCCACGATCACGGCCATCGCCGGGGAAAGCGGCAGCGGCAAGACCACCCTGGCGCGCCTGCTGCTGGGGATTGTGCGGCCCAGCCGCGGCGCGATCCGCTTCCGTGGGCGCGATCTGGTGCACATGAGCGGCAACGAACGCCGCGACTTCCGGCGGCAGGTGCAGGCCATCTTTCAGGATCCGTTTGAAGTTTACAACCCATTTTACAAAGTGGATCAGGTGTTGACCACGCCAGTGCGCAAGTTTCATCTGGCTGGTTCGCGCGCCGAAATGCAGACGAAGATCGAAGAGAGCCTGCAACGCGCCGGCCTCCGCCCCGAGGAAACACTGGGCCGCTATCCGCACCAGTTAAGCGGCGGACAGCGCCAGCGGATCATGGTGGCGCGGGCGTTACTGCTCAACCCGCGCATCATCCTCGCCGACGAGCCTGTCTCCATGGTCGATGCCTCGCTGCGCGCCACGATCCTGGAAAGCTTGATGAACCTCAAGCGCGATCTGGGCATTTCGCTGGTCTACATCACCCATGATCTAACCACGGCCTACCAGATCAGCGAGAACATCTACATCCTCTACCGTGGATCAGTGGCCGAAATGGGCAGCGTGGATCATGTGATCAAGAACCCCAAGCACCCGTACACCCGGCTGCTGGTCGGCTCGATCCCCGTGCCCGATCCCGACATCCGCTGGGGCCAGGACAGCGAGATCGAAAGCGCAGCCAATGTCCCCGGCGCGTCGCGGGCCGAGGTGCACGGCTGCAAATTCTCCAACCGCTGCCCCTTCGTCATGGACGAATGCCGCCGACAAGCGCCTCCCCTCTACCGCACCGAAGACAAGCGCGCAGTCGCCTGCTACCTCTTCAAAGAAGACGGCGCCGTCGTCAGCGGCGAAGAGATGGCGAAGACGCTGGCGGGAGAGAAGCGTACTGCGTAGGGGTTTGCGTGGGGCGGAAGGAGCACTCGCTTTCTTGCCGAGGCTCCTTCCGCCCACGCAAACCCCTAAGTGCCCGATGATCCATTTGCCCCCACCCTACCCTCGCGCTACAATCTCTCCCAATCACCAATCACCAGTCACCAATCACCAAGCACCAGTCACCCAGCACCAGTCACCCATCCCCAATCATGCGCCTATCCCAACTCCAACAAATGGACGCTATCGCCTTCGAGCGCTTCGTGGGCCAACATTTTGCCAGGATGGGCTACAAAGTGGAAAACAGCCGCGCCTCCGGCGGCGAGGAGATCGACCTGATCCTGCGGCGCGGACAGCGGACGGCGGTGGTGCAGTGCAAGCGTCACGGCGGCGCCGTAAATCAGTCGGTCGTTCGTGACCTTTACAGTGTAATGATCCGCGCCGGCGCAGACGAAGCCTATCTCGTCACCACGGGGATAGTCGGCCGCGCCGCCCTCGACTGGACGCACGGCAAGCCGATCCACCTCATCGACGGTCGCCGTCTTGTCGAGTGGACAGGCACAGGACGGCTCAACTCCGCTCACAAACCAGAGTTGTCGCGCGTCAACCGCCAACTGTTGATGTTAATGGGGTTGACCTTGCTGGCTGTCGCCATTGTCTACCTCTCCTCGCCGCAGACACAGGCGCAGGTGCAACAGTGGCAGCAGATGGTACACTCCTGGTTCCCGGCGACCACGGAGACGCCGACAGAATAAGAAGAGACTCAGCGATTAGGCGATTCAGCGATTAAGGCTCGCATCAACTCTCCGAAATCCCCCAATCTCTCAATCCCCCAATCTCTCAATCCCCTAATCCCCAATCCCCAATCCCCAGTCCCCAATCCCCAATCCCCAATCCCCAGTCCCCCAAAAACTCCTGTATTTTCCCCCCACCCACCCTGCATATCTTTGGTAACCCCCTGATCCGAGACACAGGCGACGAAGCCCTTCGTCGTGGACGCCCCCACGGTGTCACGTGTTGAGGATGAGGACGTGTCTGAACTAACAATAGAATCAGGAGTCAACCATGAGCAGCAACCCATCATCGCGCCTTCGCATTGCATTGTATTCTCACGACACGCAAGGATTGGGCCACATCCGGCGCAATATGTTGATTGCGTCGAGCTTTGTGCAAGCCCACATTCCGGCGGACATTCTGCTCATTTCGAGCGCAGGGGTGGCAACTTCGTTTGACGTGCCCAAGGGTGTGGACTTTCTCGTCCTGCCGGCCATTGCCAAAGACGGCGACGGCCACTACCACGCCCGCGCCCTGCAGATGCCGCTGGACGCGCTGATCAAATTGCGCAGCCAGATCATTCGCGCCGCGCTCTCTGCCTTCGAGCCTGATCTGCTGATTGTGGACAAAGTCCCCGGCGGCGCGTTCAACGAACTGCTGCCTACGCTCCACACCCTTTGCCGCCGGGATCTGCCCCCCTATCGCCGCACCCGCTGCGTGCTGGGCCTGCGTGAGATCCTCGACACGCCCGCCGTGGCCGACGCCGAGTGGCGGCAGGCCGGCAACAGCCACATTGTGCACAGCTACTACGATCGCGTCTGGGTTTACGGCGATCCAAAGGTCTTTGACGTGGCCGCAGAACAGCGCTTCGGCGCGGAACTGTCACCACTGCTGCGCTACACCGGCTACCTGGGCCGCTGTGACAACCAGACCGCCGCTGACGAGGAGCGTCAAACAGACGGCCTCGTCCTCTGCGTCACCGGCGGCGGGCAGGACGGTTTCGCCCTGGCCCACACCTTTGTGGAAGCGCAGCACCGCAGCCGCACGCCCAGCATCGTCGTCACCGGGCCGTACATGCCCGCGGCCGAACAGGAGAAGCTTCACCGCCTCGCCGCCACATCGCCCAATCTCCAGATCATCGAATTTGAACACGACCTGCCCGCCCTCATGCGCCGCGCCGAGCGTGTGGTCTGCATGGGCGGTTACAACACTGTCTGCGAAATCCTGGCCTACGGCAAACCCACGCTGGTTGTCCCCCGCGTGCGCCCGCGCCAGGAACAATGGATCCGCGCCCAACGCCTGGCCGACCTGGGCCTGATCGACATCCTCCACCCCGATCAGCTCACCCCCACCGCCCTGCGCCGTCGCCTGCGCACCGAACCCACCCCCCGCCCCAACCCGTGGACCGTCCTCGACCTGGGCGGCGTCGCCAAGCTGCCGGAACTGCTGGCAGAGGTGATGAACGAGACGGTTGAAGTGCGGTGGGCGGCGTAATGAGTAATGAGTAAAGAGTAATGAGTAAAGAGTAAGGTCTTGCTCAAGCATGTGGTTTCCCAATTGGAAACCACTTGGTCAACGAAACCTTACTCATTACTCCTTACTCATTACTTCTTACTCATTACTCATTTCTTTCCCAAACCAACACCGATTTCCCAGGAGCTCCACCCATGACCATCGCCTACGTTACCAAAATGTACCCGCGTTTTTCGGAGACATTTATTGTGAATGAAATTCTGGCGCACCAGGACGCCGGGATGCCGTTGGAAATTGTGTCGCTGCGCCTGCCCACCGACGGGCGCTTCCACGATGTGCTGGCCAAGGTGCAGGCGCCGGTGACCTACATCCGCGACGAAAACCCGCAGTTAAGCACCTTCTGGGCCGAACTGCGCAAAGGACGCCGCGAATTCCCGCGCCTCTGGTCGCTGCTGGCCGACGAACCCAACGCCGAACCCGGCGACATTGTCCAGTCCATTCACCTGGCGCGGCTGGTGCGCAAAAAGCAGATCAGCCTGCTCCACGCCCACTTTGCCAGCGTCGCCACCACTGTGGCCCGGCTGGCGGCGCTGCTCACCGGCATTCCCTACACCTTCACCGCCCACGCCAAGGACATCTATCACGAAAGCGTGGACCCTGCCGATCTGCGCCGCAAGTTGCGCGACGCCGCCACCGTCATCACAGTGACGGATTACAACCTCAGCTTTCTGCGCGACCAATACGGCGAAGACACCCAACGGGTGCAGCGCCTCTACAACGGGCTGGATCTCGACCGCTTCGCCTTCCAGCCCAACCAGGACCGCGCGCCACACATCCTGGCTGTGGGGCGGCTGGTGCCCAAAAAGGGCTTCGGCCTCCTCATCGACGCCTGCGTGGAATTGAAACGCCGCGGCGTCCACTTTACCTGTAGCCTCATCGGCTCCGGCGAAGAAGAAGCCAACCTGCGCCGTCACATCGCCGAAACGGGCATGGGCGGCCAGGTTCACATGCTGGGCGCGCTGCCCCAGGCCGACGTCATCCGCTATGTGCAGCAGGCCGGCGTCTTCGCCGCCCCCTGCATTGTGGCCGAAGACGGCAACCGCGACGGCATGCCCACCGTCCTCCTCGAAGCGATGGCGCTGGGCACCCCCTGCGTCTCCACCGACGTCACCGGCATCGGCGAAGCCATCCGCCACAACGAAACCGGCCTGATGACCACCCCCGGCGATGTGATCGGCCTGGCCGACGCCCTGCAACGGCTGCTGGCCGACACAGCGTTGCGCCGTCGCCTGGCCCACCACGCACGCGCCCAGATGGAGCGCGATTTCGACATCCGCCGCAACACCGCCGAGCAGCGCGCACTCTTCCAGCGGGTGATCCAGCGCCACGCCAACTTTCAGATGCAGGAGGCTGCATAATGGGTATCCCCACAATGCGTATCGCCTATGTTTGCGCCGACCCCGGCGTGCCGGTTTTTGGACGCAAGGGCGCGTCGGTGCATGTGCAAGAAGTGATCCGCGCCCTGATGCGGCTGGGCGCGCAGGTACACCTTTTCGCCGTGCGTTTGGACGGTGAAGCGCCCGCCGATCTGGCCGCCGATCTGGTTGTGCACGCGCTGCCGCCGGTGGGCAAAGGCGAGGCCCACGAGCGCGAACTACGCGCCCTGGCCCTCAACGAAATCGTGGAATCGTGGCTGGCCCAGGAAGGCCCCTTTGATCTTGTCTACGAGCGCTATTCGCTGTGGAGCCACGCCGGCATGAGCTACGCCAAAGACAACAACGCCATCGGCGTGCTCGAAGTCAACGCGCCGCTAATCGAGGAACAGACCAACCACCGCACGCTGATCCACCGCGCCGAGGCCGAAGAGGTGGCCCGCCGCGCCTTTGCCGCCGCCGACGCCCTCTTCGCCGTCTCCACGCAGGTGGCCGCCTATCTGGCCGACTGGCCCAGCGCACAGGGACGCATCCACATCGTGCCCAATGGCGTCGACCCGGATCGCTTCGCCCCACGCCCTAGCGCAGACACGGCTGCGCCCTTCACCGTGGGGTTTGTGGGCACGCTGAAACCGTGGCATGGCGTCAACACACTGGTCGACGCCTTTGCGCAGTTGCATGCACAGCGTCCTGGCGCGCAGTTGCTCATTGTGGGCGACGGCCCCTGCCGCGCCGAGATCGAAGAACAGACGGCCGCGCTGGGCCTCTCCGCCGCGGTGGAATTGACCGGCGCCGTAGACCCCAGCCAGATCCCCGCTCTGCTGGCGCGCATGGATGTGGCCGCCGCGCCCTACCCCCAGTTGGACGATTTCTACTTTTCGCCGCTCAAGCTCTACGAATACATGGCCGCCGCTCTGCCTGTCGTCGCCAGCCGCATCGGGCAGATCGAAGAGGTGATCGTCCACGGCGAAACCGGCCTCATTGCCCATCCCGGCGACGCCGCCGATCTGGCCGACAAACTCATCGCCCTCCACGACGACGCCGATCTGCGCCGCCGCCTGGGCGAGCGCGCACGCGCCGAAATCGTGGCCAACCACAGTTGGGAGAAAGTGGCGCGGCGTGTCCTGGCGGTGGGGACGCATGAAGCGGAAACACCGTCTACGGTGGAAAGTAGACCCGAAACCGTAGGCTGGCAGCGATCTCAAACTGAGCCGGCGCGACGTAGAGGCTTTCCCCGGATTGGCAAGCTGTCTCTGCCCAAGATCTCGTTCGCGTTGCCGATCAACGGCTTCCCGCAGCTCTGGCGGGTGGTGCGCCGCTTTGGGCCGATCATCGGGCGCGAAAAGTGGCTGATCCTGGGCGCGCTGGCGGCGATGCTGGGGCAGATCGGGCTGCGCCTGCTCGAACCGTGGCCGCTTAAGTTCATCTTCGACTTCCTCAGCGGCGTCTCCCCTGCCGCGATGGCACCCTGGCTGGCGGGCTGGTCTGCCGAGATTTTGCTGGCAGGCGCGGCGCTGGCCATGATCGCGGTGGCCGCCGCCGGCGCGGGGATGGCCTACCTCAACACCACACTGCTGGCGCTGGCAGGCAACCGCGTGCTCACCCAGGTCCGCGCCGATTTTTACAAGCATGTGCTCAGCCTGCCCCTCGCCTTCCACACCCAGGCGCGCAGCGGGGATCTGCTCAACCGTCTCATCGGCGACATGAACCGGCTGCAAGAAGTGGCGGTGACGGCGCTGCTGCCCCTCACTGTCCACGCGCTGACGTTGTTGGGCATGTTGGGGCTGATGTATTGGCTCAACCCGCAGTTGGCGCTAATCGCCCTCTGCACGCTGCCCCTTACCGGGCTGGCCATGACGCGGCTCTCGGCGCGCATCCGCGACGCCGCGCGTAAACAGCGCCACCAGGAAGGTGACATGGCCGCTGCCGCCGCCGAAACCTTCAATGCCATGCAGGTGGTGCAAGCCTACGGGCTGGAGCCGCGCCTCGAAGCGGCCTTCGGCGGGCAGAACCGCAAAAACCTCAACGAAGGTGTCAAGACGGCGCGCCTCGCCGCCAAACTCGAACGCTCCATCGACATCCTCATCGCCGCGGGCACGGCGCTGGTGATCTGGTACGGCGCCCGGCTGGTGCTCAGCGGCAGCCTCACCCCCGGCGATCTCATCGTCTTTATGAGCTACGTGAAGGGCGCGTTCCGCCCCATGCAGGATCTGGCCAAATACACAGGACGCATCGCCAAGGCCGCGGCGTCGGGCGAACGGGTGCTCGAAATCTTCGACGTGCAGCCTGCCATCGTCGACGCCGCCGATGCCCGCCCGCTGGCGCACGCCGCCGGTGAAATCCGCTTCGAAGAGGTCTGGTTTGGCTACACGCCGGGCCAGCCTGTGCTGCGGGGGATCGACTTCACGATCCGCCCCGGCCAACGGGTGGCGCTGGTGGGGGCGTCGGGCGGCGGCAAGTCGACGCTCACCCAGTTGCTGCTGCGCTTCTACGATCCCAGCCGCGGGCGCATCCTGCTCGACGGCGTGGACATTCGACACATTCACCTGGCCGATCTGCGCCGCCAGTTCAGCTACGTGCTGCAAGAGAGCGTCCTCTTCGCCGTGAGCGCGCGTGACAACATCGCCTTCGGCGCGGACAGCGAAGTAGACGAAGAGGCCGTCCGCCGCGCCGCCGCCCTGGCCAACGCCGACGGCTTCCTTTCCGCCCTGCCCCACGGCTACGACACCGTCCTCAGCGAACGGGGATCGAGCCTTTCGGGCGGGCAGCGTCAACGTGTCGCCGTGGCGCGCGCCGCCATGCGCAACGCGCCCATTGTGATCCTCGACGAGCCGACCACCGGCCTCGATCAGGAAAGCGGACAGACCGTCCACGCCGCGCTGGATCGGCTGACCGCCGGGCGCACCACGCTGATCATCACCCACGATCTGCGCGCCGCCGAAAGCGCCGACCGCATCTACTTCCTTGAAGGCGGAGAGATCCGCGAAAGCGGCACCCATGCCGAACTCCTGGCCCAGAATGGGCGCTACGCCGCCCTCTACGCCATCCAATCGGCCACCGGCGGGGAGGAGCCGATCTATGCTGACGCCTGAAGATCGCCAACTCGTCGCCAACGAGGGCGCCATCCCCGGCCTGGCCGCCCTGCTCGACGGCGACACCCTGGCTACGGCGCTCAGAGCGGCGCTCAGAGCGGCGCTCAACGACGTGCGCCCGCGCTGGGGTGTCCGCCAGGTCGAGGTGACTTACCTGCGCTACAAGCCCGGCACCAACTGCCTGGCCGCCTGCCGCCTGCACACCGAAAATGGCGTCGAACTGGCCTACGCCAAGGCGCTGAACCAGCTTAAACATGTCGACGGCGCGGTCGACGACGACTGCATCCATTTGCCCGATCTCAAAATCAAACTGCACCGCTTCCCCCACGACGCCCGGCTGCCCGCCCTGCGCAAACTCTGCACACCCGCCGAGCGCGCCGATCTGTTACAGCGCGTCCTGCCCGATCACCCCGAACTCTGGCAGGGGACGATTACACCGCTGCACTACAAGCCCGAACGCCGCCTCGTCGCCCGCCTGGATGCCAACGGCCAATCGGCGGCGCTCAAGTTCTACACCGGCGCCGACTTCGAGCAGGCGGCCACCGCGGCCCGGCACTTTTCAGCTTTGGGGAATTTGCCCACGCCGCAGCGTCTAGGGCGTTCGCGCCGCCACACTGTGTTGGCGCTCTCCTGGCTGCAAGGACAAAGCCTGTCTCGTCATCTCACCCACCCCGCCGGACAGGAGATGCCCCAAGACGTGCCCATGCACGCCGTGGGCGCAGCGCTGGCGCGCATCCACGCCCACACGCCCACGGGTCTTGCGCCCTTCACCGTGCAGGAGCACATCGCCGCCGTCGCCGCCGCCGCCGAAGCGGTCACCGTCACCGCGGCGTGGTTGGGCGAAGGGGCGACTGATCTGGCCTACACCATTGCCGCCCGTCTGCGCGCAGACGACGCCCAGCACGGTCACCGCGCCTGCGCCATTCACGGCGACTTCTCGCCCGATCAGATCCAGATCGCCGACGACGGCAGCGTGGCCGTCCTCGATTTCGACAACGCCGCCCTCGGCCATCCCGCCGCCGATCTGGGATCCTTCGCCGCCGCGCTGATCCACAAATTCGGCGCACAGGCGCTGCCGCAGGTCACCGGCTACATCGATCAATTCCTGCGCGGCTATCACAGTGCCGGCGGCGCGCCCATCCCATCCCATCAAATCGACCTCTACACCGCCGCCGCCCTCCTACGCCGCGCCCCCGAACCGTTCCGCTATCGTCGCCCGGCGTGGGGTGAGGAGACGGAGCGGGTGTTGCGTGTTGCAGGGGAAGTAATGAGTAAGGAGTAATGAGTAAGGTCACCGTTTACCCCGTGAACTGCCAATTTGGAACAACTTCGTCAACAAAGATTACTCATTACTCCTTACTCCTTTTTCTAACCGGAGATCAACCATGCAAACCACCCATCAAACTCTCCCCTGGCGCTTCCCCACACGGTTCGCTGCTTTGCAGCAGATTGAACTGCCGCGTTCGACGGCGGCGCGCTGGGGGTTGTCTGCGGCGCGGTTGGCGCTGCGCCGCACCTGGCCCCAGGACGTCGACCACGTCGCCGTGGAATTTGTGACGGCGGCGGACGAGATTGTCCCCGGCCAGTGGATTGCGGACGACGAGCGGCGCCGCCAGATCGCACACAGCACACGCAAAGCCGCCGCCGATCCCGATTCGGTAATCGAGTTGGACGGGCTGAAGCTGATCCTGCAAGCACACGGCGCGGATCGACGGCTGCCCGGGCTGGCCGGTCTGCTGGCGCAGCCGGACGCGCAGATTATTGTGCATCGTCCTGAACGGCGCGCCGTGGTGCGGCTGCGGCAGGACGGCGAAACCGTCTTCGCCAAAGTGGTGCGCCCAGAGAAAAGCGGCGCGCTGGCGGCGGCGCTGACCTGGGCGCAGGAAAACGTTCGTCTCTTCGCCACCCCAGCGTTGCTGCACCACGACGAAGCAGCGGGGGTCGTATCCACAGCGGCGCTGGCGGGAAAGTCGGTACACGATCTTTACGGCAGCCCCACCATCGAAGATGCCTTGCACATCATGGGGCGCACACTGGGCGCGCTCCACGAAATCCCCGCGCCCGATTGGGCCGTTCCCCATACCGGGGCGCAGGAAGTGAGTGTCCTGGCGCGGTGGATGGAGCGCCTGCACGACTTTGCGCCGTCGATCCACGCCGAACTGGCGATCCCGGTGGCGCGGGTGGCCGATGCACTAGTCGGCGGCGGCGGCATGCCCATGCTGCTCCACCGCGATTTCTACGACAAACAGATCTTCGTAGCCGAGGACGGCGCGGCAGCTCTGCTCGATCTCGACACGCTGGCCGTGGGCGAAGCCGAACTCGATGTGGCCAACGCACTCGTCCACCTGGAATTGCGCAGTTTGCAGACGGGGCGGCTGGGCTGTTCCTTGCAGCGGGCGCGGGCGGCTTTCCTCAGCGGCTACCCGGTGGAATGGCTGTCGCCGGCGCGTTTACAGGTCTACGCCGACGCGGCGCGGCTGCGGCTGGCCTGTGTCTACACGTTTCGACCGGGTGGGGTGTCCACCGCGCCGCGGTTGCTGGCGCGATTGGGCCAGCCGGTGGCAGATTGGGTAATGATGTAGCCGCAACGCGTCTACCTGAGGTAAACCGGTCAAGTAGACGAATCGAGAATGGGCATCGATCTGCATTTGCGGGTATAATCGCAAAATCGCTTCCTTCTCAGTAAAGGAACCTGCCATGACTGATTTTGCCCGTTACCTCAACATTCGCAGCGCCACATCGCCGGTGCTTTCGCCCGACGGCAGGCGCGTCGCCTTTCTCAGTGACATCACCGGCAACGATCAGGTGTGGAGTGTGGCCGCCGATCCCCAGAGCCAGGAATGGCCGCGCCAGTTGACCTTTTTTGCCGACAAGGTGTGGGAGGTACATGGCAGCGGCGCGGTGGATCACCTGCTGGCGGTGAGCGATGTGGGCGGCAACGAGAAGCAGCAGTTCTACCTCATCACCAACTACGGCGGCGCCGACGGTCACGACGTGCGCCGGCTCACCGGCGACGACAACGCCATCCACCGCTTCGGCGGCTGGAGCGCCGACGGGCGGCGCATCCTCTACACCAGCAATGGCCGCAACGGCGTCGATTTTGATTTATATGTGATGGAGATCGACAGTGAGGGCGCCGCCCCCCAATTCCTGTGCGAAATGGCCGGCAACCGTGAGGTGATGGCGTGGTCGCCCGACAATCGGCAGGTGTTGGTGCGCGAACAGGTGGGGCCGCTGGAAGATCGCCTTTTTGTGGTGACGTTGGGCGAAAACGGCATGGCCGAACGCTGCATCACCGACGGGATGCCCGCGGCGCGCTACGAGCAGGTGCGCTGGGAAGCCCACGGCGTCTACCTGATCAGCGACCGCCCCCACGACCGCGGCGCCGTCTGCCGCCTGAATGTGGCAAACGGCGATCTGGATGTGATTGTCACGGCGGAGATTCACGACGACGAAGGCGAGTTGGAGCTATTGGCCGTCAACGCGCAGGGGACGCGCGCCGCCTACACCTTCAACGCCGGCGGCTACAGCGAACTTTGGGTGTTGGAATTGAGCACGCACAGCAGCCGCCGCATCAAGGACCTTCCCGGCGGGCAGATCGGCAAGCTCAAATTCCGCAGCGAAGGACAGGTGCTCTTCGACCTGATGACGCCCAACCAACCCGCCAATGTGTGGACGGCGGATCTGGTGAGCGGCGAGTTGCACATCCTCACGCAGAGCGACACGGCGGGGATCGCTTCGTCTTCGTTTGTGTTGCCTGAGTTGATCCACTTTGAGAGCTTCGACGGGCGACAGATCCCGGCCTTCTACTACCTGCCGCAGATACCCCAGCCTGACGGCGGCTACCCCTGCATCCTCTACGTCCACGGTGGGCCGACCAGCCAATTGCGCCCCGATTTCGATGTGCGCTTTCAATATTTCCTCAGCCGTGGCTATGCGATTTTGGGCACGAATGTACGGGGCAGCACGGGCTACGGTCGCCTCTACGCCGAACTCGACGAGTTGGAGAAGCGCCCCGACAGCGTGGCTGATCTCAAGTACGCCGTCCACTGGCTGCAAGGACAGACCGAGATCAACCGCGACCGGGTGGCGATCTACGGGCGCAGCTACGGCGGCTACATGGTCCTGGCGGCGTTGACCGGCTACCCCGAACTCTTCGCCGCAGGGATCGACGTGGTGGGCATCGCCAACTGGGTCAGCTTCATGGAACGCACCAGCCCCTGGCGACGCCCCCACCGCGAACAGGAGTACGGCAGCCTGGCACATCACCGCGATCTGTTGGTGCAGATCTCGCCGATCCACCAGGCCGAACGCATCACCATGCCGCTGATGGTCATCGCCGGCGACAACGATCCACGCGTGCCGCTCTTCGAGTCGGAGCAGATCGTGGAAAGAGTGCACAACGCCGGCGGCACCGTCGAGTTCCTCCACTACGCCGACGAAGGACACAAGATCAGCAAACTCGCCAACCGCATCGACAGCTTCACGCGCATGGGCGACTTTTTGGACAGATATTTATGAGAATCCACCGCAAAGGCGCAAAGAGCAGAGGAGAAGAGAGGGAAATTGATCCACAGATTTCACAGATTAAAAGGATTTTCAGAAAGATTCAGAAATAGAACGCGGACTGGGCGGATTGAGCAGATATGAGCGAATTTTCAGAATCATCCGCAAAATCCGCCCAATCCGCTTCATCCGCGTTCTATTTCTGGCAATCCTTTTAATCCGTGAAATCTGTGGATCTCTTCTCTGATCTTTGCGGCCTTTGCGCCTTTGCGGTGAACCTTCTCGCTCTTTGTCTTCACTTTGAAAGGACGAATCATGGAATCGACCGCAAAACAGTTCCTCATCGATCTGCTCAACGCGCCCAGCCCGTCGGGCTATGAACAGCCGGCGCAGAAAGTGGTGCGCGACTATGTGCAGAGCTTCGCCGACGAGGTGATCACCGACGTCCACGGCAATGTGATTGTAGGCAAGCATGTGGGCGCGCCGACACGGGTGCTCCTGGCCGGCCACGTGGATCAGATCGGCCTGGTGGTGACGCACATCGACGAGAAAGGCTTCCTCTACGCCAAGCCCATCGGCGGCTGGGACCCGCAGCAGTTGATCGGCCAGCGCATGACGGTGTGGACGAAGAATGGCCCGGTTGCGGCGCTGATCTCGCGCAAGGCGATTCATCTGCTCAACGAGGAAGAACGCAAAAAGGTGGTGAAGTTGGAGGAGATGTGGCTCGACATCGGCGCCGCCGACAAGGCACAGGCCGCCGCCCTGGTGCGCATCGGCGACGCGGTGACGCTGGAACTGGGCTATCAGGAGATGTTGAACGGCTTCGCCAACGCACCGGGCATGGACAATATCACCGGGGTGTGGGTGGTGATCGAAGCGCTGCGCCGCGCCGCCGCGCGTGGACTCAACGTGGCCCTGTACGCCGTCTCCACAGTGCAGGAAGAGATCGGCCTGCGCGGCGCCATTACCAGCACCTTCGGCGTGCGACCGCACATCGGCATCGCCGTCGATGTGACCCATGCCACCGATTGCCCCAGTATGGACAAGAACCAGCAGGGCGACATTCGCCTGGGCGGGGGGCCGGTCATTGAGCGGGGGCCGAACGTGAACCCGCGCCTCTTTGACCGTCTGGTTGACACAGCCGAGGCGGCGCAGATCCCCTACCAGATTGCGGCGCACGGGCGCGGCACCGGCACCGATGCCAACGCCATCCAGTTGTCGCGGGCGGGCGTGGTGACGGGTCTGATCGGCGTGCCCAATCGCTACATGCACAGCGCCGTCGAGACGATTTCACTCGACGACATTGATCGTTGCGCCGATCTGCTGGCCGCGCTGATCAGCGGCCTCAACGGCGACGAAGATTTCACGCCCTGAGGGTGAGAATAGAACGCGGATGAAGCGGATTGGGCGGATCAAAGCGGATAAAAATCCGTTCTGATCCGCCCAATCCGCTTCATCCGCGTTCTATTTCTGGCGATCTATAAAGTCATCGATCAAGCGGCGGGCGATGCTCATAGGCGGCGGCAGTTGGGGCAGGTTGTCGGCGGTGAACCATTGGGCGTCGGCGATTTCAGCGTCTTCGAGGACGATGTCGCCGTGATCGTACTCGGCGGTGAAGCCGAGCATGAGCGAATTGGGGAAGGGCCAGGGCTGGCTACCGAAATAGCGGATGTTTTTAACGTGAACGCCCACTTCTTCGTGGATCTCACGCGCCACACACTCCTCTAGCGACTCGCCTGGTTCCACGAAACCGGCCAGCACGCTGTAGCGCCCCGGCGGGAAGCGATGATTGCGCGCCAACAGGATGCGCTCCCCCTCTTCACTGCGGCGGGTGACGGCGCAGATTGTGGCCGGCGAAATGCGCGGATAGCTCGACAGCCCACACTTGGGGCAGCGCCGGGCGCGTTCATTGGGCATCGACTCGGTAGGTGTGGCGCAACGTCCACAGTATTGGTGGTTGCGATCCCAGTCTACAATCTGTACGGCGCGACCGGCGATGGTGAAGAAGGTATCATCCAGCCGCGTGTAGAGTTGGCGCAACCCTTCCGCCGCCACCCCCTCGCCCAAAGACAACTCCGCCTCACATTCCGCCGAATAGCAGTGGATCGGCGCCTCTGTCCCATTTTCCACGTAGCCCAGGTATTGACGCCGGATCGGCGTGATCCCCAGCGCCGTCGGATCGACCAGGCAGGGCACCGTCACCTGATCGGCGTCGCCGGCCAGCACCACCAGCCGATCATTCTGGAACAAAAACCAATAGACATCTCCTGCTCCATCCGCCGGCGCTTCCACCCGCGGCACAAACCGATACCCATTCATCGCCATCATCGCATTATCCCATCATCAACTGAACAAATTACCAACCCCAAGCCCAGATTGCGCCCGCTGCTCATTCATCAATCATCATTCATCAATCATCATTCATTTTCTTCACTCCGCCGGCAACCAACAAGACCACACCGGCGCTTCGGCCACTGTCTCGAACCCTTGCCGCGCGTAGACACGCTCGGCGTTTTCAGCTTCCACGTCGAGCATCAGCGGCGTAGACGTCTCCACCTGCATCTGTTGGATAATGGCCGAGGCCAATCCACGGCGACGGTAGGCCGGGCGCGTGGCCACACTCTCGACGAAACCAAGTTTGTCCGTCCAAAAGCACATGGCCGTAGCGGCGGGGACGCCGTCAACCCAAGCCACGTAGTAACGGATCGATGGTTTGGTGATCAGCGTTTTGGTGCGGCGGCGCAGCCACTCGGTGCCGGCCCACGGTGAATCGTCGGCCTCGATTTGCACGATGGCTTCCACGTCGTAGGGGGTGGCGGCGGCTAGTTTGACGCCGGCAGGCAGATCCGGCGGCGGCGGCGCGTCCCCTTGCCAGCGCATGACACGGTATTCACTGGGCGTCGATTCGAAGCCGCCCGCTTCAAGCCGCTGGCGGAAGTCGGCGGGTTCGGTCTGGGGATCGACATCCACTCGTGGGGTGAGGCGGCGTGTGCGGTAGAAGCGCACGATCTCGTCGATCACGGCGGCGACATCGTCCTGGCTGCAACGGACATAACGCGCCCCGTTGGCTTCGTGATAGTCGGGGTTATCCAGGTTGTAGAGCAGCAGTCCCCACGGTCGCTTGCGGACCTGGGTGTAGAGGCTTAGAAATTCAAGTTGCAGCGCCAACCGTTCGGCCAATACATCCATCGTCATTCTCCTGTGTGTGATTGTCTGCTCAGTATACGCCGCGGCGCATCGGCTTACAATCTGGGGGAGATGGGGATTGGGGACTGGGGATCAGGGACTGGGGACTGGGTTTGTTGATTTGACGGCGAATGGGCATTCATCATTCTTGTCGATCCTATGGACAGTACAGTCGCCTGCTTATACTAATCCCCAGTCCCTAATCCCCAGTCCCTGATCCCCAATCCCCAATCACCTCTCCCCCTCCGCAAACCATTTCTCTTCTAAACGGGCCAGGGTGCCGTCCTGGCGCAGGGTGGTGAGGGCGGTTTCGAGGAGGGCGTGGAGGCGGCTGGCGTGCAGGGGCAGGGCGATGACATAGGGATCGCCTTCCAGCGGCGCGCCCACGGCTTCGACGGCGGCGCCGCGTCCTTGGGCCAGGCGCAAGCTGACGCCGTCGACGACAAGCGCGTCGGCTTCGCCGGCAAGCAGGGCGGCCAGCGCTTCATCGGGGGTGGGGTAGGGCAGCCGTTCGATGGATGGATCGTCACGCTGGAGTTGGCGCACGTCGGCGTCGCCCATGCTGCCCCACTCCACCGCCACCCGTTGACCGGATAGATCGGCGATGGCGGTGATGGGCGATCCAGCGGGGACGACCAGGCGGGTGCCGGCTTCGAAGTAGGGCGTGCTGTAGCGGACGTCCTGGGTCAGTCGCGGGTCGAAGGGGAGCGCGCTGATCACGCTGTCCACGCGTCCAACCTGCACGGCGTCCACCAGACCATCGAAACCCACGGCGACGATCTGAAGTTCCACGCCCAGTTGATCGGCCAGGGCATGGGCCAGGTCCACATCAAAACCGATAGGCGCGCCGTTTTCGTCCAGCATTTCAAAGGGTGGAAAGCTGGGATCCATCCCCACGCGCCAGACGCCGCGTTCCTGGATGGCGAGCCATGTGCGATCCACGCTGGGGAAGATCACCTCGCGCTGCCAGAGCACGGCGACGACGACGAGCAGCAGGGCAACGACAATGGCAGCAAAAATCCAGGCGCGGTAACGGGGAGCGAAGAGGCGGCTCATTCGAGCACGTCCTCGCCGCGGGCATAGGCGCGCACCTCTTCGTAGATGGGCTTCGGCTCAAATTCGGTGTCCACAAAGGTGAAGTAATCCTGGTAGGTCTTGGCATCCCAGGGGAAGCGGAAGACCCAGAAAGCCACGCTTTGCATCCACGGCCATTCGGTGCGGGCGATTTCGTAGGCGCGCAGGGTGTTGTGGATGCGTGTGCTCGGACGCACGGCGCGCGTCCAGCGCGGGTGATCGTTCCAGCCGCCTTCGGTGATCATGAGTGGTTTGTCGCCGTCGCCGTTGCGCTGCATGATTTCGTGCAGCAGCTCGGTGCGCCGGAAGTTGATCACCTGTGGATCGGCGGGTTCGTCGGGATCGGAGTGCCAGCCGTAGGCATGCACAGAGAGAATGTCGAAGTAGTCGGCGGCGCCGGCATCGTACATACGCTGCAAGTAGACGAGATCGTCCATGCCCCATTCGCTGCCGGGCGGGGCGAGGGTGGGGGCGAGCGCGCCGCCCAGCACTTGTACATCGGGGTTGGCTTCTTTGATCATGGGGTAGACTACGCGCAGCATTTCCACGTAGCTTTCCGGGTCTACAGGACGATATCCCCACTCCAGCGAGAGGTTCGGCTCGTTCCAGATGATCACATAGTCGACCTGACCGGCGTAGCGTTCAACGAAGGCGGCGGCGAAGCGGCCAAAGTCTGCGTAATTTTCTTCGAGCAACAAGAGCGGTGTGCTCTCTTTGGGGCGCGCCCATTCGGGCACAAAACCCAGTCGCGCAATGACGGTCAACCCCTGGCGATTGGCGTGTTCAATCACCAGATCCGGGTGCCCCCACTCGAAGTGGCCGGGCCGCGGTTCGTAGTAGGCCCAGGGGAAGTATTCCACGATCCAGGGAGCGCCCATTTCGCGCACCATTTCCAAGGTGCGTTTGATCTTCCAGGCTTCGGCTTCGTCGGTAAGGCGCGTGTGGATACCCATCTTGGGGTTGATGGTTTGCACCTCTTGTTGTGGACCCAGCGGGACTTCGTTGGAGAAGAAACGGGGCAGCCACCAGACGAGGACAAGGATCAGCAGCGCCAACAACCCCAACCAGGGCAGCCGGCAGCGTGTAAAGAGATGATTCAGGCGTAGTCGGTTCAAAATTCTACTCAACACGTGTAGGGGTTTGCGTGGGGCGGAAGTAGATATCCCTTTATTGGCGAGCGAGCCTTCCGCCCCACGCAAACCCGTACAGGACCTGTATACATACCTTGGCACAGCCTAAACACGTCACACAGGTTTGTTTGCTTCGTCGTCGCTGATCTCTTTTTCGGCCGGCGGAGCAGCTTTTTCGGCGGACTTTTTGCCTTTGGGTTGCTTGGCCGGTGATGGCGCCGGCGTTGGAATCGAGGCGGCGGGCGCCGACGTGGGCAGAGTAGGTTGAACCGGCGGCATGGGATCGATGTCCAATGCGGCGCCGGTGGGCGTGGAAACGCCGGCGCGGCGGCGCGCTTCTTCGATGGCCTGGATGCCGTTTTCGGCCTGGCGCACAGACGATCCCAGTTTGCTCACCAGATCGCGCAGCACATTGAGGGCGTAGTCTTCGGCCTCTTGCACCATACGCATCGCTTCCTGTCGCCCGGCAGCCACGATGCGGTCGGCTTCGCGGTGCGCTTCCTGGGCGACGAAGTGCTGGCTCACCAGCTTCATGGCTTCTTCTTCGGCCTGATCCAGCATCGTCTCGGCGCGGGAGCGGGCTTCGGCCATGATGCGGTCGCGCTCGGCGATCATGCGCTCGCTCTCTTTGATGGCGCTGGGTACGCTGATGCGCATTTGGTCGATAAGGCGCAGGCATTCTTCTTCGTTGACCACCAGCGACGAGGTGAGGGGCATACGCCATCCTCGGTTGAGGACCTGTTCCAGTTGATCGACCAGTTGCAAAATTTCCATAGTGCGTCCTTTGCTGCTATGCGTCTGATGAGTGCAGTGACTGTCTTAAAGACGCTGGATTTACCCGTGGTACGAAAGCTTACCACGCGTCTTCGACACGCCTTCGGCCTTGGATTGGCCGTCGGGTGATGGCGCAGGCCGGGTGGCGGCGAAGCGTTCGGCCAGGGCGACGGCGACGTGGGGCGCAACCCACGCCGATACGTCTCCGCTGAGGCTGGCTACTTCTTTGACAATCGTTGAACTCAGATAGGTGTAATCGGTGCCGCAGACCAGGCAGCAGAGTTCCACTTCGGGCGCCAGGTGACGGTTGGCCAGGCCGATCTGCGACTCGAATTGATAGTCGGCCACGTTGCGCAACCCACGTACAATCACATTGGCCTGAATGTCACGCGCACATTCTACCGTTAAGCCGAAAAAGGGGACAACTGTGACGTTGGGCAAATGGGCCAGGGCGGCGCGCGCCAGTTCCACGCGCTCGTCTGTGGAAAAGAGCAATTTCTTGGGCGGCGAATCGTAGACGCCTACGATGACCTCGGCAAAGATCGACGCCGCCCGTTGCGCGATGTCGAGATGGCCGTTGTGGATTGGATCAAAAGTGCCGGGGTAGAGTGCCCGTGTCATGGAGCGTCCTTTTTTTATGCCAGAAACTCTGCAAAAATTTGATTCCCCACCATCAGCCCACGCCGTGTGAGGCGTAGGCGTTCGTCATCCACAGCAAGCAGATCCATTTGCCGAAAGCGATTTACAGTTTCCGGGTAGACGTCGAGGAGGTCGACGCCGTAGCGCCTGCTGAAACGGGCACGCTCGACGCCTTCTTGCACCAGGCGCAGGCCCAGCATCATGGTCTCGCCCATTGAAGTAGGCTGGTTGATAGCCTCGTTGAACTCTTCCACCGGCTCGCCGTTCTGGATGCGTTTGATGTAGCCGGGCACCGGTTTGCGGTTGCTCCAGCGCACACCGTCGATAATGCTATCGGTGATGGCGTCGGTAATACCGTCTGCCGTCACGTCCGCGCGCCAGGGGGCATGGACGTAGCTGTGTGCGCCAGGGCCAACGCCGAGAAATTCCTGGTTGCGCCAGTAGATCAAATTGTGCCGACAGGCGCGCCCTGTATTTCCCTTCGCCCAGTTCGACACTTCGTAGTGGACGTAGCCCGCCGCCTCCATGTGCGCCATTGCCATTTCGTAAAGCGCACCCGCTTCATCATCATCCGGCGCGTTGACCTGTCCTGTTTCTACCCAGTGGTAGAGCGGCGTGTTTGGCTCCACGATCAGGCTGTACAGGCTGAGGTGATCGGGCGCCAGTGCCGTGGCCTGCTGCAGGGTGTCGGCCCAACCATCGGGTGATTGATGCGGCAAGCCAAAGATGAAATCGAGGTTGATGTTGTCGAAGCCGACCTGTCGCGCCGCTTCCACAGCCCGGTAGACATCTTCGACATCGTGAATGCGCCCCAGGAAGGCCAGCTCGTCGGGCTGAAAGCTCTGCACGCCCATGCTCAACCGGTTCACCCCCAGGCTGCGCAGGAGGGCAAACTTGGCGCGATCCACGGTGCCGGGGTTGGCTTCGCTGGTAATCTCACAATCTGGGGCGAGTACAAAGGTGGAATGCACCGTGTCGAAAATCTGCGCCAGGTGATGGGCGTCGAGCACGGTAGGTGTGCCGCCGCCCAGGAAGATGGTGTCCACGCGACGATGGTGGAGCTGTTCGCCCCAGGCGCGGATTTCGCAGCACAACGCGGCGACGTAGAGATCAAAAAGATTGTCCAATTTGGCGTAGGTGTTGAAATCGCAGTAAGGACACTTCTTTTCGCAGAAGGGAATGTGAATGTAGAGGCCAAAGGGAGCGGGGGCATCCTGGTTTGGCGCTGTGGATGTAATCAATGGCGACACGCTAGGCGAAAACATTGGCAAAGCTAGATCCTTGCGTCCGTGCTAGCGATTTTCGAGACGAAAGCCGTGTCCGCGCACAGTGACGATGTAGCGGAATTCCAAATCGATTTCGGCGATGCGTTCACGCAGACGGCGCACCAGCGCGTCGATGGCCTGTTCGCTGACGCCTTCGCCGCTGGCTTCGGGCCAAACCGTATCAACAATCTGCTCGCGGGTGACAACGCCGCCGCCCGCTTCCCAAAGGGCGTTGAGCAGGCGGTATTGGTGCAAACTGAGGGGCGGGTCGATCATTTGGCCGTTCACCCACACCTGGCGCGTCTCTTTGTCCAGGCGCAAGCCCATCTGGGTGTCGTCATCCAGCGTAAGTGGCGCCGTGGCGCCGGCATCGACAAAGGCCAGTTTAAAGCGTAAGGCCACCTGGAGTTCGTCGCCGTCTTCCAGGCGCACCGGGGAGACCACGTCCTGCCCATTGACATGGGTGCCGTTTTTGCTGCCCAGGTCTTCAATAAAGTAACCGTCGTCTTGCCAGAAAATGCGGGCATGGTTGCGGCTGACCTGGCGATCAGGCAGTGTGACGTCGCAATCTTCGTGACGGCCAATGCTCAACGGTGCGGTGCGGCTGAGGATCCAACGGCGGCCCACTTCGTTGCCCTGCCGCAGGATAAGCATGGCACTCTCGCGTGTGTGGGGGATGGGCGCGGTGCCATTACCGTGCGCATCAAGTGCGTCGGTCTTTGCGGTTGAGGTAGTCTCTGTGTGTATTTGATCCATAACCTTATCCCTGATAAAAGTTCCAAGCACATGGACAGAGAGAGCAGCGACGAAAATGCGTGAAGACGAGAGACGCATGCAAATGTGGGGGCTTGTCAAGCGGCAGACTGAATTTCGATCTGGTAATTGTCACCGTTTATAATAAACTCAAGTGTGGTTGCCTCTATCCAACAGCTATATCCAACAGCTACGATAGCAAGTACAACACGCCCCTATCTCTGTGTGATGGCTTGCACGTTGGCTATTATACCGGATTCTTTAGACTTTTGCACAAACAATCTCTATTTCCCTGTCCACAGCCCTGTCTACTGCCTTAATTTTCAGGAGTGACAAATGGTTGTAATGCAACTGCTACCTGCCAAGATGGACGAAAACGCATGCATCTGCTAGAAAATGGTACGATCCTGCGCACTCGCTACGAAATTGTGCAGTTGGTGGGTCAGGGTGGCATGGGCGCCGTCTACCGCGCCAACGATAAACGACTTGAAGGCCGCGTCTGTGCCATCAAAGAGATCTTGCCCTCTCTTCTCAGCGCCGCCAGCGACGATGATCTGGCCCAAACGGTGGAGCAATTCTATCAGGAGGCCAGCACCCTGGCGCGGCTGGATCACCCCAATCTCCCCAAAGTCTCCGACTATTTTTCTGAAAACGGGCGTGAGTATCTGGTGATGGACTTTGTGGCCGGCCGCGATCTGCATGAAGTGCTCGGCGAAGCCAAACGCCAGGACAAAAAGCTCTCTGAGTCGCAAGTGCTGACCTGGGCCGACCAATTGCTGGACGCGCTGGTCTATCTACACAGCCAGGAGCCGCCTGTCATCCACCGCGACATCAAGCCGAGCAATATCAAAGTCACCCCGCAAGGACGCATCAAACTGGTAGATTTTGGTCTTGTCAAGGTGATGCAACCCGACGACAACCGCACCGTCACCGTGGTGCAAGGGCGTGGAACGGCGGCCTACACGCCGCTTGAACAATATGGCGGCGACAGCGGCCACACCGATGTGCGCAGCGACATTTATAGTGTGGGGGCTACGCTCTACCATCTGCTGGCAGGCGTGCCTCCGCAAGATGCCAAAGAACGTTTTCTACGCCCTGGGGCGCTGGAACCGTTGCGCCAACTCAACCCCGGCGTCTCCGCCCGCACAGAACGAGCCATTTTCCAGGCGCTCGCCACCCACCCCGACGAACGTCCCCGCAGTGTCAAAGCGTTGCGTGCTCTACTTTTCGGCGAAACAGTGACAACCGACGATCTGGTCCTGTCCAATCTGCCGGCGCCTTCGCTGGCCGAAATTCTACTTCGTCACCGCGTGTTGGTGGGGATACTTCTGATCCTGTTCATTTTTGCGGCGGTGCTGAGCCTCCTGGAGCCGCCCATCCAGGGAACAGTCCTCTTGCCAGGGTAGACGGCTGAGACTTTGGTACACCCAAAGTACACGCCAATTTTGAGATAGACCCGCTTCTGTGCGAGAATGTTGACAAAATCTATACGAGACGTCACGTATTTGTCCCTAACCTAGCAACCAGCTTCGTTTAGTCCTGGTTTGGTTGCGATTGACTGTGGCTACAGCCACATTTCCCACCCAAGGAAACTTAAACATTGGATACAGTTGTCCAGTCCCCCACCCAAACTGTCATCATCGGGCCGAACCAGCCCTTTGTCATCATCGGCGAGCGTATCAACCCGACTGGCCGTAAAAAGTTGGCTGCGGAAATGCAGGCAGGGGACTTTTCGCGCGTCGTCAGTGATGCGTTGGCCCAGGTAGCGGCGGGTGCGCATATTCTAGATGTCAATGCCGGTGTGCCCAGCGCCGAGCCGCAAAAGATTGAGCCTGAACTAATGGTGCGCGCCGTGCAAGAAGTGCAGGCCGTTACCGATGTGCCACTCTGTATCGACAGCAGCGTTGTCCCTGCGCTGATTGCCGGCCTTAAAGCCGCCAAAGGACGCCCCATCGTCAACAGCGTCACCGGTGAAGAAGAGCGCCTGGAAACGATCTTGCCGGTGGTGGCAGAATACAACGTGCCCGTTATCGCCATCAGCAACGATGAATCAGGGATTAGCTATGATCCCAAGGTGCGCTTTGCTGTGGCCAAGAGAATAGTGAAGCGCGCCGAGAGCTATGGCATCAAGCCCGAAGACATTCTCATCGATCCGTTGGCGATGCCGATTGGCGCCGTCAACAGCGCCGGGCGCGATCTCTTCACCATCGTGCGCATGGTCCGCGAAGAACTTGGCTGCAATACTGTCTGCGGCGCCAGCAACATCAGCTTCGGCATGCCCAACCGTGATCTACTCAATGCCACCTTTGTGGCCATGGCAATCGCCGCCGGCATGACCTGCGCCATCACCAATCCTCTTGAAAAAGAGATCCGCAGCGCCGTCTACGCCGCCGATGTGCTGATGGGCAACGACGAATCGGCCATGCGCTACCTCTCTGCCATGCGCCAGTTGACACAGAGCAGCGAAGCAGATGCAGCCCAGGATCGGCGGGCGGCGCGTGAGGCGCGACGAGCGGCCAGACGTGAACGGCAGTAATGGGTAAAAAGTATTAAAAAGTTCGCAAACACTGTGAAAATTTGCGCAATAAGAGAACGCCAAGCTATAATGGCGACCAGAAATCGGTAGGCTGTCTAAATTTAAAGCTGTTCACTGCCAAATGGTACAGCTTATGCACCAGCCGATAGCACTGGTGTAAAGACATTGTTTGGCCTTGTGGCGCAAATCGGAGCCTGGGGGGATGTTGTGTCATCCGTACGCATCGATCTTCGACGCCTGACCATCGTCTATAGCGCAGTGATTCTGATCCCGTTGGCGATTGGACTCCTCGCCGAGTTGTTGATCGATGTCGACTTTTCCCTCATCATCCTCGCCGGGTTTGTGTCGATTCCCCTCGCCGTTTTCTTTGTCGTTAAAACTGCTTTAGCCGAAATGGAACGTGTGGTGCAATTGGTTGCACCGTCTGAACAAGACGATGAACCGGTCGATGCGCTGGAAGTGGTTCAGCCGTCGTCGCAGCACCTGAACTAAACCAACTGTCGGAGTCGTCCGTTTACCCAACCGGAGCGCAGATCAGACGCTCAACCAGGAGGATGCAAAACAGTGGAACGAATTCAGCCCTTCCTCGACAATATCTGGGACCGCATCGTACGCTTTTTCGAGCAGCCGACGCGGCGCAATCTCACGATTGGGATTGTCTTATTGATCATCGCCAGCACGCTCATGGACATGCCCGATCCGCATGTTTCGATTGCAGCGGAGCCGATCTTTGAAAAGGGTCTTCCCTGGTTTACCAATGCAGTTCTGGCAACCATCGTGATTGATCTTCTCTTGATTGGGTTGGCGTTGTATGTTCGCTCCAACATCAAAGAGATTCCAAGCGGCTTCATGAACTTCATCGAGTTCGTCGTGGAGTCGCTTTACAACCTCACCGAAAGCGTTGCCGGTAAAAATGCCCGCAAGTTCTTCCCCTGGGTAGCCACAATCTTCATCTACCTGATCATCAGCAACTACTCTGGGTTGGTGCCGGGCGTCGGCAGCATTGGCGTCTTCCATGCCTATCCAGGCGAAGGCAAAGAGCATTCGATTCAGTTCAACAACAGCATTGCGGCTGCCGATGAGTCGCTGACGCTGGAAGCTCTGCTTGCCCCCGAAGCAGCCGTAGAAGGCGGGAAGAAGTTCATCCCAATTTACCGCCCACCCAGTGCTGATCTGAATTTCACCTTTGCCCTGGCTTTGATCACAATGTTCATGGTGCAGTTCTGGGGTGTGCGGGCATTGGGCGCCAGCTACTTCACCAAGTTCTTCAACTTCAAGACCGGCAAAGGCTTTATGCGTGGCATCTTCGCCTTCTCAGGGATTTTGGAACTCTTTAGTGAGTTCGCCAAAATCATCAGCTTTGCCTTCCGTCTTTTTGGCAACATCTTCGCCGGTGAAGTGCTCCTGGGTGTGATGACCTTCTTGGTGGCTTTCCTGGTGCCGGTTGCCTTCTATGGCCTGGAATTGTTCGTCGGCTTTATTCAGGCCCTGGTGTTTATGATGCTGGCGGTTGTCTTCTTCTCTACGGCGGTCGTCAGTCACGGTGACCACGGTGAGGATCATCATCATTAGTCTTCTGTAGCATGTTGTGTGCTGCCTGCTGCGTGGCTCCCACCAAGTAGTTGGAGACGCTCAGCCGGTAGCACACAACATGAGAACAATAATTGTAACTGTACGATTCAATTCAATCGATTCACTTTCAAAGGAGTTACCACGATGGAACTGGATGCAATGAGACAGTTGGGCGCGGCGCTGGCGATTGGTCTGGGTGCGATTGGCCCTGGCATCGGCGTCGGTATGATCGGTGCGAAGGCCGTCGAGGCGATGGGTCGCAATCCCGAAGCTGCCGGTACGGTTCAGACAAACATGATTCTTGCGATTGCGTTCGCCGAGGCCGTTGCTATTTACGCCCTGGTTATCGCTCTGCTGATCAAGTTCGTCTAGTCGCAACGTCGCCCTGCCGCCGTCTGATAGACGGGGCAGTCAGGCCAACAGGAAGGTTTAGGAGGTGTAACTTTGGACGTTGTATTGGGTCAACTTGGTATTCAGTTCCCTATCCTCCTGGCGCAGATCATCAACTTCCTCATCATTATGGGCGTGTTGCGGCTGTTCCTCTTTGAGCCTGTGCTCAAGATGTTGGATCAGCGCCGAGAACGCATTGCCCAGGGCATTCGCGAAACCGAACGCTCGTCGACGGCCGCCGCTGAAGCAGAACGCCAGCGCAACGCCATCATTGATGAAGCGCGCCGCGAGGCCCAGGAAGTCCGCGCCCAGGCTACCCGTGATGCCGAGCGCATTGCACAGGACATTCGTGCACGCGCCGATCAGGAAGCTGCCGATATTCGCCGCCGTGCTCAGGTGGAAGCCGAAACACAGGTGGAAGCGATTCTGAGCGAAGCTCGCCGCGATATTGCCGATCTGGCGATTACCGCCACCGAGCAGATCTTGGGCCGTGAGTTGCAAGATCGGGCTGCGCAAGAGCGCTTTGTGGCTGAGTTCCTGGCTCAGCAGAGTGGGAGCGCCAAATGAGTGAGCCGCGCAAAGCCAACCGGTATGCAAAGGCTATCCTGGAGGCTGTCCTGGAACAGTGGGAAGCATCGCTGAGCCAGGTAATGGATGCGGTCGATCAGAAGGCCAACGTGCGCAGCACGCTGGACAACCCCACGGCTGACGTGGACGCAAAGATGAAGGCGCTACAGAGCGCCATGCCAAAAGGAACGTCTGCCGAAGTTCAGAATTTCCTCAAGCTGCTTGTGCAGGAAGGGGACCTGAATATGGTCCCGGCGGTGTTGAGCGAACTTCGCACCGGCATCACCGGTCAGGGCGAACCCCAAAAGGCGGAAATCGTCAGCGCTGTGGAACTGAGCGACAAGGAACAGGCCGAAATTCGCCAGCGACTGATTGCCGAACATGGCGAAGGGCTGATCTTCAGCTTCCGGGTCGATCCCTCTCTGATGGGTGGCCTGCGGGTGCGAGTTGGGGACACGCTGATCGACAATACCGTGGTCAGCCGCCTGGCGGCAATGCGCGAAATTGTCAACGCCAGCGTTCGCTAGCTCAACAGCTTTCGCATTGCAACGTTTTTCGCGGTTTTAACCGTCGCAACTCATCAGTAATCTGTGTCTTGTCCCTGGAACCCTGAGCCGGGGAGATGTGGGTGAATTTGTCGCCTGACTCTCCATCGCTCGGGTTCTCTGTTCCATCTGATCTGCGCGTGCGCCTGTCTTTCCACTGCTCACGAAGTCGGCAATCCACACGCCGTTGAGTTCGCCAGGGAGAGACCAAAAGGAGAACAAAGCCTATGGCTATCCGTGAAGACGTAACAAAAGATTTTACACAGCTACTTAAGAAACAGATCCTCAACTTCCAGGCGGCGCCCCGTCGCGTGGACGTGGGTGAGGTGACTGAAGTCGGCGACGGCATCGCCATCGTCGAAGGTTTGCAAGGCGCCATGGCCAGTGAGCTGGTGGAATTCACCAAGTCTGGCACGCTGGGCATGTGCCTTAACCTGAATGCAAATTCCGTCGGTGTTATCATCATGGGTGAGTTCACCAACATTGAAGAAGGCGACCTGGTGCGCAGCACGGGCCGCATTGCTTCCGTTCCCGTGGGCGATGCCATGATCGGCCGCGTGGTCAACGCGCTCGGCCAGCCTATCGACGGCAAGGGGCCAATCGAGACCGATAGGTTCCGCAACATTGAACGCATCGCCCCTGGTGTGGTAACCCGCCAATCTGTGAATACCCCGGTGGAAACCGGCATCACCGCCATTGACGCCCTCATCCCGATTGGCCGTGGCCAGCGCGAGCTGATCATCGGCGACCGGCAGACGGGCAAGACGGCGATTGCCATTGACACCATTATCAACCAGAAGGGCAAGGGCCTGATCTGCATCTACGTCGCCATCGGCCAAAAGCAGTCGACGGTGGCGCAGGTGGTGGGTATCCTCGAACGCTACGGCGCCATGGATCACACCATCGTCGTGACCGCATCGGCGTCGGATCCGGCGGCGTTGCAGTACATTGCCCCCTATGCCGGCTGCTCTATGGGCGAAGAGATTATGGAGAGCGGGCGCGATGCCCTCATCGTCTACGACGACCTTTCCAAACATGCCCAGGCCTATCGCCAGGTTTCGCTGCTCCTGCGCCGCCCGCCAGGACGTGAAGCGTACCCCGGCGATGTCTTCTACCTGCACAGCCGCCTGCTCGAACGTGCGGCGCGCCTGAATCCCGAAAACGGCGGCGGCAGCCTTACGGCGTTGCCCGTCATCGAAACGCAGGCCGGCGACGTTTCTGCTTACATTCCCACCAACGTGATTTCCATCACCGACGGCCAGATCTTCCTGGAAAGTGACCTCTTCTACGCGGGTATTCGCCCGGCGCTGAACGTCGGTCTGTCGGTGAGTCGCGTGGGTAGTTCGGCGCAGACCAAGGCCATGAAGCGTGTGGCCGGTCGCTTGAAACTCGAATTCAGCCAGTTCCGCGAGTTGGCGGCGTTTGCCCAGTTCGGCAGCGATCTCGATGCGTCGACACAGCGCCAGTTGAACCGCGGCCAGCGCATTCAGGAGATCCTCAAGCAGCCGCAGTACCAACCGATGCAGCTCGATAAACAGGTGATGAGCCTCTACGCGGTGACCAATGGCTATCTCGAAGCCGTCCCCGTCAACCAGGTGAAGAACTGGGAACGGGATATGCACGCCTACATGGACGCCAATCATCCTGAAATCGGTCAGTCGATTATGCGCAACAAGCAGTTGAGCGACGATCTGATCGATTCCTTGCGGCTGGCGCTTGAAGACTTTAACCGCACGTGGAGTGCTTCCTGACGCGGACGTAAACCACGACTTCCGCTCAACCAGGGGAGGTTCTCTTGCCAAGTACACGCGAAATTCGACGGCGTATCCGATCCGTTAAAAACATTGCCCAGGTAACGAAGGCGATGGAAGCTGTGGCGGCGTCGCGCATGCGTCGTGCTCAAAATCAGGTTTTGGCAACACGCCCCTACGCCGAAAAGGCGCAGGAGGTGCTTTCATACATTGCCCGCCTGCCCACAGTCGAAGAAGATCAACTGAATGCGCTGATCCGCCCGCGCCCGACGGTGCGCCGTGTCGGCGTAATGCTGGTCACCGCCGACCGTGGCCTGGCGGGTGGTTTCAACGCGAACGTAATCCGGCAGGCAGCCCGCTTCATGAAGGAAAAGCGCGCCGAAGGCGCAGAAATTGAAGTGGTGGCCGTGGGCAAGAAGGGCCGTGATTGGCTGCTGCGCTACGACCCTGTGGTGCGCGCCGAGTTCATTGCGCTACCCGATGCGCCTACCACCAACGACATTGCGCCCATCACGCGTGTCTTGGTGGACGACTTCACCACCGGTCACTTTGATGAGGTCTACACCATCTATACTGACTTCGTCAACACGCTGGTGCAGCGGCCACACGTCCATCGGCTCCTGCCGATTGAACCGGTAGAGTCCGCCGTGAACATGGCGCCGGAGTACATCTTCGAGCCGGATCCGTACACGGTGCTCAGCCAGGTGCTCTATGGTTTCACCGAAGTGCAGGTGCTTCAGGCGATCTACGAATCCCTGGCCAGCGAGCATTCTGCCCGCATGGTCGCCATGCGCAACGCCACCGAAGCCGCCAACGAGTTGGTGGATGATCTGACGTTGACATACAACAAAGCGCGCCAGGAAGGCATCACCCGCGAACTGATGGACATCGTGGGCGGCAGCGTGGCGCTGGAATAGCCCGTGAGGCGCTAACGGGATCTATCTTAGAGGAGTGTACAATGGCAGAAATTGTTAGAAGCAGAAACATCGTCGGCACTGTCAGCAGTGTCATCGGTCCTGTAGTAGACTTCGCCTTCAGCGGCGACAGTTTGCCTGAAATCTACGACGCCGTCTACGTCGACATGGCCGACGGCTCAACCTTGACCTGTGAAGTTCAACAGCATCTTGGCAACGGCGCCGTGCGCGCGGTGGCCATGACCACCACCGACGGCATGCGCCGCGGCATGGAAGCCTATTCCGAAGGTGCGCCTATCACCGTGCCTGTGGGGCAGGTGACGCTGGGCCGCATCTTTGACGTCACCGGTCGCCCCATCGACAACGCCGGCGACATCGGCGAGAGCGAACGCTACCCCATCCACCGTGATCCGCCCTCGTTCTCCGAACGCAGCACCCAGGCCGAAGTCTTCGTCACCGGCGTCAAGGTCATCGACCTGGTGGCTCCCTTCACCAAGGGTGGTAAGACGGGTATCTTCGGCGGCGCCGGCGTGGGCAAGACCGTGGTTATCCAGGAATTGATCCACAACGTGGCCGAGTTCCACAGCGGCTACTCCGTCTTCGCCGGTGTGGGTGAACGCACCCGCGAAGGCAACGACCTCTGGCACGAAATGCAGGAATCGGGCGTGCTCAAGTCCACCGTAATGGTTTTCGGCCAGATGAACGAACCACCAGGCGCGCGCCTACGCGTGGGCCTGACCGGCGTCACCATGGCCGAGTACTTCCGCGATGAGGGCCGCGATGTGCTGCTCTTCATCGACAACATCTTCCGCTTCGTGCAGGCGGGTTCGGAAGTGTCGGCGTTGTTGGGCCGCCTGCCCAGCGCCGTAGGCTACGCGCCGACGCTGGGCACCGACATGGGTGACCTGCAAGAGCGCATTAGCTCCACAAAGACCGGTTCGATTACGTCGATGCAGGCCGTCTACGTGCCTGCCGACGACTACACCGATCCGGCGCCGGCGACCACCTTCGCCCACCTCGATGCCACGATTACGCTGGAACGTTCCCTGGCCGACCAGGCGCTCTTCCCCGCCGTGGATCCGCTGGGTTCCACCAGCCGCATCCTTGACCCTAACATCGTGGGCGCCGATCACTACGCTGTGGCCCGTGGTGTGCAGCAGACGCTCCAGCGCTACCGCGACTTGCAGGACATTATCGCCATTCTGGGCGTCGAAGAGTTAAGCGAAGACGACAAGCTGATCGTGTCCCGTGCGCGCAAGATTCAGCGCTTCCTCACGCAGCCTATGTTCGTGGCCGAGCAGTTCACCGGCACGCCCGGCGTCTTTGTGAAGATCGAAGATACAGTGCGCGGCTTCCAGATGATCCTGAACGGCGAATGTGACGATCTGACCGAGCAGGCCTTCTACATGGTCGGCACCATCGAGGACGCCTTCGCCAAGTCCGAACGGCTGCGCGCAGGCGGCTAACCTGCTCTCGAAAACATTTGTTGATTCGGTGCGACGCGCCGTCCACAACATCGCACCCTCATCGACAACCCGCTGGGCGGGGTGTCGCACTTGATCAAACTGTTTTCGATCGAGACCAGAATTGTCGAGGTAACCTATGCCGATTGAAGTCGAAATTGTCACTCCCCGCCGTCAACTCTTTGCAGGTGAGGTGGAAATGATCACCCTGCCGGGGGCAGACGGTCAAATGGGTGTGCTGCGCAACCATGCGCCCCTGCTGACCATCCTGGATATCGGCGAAATCGTGCTGCATCTGCCCGACGGCGGCGAAGACTACATCGCCGTTAGCGGCGGCGTGGTAGAAGTGCGGCCCAACAAGGTCATCGTCCTGGCGCGCTCGGCTGAACGCGCCGATGAGATCGACATCGATCGCGCCCAGGCCGCCCTACAGCGTGCGCAAGAGTCCATCCGTAACCGCAGCACAGAAGAACGCCGTCCTGTGGAACTGGCGTTGGAACGCAGCCGTGTACGTCTGAAAGTCGCTGAACGCCGGCGACGGCAGCGCACACCGGGCAGTGCAGGCAGTCGCGAAGAGTAGAAATGCAGAACAGTCGATTCTGCATTGTATAGTTGAGATTAAGCGATTAAGAGATTAGGCGATTGGATTTCTGCTCCAATCGCCTAATCTCTTAATCGCCCAGTCGCCTCATCTCTAAACCACAACACTCGACGAAAATTTGTGAAGCCTGCTCTACTACGCGTATAATACTGGGCGCGTCCAGAGCAGGCGCGTGTCTATTTGTGTGGAAATCGGGGAAGAATCCTCCATGCTAGAGAAGCACATCGGGATCGATTTGGGAACTGTCAACGTGCTCGTCCATGTGCGTGGGCGCGGCATCGTTCTCCATGAACCCTCCGTTGTTGCCATCCGTTTGCGAGACAACAAAATGGTTGCCGTCGGTCATGAAGCCTACGACATGCTAGGGCGCACGCCCGAAAGCATCGAAGTAGCGCGCCCGATGCGCGATGGCGTCATCGCCGATTTTGTGGTCACCGAGGCTATGCTGCGCTACTTCATTCGTGTGGTAGCTGGGCGCTTCAACCCCCTTTTCAAGCCCAAAGTGATGATCAGCACGCCGCGCGGCGTTACCAGCGTAGAGGAACGTGCAGTACATGACGCCGCAATGCAGGCCGGCGCCGGTGCAGCATACTTGATCCCCGAACCGTTGGCCGCAGCTTACGGCGCCGGCCTGCCCATCGGCACACCCACCGGCAACATGGTGGTGGACATGGGCGGCGGCACCACCGAAGCCGCCATCGTCTCCATGTACGACATCGTGGTGTGGAGCAGCGTGCGCGTCGGCGGCAATCGCCTGGACGAGTCGATCATCAACTACATCCGCAAGAAGTACAACCTGCTCGTCGGTGAACAGACCGCCGAGGAGATTAAAATCGCCATTGGCTCCGCACTGCCGCTGGAAGAAGAACGGCGCATGGAAGTACGTGGGCGGGATCAGGTCAACGGCCTGCCCAAGACCATTGAGATCACCAGCAGCGAGGTCACCGAAGCGATGACCGAACCGTTGCAGGCCATTGTCAGCACAGTGCGAGCCACCCTGGAAAAAGCGCCGCCTGAACTGGCGTCGGACATTATCGACCGCGGCATGGTCATCACCGGCGGCGGGGCGCAGTTGCGCTACATCTCACAGCTTTTCACACGTGAGACGGGCGTGCCTGCCTACGTAGCCGAGAATTCAATGGCGTGCGTGGCCCTTGGTGCAGGACGGGCGCTGGAAAACTACGAAATTATGCGCCGCAGCCTGCCCACGGTGTACTCGTAAAAACTCAGACATGTGGATCTAAAGCGTTTTACAAAACGACCGAAAGAATGCCTGTGACCTTTCAACCCTCTTCATTGCAAACCAAGGCCGTCCACGGTGGGGAACAGCGCCGCTACCGCCAAGACGAACCGGCGACAGGTGCAGTTCCCGTCGCCCAGCCCATTCACCCCAGCGTCAGCTACATCTATAACAACAGCGAAGATCTAGACGCTGCCCTGGCCGGCGATCCGGAACGCTTCGTCTACCACCGCTATGGAAACCCAACGGTAGCCGCTTTCGAGCAGGCCATGGTCGAACTCGAATGCCACGACATGCCCGAACGAGCACATGAATACGTCGCCTTCGCCACCGGCAGCGGCATGGCTGCCATTCAACTGGCAATGATGGCCGCCGGCGCTGCCGCAGATGCCACCATTGCCGCAGCGCAAGATTGCTACGGGGCAACCTATTCGCTGGTCGGCTCGCTTTGGCCGGAGATGGGTGCGCGTGGACTTTTCGCCGATACCACCAATTTGGCCTCAGTCGAACGGTTGTTGGCAGAGGAAAGCCCCCGCTTTCTGATTATCGAAGCGATCTCCAACCCACTGCTCAAAGTGACCGACGTCAAGGCGATTGCAGAGTTATGTCACCGCTATGGATCGCTCCTACTGGTAGACAACACCTTCGCCACGCCAATGCTCTACCGTCCTCTCAAAGATGGCGCAGATATGGTGATCCACAGCGCCACCAAGTTCATTGGCGGCCACGGCGATGTGATGGGCGGCGTGGTGATTGCCCACGAACGCTTCCGCGCCAAACTCTGGGATCTGCTTAAAAAGACCGGCGGCAATCTCGGCCCGCAAGAAGCCTGGCTGTTGTCACGTGGCCTAAAAACACTGCCGTTGAGGGTAGAACGTCAATTTGCGAATGCCTTACGGGTAGCAAAATGGCTGTCCGAGCAGCCCGGTATCACACGCGTCCATTATCCTGGGCTGGCAGTGCACCGGCATCACGAGTTGGCGCTGCAACAGTTTGGCACACCTGAAACAGGCGCAGTCGTGGCGTTTGAACTGAACAATGCTGGGCGCGCCGAAGTTTTCCGCTTTTTCGATGCCTTACGCATGATTCAGCCTGCTACCAGCCTGGGTGACGTCTACTCGTTGGTCCTATACCCGGCGCACTCTTCACATCGGGCATTAACAGCCGAGCAGCGTGCAGCGGTAGGGATCAGCGAGGGATTGGTTCGACTGTCGGTAGGTGTGGAAGCCGCAGAAGATATCATCGCCGATCTGGCGCAGGCAATCCAACAACTCAGACTTTAACAATCGAGTTGAAGGCTGATTTATTGAAGATTTACAGGGTGCCAGTTTGACATTTGACGTAAGGTGAACTACAATAAAGTGGTGTCGAAAATCTGTGAACTCGCACCTTTTTTTGCACCTTCTCACACACCCCGAACACAACGTCATTGGACCAGGGCAGATAGCAACAGTCTAGCCTGGCTTGAGCTGCAAAAGAGAAAACGCATAGTGGATCGCCACGTCATACATACAGAAAAAGCACCAGCCGCTGTTGGTCCCTACTCACAGGCGATTAAGAGCGGTGGTTTTGTGTTCACGTCCGGGCAGATCGGCATCAACCCACTCACAAGCCAATTGCGCGTGGGGATTGAGGAACAGGCGCGCCAGGTCCTCGAAAATTTGAGTGCTGTGCTGAGTGCATCAGGAACAAGCGTCAACCGAATTGTGAAGACGACCATTTTCCTTACCGACATGGCCGACTTTGCAACGGTGAATCGCATCTATGCTGAAATGTTCAATAGCGAACCGCCAGCGCGTAGCACAGTGCAGGTAGCAGCATTGCCACTCGGCGCATTGATCGAAATCGAAGCCGTCGCGCTTGTCGAGTAAGAAACAGGCGACGGTTTTTATATTTGTGTTTTCACTCTTTAGTGCATTTCTCGTTCTAACGTGTTTCTAGCCAAGCTGTTTGCAGATCCAAACGGCAACGGCGCAAATTCCGTGGATTCTATCTTGTATTGGAGGAAGTCTCGAACTTATGAACAGTCAGCAGGAACTACTCGACAATCCCCTACGCAGCTACATGTTTGCCTTTGACGAACCAGTCAACAAAGAAGATCACCCAATGGCCAGGCTTCTGGATGAATTTGAAGAAGCCTACAACGAACCACAGACAGGCGAAATCCGCCAGGGCATTATCGTTGACAAGCGTAGCAACGAACTGCTTGTTGACATTGGATTCAAGTCTGAGGGTATTGTGTCGGGCCGGGAATTGGACCGACTTGGAGAAGAGATCGATGAATTGAGCATCGGCGACGAAGTGCCTGTCTACATCCTCCGTGAGGACAAAGACGGCAACGTCATGCTGAGCATTGCGCGGGCTAAGGCCGAAGAAGACTGGAAACAGGCTGAAGATCTGCTAAACAGCCAGGAAATGTTTATTGGGATTGTGAGCGGCTGCAACCGTGGTGGTGTGATTGTGCGCATCGGTCGCGTGCGCGGCTTCGTGCCCGCCAGCCAGTTGAGCAGCGAAAGTCAGAGCCTGCAGATCACCGAGATCGACGACGAAGATGCACGCTGGAATCAGTTGATGGACACGGAATTGCGTGTCAAGGTGATCGATCTGGATCGCCGCCGCAACCGCCTGATCCTTTCTGAGCGCGTCGCCATGCGCGAGTGGCGCAAGGAACAGAAGGAAAAACTCCTGCAGGAGCTGGGCGAAGGCTCGGTCATCGAGGGTGTGGTGAGCAGCCTCGCCGACTTCGGCGCATTCGTCAACCTGGGTGGCGCCGATGGCCTGATCCACTTGAGCGAGTTGAGCTGGGGCCGTGTCAATCACCCCAACGAAGTCGTCAAGATTGGCCAGAAGGTCAAGGTTCAGGTGATCAGCGTCGACCAGGATCGCAAGCGCATCGGTCTCAGCCTGCGCCGCCTGCAACCCGAACCGTGGGACACCGTCACCGACAAGTACGAAGTCGGCCAGGTTGTTCCCTGCACCATTACCAAACTGGTTAACTTCGGCGCCTTTGCTCGCCTGGATGGGGATGCCATTGAAGGTCTCATCCACATTAGCGAACTGGCTGATCGCCGGATCAACCATCCCAAGGAAGTTGTCTCCGAGGGTGAGCAGTACGAGCTGCGCATCATCCGCATTGACGTGGACAAGCGCCGCATGGGACTGAGCCTAAAGCAGGCGCTCCCCGCCGAAGAGAGCGTCGAGTTTGACTGGGCGCCCGCCCCGGCAGGTGAAGCTGCCAGCCAGAGCAGTGTTGAAGTTGAGGCTGTGGGTGAACCAGCCTAAACGCTGCGAATTCCAAGATTGACCTGATGAGGCACAGTCCAACGACTGTGCCTCATTGTTTAGGTTCTACAGTTTTAGTTGCAGATTTGTGGTGGCACGGCCAGTATGGGAACAAAGCACGGTACACTATCGTTAAAACGAAGAACCCCAACAGCGAAGTTGTAAGCAGGCTGTTAACCAGGCGCCGTTTCGGCATGTTGACAAAGGTAAACGCGCATCGTTACAATAAATCCCGAAAGACGGTGTAGTTGAAAATGCCGTCTCCTGCGATGCGTATCTTCATCGTCTCCTTCCAACGGTAGCAGCCCGTGTGTCACAATCCCCTCAAGTAAAGCGGAACTCCCATTACGGGAACAGTGGCAGTATTGTGCTAAACTTCCTTTATCCACATGCTAGGTGGAAGAGACGCTAGTCACCTTTGAGGTATAGAACTCCATGTCTGACAAACTTGACCGTTTTACCAAACGTGCGCGCCGGGTCTTAACCTTGGCCCAAGAAGAAGCATTACGCCTGAACCATAATTACATCGGCACAGAGCATCTTCTGTTAGGACTTGTGCGCGAAGAGAACAGTGTAGCGGTAAAAGTATTAAAAGAATTGGGAGTGGAGCCAGGCCAGGTTGTACGCGCCGTCGAGCGTACGGTAGGCCGTGGAGAACGCACTCCTTTTGGCAAACCAACTTTGGCGCCACGCACCAAGCGTGTCATCGAATTGGCAGTAGAAGAGGCCCGTATGATGGGCCACCACTACATTGGCACCGAACACTTGCTGCTTGGTTTGGTGCGTGAAGGCGAAGGCATCGCCGTCAATGTACTGCGCGGTCTGGGCATCAACCTAGATCGTGTACGCACACAGACGGCGCGCAACATCCTGCAAAGTCAGGCGCAAACCAAGGACAAGCAGAAGAAAGAGTCTAAGACACCGCTGGTAGATCAGCTTGGTCTCGACCTCACCGCCGCCGCCGAAGAAGGACGGTTGGACCCGGTGATTGGTCGCCAAACTGAAATCGAGCGTGTGATTCAGATTTTAAGTCGACGCACCAAAAACAACCCGGCCCTCATTGGTGAACCTGGCGTGGGTAAAACAGCCATCATCGAAGGGCTGGCCCAGCGGGTGATCGAAGGCAATGTGCCCGAACCACTGCTCAACAAACGCATTCTCATGCTCGACGTGGGCAGTTTGGTGGCGGGGACGATGTACCGTGGCCAGTTTGAAGAGCGCCTGAAGAAGGTGATCGACGAGATCGTCAACAGCGGCGCCATTCTCTTCATCGATGAAGTCCACATGTTGGTGGGCGCCGGCGCAGCGGGCAGCAGTGTGGACGCCGCCAACATCTTGAAGCCGGCTCTTAGCCGCGGTGAACTTCAGGTTATCGGCGCCACCACGTTGGACGAGTACCGCAAGTACATCGAAAGCGATGCCGCGCTCGAACGCCGCTTCCAGCCGATCCTGGTGGCCGAACCAGGCATCGAAGAAACCATCGAGATCCTGCGCGGCGTGAAAGCGCGCTACGAAGAACATCACAAATTGGTGATCACCGAAGAGGCGATTGAAGCAGCCGCGCACCTGGCCGCTCGCTATGTGCCGGATCGCTTCATGCCTGACAAGGCCATTGATTTGATCGACGAAGCGGGCAGCCGCGTGCGCATGTACAAAGCGCCACATGCCGCCAGCCTGCGCGAAACCTTCATCAGCCTCAAAAAGCTGCAGAAGGAAAAGGAAGAAGCGCTAGAAACACAACGCTTCGACGACGCAATCGATCTGCGTTATCGAGAAGTGGAACTGCAATCCAAGCTCGAAAAACTGCGCGAAGGATGGCAGCAAGTCGCCAACCGCCCGCAGGTGACAGCAGATGATATCGCCGAAGTCGTCGCAATGTGGACGGGCATTCCCGTTCACCGTATGGCGGGTGAAGAACGCGAACGGCTGCTCGAAATGGAGCAGGAACTGCACAAGCGCATCATCGGCCAGGAAGAGCCGATTAAAGCGATTAGCAAGGCTGTGCGCCGTGCTCGCGCCGGCCTCAAAGACCCACGCCGGCCCATCGGTAGCTTCATTTTCTTGGGGCCGACCGGCGTCGGCAAGACAGAGTTGACCAAGGCACTGGCTGAGTTCCTTTTCGGTAGCCAGGAAGCATTGATCAAGCTCGACATGAGCGAATTTATGGAACGGCACAACGTCAGCCGTCTGGTCGGTGCGCCTCCTGGCTATGTTGGCTACGAAGAAGGCGGCCAGTTGACTGAAGCCGTGCGCCGTCGCCCGTACTGTGTCATCCTGCTGGACGAAATCGAAAAGGCACATCCCGAAGCGTTCAACATGCTCCTGCAGATTATGGAAGATGGGCATCTGTCTGACGCCAAGGGCCGTCGCGTTGATTTCCGCAATGCCTTGATCATCATGACCAGCAACATCGGCGCCAAGTTGATCCAGGGATCAAAGGGGATTGGCTTCGCCATTACCACCGACGAGGAGACACAGCAGGAGACCGAATACCAACAAATGAAGAATCGGGTGATGGATGCGTTGAAAAAGACCTTCCGCCCCGAGTTTATCAACCGTCTCGACGGCATCATGGTCTTCCGCAGCCTGAGCAAAGAAGAGATTACCCGTATCGTCGAACTGGAACTGCGCACCCTGCGCATGCAGTTGGCCGAACAGGAAATGGAACTGGTATTGACGGAAGAAGCACGTCTGGCGATTGCCGATACCGGGTACGATCCAGACTATGGCGCACGTCCGTTGCGCCGTGTGATTCAGAACGAAATCCAGGATCCGTTAAGCGAAGCATTGCTCAGTGGGCGCTTCAACCCAGGCGATACGATTCAAGTGGGCTACAAAGCCAGCGAAGAAACGGGCAAGGGCGCCAAGAAGGGTGAGTACGTCTTCGAGGCGATTGCACATCGGGAAGTGAAGGCCGAAAACACTGAAACTACCGAAGCCATTGAAGCAATGCTTCAGCAGTAAGACAGTTTCATCCGGCAAGGGTTCAGTTTAAGAGGATGGGTGTAGCTGTGCTACACCCATCCTTTTTTGTGCGTGAAGAATCGGTTGGTTAATGATATGATTGTTCCACCTTTCGCTTTGTGTCTACACGTAGAAAAACTATGTTTGAAATATTAAGAAAATAAGTTTATGATTATCCAATCATGGACGATCCTTTACCCATAGCAACTCAATGAGCTACTTCATCGCGAACCGTTGACGACAGAAATGAGTAGTGTGATGCGGAACCATCTGCCTCCGATATCGAATGCCCATCGTAAACAGACACATCAGCTTGACATACCGCTACGCACTTTACTGGGCATAGGCCCTTCAAATGTTCCAGCCCGTGTGTTGCAGGCACTAGGTACACAGGTAGTCGGACCACAAGATGTTGTGTTTTTGAACATACTTCGAGAAGTTCAAGAGCTTTTGCGCTATGTATGGCAGACAGATAACGCGTGTACGTTTGCTTTTGCAGGCAATGAGTATTCGGCCTTAGAAGCCGCCATTGCCAGCGTGCTAGGGGCTGGCGACACGTTGGTGGTTGGCGGATCTGGGCAGATGAGCGACAAGATCGAGCAAACTGCCGCAGCTTACGGAGTCACCGTGCACCGGCTGGCGCACAAAGAGAGTAATGTGCTTCATCTGGATGAGATCCGATCAGCGTTGGAGATACATCGCCCAACCATGTTGGCATTGGTTCACGGTGAACTTTCTACCGGTGCACTACAGCCGCTGGCAGGTGTGGGGGAACTCTGTCGTGAGCATGGGGCGCTGTTGATGGTTGATACCGTTGGTAGCCTGGGAGCTGTCCCCGTCTACGTGGACGCCTGGGGAATCGATATTAGTTACAGTACGTCAGAGAAGTGCCTGAGTGCTGTACCAGGCTTGTCTTTAATTACCGTAAACGATCGTGTACTTGAAATGAGCCGGCAACGCAACAACGGCAAGACGCCGACCCAATCTTTACAGATTGACCGACTTTGCCGTCTATGGAGTTCTGGCAACCACAGTACGGATCTGCTGCCGATCAACTTGCTCTATGCACTGCGTGAATCGTTGCGCATGTTGTCCGACGAAGGGCTGGTTGAGTGCTGGCAACGTCATCGCAACAATGCCGAGTTGCTCTGGTTTGGCATCGGAGATTTGGGCCTCGAATGTCCTGTGGCGTTGGAACATCGGCTCCCCAGCCTCACCGTTGTGTACATCCCCGACGGCGTTGACAGTAGGGCCGTCAAGCGCCATCTGTTGACCTACTACAATATTGAAGTCGCAGCCGCAGCCAGCCCCGAAGAGGACTCTACCTGGCGCATTGGCCTGATGGGTTACAACAGCCGAGCCGAAAATGTGACATTGCTGCTACGGGCACTGGAAGACGCGCTGCGTATCCTTCATTAAACAGCTCAGGACAAAAAAAGTGCAGAGCGCGTGTCGCAGCGCTCTGCACTTTTTTATTGGTATCTGTTCAGCTTCAGGTGCGACGCACTGGCCCAGACGTTGGCGTATTCAGGTCGCCCTCCTGGCCAGTGCGTCGCACCTGAATAGTTACTTTTATTGTGCAGTATCGTAAGGGTTTGGGTTGGGGAGGGATGAGTTTTGCCGGCAAAAACTCATCCCTCCCCAACCCAAACCCTTACATGACCTGTACTATCATTTGTGAGAGCGTAAATGGCAACAGAAGTCACTTGTGGTACGATATGTCCTACCATACCAGAAATCATCCACACAGAGAGGAACAAGGAGATGAGCGAAAGGATTGGCTACATCGGGTTGGGCATTATGGGCCGCGGCATGGCCAACAACCTGCTCAAAGCCGGCTTTACTGTGCGTGTGTGGAACCGCACCGCCAGCCGAATGGACTCGCTGGTCGAGGCCGGCGCCGTGGCAGGGGCAAGCCCTGCCGATGTGGCGGCCAACAGCGACATCATCATCACTTGTGTCAGCGATACACCGGACGTAGAGCGTGTCATTTTGGGTGAAGACGGCGTCATTCACGGCGCAAAGGCAGGCGCGCTGGTGATTGATTGCAGCACCATCAGCCCACAGGTTACCGCTGAGATCGCCGGCAAACTTAACGAAAAAGGCATCAAAATGTTGGATGCGCCTGTCAGCGGCGGCAGTGAAGGCGCAGCCAAGGGCACCCTTAGCATTATGATCGGTGGCGACGTCGCCGACGTGGAGCGCGCCATGCCCGTCTTCCAGGCGATGGGCAAAACGATTACACACGTCGGTGGACAGGGCGCCGGGCAGACGGTGAAGTTGGTCAATCAGATTTTGGTGGTGGGCAACTGCCTGGCCATGTGCGAGGCGCTGGTCTTTGCACAGGCCGGCGGCGTGGATCTGCAAAAGTGTCTCGACGCTGTCACCGGCGGCGCGGCGGGGAGTTGGATGCTCAGCAACCGCGGACCACAGATCATCCAGCGCGATTGGCGCCCAGGCTTCACCATCGATCTGCAACAAAAGGATGTGCGCCTGGTAATGCGCGAAGCGGACGCATTGGGCGTGCCGGTCATGATGTCGAGCCTGATCTTCAACCTCTACCGCACGTTGCAAGAGAAGGGTTTGGGCGCCGAAGGCAACCACGCCCTGGTCAAGGCGCTGGAAAACTTGAGTGGAATCACCGTGGATGCCCGAAAGTAATCATGGCGCCGGGCAGCCGGTGCGCTTTACCATCCGCCGCGCCGAGAAAGCCGAACGCTGGCTGATTGTCCGCCGCATTCTGCGCGAAGGACTCGACCCCACCAAGTTGGATTGGCGCCGCTTTGTAATCGCGCAAACCGAAAGCGGAGAGGTAGTGGGCCTCGCCCAAATGAAAGATCTGGGCGACGGCGTACAGGAGTTTGGTAGCCTCATCGTCGAGCCTGCTGCGCGAGGACAGGGCGTGGGCGCCGCGCTAATCCGTCACCTGGTGGAGCCGTCGGTTGCGCCGGTCTACCTGCTTTGCGGAGAACGAAACGTGGCCTACTACCTGCGCTTTGGCTTCCGCGAATTGATTGAATCAGAAATGCCGGCGCCGCTACGGCGTAAGTGGCGGGCCGGCAATTTCTTTGCCCGCCGTGTGGGCAGCCGTGTCGCCGCCATGATTTTCGACAGAACCCAATTCTCATCATGACAATACAAACGCTCACCCACGCAGCCCCACCAATTGAACAGACAGAGCCGACGCCGCTCTTTTATGTGCGCAACGTGCCTGTCTACCGGCGGCTTGTGCTGGCGCCGATGGCCGGCTTCAGCGATCTGCCCTACCGCTCGCTCTGCTTCGATTATGGATCGGGCATGAGTTACACCGAGTTTGTCTCTTCCGAGGCGGTGAATCAGGGCAGCAATGAGCGCACCGACCGCATGTTGGCCTTCATGCCGCACGAGCGCCCTATGACCTTTCAAATCTTCGGCAACAGTGAAGAACAACTGGTGGAAGCGGCACAGCGCATCGAGCCACTGGGGCCGTCGATGATTGACATCAACATGGGCTGTTCGGTGCGGCGGGTGAGTGGACGGGGTGCCGGCGCCGGGCTGTTGCGTGATCCGAAGAAGATCGGGCGGATCTTCCGCTCGTTGACGCGCACGCTGTCTGTCCCTGTTACCGGCAAAATTCGCCTGGGCTGGGATGACGACAGCCGCAACTATCTGACTGTCGTTCAAGAAATGGTGGAAAATGGCGCGTCGTTGGTGGCTGTCCACGGGCGCACGCGGGATCAGGGCTACAGCGGCCAGGCCGACTGGGACGCCATCGCCGAGATCGTCGCCGCCGTAGACATTCCTGTCATCGGCAACGGCGACGTGCAGAATGTGGCCGACGCCGACCGCCTGCTTGCCCACACCGGCTGCAATGCCGTGATGATTGGGCGTGGCGCCATCGGTCACCCGTGGATTTTTCAACGGCGCGATCGCCACGAAGTCGGCTTCGACGAGAAAGCGATCTTCATCAGCCGCCACTTTGAACGCATGCGCTCGTTTTACGGTGAGAGGCTGGCGCTGATCCTCGTGCGCAAGCACATTGCCCGCTACCTCAAAGGCTACAATAACATTCGCGATCTACACCTGGGTTTGGTGCAGGTAACCAGCACCGAGGAGTTCTATCACCTGCTCAACGCTACGGTTGAACGGTTGGGCGCACAACGGGTTGACGGCAACGAACTTGATCCGATCAACGAAAGCTGCGACACAGAGGAAAGCGAATTCGCCGCAGCGTAACCGGTTTACTCATCCGGCTGGTTGCCATTCCTGGCCGCCAAATTCTCTAACAATGCTTTGTTGGGTCCCCACTTCGGGTCTTGAATCCCCAGCATCGGCACAACGCCATAGATGGTCAAGAGCTGATACATCTGTACCATCTCGTCCACCGAATAGGGCAGGTCGTTTTCCAACCACCAACCGACCAACTGCATTTGGGCGCCGGCCAGGTAAACGGCTGTCACTTCCACCGGGATTTGCGGCGCCTGCCCCACCGCTGTGACAAACTTCTGCAACATCGACACAATCGTGTCCCGCGTTCGCGACAGGATTGCCATTTTGCCGCGCCCCCCCAGGACCACTTTGTACAAATCTTTGTTCTCGGCCGCATGTTCAAAGACCAGTTGAATGGGCGGCGGGCCATCGAAACCGTGTAGACGGATCTGCTGGTGAATGCGCTCCAACAATTCGTCATGCAGATCGTCCAACATTGAAATCAGCAGATCGTCTTTGTCTTTATAGTGCAGGTAGAAGGTTGCGCGGCCTAAATTGGCGCGGTCAGTGATCTCCTGAATGCTGATGTCGTCGTACTCTTTCTCCAACATCCAGCTCACCAACGCATGACGCAACAAGGATCGGGTGCGAACCGTTCTACGATCAATCGTGGTCACGTTTTCCTCGCGGTAAATAACAGATGATCAAAAAATAAAGACAGTTGTCCAGGTTTAGACAGTTGACCAACAAATTGCGTCGCCCCAGGGTGTACTTCAAGTTGGGGGCACGCTCGCCACAGTGCCGGCATTGTTCGCCCCACTTAAGCTTGACAGCCAAGATTGCCCTCATTATACTCATTTTAGACGCCATGTCTAAAAATAGACATCCATCCTCTAATCTGTTTATAAAAATCAGTAAAAACTAAATACTTGAGCTTACATATCTGGACAGCGTCTTGATTTAACCTGTTCAGCGAAAGCAACTTTTACAGCATCAATCCGTAGTAGATAGCGTGCACAACAAGCAGCCGCCCCATCTAAATTCGTATACGCGCGTATACGCCGAACTCAGTAGGACAAAACCATGCGACGTCTGATTACAACTTTCATTGTCTTGATCGTGCTGGCGGGAGTAGCCTGGTTCGGCTACCAACGTTTCACCGAAATGCAGGCTTCAGCCGCCGAGGAACCAACCTACGAGATTGTTGCCGTTGAACGAGGCTCCATCAACAGCACCGTCAGCGCCACAGGTAGCATCGAACCTGAATCTCAGGTCGATCTCTCCTTCCGTTCGGCAGGACGTGTGGCTCAGGTGCTGGTCAGCGTGGGGCAGCCGGTGGCCGAAGGGCAGCTCCTGGCCCAGTTGGACACAAGCGACCTGGAACTGGCGCTGGAACAGGCAAATGTCTCATTACAAATTAGCAATGCCCAACTGAAGAAGTTAGAGACGCCGCCCTCTGAAAATGATCTCGCCGCCGCCCAGGCGTCGGTGACAGTTGCCCAGGCCAGTGTTGCCAGCTCTGAAGCAGCCTTGGCCAGCGCACAGGCTAGTTACCGTCAACTCCTGGCAGGGACTACGCCTGAGGAATTAGCCGTGCAAGAGGCACAGGTGCGCCAGGCGGAAGCCAATGTGCGCCAGGCACAGCAGGCTTATGACCAGGTGCGCGGTATGCCCAACGTCGGCGCGCTGCCACAGGCGGCGCAGCTTGAGCAGGCCACGATTTCCTACGAAGTGGCACGGGCGCAACTGGCCGTCACCCAACGTGGCGCCACCGAAGCGCAGATCGCCTCAGCGTTGAGCCAGATTGCCCAGGCCGAACTGAGTTTGCGTCAGGCGCGCAGCCAACTGCTTACAGCCCAGAACAATCTGGACACGTTGATCGAAGGCCCCTCGGAAGAGGATCTTGAAATCGCACGCGCCCAGGTGCGCCAGGCGGAGTTGAGCAAGATCCAGGCGGAACGCAGCATCAACAACGCCCGTGTCTTCGCGCCGTTTGCCGGCGTGGTCAGCGCTGTCAATGTGCGGCAAGGAGAACTCTACGGCGGCAGTTTACCGGCGGTGACATTGACCGACCTCAACAGCTTCCACATGACCGTCCTCGTGGACGAGCTTGACGTGCGCCAGGTGCAGGTGGGGCAAACAGTGCGCCTGAGCCTCGACGCTCTGCCCGACGCCGAAATTTCAGGTGAAGTGGTGCGTGTGTCACCTACGGCCAGCAACGTGGGCGGCGTGGTGGCCTACGAGGTGGAAATCGTGCCGAATGCCACCGATGCGCAGCTCAAGGCCGGCATGAGCGCCACCGCCATCATTACCACCGCCGAAGTAGACAACGTGATCCTCGTTCCCAACCGCTATATTCAACTGGATCGGGAAACAGGCGAGGCTTTTGTGCAAAAGATGGTTGCCGGCGCGCCGGTGTTGCAAGAGATCGAACTGGGCCTGCGCAACGACCGCTTTAGCCAGGTCATTGCCGGGTTAACAGATGCCGACGAAGTCGCCCTGATTCGCACTTCGACAGAAGACCGGCTGCGCGGTGCACTGTTTGGGGGTGAATGATGTTTAAACGCCTCTTCGCCAGCAATGGCTCAAATGGCAATGGCAATGGCAACGGCGCTCACGAAGGGCCGGTGCCTGTCATTCAGGCGCGCGGCCTGACCAAGACATACCAGATGGGCGATGTAGAGGTGAAGGCGCTGCGCGGCACCAACCTCGACATCATGCCGGGCGAGATGGTGGCGATCATGGGGCCAAGCGGCAGCGGCAAGTCGACGCTGATGAACATCATCGGCTGCCTCGATGTGCCAAGCGCCGGCGTCTACCGGCTTGACGGCACCGACGTCAGCCGCCTGCAAGACGATCAACTGGCCGCCATCCGCAGCAGGAAGATCGGCTTTGTCTTCCAAAGTTTCAATCTGCTCTCACGCACATCGGCGCTGGCAAATGTGGAACTGCCCTTGATCTATGCCGGCATCAGCGGCAAGGAACGTCACCAGCGCGCCGTGGAGTCGCTGACGCTGGTGGGGCTGGGCAATCGCCTGGATCACAAGCCGAATGAGCTTTCCGGTGGGCAGCAGCAGCGTGTGGCGATTGCCCGCGCCCTGATCAACCGCCCGAAGCTCATTCTGGCCGACGAGCCGACAGGTAACCTCGATACGAAGACCAGCGATGAGATTATGCGGCTCTTCCAACAGCTTAACCGCGAACGGGGCATGACCATTGTCTTCGTCACCCATGATCCAGAGACGGCGGATTACTGCCAGCGGGTGATCCATATCCGCGACGGGCAGATTGCACGGGATGAACGCCGCGACGGAAACAACCAGTGGGTCGAGGCCAAACCGGAATTTGTCCCTGAACTCGATCTGGCGACAGACATGGCCTTTGGTTAGTGGAGGATCACGATGAATATTATTGAATCGATTCGCATTGCCATGCGTGCGCTGGCCGCCAACAAACTGCGCAGCGTGTTGACGATGCTGGGCATCATCATTGGCGTCGGCGCGGTGATCACCTTGATGTCGGTTGGCCGCGGCGTGGAAAAATACGTCACCGATCAGTTCGCCAGCGCGGGGACGAATCTGCTCTTTATCGTGCCGGGCCAGCTCAATGAAGGCCCACCCAGCAGTCGCGCCAACGCAGCCGGTATTCTCACAATGGGCGATTCCGATGCCATCGGCAACCCGCTACAGGTGCCGGATGTCGTTGCGGTTGCCCCCGAAGTGAGCGGCAGCACCACGGTCTCGCGCGGCAAAAAGAGCTTTCGCGCCTCGATCAGCGGCGTCACCCCTAGCTATCAGGACGTGCGCTCGTGGAAGCCCATTGAGGGCGACTTCATCGCCGAAAACGACTTGCAGGAACGTGGACGTGTTGCCGTAATCGGGATTGAAGCCTATCGCAATCTCTTTGAGCCGGGCGAGTACCCCATTGACCAGACAATTCGTATCAACAACCTCGTCTTCCGTGTGATCGGCGTGATGGAAGAACGGGGCGGCAGCGCCTTCGGCAACCAGGACGAAAACATCCTCATTCCGCTCACCACGGCGCAGGACAGACTCTTCCGCCGCAAGACGGTGAGCGGCGATTACCAGGTCAACGTGATCTATGCCTCGGTGGGCGACTCCGACCGCATGGAGGCCGCCAGCGAGCAGATCGCCGAAGTATTGCGCGAACGCCACGGCATCTCTTATCTCGACGAAGACGATTTCAGCATTATCAACCAGACCGACTTGATCTCTATCTTCGGTGACATTTTGGGGGCGCTGACGCTCTTCCTGGGCGCGATTGCCGGCATCAGCCTGCTTGTGGGGGGCATCGGCATTATGAACATCATGCTGGTGAGCGTCACCGAGCGCACGCGTGAAATCGGCCTGCGCAAAGCCGTGGGGGCCAAACGGAAAGACATCCTCGGCCAGTTTTTAATCGAGGCGATTACGCTGGCGCTCTTTGGTGGCCTGCTGGGTATCGCCCTCGGCACATCCGGCGCACAGGGCATCAGTTCGCTGCTCGACAACTTTAGCGCCGTCGTCGGCGTCGACGCCATCTTGATTTCCATTCTCTTTTCTATGGCGGTGGGTCTCTTCTTTGGGATCTACCCCGCCTATCGCGCCAGCCGCTTGAATCCCATCGACGCGCTGCGCTACGAGTAATCACACCCAACTCCAGGTGCAGCACATTAGGCTGGCTTGCCCAATGCGCTGCACCTGAGCCGAAGCTGCTACCCAAAGGCTGGCGTTCAATGTGCAGTGAACAGCCGAAAGTTCAAACCTGGATTCTGTTTTGCGTACTTGGCTTGATGATGTTCCTCAGTGCGGCATGTGGTGGCCCGCCTGCGTTTGCCACGCCGACGGCGCTGCCGCCGGGAGAGCGTGTTGAGCAACCCACGCCTGTCTTCGTAGCGCCGACACGCAGCGCAGAAAATACGCCGACCCCCACGCCGAATGTCACGGCCTCTGAAAGTGTTACGTCCACTGACAACACCGGCAACGCCGGCAATGACGCAGTGCAGGCGCTGCTTGCCACCCAGATTGCAGCGCGTGCAGAACCCACTGCTATATCCACCCCAACAGAGGCATCGGCGGCGGCAGAGAGCGCACAGAGCGCGGCGGTGGCCGATATGCCGTTGACCAACCCCACGTCGCTTGGCATTGTAAGCGCGGCAGGGGTTGGATTCTTTGGCGCCCCTGGCAGTGGACTGATTCAGAACTTGCCGGCCGGCGCAACGTTGACCATCACCGGACGCTCAGGCGATGGCGGCTGGTATGCCGCCTACCTTGAGGACGGAAGCGCCGGTTGGATCGCCGTGGGATCGGTGCAAATTTTTGGCGATCCAGGGGAATTGGAGATCGTCAGTGAATCGTTCAGCCCGGCGATTGTGGCGACATTGATCGCCGAAGCCCAGCGCCCGGTGACGCCAATCCCGACACGTGCGCCGGCCACGCCCATGCCGACTAGCGCCGCAGCCGACGCTTCAGCGGCGCCCGCCGCCGCGCCGACGCCGATGCCCACGCCCACCGCCGCCACCAGAGTGGACGGGCCAAGCATCACCGTGATTGTGGATGGCGCAAATGTGCGCGCCGGGCCAGGCACCGACTTTGCCATCGTCGGCGCCTTGACACAGGGCGCGCAGGCGCCGGTCATCGGGCGCAATGACGCCGCCGACTGGCTGCGCATCCAAACGCCGCAGGGCGAAGGCTGGATCTTTACTACGCTGGTGGAAGTGAGTGTGCCGGTGGCCGATCTGCCCATTTCCACCGAGACCACGGCGCCGCCGGAACCGGCGCCGGTCATCGAGCCGGAAGCCCAAACGCCCCAAACACAAACACAAACACAAACTGCCCCGGCCACTGGATTGGCGGGGCAGCTTGTCTTTCAAGACCAGAACGCGGGGACGATCTACCGCTACAACTTGCAGACGGGTGCGCTGCAAGCGCTGACAACGGGCACCGATCCAGCCATCAGCCCTGACGGTGGCACGGTGGCCTTTGTGCGCGGCGGCGGCGAAACCGGCGTCTACCTCATCAACATTGACGGCAGCAACGAACGGCGTATCTACGTGGGCAACAACCCGCGCACGCCCAAGTGGAGTCCTGACGGGCAATTTGTGATTTTCACGCAGATTACAGGCGAAACACAGTGCTACGACGTCGGTTTTCTCTGTCTGGCCGATCCGCCGCCGCCGCAGTTCAATGCGCGGCTGGTGACTCGCTCGCTGCGCAACCTGGCGCGCGTGGACTTCAACGGCAACAACTACCGCGACATCGCCAGCCTCAACAGCGCCGCTGCGCCAGATTGGCACGCCTGGGGCATCGTCTACCAGAGCAACGCCGGCCTGCAGATTACCCAAGACAGCCCCGACGCGCAGACACAACCGCTGATCAACGAGTTCCGCTTCCAAGATCCTGATTGGCAGCCTGGCGCTGGTCGGGTGGTTTTCCACAGCCAGGAAGGCACCCATTGGGAGATCTTCATTGCCAATGCCGACGGCAGCGGCGTGGCGGCGTTGACCCGTCCTCCTATCGGCGAGCAACCCAACAATGTGGCGCCGGCCTGGAGTCCTGACGGCAACTGGATCGTCTTTGTGAGCAATCGGGGCGGCAGTTGGGGGCTGTGGGCGATGGACAGCGGCGGCGGCAATCTACAACGTCTGCCCGTAGACGTGCCGCTGAACTACGCTTTTCAGGCCGAGCAGGCGGTGGATTGGGGGCCGTGAGGACGGAAGACGAAGGACGAAGGACGGAGGACGAAGGACGAAGGACGAAGGACGAACGTCAACCCTGTCACGTTCGTCTTTCGTCCTCCGTCCTCCGTCAAATTTACAGCAGGCCGAGTTCGCGTGCGCGCAGCGCTGCCTGTGTACGGTCGCGCACGTTGAGCTTCTGCATCAACGATGAGACGTAATTTTTCACAGTCCCCTCGGCGAGGTGGAGACGGTCGGCGATTTCGCGGTTGGCGAGGCCGTGCGCCAGCAGTTTGAGGATGTCCACCTCACGGTCGGAGAGTGGTTCGAGCAGCGTTTCCACCCGTTCCGCCGAAGGACGCGACAGGCGGGCAAATTCGGCCATCACCCGCCGCGCCACCGACGGTTCGATCAACGCCCCGCCGGCGGCGACGGTGCGCACGGCGTCGGCCAATTCCTCGCCGGAGGCTGCTTTGAGCATGTACCCCAGCGCCCCGGCGCGTACCCCCTCGAAAACATACTCGTCATCGTCGAAGGTGGTGAGGATGATCACCCTGGCCGCCGGGTCGTCGGCGATGATGCGGCGGGTGGCTTCCACACCGTCAAGTTCGGGCATGCGAATGTCCATGAGGACGACGTCGGGGCGCAACTGGGCGTAGGCGGCGAGGGCAGCGCGACCGTCGGCGGCTTCGCCCACCACTTCCAGATCCGGCTCCAAATCAAGCAGGATGCGCACGCCTTCGCGCATCAGGCGTTGATCGTCGACAAGCAGAATGCGAATCGGTTGGGCTTCAGGCATGGAGTGCCTCCTCGTGCAGCGGCAGCGTCAACGTTAAACGAGCGCCCTGTTGTGGCTGTGCCTCGATCTCCACCTTCCCGTTGAGTTGGGCGGCGCGTTCGCGCATGCCGCGCAGGCCGATCCCAGCCACGACAAGCTGTGGATCAAAACCGACGCCGTCATCTTCGATCTGGATGCGCGCTTCGCCGCGCCCAAAGTCCACTGTCATGTGGACACTGCGGGCGGTGGCGTGGCGTTGCACGTTGGTCAGGGCTTCCTGGGCTATGCGGTAGATGGTCAACGCCTGCGCCTCGGACAGCACCGGCCATGTGCTAGGAAAGTCTGCGCGGACGGTGAGCTGTGTGGCAAGTTCGAAGTTGTGGATCAGCTTGTGCAGCGCCTGTGGCAACGTTTCGGCGGTGACAATCGGATTGCGCAGCGCGGCCAATGTCTGGCGCAGTTCATCCAGACCGTCTTTAAGTTCGTTGCGCACCGTCTGGATCATCTGCTCGGCGCGCGCCGGATCACGTGTGAGCAGGCGACCAGCGCCTTCCAACTGCACAATGGAGACAGTGAGCCGGTGGCCGAGGGTGTCGTGCATTTCGCGCGAGAGGCGGTTGCGTTCCTCGGCCACGGCCAACGATTCGACACGCTCGGCATAGGACTGAAGCTGACTGTGGGCCGCTTGCAGTTCGGCGAGTAATTTTTGGCTCTCGGCGCGGGCTGTCTCGACGCGCATGAGGGCGTTGCCAAAAGCGCCGAAAAAGAGGAAACCGGCGCAGTTGACCATCGAGTTGACTAGGTCGGGGATCAACTCAAAGTCGTTGAAAAAGTTACCGGACACGGTGATGACGGCGAAAAGTGCGATCCAGCGCAGACCGGCGCGGGTTGGCAGCCCCACCGTGGCCTGCGCGCTGAGGATGAAGAACAACAACAGGAAGACGGTGTCCTGTAAGAGAGCCAGGGTGACGATCAAGGTCTGCACCGAGATGTAAAGATGCATCTGGCGCGGCGATTGTTGTTTGTCGTTGCTCGCCACCAGCACCATGGCAAAGAGGATAATCAGCCCAAGTTGCGGGCCGCTCTCTTGCCACGATTGCCAGTCGCTGAGGATGACGACACCGAGGATCACCACCATCACCAGCGCGGCGGCGTTGGCCAGATTCCCCTCGTGCGCTTCAAGTGTAGAGTCGACAGTTTTGACACGTGTGTTCATGTCTTCCATCATAGACGCATCCTAGGCACAGATGCAACATCTGGCTCACAGTGCCCCCCATCACCAAACAGATCCCGGCGCGCCTGTTCGTTGACATCGACGCGCCTTTGGCTTAGGATTAAGGACTTGAACGACGATGACGGAGAACGTGGAGGATGGCCGACCGTCAGAGAGAGCGCCCCATCGGCTGTGAAGGCGCTTCGGCCCCGCATCCTCGAATTCGCTCCTGAGTCGAGACGCTGAACCCGCAGGCAGTAGGCGTCTCCGGCCCCCCGCCGTTACCGGGACATGAGCGCCCGCCGGATCTACGATCCTGTGGGAAATCAGGTGGCACCGCGAGCAAGCACCTCGTCCTGATGGATGTGGGTGCTTTTTTTGTGGAAAAGAGCCGCAACAAAAGGAGAGCACAGATGAGCACACTAGTCGATAAACTCAAGTCACTCCAGGCCGATGCCGAGACCAAACTGGCCGCGTTGAGCACCACCGCCGAGACCGAAGCATGGTTCCGTGATTACCTGGGCCGCAAAGGCGCTTTGACCAACGCGCTGCAAGGGATCGGCCAGATGCCCGCCGAGGAACGTCCCCTGGTAGGCAAGGTGGCCAACGAGGTAAAAGTCGCCCTCACGGCGGCCCTGGAGGCGCGGCAGGCAGCCATTGCCAACGCCGAAATGGAAGCCGCCCTGGCCGCCGAAGGCATTGATGTGACCTTGCCAGGGCGACCGCAGAACGTGGGCAAGATTCACCCCAGCAATGCCGCTCTGCGTGACATCGGCGCCATCTTCACACAGATGGGCTTCCAAATTTATGATGCGCCCGAAGTCGAGACCGACGAGATGAACTTTGAATTGCTCAACATGCCCGACGGTCACCCCGCTCGCGACATGTGGGACACCTTCTACACCACCACGCCGGGCGTCCTCTTGCGCACGCACACCAGCCCGGGGCAGATCCGCGCCATGCGCGAATATTGCCCGGAGCCGATCCGCGTAGTCCTCCCCGGCAAATGCTTCCGCTACGAAGACGTCACAGCGCGGTCTGAAATGATGTTCCACCAGGTGGAAGGGCTGGTTGTCGGCCCCAACATCACCTTCAGCGATCTCAAGGGGACGGTGGTGGCCTTTGCCAACCAGATGTTCGGCGAAGGGCGCAAACTGCGCTTCCGCAAGAGCTACTTCCCCTTCACCGAACCCAGCGTCGAAGTGGATGTGGATTGCGTCCTCTGCGGCGGGAAGGGCTGCCGCGTGTGCAAATACACCGGCTGGCTCGAAATCATGGGCGCGGGGATGGTCAACCCGGTGGTGCTGGCCAACGGCGGCTACGATCCAGCCGTCTTCAGCGGCTATGCCTTCGGCATGGGCGTCGAACGATCCGCCATGCTCAAACTGGGCGTTGACGACATTCGCTACTTCTTCAGCAATGATGTGCGGTTTTTGGAAAGAGTAGGCGCGTAGAGGATGACAAACGTAAGAGTGCTTTCCGAATCGGATCTCCCGCTTTACGCCCGCATTGCCGCCGATGCCTATCCTGGTGTGCAGTACACGGCGGAGCAGTTTTTGGAAGGTTATCAGCGCAACTTTGCCCAGGAACATATCCACATTTGGGGCGTCTTTGACGGGGATGTGCTGCTGGGCGCCTACCAGCACTACGATTTTTTGATGACGGTGCGCGATCGTCCTGTGACGGTGGCGGGGATTGGCGGCGTGGCGGTGGGGGTATTGCATCGCAAGCGGCGCGCCGCCTACCATCTCTTGCAGAATTTTGTGCGCGACAGCCGCCGCAACGAACAGCCGCTAACCTGGCTCTACCCATTTCGCCCTGATTTTTACCGCAAGATGGGCTACGGCTACGGGTTGAAGCAGAATCAGTACCGCATCCGCCCCGCCGCGCTCCCCCGCGCAGGGACCGATCATGTGCGCTTCGCCGAGAAGGGCGATCAGCCTGACATGCTCGATTGTTACAACCGCTACGCCACCGTCACCCACGGCATGATCCGCCGCCGGCTGGCCGACTTCGACCGTCACTTCGAGGCGGCGGATCAGCGTATTCTCATCTGCCGCCAAGACGAGGCCGTACACGGCTACCTGATTTACAAGTACCTCACCGTGCCGGGGAGTTTCCTCGCCAACGATCTGCTTGTGGTGGAACTTGTCTACACCGAGGCGGCCGCCATGCGCCAACTGCTCGGCTTCCTCAATCTGCTTGCTGATCAGGTGGAACGCGTCATCGTCAACACACAGGACGAGTACTTCCACCTGCTGCTCGACGATCCGCGTAACGGCAGCGGCAACATGGTCAACCTCTACCACGAAAGCAGCGCCCAAGGCGTCGGCCTGATGCCGCGTGTGGTGGACACGCCCGGCCTCTTCGCCGCCTTGAAGGATCACAACTTCAACGGCCAGAGCGTGCGCCTGCGCCTCACCATCGAAGACGATTTCCTACCCGAAAACCAGGGCGACACCGTGCTCCATGTCGCCGCCGGCCACGCCCAGATCGTCCCCGGCGGCGCATGGGACGTGACGCTGCGCCTGCACGTACGCGACTTCTCCTCGCTCATCGTCGGCGCCGTCTCGTTGACGTGGCTGCACCACAACGGCCTGGCTGCCCTCGACAACCTGCAACTGCTGCCGGTGTTGGATCGTCTGTTTGCCTGGGGGCAGAAGCCGATCTGTTTGACGAGATTTTAGCCATAGCCATGAAGCTACTCTGCCCATGAAGTTACTCGGCCGACTCGATCCCATCCTGATTCTACTGCTGGCGTTGACCGTCTTTGCGCTGGCGCCGTTACTGAGCGACGGCTATTTTTACAGCGCCCACGACGGGCGGCACAGCGTCTTCTTCGTGGCCATGTTCGACGAGGCGATGCGCGACGGCGCGCTGTGGCCGCGCTGGGCCATGCACCATTCGCAAGGCTATGGCTACCCCACCTTTGTAATCCAGGCGCCCTTTGCCTTCTACGTGGCCCAAATCTTCATCGTCCTCGGCGCGGGGATCACCAACGCCGTCAAGTTGACGTGGGTCGTCTCGGCCCTGGCTGCCGGCGCCGGCATGTACGTCCTTGTGCGCGGTTGGCTCGTCCCTGCGCAATTCGCAACCCGCCATTCGCCGTCCGCTACCCGCAATTTACCCCTCGCCGCCCTCGTCGCCGCCCTGCTCTACGTCTTCATCCCCTATCGGCTGCTCGACATGTACGTGCGCGCCGCCCTGGCCGAAACGATGCTGCTGGCCTGGTTTCCCTGGGCATTCTGGGCTTTTGACAGGCTGATCGCAGGCGGGGTGCGCCCCGGCTGGCAAGGACGGCTCCTCGTCGCCGCCGTGACGCTGGGCGCGCTGTTGATGACCCACGTCATCGCGCTGATCACCTTTACGCCGTTGCTTATGCTTTTTGTGCTGTTCAGGCTGTGGCACGTGCAACGCCGCGCCCCGGCAAGTTCACCCTGGTGGACGCGCACGATCGTGGCGGCGGCGGCAGGGATCGCCGGGCTGCTGCTGGCGTTGGTCTTCATCGTGCCGTTGCTGGCCGAAGGTCCACTCCTCAACCAGGAAACTTTCGTCGAAGACACCTACAGCTATCAACGTCATTTTGTTTTTTGGGGGCAGTTTTTCAGTTCATTCTGGGGATATGGCTACTCGGATGATCCCACGGGGGCCAACGACGGGCTAAGTTTTCAGGTGGGCCTGATCCCGTTGCTTCTGGCGCTGGCTGGAACGCTCCTCTTCTGGCGGCGCCAGGACGAAGAGAGCGCCACACGTCCGCTAGCCCTCTTCCTGCTCGTTGCCACCCTGGCCGTCCTCGCCGCCATGACGCCGTGGGCCGCGCCCCTGTGGCAGGTGACGCCGCAACTCTCGGTGATTCAATTCCCGTGGCGTTTGCTTGGGTTGGCAGCCTTTACCGTCAGCGCGATGGGCGGGCTGGTGGTGGCGCGGCTGCTAGCGTTTGTGGACGAAGAAGAAGCACTGGGCGGCGCGCTGGTGACAGGCATCCTCGTGATGCTGGCAAGCTTTGGCTATGCGCAGCCGGCGGCGTTGCAGCCCATCGAACCCTGGCGCGAAGATGGGCGCGCCGTCTTCGAGTTTGAGGCACAGCACCCCGACATGTACGGCTACACCCGCCTCACCCAAGAAACCTTCGACGCCTCACCCATGACGCCCCAATACGCCGCCCCCGATTTCAGCAACGACAAGCTCGAACGCCTTGCCATCCTCAGCGGCGCGGGCAGCGTCCTCAACCACTACAGCCGCGGCCACAGCTTCGGCGGCGACGTGGAACTGTCCACACCCGGCGTTGTACAGGTGCGTGTCTACGAACACCCCGGCTGGCAGGTCCGCCTCAACGGGCAGCCCGTGCCCCATCGCCCGTCGCCGCCCTACGGCCTCATCGAACTCGACGTCCCCGCCGGGCAGCACACCATCGACGTGCGCATGGGCAGCACGCCAATTCGCACGGCTGGGGCAGTTGTGTCGGTGACGACGTTGGGTGCGCTGCTTGTCCTCTGGGTGTGGAGCAGAAAAAGAAGATGATGAGATGATGGGATGATGAGATGATGGGATGATGAGGCAACTTCATCATCCCATCATCCCATCATCTTCTTTTTCTTACTCCGCCCAATCGATCCCCTGCTCCAACCAATTCGGCAGATCCGCGCCGATTTCGATCACCCGCTGCGCCGCGCCGCCGGTGATGGGCGCCACCCAGATCCCCCAGGAACCGCCGCGGTTGCTGACAAAAGCCACACGGCTGCTGTCGGGGCTGACGGTGGGCAAACCATCCAGGGCGGCGTCTTCGGTGAGGCGGGTGACGACGCCGTTACCCGCATTTAAGCTGTAGACTTCCCAGTTGCCGTGACGCGATTCGCTCATGAAGACGATGGTGCGTCCGTCGGGCGACCAGACTGGACGCGAATCGGTGACGTTGTCGGTGAGGGCACGCTGATTGGCGGCAGTGCTGGTCATTGTCCATAGACCGCACGCTTCGCCCCGTTCGTTGCATCCTTTGTAGACGATCAGATCGGCGGTGGGATGCCAATCTGGGTCGAGGCCGAAGTTGATCTCTTGCGCCGTCTGGCTGCCGTCGGCAGGGCCGATGTAGACACGCCAGCGCCGATCACCGTGGCGGGTGCTGGCGAAAACCAGGCTGCTGCCGTCTGGACTCCAGTTGGGCACGCTATCTTCCAGGTGGCTGGTGATGCCGTTCAACTGGTTGCCGGGCAAATCGAGCACGCCCAGGCCAAGCAAGTCGCTGCGCGTGCTGCGCAGCGCCAGCCGATTGCCGGCAGGGCTGATGGCGGGCTGTGAAGCATCCGCCAGGATCAGTTCCGCCGATGCCCCTGGCGCAAGGCTATGCGCAAAAACCGCCGGTACGCCGTCAGCGTTGACGGCTGAATAGAAGATCCGGCCCACCGAGCGCGGCAACGGCGGCGGCGTCACCACAGCGACGTCTTCGCTGTTCTCGGCCACGCCAAATTCAGGATCGCCGATGACCCAGGCGCGGCTGTCGCTCCCAGGCGGGTAAACAACCTGCCACCAATCGCCGTCGGGTGAGACGCCGGTGATGCGCGTCGACTCATTCGCATTGAGATCGCCAATCACCGGGAAGGCGGTGCTGGGTCCACTGCGCACATTGAGAAGCACTTGGGCGGTGAAGGTGGCAGCGTTGGCGTCGTCATCAGCGCTGTCGCTTCCCGGCTGCGCCTCTTCGTCGTCGCCGCTGCGCGTGGACGTGTCGGGCATGGTGGCAGAGGGCCCCCAGCGCAGCTTTTCACCCACAGCCGGCAGTTCAACAGCAGGGCCGCCATCAACCGGCAGCCAGTGGATCGGCCCGACGAAGCCCAACGGCCCCGGCTCGGTGACAAAAACCACCGCCGCGCCGCTTCCGTCGCGCGCCCACAGCAGATCACCGCTGCTCTCGAACGGATCCGAACGCAACGGCGTAAGCGCCTCGCCTTCCACCTGCACCATCACATAGCCCGGGAAATCTTGCATCGTCGTCTGTTCGCTGACAAACGTGATCAGTTCGCCGTCGCTGGTCTGGTGTGGGCCACGGAAAAGGCGCAGCGGGTCCTGAGCGGAGACCTCGCCGGCGGGCAGGCCAAACAGAATCGGCGTCACAACACCGCTGATTACGTCCACTTGCGAGAGGCCGGGTGTGCCGTAGGCGAGGAGGTTGCTGGCGATATAGCCCAGCGCGCCGTCGCGGCTCCAGGACCATTCACAGCAGATCGGCGTGTTGGGGTCTGCATTGTTTAGCTCGGTGAGGACGCCGCCGTCCGGCTGCAAAATTGCCAGGCCGCCGGCTTCGGGCCAATAGCTAAATTCCACCAGCAACAGTTCGCCATCGGGCGACCAACTGTGCGGGTAGAAGAAACGCACGTTGGCGCGCGGCGGGTTGTTGGGATCCGGGTAAGGATCACTGGGCAGGAGCAACGTCGTCTCGCCTTCCTCGCCGGCGGGGATCAGATTGACACCGTTGAGACCGAAGGCAATGCTGCTGCCGTCAGGCGAAAAGCGTGGATTGGCAATGCGTTTGGTGACGGCATCGCCGGGGCTATCGGGATCGAGCGCGTCGCCTGTCACTTTGACGAGGCGGGTGCCGTACTGTGGATTGGCCTCGATGAGCGTGTTGTCGGTCACGTAGACGAGGCGAGCGTCAATCGGCGACACATCGAAATCGGTGATGGGCGCTGCCTCTTGCGTCAACTGGGTCAAGGTCACCCCATCGGTTTCCAAACGTTGAATCTGTCCATCCACCAGAAAATAGAGTGGTGCAGGTAAGACAATCGCCGGCTCAGGCAGGGGCGTCGGCGTAGGGGCAGCAGTTGGGCTTTCCGTAGGCGCCGTCGTAGGCGATGGCGCTGAAGTAGATTCAGTTGTCGGTGTTGCAACATCAACGCTGGGCGTATCGGTGGGGACAGGGGCAAACACCTCATCACGTTCGTCACCACAGCCGGCCAGGAATGTAGCCAGCATGAGCATCAAGACGAAAAGGCGCACATTTTTTGGTTGCAGAAGCATGTCCAACTCCGCCTTGGGGTGTGTTTTGCGAGGAACACAAAAGAAAGATAGCACCATTGTAGATGCAAGCTATAGGTTCTTCAAAAAAAGTGTATATCAATTGGGGTGCGAAATCAGGTGTGAGGAGCGGTTAAAGTTTCAAGTTCAATCAGGTAGCGCATGGCGTGCTCCCGGCTGTCGCCGCACATTTCGGGCAGAGGACGCAGGCGCACACACACCTCTGGTCGCTCCGGCAGGCCAAAAAGCTTGCAGAGGTTGTCATCGGTCAACTGCACACAGCGCACGCCGGCGGGTTTGCCCAATGGCATCCCGGGGATCGGCGAAGAGATCGAAAGCGCAATGCAGCAGGCGCCACAGCCGACGCGGCACTCCATGTAGAACTCCTGAACCCAAAGAGAAGTTAACAGAAACTTCACTCTACCTGAACGGCTTACGGAAAGCAAACGAGAAAACAGATAGAATCCGCAGGGATTTGCGTAGAGCGGAAGCAGCACTCGCCGATGAAGCGAGTGCTGCTTCCGCTCTACGCAAATCCCTACAGTATATCAAAAATCTCATAAAGTATTGCCGCAAAATATTGACAGTTCCATCATAATTAAGTAATGTAGTACTTATCACCTCTACGCATTATTACGCACCTCAACCAACAAACGTCCACTCACCAAGGAGAAAACCCAATGCGTTCTTTGGTAACCCTGCTGCTTGCCCTCAGCTTCCTTTTGGTTGCAATGCCAACCCAGGCCCAGGAAGCACCCCAGTCCTACCTCATTATTGCCAATGGGCAGATACCGAACAACATTGCCAATCAAGTGACGCGTGCCGGCGGACAGATCACCAATGTTGTTCCGGAAGCCGGCCTGGTGGTTGCCACGTCGGCCAATCCGAATTTCCGCAGCCAGTTGAGTGGACCTTTCACCGTCGTGCCCAACATCCTGGTGAAGATGACGCCGCCTATGGAGCGCGTCGCTGAGTCGGCGGCGAACCCACCCACCGCCGCCGAGGATGATGTCTTCTTCAACCGCCAATGGGGACACGACGCCGTCAATGCGCCGGAAGCCTGGGCCGCCGGCTCACGCGGTCAAGGCGCGCTGGTGGCTGTCCTCGACGGTGGTTTCAGCCTCAATCACCCCGACCTGGCGGGCCAGGTTGTCGGCGCGGCGGACATGACTGGGGAAGGCATTGCGTACGGCCCCAACAGCGACGATCCGCAAGGCATTTTCAGCCACGGTATGCATGTGGCCGGCACCATTGCCGCCGCCGACAACGGCCTTGGCATCATCGGCGTGGCGCCGGATGCCAAACTGCTGTTGGTGAAGGTGCTCTTCAACTTTGGTTCGGGCACCTTTGAAGACGTGGTGGAAGGCATCATCTATGCCGCCAACTACGGCGGTGTGGACGTGATCAACATGAGCCTGGGCGCAGACATTCCGCAGGGTTCGGGCATTGGTTCAAACGAAGTGGCGGCGCTGCGTGCCCTGATGAACCGCGCCATTTCCTACGCCTACCAGCAGGGGATCACCGTGATCGTGGCTGCCGGCAACGACGGGCGCGACCTCGACAAAGACAAGAGCACCACCGTCTTCCCGGCGCAGATGGCACACGCCATTTCGATCTCGGCCACCGGCCCCGAAGGTTGGGGCGCCAATCCTGCCACCAACCTGGATACACTGGCAATTTACAGCAACTATGGCCGCAGCGGCATCGACTTTGCAGCGCCCGGCGGCGACTACGAACTGCTGGACACGAATCCTGCACTGGCCACTTCGCCGTGCACCGTGGCAGGCGCGACACGAGTCTGCTACGTGTGGGACTTCGTCTTCAGCACAGGCAGCACTTTCGGCGGCGTCTGGTACTACTGGTCGGTGGGCACCAGCATGGCGGCTCCCCATGCTGCCGGCGTCGCCGCCCTCATTGTGGGCGAAAACGGCGGTTCCATGCACCCGGCGCAGGTGGAAGCCGAAATGCAGCGCCGCGCTGATGATCTGGGCCAGCCGGGCAACGATCCGATCTACGGCGCAGGACGTGTGAGCAGCGGCTACTAACGTAGTACGTGAAACCCATCGAGGGCGGCGCGGATATCCGCGCCGCCCTCTGTTTTTGTCCTGCGGATGTTGTGCATCCTCGCTACATCGTTCGTCTTTCGTCCTCCGTCTTCCTTCCTCCGTCCTCCATCACGAACCATGACCGGCCAACCTGTGCCTCGTCATGCCGTGCATCACCTGCCCCATGATGCGCACCCGCAGCATGCGCGGTAACAATGCAGGAGCGTAGGTGAGCACCTTCGAGAGCAGGCCGGGCAGCACGGTGGGGGTGCGCCCCAACGCGGCCAGAGTGCCCTGCGCCACTTCTGCGGCGCTGAGGGCCGCACCCATGCGCATGCCGGCGCGGTCGGCAAAGCCGCTGTTGGTTGGTCCTGGCGCGGAGGCGAGGACATCAACGCCTTTGGGCGCCAATTCCACGTGCAGCGCTTCGGCCAACGCCTGCACATACGCTTTGGTGGCGGCATAATGGGCGGCATTGGGCATGCCCTGAAAGCCCACAATCGAACTGAGCAGGATCAGCCCGCCCCGTCCTTGTGCAGCGAAGCGGCGCCCAAAATGCCAGCTCAGCGCAAACAGCGCCCGGCAGTTGACATTCAGCATTTCCAATTCTTGCGCCAGATCCGACGTGAGAAACGGCCCCGATGTGCCGAAGCCCGCCGCCGCCACCAACAACCCCACGTCCAGGCTGCGTGTCTCTTCGATCACGGCGTCGATAGCACTTTCTTTGCCCAGATCGAGTGGAAGCACCTTTGTCTGCACCCCGTGCTGCGCCGCCAATTCGTCGGCCAACTGCCGCAAAGACGCCTCACCACGGGCAATCAGGATCACGTTCAGCCCTGCCTGCGCCAGCCCTTTCCCAATCTCCCGCCCAATCCCCGACGACGCGCCTGTCACCACCGCCCACGGACCGTACTGTTTGTGCAAGTGTGTCTGCCGCCGATTGCCCGCCATTGGATTGATTTCGTTCATTGCAGTCATCTCCTCAAAAATCGGATTGAGTAATTGTTTCGTTATCACATCGGGAAGCAGCGACCAAAGGCAGCCAGCAGCTTCGGGTTTCCCTGAATGCGCACCTTTCGGCGCAGCAGCGGCCAGACGATGCCCGTCTCTTTGCCCAGGAAGCGCAGCCACGTCTTGCTGTCGGCGGTGACATGTAGATCCGCCGCGCCGCTGTGTCCCCGTTCCACGCGCAGGGATTGCTCCTTGATGGTGACGGTGGCGGTGACCTCTTCGCTGCCGGTAAAGGTGAAGTGATAGGTGGCGTTCAGCCCTTCCGCCTGATTCTTCTGAAAAGCCAGATGCAGGTTGTTGAGGAAGGATTGGATCGTGCCGGGGCGGATGCCGTTGCCCACACGCTTGATCTTCTTGTGCGGGAAGCGCTTCTGCACGTGCAACTCGGCGTCGGAGTTAGGGGTGACGTAGATCACCTCCTCTTTCATCTGCAACGGCTTCACCACATCTTGCAGGAACTGCTTGCGGTCGCTGAGGAAGGGCGCGATCACCTCCTCGCCGGCGGGGCAGACGGCGAGACAGTAGGCCGCTTTGTAGTTCGCCCCCGATGTCAAACTCTGCCACCACGAGGCGGTTTCTTCCATGCCCACCCGTTGGCGGTAGCTCTGCACATCTTTGCTCTCCACAATCGTCTCCACCCAGTCCGAAAAGCCGCCCATGAATTCGCGGTAGTTGTGGGTGTAGCAGGCCGAAAAATTGAAGCTGCCGTCCGCCTCAATCGCCCCCACCGGGCAGGCCGCCACACACAATTTGCACTCAAGGCAAGGATTGTAGGCCAGCGGCTGATCGGCAGTGGAGACCTCCGCCGCCAGCAAAATCGTGTTGAGCAGGATGAAGTTGCCGAACTTGGGGTGGATCACGTTGCGATGAATCCCCATCACGCCAAGACCGGCGGCCTGGGCAATCGGTTTATGAGAGACAAGCCACGTCTTGCCGGGGTAGCGGCTCATTTCCATGGGGAAGGCCATCGCCGGGTTGAGCGCTCGAATGCCCTGCTCATCCAGCGCGGTGACAATGCGGCGGGCGATCTCATTCATCTCGTCGCCCACATGATGAAATTCAAGGTTGGCCACAGACCGGGCCGTAGTGCGGATCGACTCGCGGTGCATACGCCCCACAATGCTGATCAGCGTCTTGGTGGCGGGGAAAACAGACAAGATCTCAGCGCGTTGATCATCCACTTCGTGGCGGTTGATGGCCACGAAACCCACATCGTCGGCCCCCGCATCAAGACAGAGCTGGCGCAGCCATTCGGCGTCCAACACCGACGGCGGTTGCACTGTCACGGCGCTTTGCTGCAATTCACGAAAACGCACAACGGTAGGATGTGTTTCAAGTCGGCTCATGTGCTGGCTCCTTTGATTTTTCAGACCAAACGGTCTGTTTTTGGTGCAAAAAAACGAAATACGCAGGATTTGTAGGGGTTTGCGTGGGCGGAAAGATCGCTCGCCAATCAAGCGACATCGATTTCCACCCCACGCAAACCCGTTACATCAACAATTTTTCGTGCAAAAAGGTGCGCAGGTGCACGGCGGCACGGGTCAAATGTTCGGGGGAATGGTAGAGTTTGCTCATCATCACGCCGCCTTCCAGTGTGCTGATGATGATGGTAGCGATCTCGTCGGCGTCGGCGGTGCGGAACTCGCCCTGGGCAATGCCGCTGTTCACAATGTCGCGCAGGAGTGCGCGCCAGAAATCCACCGCTTCACGCACCCGTTGGCGCAGCAGCGGGTGGCCGTCGTCGCTTTCCACGGCGGTGTTAAGCAGCGGGCAGCCGCCCACCACTGGTTCGCCCTGGGCAAAACCGGCGTGGACGTCAATCGCCGCAAAGAGTTGCGCCGCGGGTGAGGAGCCTGCCGCCTGCAATGCCTGGGCATAGCGATCCTTGAGCAGCCCCCAATTGTGCTCAAAGGCGGCGACGGCAAGTTCGTCTTTGCTCTCGAAGTGGTTGTAAATCCCTCCTTTTTTCAGCCCCGTCGCCAACATCACATCGGCAATGCTGGCGCCGCTGTAGCCCTGCTGGTTAAAAAGCGGCGCAGCCCTGGCAATGATGAAGTCGCGTGTCTCTTGTCCCTTTGGCATGGGTAGCATCCATTCATCTGTTCTGAAAAACAGACCGATTGGTCTGATTGGTGAGGGTAGAATACAACGGCTTCGGCGGCGTTGAATGTAGGCGTTCTTCCATGCAGGTCAATCGGTGAGGAATTTGCCGGCGAAGATCTGCGACCAGCCGCTGCGCCGGTGCAGGGCGACGGGTTTGACGTCTCCGGCGCGTTGACCGTGGGCGACGCAGGCACGGATGAAGGCGTCGAGCGCGCCCCTGTCTGTGCGGAAAATGCGCAACGCGGACAACTGCCCCAGGCTGCGGCAGTAGGCGTAGTGGACGTTCTCACACAGTCCGCGTTCTACATCTACCGCCAGAGAAGAGAGATTGGCGTCGTCGGCGTGGGCGTCTGCCACGTAGAGGACGTAGGCGGGCTGTGGCAAGGTGTCGTCGCAGGCCAGCATGGCGAACGCGGGCGTCAGTCTACGCGCGGCGAGGGCGTCTTCGAGGACGTGGCGCACGTGGGCTTCGTGCAGCTTTTCGCCGAACCAGTCCACCACCGCCCCGGCGCGCCCGATCAGGCGGATCAACGGGCATTGGTTGAAAAAGCCGGTTACCTCCACCACGTCGCCCAGTTGGTAGCGGTAGAGGCCGCCGCCGGTGGTGATGACGACAGCATAGCGTGCGCCCAGTTCCAATTCGTGGGCCAGTTTGGGCGTGGCGGCGAGATCGGCTTCGTCTTCGTGGGCGGGCAGGAACTCGAAAAAGTGGGATCGCAGTGAGAGCGCGGCGCCGGGCTGCCCATCCAGGGGAAAAGAGACGAATCCCTCGGTGGCAAGCAAGCCCTTGGGCTGCAAGGTGGCCTGGGGGAAAAGCGCCTGAAGTTGACCGGCGTAGCGTGCAGCATTGGCGTCGGCCCAACAACTGATCAAGCGCAGTCGCGGCCACAGGCGGCGATTGCGCTCTGCCGGCGTGGCCGATGTGGCGAGGATCTGCCCGATCTCGTGGCCGCGGGCTGGATCGGGGCGGTTTTGCGCTTCGAGCAGCCGGTGCAGGTCGGCGTCGAGCGGGGTGGGCGGCGTCAGTGTCCCCGCGCCGATGTCGGCGGCGAGGCGTTGGCCGTGGGCGGTGAGCGCTTCGAGCAGCAGGGTGAGGAAGGTGGGATTCCACACCGAAATCAGGGACAGTGTGCGGCTGCGCAGCAGAAAGAGCAGGGTGACGTAGCGAAAAGTGTCGATATCGGCGATGAGTTTGACAGCGGAAGGCACAGCCATCACGGCGTTGATCAGCCGGCTTTCGACGCCGCCGAAATACTCGCTCTCGTCCTCAAAGCCGATGGGCACGCCGCCCGCTGACCGCCGGTTGCGCACCGTCACCGGGGTTACCGACCAATACGCCTGTCCCCCGAAAAGTTGGGGGCGGCGCAAGAAGCTGTGCACCACCCACGGCGCAATGCCGCGCTGGAATTCGTCTTTGAGGGCGGGGGTGTAGGGGATGAGCTTACCCGCCGCCGTGGAGCCACTGGTGGGTTCGAGCAGCGAAACCGGCTGCGCCGTGAGCACGTTGTCCTCGCCGGCGGCGATGCGCTCGATCCAGGGGACGAGATCGGGGTAGGTGGTGAGGGGGAAGGTGTGTTGAAATTCGGTGGTTGAGAGGTAGGGGGAATGCGTAATGTGTAAAGCGTAATGGGTGGCGGCGTTGGCGCGGAGGATGCGGGTGAGCGTGGCGCGTTGTGTCCGCTCGACGTGGCGCGTGGACAGTTGCCAGCGCATGGCTTCGGGCGTGGAGAGGGCGATCCACAGGGCGTTGGCGAGGAAGGTGAACATAAGGGTAACGATCTGTAGGGGTTTGCGTGGGGCGGAAGGTCGCTTGCCCATGAAGAGACGCTTGCTTCCCGCCCCACGCAAACCCCTACCCCAGCATGCGCCGCCCGGCGGCGGTGATGTTCGCCCGGTCGATTTCGACGAGGCAGGCGAGTTGGTCGCCGCGGGCGTGGCCGGGGTTGCGGGTGACGAAGTAGGCGATGTCGGGATTTTTGAGGCGGCGTTCGTCTACGTCGGCAACGCCAGGACGCAACGGCGCGGAGTCGGGAAAGCGAATGAGGCCGGCGGCGGGATCGTATTGATCGCCGAATTTGGCGGCGGCCAAGGCATCGAGGACGCGCTGTTCGTGGGCCGGGGTGGGCTGCCGGTGGTTGGGGTAGAAGCGCTCGAAGAAGACGGGCAAGAAGCGATAGGTCTTGTAACCGGAGCTGATGAGGAACCAGTAGACTTTGGCGTCGGGCTGTTGGGCGTGGACGCTGTCGGCCAGGGCGAAGACGTGTGCGCCCCAGATGCGGGGCAGTTCCAGTTCGTGCCAGAAATCGGGGTGGATGATGGTATCGCCGGAGTAGACGGCGACGATCGGTAGACCGTCCACACAGACGTTGAGGCGCAGTAGCGTGGAAAACCCCTGGATCGTGCCCGCAGCATCGGTAAAGACGAAGACCCATTCTTTTTCAGATAAGTCCCCTTCAAATTGGCTGCGGGTGACGTTCTCAAAAAAAGTGTTGAGCAGATCAAACATGCGTCGGCGGGCGTCTTCGGCGAGTTCGGCGGGGCGATGGACAGTGCCGGTGAGTTGGGTCGAGATGTCGGTGCGTTCGAGCATGGTGTGTGCGTCCAGTGCAGTGGGTGTGACGGCGGTGCGTCCTTGCAGGCGGAAAGATAGCGCCAATCTACGCGCATTGCAAATCCCGCGATTCAGACGAATTCGGGTAAAATGGCCGTTGCTATACCCATCTTTCCCAAAGAGGCACGAGGATGTTGGAACAGGCGTTGCGGTGGTTACAACGACGCGCTACCTGGCGGGTGGCGCTCTTGCTGTTTGGTTTGCAGACGGTGGCGACGATGGCCGTTTCTGCCGGATGGTTGCCGCAGTTGCGGGCGCTAGGCGATCAGGTGTTAATCGACATGATGTTTGCCTATTCGGCGGACGAGCTTTACCGCACGCTGGGCGAGTATGGCGAGGCGGGCCGCGCGGCGTACCAGGCGTACCTGACCCAGGTTGATTTCCTCTACGGTGCGCTTTCGGGGGTGGCGTTTGCGGCGGTTTTGCTGGCGGTGAGCCGATCCTTGCGCCGGCTGAGTGGACTCTTTCTGGTGCTGGCGCTGTTGCCGCTGTTGATGACGCTCTTCGATGTTGCCGAAGATCTGACACTGCTTTCGATTGTGGGGCAGTTTCCCGAAATTGTGATTCCGTTGGCCAGCCTGGCCAGCTTGCTGACGTCGGTTAAGTTGATCCTGGTGTACACGTCCTTGGCCGCCATGATCGTGGGGATCGGGCTGGTGTTGATCCAAGAAATCAGGAAGGCAAAAGTTTTATAGTTACAAGCTGTAGGGGGTTGCGTGGGGCGGAAGCTTGTTTCGCTTCATTGGCAAGCACGCCTTCCGCCCCACGTAAACCCGTACCGTATACTCTTCATTCATTGCTTCCAGGAGTTTCCCATGAAGGTTGAACTGCTTGCTTACACACGCGCCAACCCGGCGCTTTCCCCTGTTGGGCTGGCCGATGTGGGCGATCTGGCCACGATTTGGAACGGGCAGGGGACATTCGCCGAGAATGTAATCGAGTACGCCGGGCGTGTCTGTTACCGCAGCACGCACCGCATGGGCACCGCCCCCAATTTCATCTCGGCGCGGGTGAAGGAAGGCCACGAAGACATCATTGAGCATGTGGTGGCGACGTTGCGCATCAGCGGCAGCGACGCGCCGCTGCGCTGGCGCATGATCAACCGTCATTGCGAGGTGAGCGAGCTGGGCGACGGCAGTTGGATTGTGAGTGGGAACACGCGGGTGTGGCTCGATTTCTTCCGCCGCGGCATGGCGCTGGAAGCGTTGCCCATCCTCAAACAGGTGGCGGCCAAGGTCTACGAAGAGTTTCCCGACGGCCCTAAGGAGCCGCTCCAGCTCAACGAGCCGCCGTTTGCAGGTGACCTGTCGCGCCTGTTGCCCGCCGAGGATGGCCCGCAGCGGGTGACGTTGTTGGGCTTCACCCTGCCCCAGTTCGACGATCCGGAATTGGCGCTGCATCACGGATCGGCCACCTTCCTCTTTGAGGGGATCAGCCGGGCATGTACGCACCAGCTTGTGCGTCACCGGCTGGCGAGTTTCAGCCAGGAAAGCCAGCGCTATGTGGATCTGAGCAAGGGCGGCTGGCAGGCGATTGTGCCGCCGCCTGTAGCCGAAAACGAAGCGGCGCGCCAGAAGCTCGACGAAGCGTGGTCCTATTTGCAGCAGGTCTACGCCGATCTGCGCGACCTGGGCATCCGCAAAGAGGACGCCCGCTTCCTGCTGCCCAATGCGGCGGAGACGCGCATTGTCGCCACCATGAACTTTGCGGCGTGGAGCCACTTCTTCTGGCTGCGCGCCGTGGACATGGCCGCCCAATGGGAGATCCGCGCCATGGGTCAACGAGCGTTGGAGATGCTCTACACAGTTGCGCCGGCGACCTTTCAGGCGCATTGGGATGTCTATCAGCGGGAGTTTGTGGGGAAGTAGGGCGTCGCATCCTGCTCATCTGCGCTGTCCATAACGGGGAAGGTAATATGGAAGGTGGTTCCGTGGCCGGCGGTGCTTTCGTACCAGACTTTGCCGCCGTGGAGTTCGACCAGAGACTGGGCGATGTAGAGGCCCAGGCCCATTTCCGATGTGTCGTTGCGACGCTGTCTGGGCGCTTCGTGGGTGCGGTGGAAGAGGCCGTTGTGTAACTTTTCCTCGATGCCGATGCCGTTGTCGGCGATGGAGATCTGCACAAAGTTGCCCGAAGCGTCCACCTGCGCCGAAAGGACAACCCGTCCATGCGCGGGGGTGTATTTACAGGCGTTGTTAAGCAGGTGGCCAAGCACCTGGGTCACCCGCAGCGCGTCACAGAAGATGGGCGGCAGGTTGGGCGCCAGCTTCACTTCGAGATGCTGGTGTTTTTCTTCAAACTGTCGCCGGTTCTGCTCAACCGCCACCGAAATCACCTCAATCGGCAGCGTCGGGCGCAGGAGCAACTCCATGCGGTCGGCGTCAATGCGCACGGCGTCGACCAGGTTGTTGACGGCTTCGAGCATTTCGACGGCATTTTCGTAGACAATCTGCAACGACTTGCGCTGTTCATGCTGCAACGCCCCCAATTCGCCGTCAAGGAGCAGTTCCAGGTAGCCGTAGATCGACGTGAGTGGGTTGCGCAGTTTGTGCGCCGCAATTTCACAGAAGGCAGTCTTCATTTCGCTTAACAGCTTTAGCTCAATGTTCGAAGCATTTAACGCCTGGTTTTGCATCTGTAACTCCGCTTGAAGCAGTTGAAGATCATTATGGCGCTGTGTCAACGCCTGGCGCATGCGCCCCTGCATGGTCGTGTCCTCTGCCACACACACAATACCGTTTCGTTCTCCTTGCTCGTTGAAGCGCGGACGCAGTGAAAGGGTGACGTAGATGAGGTCTTCGGCAGCGTCATGGGCGGTAGCAACACGGTTCACCCAGGGATAGGTCAGTTCGGTCTGCACGCCGCCGAGCAGTTCGTGCAGCAGCTTTTCTGCACCCTGCAACTCAGGGAGCAGCGACGCCAACGGTTGCCCAAGCATCAAATTGACATCGTCGACGACAGCGCCGCAGAGCAGAAAGAGATTGCCGCCGACTTCGTTGATCGTCCCCTGCGCGTCAGTCAGTGCATAACCGACGCGGCGTCTCCACATCAAATGTTCCACGATAATTGGATTCACAGAACACTCCGCTCCACTTCGGCCCCCTTCATTGGCTGGACGCAGTGGTTTTTTGGTTCAAACGAGAAGACGCCCCAAATGCCGGAAGAGGCTATCCACCTTTTCGCCGTTTTTGGCGCTGGTAAAGTAGACCGGCGCATCAATTTGAGCGGCGAACCCGAAGAGGGCGGCGTCTTCGATAGCGAAATTTTCAAGATCGGCTTTGTTGGCGGCAATGGCAAATTTCGCATCAGGGCTTACAGCGCGCATCTGCTCCACATAGTCGGCCAGGTGAGCCAGGGTTTCTCCACGTTGCAGATCGCAAACGAGCAGCGCGCCCGCCGATCCACGCAGATAGCTGGCCCGAAAGAGATCAAACGCTTCGCTTCCCGCCAGATCCCACAACATCATGGTCAATTCCACTGCTTCAGGCTCGGCGGGGACGACGACGGTTTTGCGGCTGACTTTGACGCCGATGGTGCTGATGTAGCGATCGTGAAAGAGATCGTAGACAAAGCGGCGCACAAGACTCGTTTTGCCTACGGCGAAATCTCCCAACAGACAAACTTTTTTGCTGACGCTCTTCATGGACGATCAGCTTCCTCATTCGTTTCTACATTGCTCAACAGCGGCGCAAAGAGCAGTTGCGCCGACTGTGTCAACGGTTCGGCGTAGCCATCATATGCCTGCACATGGGGCCGCGCCTGTTGATTGAAAATGGTTACCCGTCGCCGCAGTTCACTGCGAAAACCCACCGGCGGCACCCCTTCCACCAAAACGCCTACGTAGACATAGGTGGCAAACTCCAGCAAGATCAGCCGCCGCCCAACCTGCAACTCGTGCAGTTGCGACTCTCGATTGGTGCCCAACACCTGTTCGGCAAAGTCGCGAATGGCGGTGAGCATCGCGCCAATCAGATCAGCGTTTGTATCGGGCGTTTTATTGCGGGTGATGTGCCAGAGGAGCAGACCACTTTCGCGGTGGATCAGGTAGACTTCAACGACGGCGAAGGGTAGGGCATCGCGCAGGGCAAGTTCTGAGGCCGGCACGCCGGTGACGAAAGATCGAAACCAATTCCCAATCCGATCGAAAGCACTGGTGACACGTACACGCTCGTCAATCGAACGGGCCAGATCGCGCATGGCTTCGGTGACGGCGCGCATCACCAACTGGCCGACAATCGGATAGAGCGCTTCGATCACTTCTTCGCGCGATTCGCTGATCTGTTTGCGAATGGCGCTGCCCAAGACAGGCGCAATTGCCGCGGCCAATGCTTCTTTATCCGAAAGCTGTTGAGAAAGCGTTTGCACTTCTTGAGAAAGCGAGTTGATGCGTTCTTTGTCTGATCCCAACAAAATGGTGCGCAGATCAGAGAGCGCCGCCAACGAAGCCAGTGGATCCGCAGGTGGATAGGCCGCGCTTTCATCCTCGGTGGCTGTGGTTGCCCGTAAATCCACGCCGCCTGTCAACTGCGCCGCCAATTGTTCTGCCGATTGGTGGGCGATTTCGTCAACAGCCAGGTCAATTAACTTGTCTGCGCCACGGTTGGGTGTTGAAGTATCGGCCATGTCGAAGCCTAGCGTTCAGGAGCATGGAACGGTACGAGACGGCAAGCGATGTGCATCAGGCGGCATCATCTTTGAGACGGTTGCCCAACGAGATGAGCAGATCGCCCAGGCTGCGCCGATCGGCTTTGTCATCGCGCAGTTGGTGGAGCGCTGTCTCCATCTCCCCGCGCAAGGACACATCCGCGCTGTCGACATACTGGCGTAGTTGCCCGATTTGTTCGCCGTGCTGGCGGTTTTGTTCGGCCAATTGACCGTTGAGTTGGGTTACCGCCTGTTGCAGCCGGGCGATCTCGTTCTGTAGCTGCTGAATCCGCTTGTCTTGATCACGCGCAACCGATCCGAACAGGATCTCGCGCACTCGTTCCAATTCTTCGAGGCCCGAAGATAGTTGATCCTGGCTCACGTTGAACTTCCTCCTGAAGTTTGTGTTGAACAGATTACGTTCGACATTACAGCAGAAAAAGGGTAGGGTTACTCCCCAAAAAAGGAATAGCCAACCCCACGCACGGTGACGATGTAGCGTGGCCGGGAGGGCGTTTCTTCGATTTTATGGCGCAACCGGTGAATGTGGACGCGCAAGGTATCTTCGTAGACTTCTTCCAACGGCCATAGGCGACGCAGCAGAAAGTCGTTGGTGACGGTGTGGCCGCCGTTGCGCATGAGGATGTAGAGGATTTTGGTTTCGGTGGGCGTTAATGCCACTTCCACGCCGTGGATGAAAGCAACTTTGTGCACAAAATCAATTGAGAGCCGTTTGTCCACTTCGGTGATCAACGACAGCGTGTAGTCGTAATCGCCCATGCGGCGCAGGATGCGGCGTACCCGCGCCACCAGTTCACGTGGGCTGAAGGGCTTGATCACATAGTCTTCGGCGAAATGTTCAATGCCCTGGATCACAATCTCTTCCTGATCCACGGCGGTGAGGAAGACAACAGGCAGATCGCTGAACGATTGCAGACGCCGGCAAAGTTCGAAGCCGTTCATCCCCGGCATATTGATGTCGACGATAGCCAGGTGAGGCAGGCCCTGCTGTTCGAGCATCGCCAGCGCTTCTTCACCGGAAAGGGCGATTGATACATGAAAGCCACTGCTCTCGAACTTGCGCGCCAACAACTGGGTGATCGCTTCGTCGTCGTCTACCACGAGGATACGCTGATAAATGGCGCCTTCGTTCAGTGGAGCAGTCATGTCCATTTGATTCACTGAGTACGCTGTTGAAACCACGACACGACCTGATCAGTAGACATTGTCGACTGATCGCCGCTGACCAGATCCTTGATTGAGACTGTTCCATCACGCACCTCGTCTGGCCCCAGGATCACAGCATAGCGGATCTGGCGTTCGTCGGCGTATTTGAACTGGCGACCGTAGCGATCCAGATCGGGGTAGAGGTCGATGCGCAGACCGGCGGCGCGCAGCCGTTTTGCCATCTGCAAAGAGGCGGCGACGGTGTTCTCGTCAAATTGGGTGACAAGCGCATGGGGCCGCCCGATGATGTGATTGGGGAAGAGATTGCGTTCTTCCATGATCAGCAGGATGCGCTCCAACCCCAGGCTGAAGCCACAGGCCGGGATCGTCTGGTTGCTGAACATGCCCACAAGGTTGTCGTAGCGCCCGCCGCCGCCGCCGGAGCCGTTGAGGCCGATAAACTCGATCTCGAAGATGGCGCCGGTGTAGTAGCTGAGTCCACGCGCCAGGTAAGGATCCACGGCAAGGTGATCCTGTGCCGGCCCGTGCGCGGCGTAGTGAACTACCTGCTTGAGTTCGCCGACACCGCGGCTGCCGCTTTCCGATCCTTCGAGTTCGTCGGAAAGCCAATTTAGCGTCTCTTCCACCGTCTTGGGCGCGCTTTCTAGCATGTGCAGCAGTTTGTCGGCGGCGGATTCGTTCAATCCACGGTTCAGCAGTTCCTCGCGCACGCCGTTGCGCCCGATCTTGTCGAGCTTGTCAATCGCCACAAGGACGCTGCCTTCCATTGCATCGGGGACGCCGGCCACTTCCATCAGCCCTTTGAGCACGCCGCGGTGGTTGAGGCGCAGGCGAAAGCCCGATTCGCCCACCCCCACAAAGCCCAGTTGTTGCAGCACCTCGGCCCCGGCGTTGAGCACTTCGGCCTCCACCATCTGGCTGTTGGAGCCGACAATGTCCACATCACACTGGTAGAATTCGCGATAGCGTCCTTTGGCGGGGCGGTCGGCGCGGTAGACGGGCGCAATCTGGTAGCGTTTGAAGTAGCGGGGCAACTGGCTCCGGTATTCGGCCACCACCCGCGCCAGCGGCACGGTGAGATCGTAGCGCAGCCCTTCGTCGGCGATGTCATTTTCGGTGGGATCTTCGGCCAGGGCGCGCTTGAGCTTGTCGCCGCGCTTGGCGACGCGAAAGATCAGTTGATCCCCTTCGTCGCCGTACTTGCCCAGCAGCGTGTCGAGCCGTTCCATCACCGGCGTTTCCAGCGGCTCAAAGCCGTAGGATTGGTAAACGCGCTCGATGACGTCGATCACATAGTTGCGGCGTAGCACGTCGAGCGGCAAAAAATCGCGGGTGCCGCTCACCGGCGCCGTGTTAAATTTCGCCATAGACTCTCTCGATCTCTTCGTTTGACGTAACCCACAGAGCAAAATTGCTCCACAGATTTCACGGATTACAAGGATTCAGATGTTCAAAACAGGTTGAGTTGTAAACGTAGGAGATTGTACCATTTTGTACTTGTGGGGGGAAAGAAGAGGAAAGAAGAAGAATGAATGAAGGATAGTAACTATACGGGTGACACACCGTAGGGGTTTGCGTGGGGCGGAAGCGAATTTCGCTTCATTGGCGATCACGCCTTCCGCCCCACGCAAACCCCTACATCACTATTCTTCATTCTTGAGTTTACTCTTCACCACCGTCCGATACGCCTCGATCCTCGCCTCGCGCAGTGGACGTTGACTGCCAATCGCAGCTTTTGCACTTTCGATCAGAATCTGCCAGCGGAATTCGAGCAGTAGAAATTGGCGCAGAAGTTCAGCCCAGATCGGCCCGAAATATTTGCGGTAGTAGAGCACTTTGCTGCGGTTGAAGTGGATATGCCGCGCCGTCGAGATCTGTCCACTGCTGCGGCCTTCGTAGTGGATGACGATGGCGTTGGGATCGTAGACCACACGCCAGCCCGCCTGTTTGATGCGCTTGCACAGGTCGAGTTCTTCGCTGTACATGAAGAAACGCTCGTCGAAGCCGCCCACCTGGGCCAACACTTCGCTGCGCACCAGCAGCGCCGCACCCACCAACCAATCTACGTCCTGGCGCACACTGTCGGGCCAGTCGGCCACATGATAGCGGCGCGCCCACGGGTTGTTGGGCCACAGGCGACCCGTCCACGTGCTTTCGAGGAAGCCTGTGAGCGGCGTAGGGAAACGTCGCCGTGTGCTCTGGCGGCTGCCGTCGCCGTAAAGCAGCAGCGGCCCCACCGCGCCGATCCTGTCATCGGCCTCAATCGCCTGGTAGAGCGTCCACAGGCTGTTGGGCAGCACTTCGGTGTCTGGGTTGAGGAAGTAGATGAAGCGGGGGGGGGGGATGATGGGATGGGATGATGGGGCGAGGCGACGACGGACGACGGACGACGGACGCCGGTCTGCGTCAGCCGGTGCGTCCCCCAAACCGGCTTCGGCCAACCCGCGGTTGTTGCCGCCGGTGAAGCCCAGATTTTCTGCATTGAGGAGGGCGCGCACCCAGGGGAACTGTGTCGGCAGCAGGCTGGGCGTGGCGTCACTGCTGGCGTTGTCTACCACGATGACTTGCAGCGTGGCCTCCCCGCGCGGGCCGAAGCGGCGCACCTGGGGATCAGCGGTGGGTGTAGTGTCGGCCTCAATGGCAGTGAGACCGGCGCGCAGCAGATCCCACACATTCCACGAGACGATGATGATGGCGAGGTCGGTCATGGCGGAAGGGGATTGGGGATTGGGGATTGGGGATTGGGGATCGGGTAGAGTACGTTGGCGAGTGATTGGGAAGTTGTCTCGGTGAGATGATGATGATGATGATGATGATGATGATGATGAGATGATGAGATGATGAGGATGATGATCGTCGATCTTCATCATCCTCATCATCTCATCATCTCATCATCTCATCATCTCATCATCTCATCATCATCGGCTGAATCCCGATACAACCCCACTCCCCATCGACACACCCCACGCCCCCATCACCAATCACTAATCCCCAATCACCACGCTCCTTTCCGCGGCGACGGGGACAACTGCACCCTTCATCGCCGGTTGCGCTTTTTCACAGTACGGGCAAGGATAGCGTTCTTCGGCGGCGACGATGGCTTGATCGGCGCTCCAGAAGAAATTTTGGCGACCAATCAGCGTGTCGAGGCCGCTGCGCTCCAACATTTTCATGACAGATGGGTTGGTCCCCGCCAGCATGAGGAGCTGACCGTGTTTGTGCATCTGCTCGTAGAGCGTGAGCAGCGCTTCGATCCCCGAAAGGTCGATCATGGGCACCCCGCGCATGGAGAGAATCAGCACGTGGACACCGTCCTGGCGGGCGAATTCTTCGTTGAAGGTGTTGGTCGACGCAAAAAAGAGGGGACCGCTCAAGTAGGCCACCTGTACGTGCGGACAGTTGTGTTCGATGGCCAGGCCGCGGGCGCGTAGACGCTCTACATCGACGCTCATCTTCTCCACCTTAAGGTTGGCCACCTCGTTGATGAAGACCGCCGCCGAGAGCACACCGCCAATCAGGATCGCCTGCGTCAAATCCAGCGTAATCGTCGCCAGCAGCGTCACCAAAAAGGTGATCATGCCTGTCTTAAAACGGTGGCTGAACATGAAGCGAATGGCAGGCCACTCGTTCATACGGATGGCCGTCACCATGAGCACGCCGGCCAGCGCCGCCAGCGGCACCCGCCCGATGACAGGCGCAAGCAGCAACGCCGACGCCAGTAGCGCCAGCGAGTGGATAATCGAGACCATGCGTGTCTGTCCACCGGAACGGATGCCGACCGAGGTGCGGGCAATCGCCGCCGTAGCCGGTACGCCGCCGAAGAAGGGGATGACGATGTTGCCCACACCTTGCGCCACCAGTTCCTGGTTGGCGTGGAGGCGCACACCGGTCGCTTTGCTGGCTACTGCGCCGCAGAGCAGTGATTCCACCCCGCCCAGCGCTGCAATCGAAATCGTGGGGGCGATTAGTTGATCCAGATTCGCCCAGGGAATGTTCGAGAAGTGCAGCCGATCCGCCAGCAGAATCGTGCGCGGAATTTCGCCGATGCTCTCCACATTCCACCCGGCCAGGATGCTGGCAACACTGGCGAGGATCAAGCCGGCCAGCGAACCCGGCACAAAGCGATTGAGCTGTCTCGGCCAAAAGAACATAATCAGCACCACGATCAGGCCGGTCAACACAGCCCCCATCTCCGGCGTAAAGCCGCCGCGGAAGTAGTGGATCAGCTTGAGCGCTGCCGACTCTGCGCTTTCGGTATGCACACCCAGGAAGTTGTCGATCTGCCCCACAAAAATGATGACGGCAATGCCCGACGTAAAGCCCGAAATCACCGGCGCGGGGATGAAAGCGATGAAGCGCCCCATGCGAAAAAGACCAATGGCGAGGATCAATACCCCCGCCATCACACCTGTGATCCAGGTGGCTTCCAGCCCATAGCGATTGGCGATCAAAATCAGGATGGCGCTCATGGCGCCGGTAGGGCCGGAGATCTGATACGGCGCGCCGGACAGCCCGCCAATGATAAAACCAGCGAGGATCGCCGTCACCAGCCCGGCGGCGGCGGTGGCGCCGGAGGCCACACCGAAGGCCAGCGCCAGCGGCAGCGCCACCGCCGCCACCGTCAGCCCGGCCAGCAGGTCCTGGCGAAAAATGGACAGATTGTAGCCGGCAAATTCACGTTTCCACAACTGCCAGAGCGATAAGTGCTGCATAGGGGGGTATACATCCTTTCCGTCTTCGCGCCGATAATCGCTGCAAACGAAAAAAGAACCCGGACGCAACTGCACCCGAGTTCAAGCTGGAATAATTGTACACCCGATTACAAAAAGTTGAAATCTTATAGCGATGAAGGCTTACCGAAACTCCTGTAGCCAACGCACGGAGTTTTCAAGATCACGTGAAGTCAACGAAGTAAGCATGCTGAGGGTTTGGCGCAGAAGAGGCCCCTGCGACAGTTGAATCGACAAAATGATACCTGGGTGTGACTTTCCTTGTTCAAACCAACTTCTGGCAAGGGGAACGAAGTCTCTATGGTTGAAAGTCAACACCCCACGGGATTCCGATGCGGCGAGTTCAAGAACAGCGAAGTCGCTCATGCCACGCAGTGACAGGGTGTTGAGATGGATTACATCGTAGCTACGTTCACGAAGTGCTACCGCAAGTCCAGTCCATACGTTTTCATCTAGCAGTAGTCTGGGTGGTGCTGACATTCAGTTCACTGCCCTGTGATGCGGCGGTAGCCTTCTTCTCCCAACGACTCGCGCAAGTAGACACGAGCCACTTCCTCATTGTTCAAGGATAGAATTGCGTCAATCTCTTCCTGGTGATCGTGATAGTAACTCAGCGCCGCATAAACTTGAGCCAACGTCAGGTTGGTCAAGATTTCGGAGACAATTGACTCGGGCGTTTCTCCGATGCGAAGGTAACCTACAATGTCCGCCACACTGATGCGAGTGCCGGAAATCACCGCCGCAGATCCACCATAGCGCTCGACGACTTCGATGTAGCTGTGTTGAGTCGCCAATTGCTCTTTGATGATTGATTCCGCGATCAGATCCGGCGTTGTCTGTTTCACTGCTGCACGTTCTTTAAGTTGATGATATGTCTGTTCGGACAGGCGAATTTCATTCATCGTTTACGTCCTGTGAACGCGTATTTACACGTGCATTATTTTATCGAGGACATGATGAAACATGTCAACTGGTCCGCTGCACCACAAACGCGCACAAACCCAATAGTGACTCCTTGGCCCGGCTGTCGGGAAAATCTACAAGGTTGAGCGCGGCGCGGTCGAGGAAGTCGATGGCCTCGTCGCGGGCGGCGTCGATGGCGTCGCTGTGACGGATCTCTTGGACGACCTGGCGCACTTCGTGGTGGAGCTGCTCTTCGTGGCCATTTTCGGCGTCCTCACGCGCGGTGACAAGACGGTCGATCACCCGCTGCGGCTGGGGATGGCTGCGCAGGTAGTAGAAGAAGGGCAGGGTGAGCGTCCCCTGGCGCAGGTCGCTGCCGGCAGGCTTGCCCAGTGTGTTTTCGTCGCTGGTGAAATCGAGGATGTCGTCGACGATCTGGAAGGCCATGCCGAAGTTGTAGCCGAACTCCTTTAACTGTTGGATCTGTGTTTCGGCCAATCCGTAAAGGACGGCGGCAGACTCGGTGGCAGCGCTGAAAAGGCTGGCCGTCTTGGCGTAGATGCGCTGGTAGTAATTTTCACGCGCCTGCGCGTACTCGCTGCGGGCGTAAAGCTGGCGCAGTTCGCCGTCGACAATGATTTTAAGCGTTTCGCTGAAGAGGTCGATGACACGCACATTTTCGGTTTCCGCCGAAAAGTAGGCGGCGCGGGCGAACATGTAATCCCCCGCCAGGACAGTTTGTCCTTGCCCCCAGGTGGCGTTAAGCGTGGGCGCGCCACGACGCAAGAGCGCGCCGTCGATGACGTCATCGTGGATGAGGGTGGCGGTGTGGAGCATTTCCACCGCGGCGGCCAGAGAAAAGAGCTTGCGCTGCCGGTCTTCGCCGTTGAGCGATGGATTTAGCTGCGCCGTCAACAAGGCCAGCGCCGGGCGCAGACGTTTGCCGCCGCTGCCGATTAACTCGACAAAGGCGTCGGCCAACGGCGCAAAGAGCGAGGTCTCCACCGTCTTCATCTTCAGTTCCACCGTGCGCAGGCCCAACTGAACAGGAGCAAGCAACTCCTTCACGTTTTGTGGCGTACGCAGTGCATCCAGGTAGGTGGATAGCTCTTCGGCGCGACGGGACGAGGGTGTAAAATTGGTCAGATTGGCCAGGTGGGTTTCCTCAATGCGATAGTCGTAGATCATGGTTGGTTTTGTGTATGGCCACCTCGGGCAGCCCATAGAAATCGACGGCGACGGCGGTGGTGACGGCGCAGATCTCCGTCACCGGCAGGTTGTGCAAGTTGGCAAGCTGTTGCGCCACCAATGCCACGTAAGACGGTTCGTTGCGCCGGCCACGGTGCGGATGGGGCGTGAGATAAGGTGCATCGGTCTCCAACATCAGGCGATCCAGGCGCAACTGGGCAGCAATGGCGTGAAGTTGGCGGGCGTTTTTGAAGGTCACCGGGCCGCCGATGCTCAAGACAAAATTCCACGAGTAGGCTCGTTGCGCCACTTCCACGTCACCGCCGAACGCATGCAGCACACCGGCATAAGGTCGCTCGGCCAGTGGCGAAGCGCGAAAACTGGCGCTCCGCACCCAATCCTCCAAAATGGGGACGACATCGTGGGTGGCGTCTCGGTTGTGGATGATAACAGGCAGTCCCAGCGTCGCCGCCAGTTCGAGTTGGGCGACGAAAGCCGCACGCTGCTGCGCCGGATCGACCTTGTCCCAGTAATAGTCCAGGCCGATTTCACCAATCGCCACGACTTTGGGATGCGCCGCTAAGCTACGCACTTCGTCCAGCGTGACAGGGTTGAACTGGTCGCTGCTGTTGGGGTGGATCCCAACGGCCACGTAGAGATCGGGATATGCCTCGGTCAACGCCAGCGCCCGCCGGCAGTGCGCCACGTCGATCCCCGGATTGACGATTACGCGCACACCCGCGTCTCGTGCACGCTGCACCACGGCGTTGCGATCTTCGTCGAACTGTTCCAGATCCAGATGGCAATGGCTATCCACCAGGACGTTGTCCGGCCTGTTCGTTGCGTCGTACATTTCCACTCACAGTGTCAAAAGCTCATCGCCTGCGGTTTGTTCATTTTATCACAGAGGCAGGGTGGCAGAAAGTATGTGCGCGTCCAGACGGCGGAGGGATGATGAGATGATGGGATGATGAAGTTGCCTCATCATCCCATCATCTCATCATCTCTCACAATCCGGCCAACTTCATCCCATCGCGCAGAATATCATCTACTCGATCCCCCTGCGTCGTCTCGGTGTAGACGCGGATCAGCGGCTCGGTGCCGGAGAAGCGGACGAGCAGCCAGCCGCCGTCTTCCATCACAAACTTGTAGCCGTCGATGGTCACCAGTTCGACGAGGGGGATGCCGCCCAGTGTCTTGCCGGTGATGTCGATGGTGTCGAGCAGGCGTTTGGCTTCCTGTTTCATCTCGTTGCCGGTGAGGCGGGTGTCGATGCGGCCATAAAAATGTTCGCCCACTTTGTCGAAGAGCATTTGCAGCAGTTCGGTGGGGCGCTTGCCTGTGCGCACCATGAAATCGAGCAGGTAGAGGTTGGCCAGGATGCCGTCGCGCTCCGGCACATGACCGCGGAAGGCGTAGCCGCCGCTTTCCTCGCCGCCGATGAGGGCGTTGTGTTCCATCATAGCCGGGGCCACGTATTTGAAGCCCACACCTGTCTCCACCACAGGGACGCCGTAGGCTTTGCCCAGCTTGTTAAGCATCGACGTGGTGCTCAAGGTTTTGACGATAGGACCGCGTTCGCCGCGCACTTCGAGCAGGTAGTAGGCCAGCAGCCCGTAGACACGCAACTGATCGACGAAGTTGCCATTTTCGTCGCCGAAGCCGCAGCGGTCGGCGTCGCCGTCCATGATGCAGACACAGTCGGCGCCCATCTGCACGCCGTAGGCCAGCCCGGCGTCGACGTTGGGCGGAATCGGTTCGGGCCGCGACATTTCGGGGAAGATGGGGTTGCGCCCGGCGTGAAATTCGATGATCTCGGTGCGCCCACCGCCCAGGATCTCGCTGAGCCAGCCTGCGCCGTTGCCCCACATGTTGTCCACGACGATCTTGAGGCCGGCGTCTTTGATGGGCTGCACGTCGATGAGATCGGCGATGCGCTTCATGTAGGCGGGGCGGGCGTTGAAATATTCGATCTGGCCGCCGTCCAGCGCCTTTTTCAGCGGAATCGAGCGGATCGCAGCAGCGTCGCCGGCGGCGGGGATGCGCGCTTCGATGCCCTTGAGGCCGGCGGGATCGATGGCGCCGCCGTTGGCGTCGCGCACCTTGAAGCCGTTGTCTTCGGGCGGGTTGTGGCTGGCGGTGATGTTGACGGCGGCCACGGCGTCCTTGGCGGGGACGCTAAAGCTGATCACCGGCGTGGGCGTCGGCCCGTCGGTGAGGAAGACGTGAAAGCCGTTGCCGGCCAGCACTTCGGCCACCGTCGCCGCGAACTTTTCGCCCATAAAGCGCTTGTCGTGGCCCACGACCACGGCCTTGCCCGCGTGGCCTTCGTCCTGGAGCCAGGAGGCGAATCCTTGCGCGCAGCGGCGCACATTGGCGAAGGTGTAGTCATCGGCCACGTGCCCGCGCCAGCCGTCTGTCCCAAATTTAATGTCGCTCATGAAGATTTCCTCAGTAAACAGCTTGTCTGCCTGGTGAGCGGTCATCGAGCCATTATCCGGCAAAGCGGACTCGCTCTTCGGTGACGACAACGTACCGTTCCGGCAGATGATCTGAATAACGTTCAAGTAAGTGTGCAACGACGGCGATTTTTGACTGCGCCCGTTCATCATTCAGGCGCAGCAACACAACCCCGCGATGCGGACGCCGTTCACGGTAGATTTTCTCGCCAAAATCTTTATCGCTTGTGAGCAAAATCCAGCCTTCACTGGTCGATTTAAGAAGGATGGCATCGTCATCCATACCACGCGCTTCGTCGAAGACCGAAAAAACTTCGTGGCCTTGTTGTTGTAACCATCGGGCTACTGCCGGCCCTACACATTCGTCGACCAGGAATCTCACTCAGGCTTTCTCCGGTAAGAGTGGCATGAAAGATGTGTCGCCCAGCGCCTTAGTGGCAAAGAGTAGACAGGCACGGATATCCGCTTGGGTGAGTCCTTCGTATTCTTCGATGATCTCACGTTCCGTTGCGCCATGCGCCATCAGGTTCAAGATGTACTCAACGGTTAGTCGCGTACCCTTAATAACCGGTTTGCCCACCATGATACCTGGATCAACAGTGATGTGCGCCAGCAATTGATTGTCTTGATTCGTCACAGTTACCTCCTATCCCATCCCCGCCGCGCGGAATGCATCGCCGACGATCTCCTGCGCTTCCTGTACGAGACGATTCAGGTGATCTTCGCCGCGGAAGCTTTCGGCGTAGATCTTGTAGATGTCCTCGGTGCCCGATGGACGGGCCGCGAACCAGCCGTTCTCGGTGACAACTTTGAGGCCGCCGATGGCGGCGTTGTTGCCCGGCGCACGCGTCAACTTGGCGGTGATGGCGTCCCCGGCCAGTTCCTTGCGCTCGATGAGGTCGGGCGACAGATCCGAGAGGACTTTCTTCTGCTCACGGTTGGCCGGGGCGTCGATGCGGGTGTAGACCGGGCTGCCGAACATCGCTTCCAACTGCTTGTAGTGTTCGCCGGGATCGGCGTTGGTTTTGGCGGTGATTTCGGCGGCCAGCAGATCCATGATGATGCCGTCTTTGTCGGTGGTCCACACCGTACCGTCCTGGCGCAAAAAGGACGCACCCGCGCTTTCCTCGCCGCCGAAGCCGAAGGAACCGTCCACCAGCCCGTCGACAAACCACTTGAAGCCGACGGGGACTTCGGCCAGCCGCCGCCCCAGGTGCGCGGCCACGCGATCGATCATGGAACTGGAAACGAGCGTCTTGCCCACGGCGGCGTCGGCGCGCCAGCCGGGCCGGTTTTGGAAGAGATACCAGATGGCGACGGCCAGGTAGTGGTTCGGGTTGAGCAATCCACTGCTGCGGGTGACAATGCCGTGCCGGTCGTAGTCGGGATCGTTGCCGAAGGCGACGTCAAACTGGTCTTTCAGGTTGATCAGGCTGGCCATGGCGTAGGGCGACGAGCAATCCATGCGGATCTTGCCGTCTTTGTCCACGGTCATAAAGCTGAAGGTGGGATCGACCCGTGTGTTGACCAGTTCCAACGTCAGCCCGTAGCGATCGGCGATGGGCTGCCAGTAGGCGATGCCCGCGCCGCCCATAGGATCAACGCCGATTTTGAGACCGGCGGATGCAATCGCCGCCATGTCGATCACCGCGCCGAGGTCATCGATGTAGGGGGAGACGTAATCGTAGGCGTGAACGTTGTCGGCGGCCAGCGCCTTGTGCAAGGAGACCCGCTTCACGTCTTTGAGGCCGTTGGCCAGGATCTGGTTGGCGCGATCCTGCACGGCTTTGGTGGTCTCGGTGCCTGCCGGCCCACCTTCGGGCGGGTTGTACTTGAAGCCGCCGTCTTCAGGCGGGTTGTGCGACGGTGTGATCACGATGCCGTCGGCGCGGTCGCTGTGCTGTCCGCGGTTGTGGCTGAGGATGGCGTGGGAAATCACCGGCGTCGGCGTGTAGCCGCGTCCTTGCTGGTAGACGACGTTGACGCCGTTGGCGGCCAACACTTCGATGGCCGAAATCAGCGCCGGTTCCGAGAGGGCGTGGGTGTCCATCCCCAAAAAGAGCGGCCCGCTGATGCCCTGCTGTTGGCGGTATTCACAGATCGCCTGCGCAATGGCCAGGATGTGGTCTTCGTTAAAGCTGCCCGCGGTTGACGTGCCGCGGTGACCGGAGGTGCCGAACGAGACGCGCTGGTTGATGTCCTCGATGTTGGGGGATTGGGTGTAGTAAGCGGCAACCAAACGTGGAACGTTGACCAGGAGTTCCTGGGGCGCCGGTTTGCCTGCCAGCGGATGCAGTGCCATCGTGCCTCCTTGGGGTGAGTGATAGCGGTGCGAAATTTGCGTACAGTATAACAGTTCTAACAATCACAGGCGAAGAATTCTAATCCCAGGGCAAGATTTGATAGAACGCAAGATTTGATAGAACGCGGATCGGGCGGATTGAGCAGATTTGGGCGGATTTTTTTCAGAAACAGATCTGAAATCCGCTTTGATCCGCTCAATCTGCCCGATCCGCGTTCTATTTCTGCCCAATTTGAATTCATGCTAAAATCTGGACGAAGTAAAACTGCGGTGCTAGGCCAGTCGCAGTCAACGTTTCAGTAGTCGCAGTGAAAGGAACGTGCCATCATGACCTCAGCGACACGCCGTCCCTCTGGCATGCGCGCATTCTTCGTGATTTGGCTCGGACAATTGATCTCGATGTTAGGCTCCGGGATGACCCGCTTCGCGCTGACGATCTGGGCCTGGCAAGAGACACAATCTGCCACCGCCCTGGCGCTGGTGGCATTCTTTTCGTTTGCGCCCATGGTGATTTTCAGCCCCATAGCAGGGGCGCTGGTGGATCGCTGGCCGCGGCGGCTGTTGATGATGGCCAGCGATCTGGCGGCTGGGTTGTCCACTGTGGTGATTTTGATCCTGTACAGCACGGGCCATCTGGAGATCTGGCATCTTTATGTGGCGGGCGCATTTGCGGCGACGTTCGAGTCTTTCCAATTCCCCGCCTACTCCGCCGCCATCACCACAATGGTGGATAAAACTCAATATGCGCGCACCAGCGGCATGATCAGCATGGCCGAAGCCGGTGCGGGCATCCTGGCGCCGGCGCTGGCCGGCCTCTTATTGGTGGTGATCGGCATCAACGGCATCTTGTTGATCGACATCGTCACCTTCGTTTTCGCTGTAGGGGCGCTGTTGTTTGTCCACATTCCGCAGCCCAAACGCACCTCCACCGAAGAGGGCAAACCGTCTTCTTTGTGGAGCGACTCACTCTTCGGATTCCGCTACATCTTTCAACGGCCCAGCCTGTTGGGTCTGCAACTTGTTTTTTTGAGTGTCAACCTGGCATCGCCGCTGGCGTTCACATTGCTGCCGGCGTACGTGCTGTTGCGTAGCAGCGAAAACTCTGTAAGCCTGGGGATTGTGCAGGCTGCCTTAAGCGCCGGCGGCCTGGCTGGTGGGCTGCTAATGAGCGCCTGGGGAGGGCCTAAACAAAAAATTCACGGTGTGCTGTTGGGGATGGTCGTCAGCGGGCTTTTTGGTATTGCCGTCATCGGCCTGGGGCGGAGTCTTCCCTTCTGGGTGGCAGGCGCATTTTTTACCTTTGTGGCAATTCAGGTGACAAATGCCTCGAATCAAGCGATCTGGCAAGCCAAAGTTCCCCCCCAACTGCAAGGACGTGTCTTTTCGATCCGCCGCATGATTGCCCAGATCAGCAGCCCGCTGGCCGTCGTTGCCGCCGGCCCGCTGGCGGATCGCATCTTCGAACCGGCGATGATGCCCGGCGGCGCGCTGGCGCGTCTCTTCGGTGGCATCGTGGGCACCGGTCCTGGCGCGGGGATGGCGTTGATTTTCGTGGTGATGGGATTCTTTGCCGCTGCTGTCGGCTTCAGCGGCTACCTTGTCCCCACCGTGCGCGGCGTCGAAGAACTGATCCCCGATCACACGTCGGCTCCGGTGGAGCAGGCATTGGGTTAGATCTACTGCATGGGGTGAAGATGTTGAGCGTTCTTTAGAACGATCCTCGTTTAGCGAGAGTTTGTGGACACAGATTGAAACGAACACGGCTGCCTCTGGATCGATCCGTGTTCTCCGATCCGTGTCCACAAACTCATTCTAGGGCGGGGACTACATCGTCTTGACTACATCGTCTTGACGACATCGTCTTGACGACATCGTCAAGACGACATCGTCAAGACGAAGTTACACATGACTCGTTACGCTTCCTACTGCGCAGCGTTGGCCACCTGCACCAACCACTGCACCGTCTGCGGGAAGAGAATCACAATGATCAGTGCCGCTGCTTGCAACGCCATAAAGGGGAGCGCGCCTTTGTGGATGTCAATTGTCTTAACTTCGGGTGGGGCAACGCTCTGAAGATAGAAGAGCGAGAAGCCTACGGGCGGTGAGATGAAGGCCATATTCAGGTTGATCGCCATCATGACGCCGAACCAGACCAGATCGATGCCCAGCTCTCGCGCGGCGGGCACCAGCAACGGCATGGCGATAAAGCTGATCTCAATAAACTCCAGGTTGATCCCCAGCAGAAAAATGATGATGTTGGCCACAAGGATAAAGCCCCAGAAGCCGCCCGGCAGGTTCACCAGGAACTCCTTCACAAAATTCTGCCCACCCAATCCATCGAACACAAGCCCAAAGTAGGTGGAACAGAAGAGGATCATAATCACCAATGCGGTGATATTGGCGGTTGAGCGCGCCGCATCCCGGATCATCCGCCAACTGAGGTTGCGGTTGAGCATTGCCAGCACACAAGCGCCGAACGCGCCCACTGCGCCTGCTTCGGTGGGTGTGGCCAGCCCGAAAAAGATACTGCCCAGCACGGCAAAGATCAACAGCAGCGGCGGCACCACAGCCACCAACGTCCGCACCAACAGTGCACGGCCCTTGAGCATGCGCGCTTCCGGCGGCAGCGCCGGCGCATATTGAGGACGAATCCAGGCAATGAACAGGACATAAAGCGCGTAAAGCCCCGACAGAATCAGCCCAGGAATCAGTGCGCCCAGGAAGAGATCGCCTACAGAGACGCCAAGCTGATCGCTCAACACCACGAGCACCAGGCTGGGCGGGATCAACTGCGCCAGCGTCCCCGAAGCGGTGATGACGCCTGTTGCCAGTTGGTGATTGTAGCCATAGCGAACCATCGCCGGTAGCGAAAGCAATCCCATCACAATCACCGTTGCCGCCACCACACCGGTGGTGGCCGCCAGTAGTGTGCCCACCAGCACCACAGCCAGCGCCAACCCACCCCGAATCGGCCCCATTAAGATGCCAATTGTCTCCAGCAAACGCTCAGCTAGCCCCGACTTTTCGAAGATTGCCCCCATAAACACAAAAAAGATAATGGCCAGCAACGTAAAGTCCGACATGGTGCCGAACCAACGATTGGGCAGCAATTTGAGCAAGTTGAAGTTGAACGCGCCAACCGCCAGGCCGATCAGCATGAAGACAAACGCCGTACCCGCAAAGGAAAAGGCAACGGGGTAACCGTAGAGGATCAACACAAAAAAGAACACAAACATCAATACGGCTAGCCATTCAAACCCCATAAACGATCCTTTCGGGTGTGCCTAAGCTGGTTAGGATTCTATTCAATGCGTAGGGGGGCGTCGCTCTCGGCCTGGCGAAGTTGCAACAACTCATCTTGTCCGCGCATGATGGCATAGAGCTTGATCAATTCAGAAATCGCCTGCAACAGGAGCAAGGTAAAAGCCACAATGATCATCGACTTAATCGGTGCACGGGGCAACCCATTTGGATCAGGCGACATTTCCCACGGACCCCAATTGCCGTTGGGCAGGCGCCCCCACGAAGAAAGTACAGGATCGATTGTGAACCAGATGCCCATGACACAGAATGGCACCAAAAAGAGAAGATGGCCCCAAAAATCCAATCTGGCTTTTGCCTGCTTTGACCACTTGCCATAGATAAAGTCTACGCGCACGTTGATGCCATTTTTCAAAATGTAGGCAAAGCTCAAAAAGAAGACCAGCGAAAACATGTACCACTGCAACTCGATGAAGGCGTTCGACGACAACTGCACGCCAATGTAGCGCCCTACAAAACGGGCCACCACATTGTAAAACCCCACCGATACCGTCAATACGGTGATGATCATCGAAAGCCAACCGATACCTTCAGTAAACGCGTCGATGAATTGCACATACTTGCCAAGTAGACGCATCGCACTTCTCCTATACAAGGACTCAACAATACAAGAACTCAACGATGAACTAGCTGCAATCTACGCGGCAGCGCAAACCATTACGCAGCAGAGCTTTCGCTGGATAGAATGAGATGATCGAGCGGACATGGATCGCGGCTTTGTGCGAACAATATCCAGAGAGCAAGTCAGACAGAGGAAACTCAAAAGGGGGGTGTGGACAATCATACCCAAATCTGCGAAAATGACAAACCGAAAAAAACAGGCCCCTCTGCCCAACTCTGCCACAAATCTTACTGACATAGGTTTTTTTGCCATAAATCTTGATGCATGTTCAAAGGAAATTCCCCCATGCTCGATAAACTTGTCCGCTTTAACCAGGAGCGGTGGACTGCTCTGGTCGCCGCGGATGTTGCCTTTGCCCGCCCTCTACTCGACCACGCCACCGCCCGCGCCGAAGTGAGTTTTGCCACACGCTGAACACCATCACCACCGGCCTGGCCCGGCGCGGCTTTGTCCTGCGCGGTATTTGGGAAGAACCGGCAGCCCCGCCCAACCCGGAACCGGGCACCTGGGATCACATGCTTTCCGTCGCCCCGCCGTGGCTCACCTTTTGGGCCGTCTACCGCCCCGATATTGTGTAGCCCCTGCCTCTCTAATTAAGGAGTACTACAGGATGCAGCCTCTCCGTCTCAAATCTGCCGCAAGAACCACCGCCCGTCACCTGCCCGCCCCGTTGCTGAGTGCTTTCATCTGCGCAGCACTGCTCTCTGCCCTGCTGTTGGGTGGGCTGCGCCAAGCCGTCGCCGCACCACTGCCGCAACAACGCTACACCGTCAGCGTAGAGGTGACGGCGCGCAGTTGGATCGAGGCCAGCGTCGACGGTACGCAACGTTACTACGGCATCATGGAGGCCGGTCGCCAGGAAAGCTGGAGCGGTGCGCAGGTTACCGTCCTGATCGGCAACGCCGGCGGCGTGAATGTCTCTGTCGACGGCCAACGTTTGGGCTATCTCGGCGCCAACGGCCAGGTGATCACCCTGCGTTGGCCTGAGGACGCAGGACGCTATCCCGTGCAGGATGGCGTACCGTCACCGATTGCCCCGTCACCGACGGCACGGCCCACGAATACGCCGACGCCCACACCGTCGCCCACTGCCACGTCCACGGCAACGCCCACAGTCACCGCGACAGTCACCGCGACAATCACTGTGCCGCCAACCGCAACCAGGACAACTGTCACCGTCACACGGGAAGCCACAGCAACCACTACCGTCACCGCAGCCACGGCGATCACGTCCGCGGTGACGGTCACCGCATCTGTAGAGATCACGCGTGAAGCCGCAACTTACGTGGTGCAGCCCGGTGACACCCTCGGCCAAATCGCCATCGCCTACAATGTGGACATTGAAACGTTGCTGGCCGCCAATAATCTGCCCGACCCCAACATCATCAGCGTGGGGTGGACTTTGCTCATCCCCGGTTCCGACGGTTCGCTGCCCGAAGGTGTGACGCCGTCCACTGCGCCGCCGCTGGAATCACGTGGCACCATCACCGAACGCATGACGATCTTTGCCCAGCAGATGGCGCCCGATTCCCCCTTTTACAACCAGACCTGGCTGACCTATTACGGTCGTCCCAACGTGCCGGTGATGGGCATCCTCGGTGAATTTGATGTGGACGAATTGGCGTTACGCCTGGCAGAGCAGGTGAAGGGCTACGATCTTGCCAACGGGCCGGAGTTGACAGTCAAACCGGCCTTTCATCTGGTCTACGGCATGGCGACCAAAGCGCCTGGCGACGGCAGCCACCTGGGCTTTTTGGATGACGAGACCGTGATGACTTACATCTTCAAAGCCAAAGAACTCGACTATGCCGTGATCCTCGACGTGCAAATCGGCGCGTTGACGCCGGCGCAGTCGATCTCACCGGCGCTGGCCTATCTCGTCCACGAAAATGTGCACCTGGCCATTGATCCTGAATTCGCGATGGTTCACCGCGGCCAACGCTGGCCCGGCGACCCGATCGGTTATGTCACCGCGGAATCGGTCAACCAAACGCAGGCTGTGATTCAGCAGTATCTGGAAGATAACAATCTACCGGGGCCGCGCGTCCTGCTCGTCCACCAGTTCCAGGACAATATGATTGTCAACAAAGACGATCTCGATCCAAGTTACCCTGGCGTTGCCCTCACCCTCTCAGTCGATGGCTGGGGTGGCCCTTGGGGGAAAATAGGCAAGTACAATTTACTGGTCAACGAGGATTCGCCCTTCGTCGCCTTCAAACTGTTCTACCGCTGGGATGAGCCTCTGCTCAGTGAAGCCCAATCGCTGGGCGTGGAAGCGTACCCGAACCTGGGCTACATGGAGATCACCCCGAATTTGATCATTTACCAGTAGTTGGATCGTGGAGAAGTTCAACCGGGCGTCGCCCGGCGAGGAGGGCGTTGGTCAGTTCAGCCAATGCCGCCGGGCGAAGTGGGGCGCGCCCTGTGTGGGTGACAACTTGCAGGGCGTAGCCCCGCTCCAGCAGATAGCGAGGAAGCGCGTCGGGCTGGTGACCGGCAGCCATTTGCAGCGTGGGGTGCCATTCCACCACGAGGCGCAACGCGGGATTTTCGAGCATGCGCGGCATTCCGTGTAACACATCCAGTTCGGCGCCTTCCACGTCGATCTTCACCAAATCGGGCGTATCGGGGATGAGATCGTCCAGGCGCGCGGTGAGAACTTCAACGGTCTCGGTGACGTCGGCGTAAAAGTTGTCTTGAAAGAGGCTGTTGACGGCGCTCACCGCGCCGCGCAGGTAGAAAGTTTGCACAGCCTGTCGGCTGCCGGCTGCATAGGGCAACACAAAGAGATGTTTCAACCGGTTGGCAAAGAGGTCGGCGTAGAGGACGGCAAGATTGTCTTGCGCCGGCTCAACGGCATAGACACGCCCGTGCTCTCCTACGCAGTGGGCGGCGTACAAGGCGTTGTAGCCGGTATTGGCCCCCACATCGACAACGATATCGCCAGGTTGAAGCAGCATGTCAAAGAGGCGCTGCATGCGCAGGTTGCCCATCGCCACGCCCAGGCGGATGGGCAACGGCCCGGGTACATGGAGTTGCAGCCCCGCCAACGTCACCTCTTGAGAAAACATGGCCTGCAAAATCGGACGTAATCTGTCAAACTGGGGGCGGAAGGGCAGAGTAAACAGATTCATAAAGCACCTATGCTCACCATTAAGAAGCCCGAAAACGCTGCGTTGGAGGGAGACAGTGAAGGATCGACGTGGCGCTTCATCTCGTTGACAGCGTCTCGGTAGCCTGTGTAGAAGGACCAGGAGGGCGTTGCTTTGTAGTGCAGATTTTCCAGTTGGAAGGTTTCGATGACGCCTTTGACTGTTGTCGGCTTGACGAAGACTTCAACCTCAGGGCGGAAATAGGTTTGGCAGACGGTCATCAGCGGCCATTTTGCCACCTGTCCAGCCTGGAATGCCTCCAACAGCGTCTCGAACCCTTGCGCCTCATCGCCATAAAGCACCATCTTTAGCCCGTCGCTCACGATCTCCTTTTCCTGCAAGGTCAGCGCGTAGACAAAATCCCTGAACTTGGGTTTTTCGAACACCGACACCATAGAAGAGCGGCTCACCACTTTCACCATGTTCTCTACAATCAGCGCCGGAGACAAAAAACGTGGACGCGCAAAACTGTCCTGCGCCAGTTCGATCATTTTGTCCATTTTGTGCTTCTTGGCAATTGCAACCATCGCCGGGTGTCTAAACCCACCTGGATACTCTGTGAGAAAGTCTTCTTCCGCCTGTTTCAAGCGCGCAAGATTCATTGAAATTCCTTTTGTGTGCGTAACTGTACAGGTCATCAAGCGGTTGCCTGGGGGGTGAAAACAGCCCTGCTTAATGGCGACCATGTTTGCCATCCCAATACAAAAACATGCACCTTATCATACCCCGCTTGTTGCTGGAAGGCACGTTCTTTTAATCTTTCTTGTGATCTTTCGTATGCAAAGGTTTGGTGAGTTGCCGTCGCGTTAACTTTTGTATAATGTGTGAGAACCTTGGATTCTTCATCAGTTCATTGAGTGAGCTATGCCCTACGATGCCCTTGGCGTCCTATTTGCGTTGACTGCTGCCGCTGTTTGGGGCAGTGGAGACTTTAGCGGCGGTCTTGCCACCCGTCGCCACAGTCCATTTCAGGTATTGGCGCTGTCATCGCTCACGGGCATCGTGATTCTAATAGGTGGTGCCTTGTTGTGGCGCGAGGCGTTGCCTGCACCGGAAAGTGTGCTCTGGGCGGTGTTGGCAGGGGGCGCAGGCGCCGTGGGAATCGCCTCGCTCTACCGTGCCTTGTCTTTGGAACAGGCCGCTACGGTGGCGCCGATTACAGCGGTGATCAGCGCTGCTCTGCCTGTCTTTTTCAGTGCATTGACTGAAGGCTTGCCCGCTCCAACGCAAGTGATGGGCATTGTGCTGGCACTGGGTGGGATCTGGCTCGTGTCACAGCCGGCCCATGCCGAGCTTGCCATCTCACAACGTGGGCTGGTGTTGGCTGTGCTGGCGGGTCTGGGCTTTGGCTGTTTTTTTGTCTTGATTGCTCAGGTGGAAGACGGAGAGGTCTTCATGCCATTGGTGATTGCGCGACTGGTTTCGTTGGGGGCGGCTGTGTTCATGGTGCGGCTGCGACGACTGCCCTTCATTGCGCCGGCGACAAGCCCTACTGCTATCCTGGCTGGTATACTTGACGCCGGTGGGAATATCTTCTTTTTGCTGGCGCAACAATTTGCGCGGCTGGACATTGCCGCCGTCCTGGCGTCGCTCTATCCGGCGTCAACGGTGATCCTGGCGGCGCTGCTCTTGCACGAGAAAATTTCACGCAATCAGTGGATCGGGGTGTTTATCTGCTTGGGGGCGATTGTGCTGATCTCGATTTGAGGGGTTGTCGCTGTCGGGGTTTGCGTGGGGCAGAAGGAGCGCTCGCCAAGAAACGAGCGCTCCTTCCGTCCTACGCAAACCCCGACGTGAGTTGCAAAAGCGGACAAGCTAGATAGTAGCTTCGTCGCCATTGATGGTTTGGATGCGCTGAGGCAGGCAGTAACCTTGTCCACGCACCGTGACGACGTAGCGGGGGTTGTCGGCGTCGGGTTCGATTTTACTGCGCAGGCGACGCATGTGCACCCAGAGCGATTCCACAGTGCCCCGGCGTACAGGATCCCAGGCTTTTGCCAGGAGAAAACCAGGCGAGAGAACCCGTCCTCGGTTGTTAAACAGGATGTGCAGGAGCCGGTTTTCAGTGGGGGTCAACGTAATCTGCTCATCGTCGAGAATGGCATACTGCTGGGCAAAGTTGACACGCAGCCGTTCGTCAACCACCTGCTCAGGATCTGCGTTGTGATCGGTTGCCACGCGCAAGAGAATGCGGCGAATGCGCGCCGAAAGCTCACTGAAGTCGAACGGCTTGGTCACATAATCTTCTGCAAAGCGATTCAGCCCTTCCACTTTGGTGTCAGAGTCTGAGAGTGCCGAGAGGAAAATAATAGAAATGTCGCCCATGCGGCGCAGTTCGGTGGCAACGGCGAAACCATCCATACCGGGCATCATAATGTCAAGCAATACCAGATGCGGAAGCCCTTCTTTTTGAATGACATCGAGCGCTTCTGCGCCGCTGCTGGCCGTGAAAACCTCATATCCTTCGCGTTGTAACCGTAAATTCAGCAATAGACGTGTATCAGCAGCATCATCGACGACGAGAATGCGGGTTTTTTCTGTAGGCGCGGCGCTGTCGGTCATGGGATCTTTTCCTATCTATAGCTTACCATGTTGTTGATAAGTACGATGTAAGGTGGCAGTGTGTGGGAAGACAAAGCAGTGAAACACGGACTTCCATACAAATTGTACACTCTAACGTGTTAAACCAATCTTACTAACGAAATCAAATCGTTATGGATCTTACGACGTAAGATTATAGACGAATAAAAGAGGTCTTGCAAGTCATTTTCCTGTCTAAAGGCTTTCGTGGCACTGTTTCTTGTTGGACAAAGCTCGTGAAAAATCTTGACAAGGGTTAGGGAAGTAGTATTTCAGCACGCCGGTAACTTGTAATACTATTAGGGTCTAGCCATTTATTTACGGAAAATATAAAAACCGTCCTTATATTTCCTTTCTTTCTTGTAAGCAGAGAGCAATTCATTTCTACTATGTAAGGAGAACCAAGCCGCATTGTCCAGTTATGCCTAAGGCATAATTCGCATAGAGTTCTTTGATTATCAACGTGAAGCGTAGATTGGCGAGAATTTCTTGGGGTTAAGTTTTCTGCCAGATACAATTGTGTGTTTGGCTGCATAGTCTTGCACTGTTCGCTGTTATGCTGGAATCTACTCACTGCTTTGTAAACTGGCTTGTGGAAATGGTTTTCTCGCCCAATCTGCAAGGAGTCGAGCTTCTCTTTTTGCGCAAGAATTCGAGCGTGCATCGCCAGAAGTTCGACTTGGGAATTCCCACAAACTTGGCGAAAGAATCTGTACATTCGTTCATTGATAAGTTTTTGTCTGCATTCTATGTGTGGCAATCGTGCTCCCGGCAACATGTGAGCGGGTGGATGAAGGAAACTGGTGTATGAAAATAGCTTCAAACCGTACAATGCGGCGTCTGGTTTTGATTGTTTCGGTGTTGGTTCTGATGACCGGCTCTTTTGGCTTCGGTCATGTGACGGGTACGCGATCGGGTGCACTCCTGGCAGCAGATGAGCCGGGAGAATTTGCCGTCTTTTGGGAAGCTTGGGATCTGGTGCTTGACCATTTCGTGGATCAAGACAAAATTGATTTTCAACGGATGACTTACGGCGCAATTGAGGGCATGCTGGCAACCCTGGGCGACGAAGGACACACCACCTTCCTCTCTCCGGAATCGGTTGAAATGCACCAGAGCAGCCTCGAAGGCGCTTTCGAAGGGATCGGGGCGTATGTCTCAATGGAAGATGGCATGGTGACCATTGTAGCGCCCATTGATGGCTCTCCGGCAGAAGCTGCGGGGATCCTGCCTGGGGATGTGGTTTTGGCTGTAGATGGGCAATCGGTAGAGGGTATGTCTCTCAACGACGTGATCAGTTTGATCCGCGGCCCTGCCAACACCGAGGTTACACTCAACATTCTCCATGCAGATGCTGAGGAACCGGAAGAGATCACGGTTGTTCGCCAAAAAATTGAATTGGACAGCGTGCGCTGGGCGATTGTGCCTGATACTACGATTGCCTACGTGTCGATCAGCCAATTCGCCGCCGATACCGGCGAGGAGTTGGAAGCGGCCCTGCGCTCGATCAATCAAACACAAATCGAAGGCGCGCCCATCAGTGGTCTGATCCTGGATCTACGCAACAATCCAGGCGGCTATCTGCGCGAGGCGATCCGCGTGGGCAGCCAGTTCCTGCCCAACGGCGCGACGATTTTGATCGAGTCCGACGCAGAAAAGAACACCAATGTCTACCGTTCGCGTGGGTGGGGCTATGCCCGAACAATCCCGGTGGTGGTGCTGATCAACGAAGGCACCGCCAGCGCCGGTGAGATCACTGCCGGCGCCATCAAAGAAAATGGACGCGGTATCCTGGTGGGCGAAACAACGTTCGGCACCGGCACCGTGCTCAACCAGTTCAACTTGAGCGATGGTTCGGCCATTCTGCTGGGGGTGACCAACTGGCTGACGCCTGAGGGCAATCTGATCAAGGGGCAGGGTGTGGAGCCGGATCTAGCCGTTGAACAGACGCCAAGCACAGTCTTGATGGATGCAGGAGCACTTGAGGAGGTTTCGCTTGAGGAGCTGCTTGCCACAGAAGATGTACAGTTTTTGAAGGCGCTGGAGGCGATTGGCGGCGCACTGCCCGAAGTGGAATCGGCCACAACCACTGATTGAGAAAGTGGCTGAAGTCGGACGTTTGCAGTGGCGTCAGGTTATAAACACAGAAGGGAAGGAAGACGGATCAATTCAGAGGCATCCGTGTTCCTTCCCTTCTGTGTTCACAGCTTCTCATCCGCTGCGGTTCACAAGGCTGCTGTGAATTTCAGGATAGAATTTCACTGTTTCGCCTGGGCTGCTGCGCGGGCGCTGTGTGGTTCGGTTTGTGGGGTGGCGCCGTAAAGACGTTGTTCACGAATATACGCTTCGACCAAACGTGGCACTTGATATCGAATGGGCTGCCCAAACTGGCAGCGTCGGCGGATGATGTTGCTGGCAATCTCTAACTCAGGCATGTCGAGGATAATCACACGTTCTTGGACGCCCGGTAAGGCTTGATTAAGCGCCGACCAGTCAATCACTACGTCATGCCGGCTCAAAGCGACAAGACGGCAGTTGTCTACCAGCCAGCGGGCTTCGTGCCAATTGGGGAGATCGCGCAGGCTGTCCATACCCATCAGGAAGTAGACTTCCACATCGGCAGCCACACGTTGGCGTACGAGGCGTACCATATCTGCTGTGTAGTGTGGGCCAGGCCGATCCGCATCAATACGGCTTACTCGAATGTAGTCGCTGTCGGCTGTTGCCAACTGGGCCATTTGTAACCTGTCTTCAACAGGGGCCAGCCGTTGATCGCGTTTGTGCGGGGGATCCCCGGCAGGCACCATATAAACCCGATCCAGGTTGAGTTGGAACCATGCCTCTTCGGCCAGGATAAGATGGCCGATGTGGATTGGATCGAAAGTGCCGCCAAAGATGCCGATGCGGCGGTAACCTCGTTCTGTCTCCTCTCCACTGAGTCCGTCTTCCACCATCGGTGATTTGGGCTTTGAATTTTGAGCAGGCGTCCTGTTGTCGTGCACTTGTTCTCTCCTCGGTCGGTGGCAGGCATGGACTTTCGGGATGATTAATCGTCGAGCGCGTTGTCGTATCCCCAAATCAACTCGACATTAGCAATTTGAACTCGATCCCCTTCCTGAACGCCCGCCTCTCGTAGCGCCTCAAGAATGCCCATCGCCCGTAAAATACGTTGGAAGCGCATGGTGGCCTCGTAGTAACCCCAGTTTGTCATCTGCACAGTACGCTCGATGGCGATGCCTTCAACCACCCACAGATCCTTTTCGGGGTGGTGCAGGTAGAACGCTTTTTCATCTACAGGTGGTTCAATCTCTATCAATTCTTCCAGCGGTTCCGGCTCAACCACGGGCAGAGCGTCGAGCATTTCTTGCACACGATAGAGCATTTGCTGCACATTTTCGCCTGTCACCGCGCTGATGGCCAGGGCCGGGATCTGTCGTTCTTCCATAGCGGACTGCACGGCGGGCCATGCCTGGCGCGCTTCGGGCAGGTCCATCTTGTTGAGCACAACCAGTTGCGGACGATCGCGCAGCGCCGCATTAAAGAGTTGCATTTCCTGGTTGATCGCTTCAAAGTCGCCGAGCGGATCGGGGCTGATGCCGTTAAGCAAGTGCACAAGGATACGGCTGCGTTCCACATGACGCAAAAATTCCAGGCCAAGCCCGACTCCTTCATGGGCGCCTTCCAGCAGGCCGGGAATGTCGGCAAAGACGATCTGGCGGTGATGCACTTCGGCGACGCCCAGGTTGGGGACCAGTGTGGTGAAGGGATAGTCGGCAATCTTGGGTTTGGCTGCCGTAATGACGCTCAACAAGGTCGATTTCCCGGCATTGGGTACACCCACAATGCCCACATCGGCAATGATTTTGAGTTCCAGGTCAACCCAGAACGATTCGCCTGGTTCGCCGTTTTCAGCAATGCGGGGAGCGGTGTTGCGTTGCGTCTTAAAGGCTGCATTGCCACGACCGCCACGTCCACCACGCGCCACCAACGCTTCCTGGCCTGGCTCGGTTAAGTCGGCCAAAAGCTCTCCATTTTCGGCATCGTAGATCAATGTGCCTGGCGGCACGGCAAGGCGAAGATCTTCACCGGTTGCGCCGGTTTTGTTGGATCCACCGCCGTGGGTGCCGCGGCTTGCTTGATAGTGGACCTGGTTCTTAAACGCCTGTAGGGTGTTTAGATTCGGATCCACAACAAAGTAGATGTGTCCACCGCGCCCTCCGTTGCCGCCGGCAGGGCCGCCACGTGGCACAAACTTCTCACGCCGAAAGGCAACCACGCCGTTTCCACCATCACCTGCTGCAATATGAATCTTCGCTCGATCAAAAAACATAGCTGACTTCCTGTTGTCTATCGGGTCCACTCGAACCACTGGCAAGAGCTTATTCTATCGGAGGGGCTACATGGATGTAAAGAAGTGGGAACTCTAGCGACGTTTGAAAATCAAATTCCGCCTGTTTGAAGCAGATTTTCCTCGGCTTATAGTGAAGAGTGGTTTATAATGAGGAGTACTTTGTGTTCAATATTTGAGTTTCAGTCGGAGTTTATATTGTACAGCCGCCTGAGGAAGTATGTAAGCCAGCCGCACGGCGATATGGGCCGGATATTTGTTTGGGCGATGGTTGTCTTTACTTTGCTCTTTGTGTTGGCGCGCTACTGGCCGGCGCTAATTTCAATGGCACAGGCTGTTTTATCTTTTGCCCAGAGTGAAGAAGCCATCGAGCGTGTTGTGATTTGGCTGGGCTGGTTTGGGCCACCCATTCTCATTTTGTTCAATGCGGCGCAGATCATCGTAGCGCCAATTCCTGCGTACGCGCTGTTTGGCGCCGCCGGTTTCCTTTATGGGCCGCTTTGGGGTGGAATTTATGGCACGTTAGGTACGTTGCTGGGGGCAACGGCGGCTATGTTGCTTTCGCGCCGATTTGGCCGGCCCTGGGCAGTACGTATGGTGGGAGCGGCGCGGCTTGATCGATGGAACGAGATGACCAACCGGCGCGGCTGGCTGGTGTGGGGTCTGCTCTTGCTGGCCCCGGTGGGGGATATCCCGTATTTTTTGGCCGGCCTCTCGCAAGTTAGTGTACAGCGTATTCTTGTGCTGACGGTGGTAACTCGGGTGCCGACGATCTTCCTGGTGGCCGGGGCAGCCAGTGGCTCTACTGCTCTAGGCTGGCAGGAACTCGCTTTGCTAATCGCAATCTTGGTCCTCATCTTTGGGCTGCTCTGGCGCTACCACGAATCGATTCTCGCCTGGTTCGATAAGCGCGTCCATTCACAACTGGCAGGCAAGGCAGATCAACAAGGGAAAAATGTGGGATAAACTCCATCGACATTTCGTCTTTCCTGTCATATAGTGGATGCGTGGTTGTTGCTGTGGGCCGACTCAGTTGTCATGGCGTGGGGTTAGCATACCCTCCTGTCTTGGCAGTCATAGGCTACGTTTCTCAAATTTAGGTTGCTCCATCCCATAAGAAATAAGTACACAGAAATGAGTACACCATGTCTGAAGCATTTCTAATTACACGGATCGACGCTGACTTGAAACAGGCGATGCGCGACAAAGACGAAACCACAAAATTGGCCCTGCGTTCACTGAAAAGTGCTATCACCGAGGCCCAAAAAACGGATGCGTCGCGCACACTGACTGAAGCTGACGTACAACAGATTCTGCTGAAGGCAGCCAAGCAACGGCGCGATTCAATTGCAGAATATGAAAAAGGGAATCGCTCGGATCTGGCCGAAAATGAGGCTGCCGAATTGGCAGTACTTGAGCGATACTTGCCGCGCCAGCTTAGCGAGGCTGAGATCGAAGCAGTTGTACGCACGATTATTGCAGAAACAGGCGCTTCCTCTGTGCAAGATTTGAACAAGGTAATGCCGGTGGCTGTTCAGCGTACAAAGGGACAGGCCGACGGTCGTACCGTTAATCAGGTTGTTCGTCGTCTGCTTTCTGCGTAGCGCATGGTTTTTGCATTTGCTGAATGTTCAGATCGCGGTTGCTTTTGCGCCAGATCGGATTGTTAGATGAAACTTGTTTCAACCATTCGCAGTTCTGTACGCAAACAGGTGACTATCCCTTCGTTCTTCAATGCCGCTGTCATTTTTGCAGGAGGGTTGTTGCTTGTTGTGCTGATGCTGCTTCCTTTGCCCATCGGCCAGGTGCAACTTGAAGCCGGGGATGTGGCATCACAGAACATTGTGGCGCCGCGCCAAATTGTTTACGAGAGTGCGACGTCAACACAACGTGCTCGTGAACGGGCCGCTCAAGCTGTGCCGGATTATTACGATCCGCCGCAAAGCCGAATTCGCCGCCAACAGGTCGCCCGCAGCTACGAAGTACTCGAACTAATCACAAAAGTACGAGAGGATACCAGTTTTACCCAAAGCCAGCAGGTCGATGCGCTTCTGGCGATTGAGGATCTAAAGCTTACTTCAACGGTCAGCCAACAGATTCTGGGGCTGAACGACGAGGAGTGGACATCTGTTGTGACCGAAGTGCCCCTGGTGCTTGATCAGATTATGCGTGAGGACGTAAAAGAGAATTCACTGTCGGCTGCGCGCCGTCGAATTCCTGTCTTGGTCAGCCCAGAACTAGAAGAAGACGTCAGCGCCATCGTCAATGAACTCGTGCGGGTGCTGGTGCGGCCCAACAGCTTCCTAAATCCTGAACGCACAGAAGAACTGCGTCAGCAGGCATGGGATTCAGTCCCGGTACAGACACAGACGTTGGAGCAGGGTGAGATTATCCTGCGCGCCGGTGATGTTGCAACGGCTGAAGATGTTGAAGCGTTAGACCATCTTGGCTTGAATCAGGTAGAGTGGAGCCTGTGGCGGTTTATACAGGTGCTACTGCTTAGTAGCATCCTCATTACCTTGGTCGTGATCTCCATTTATCGCTTGAAACCAGATCTGCTGAAATGTCGGCGCGAAAGTGCACTGTTTCTGCTGCTCAGCGCGCTTGGGTTGGTGCTGGCGCGTCTCATGATTGTGCCCCATGACTGGCTGCCATTTCTCTTTCCATTGGCGGCGTTGGCTATGTTGGCCGCCCTGCTGCTTGATGTACAGGCAGCCGTCGCTTTGGTGCTTCCATTTTCTCTCTTTGTTGCCTATCTAAGTAATGGCAACGTGCCCCTGGTTTTCTACGTGACTGCCGGCGCCCTGCTAGGAGCATTAATTGTCGGGAAAGCAGAACGGCTGACGTCGTTTCTCTGGGCAGGGATGGTGGTAATCCTATGCAATGTCCTTATGATCATGGCACTGTGGACACAGCCACTCGACACAACCACAACCTCGCAGTGGTTGCGCATGTGGTTGGTTGCCACACTCAACGGTGGCCTTTCGGCCAGTATCGCTTTGATCGGCTACTTCGTTCTCGGTAACATATTCGGCATTACCACAAGCTTGCAGCTAATGGAATTGAGCCGGCCTACGCATCCACTCCTTCGACAACTCTTGTTAAAGGCACCAGGCACCTATCACCATACCATTCTTGTGAGCAACCTGGCGGAACGTGCTGCCGAGGCCATCGGCGCAGATGCTTTCTTGATTCGTGTCGGCGCCTACTATCATGACATCGGCAAAATTGTGCGCCCATACTTCTTCACCGAAAATATTGCCGACGACTCGTCACCCCATGATGGTTTAGATGCCAAAACAAGTGCACAAATTATCATTAGCCATGTAAAAGATGGCGCTGATCTGGCGCGCAAATATCATCTTCCGCCCGTACTGCATGATTTTATTTACCAGCACCACGGCGCTCAAGTGATGCAGTATTTCTACCAGAAAGCAGTCAACAGCGCTGAAGACGGCGAAGCAGTTGACATTGCTGATTTTCGCTATCCTGGCCCTGATCCACAGACGAAAGAAGCGGCTATTTTAATGATGGCCGATATTTGTGAGGCTGCGGTACGTGCCGAACGCCCATCCACGCGCCAAGAGTTGGAAAACATAGTCAATCGGTTAGTTACCGACCGCGTGCTAGATGGTTCATTGGTTCAAAGCAACCTGACTTTCCACGAAGTGCAAACAGTCAAGCGCATTTTTGTGCAGGTCTTACAAGGGGTTCACCATCCCCGTATTAAATATCCAGCAAGTCAAGACCCCAAGTCTGCAGAATGGGTGGAAATTTCAGTAGATGATAAGGCAAATTTCTTGAATACCATGTATACCGCACAGGCCGACCGGAACTCTAAACAAGTCGAAGAGATAGCCCACCACAATGGCGGGGTAAGTGCCACACCTTCTGCCTTGAAGATACAGGAACCCAAGTTCCATGAATCTAAGCTCCATGAAAAGATCTCTATTGAACGCTAAGGCTCATGAACACAATCCCAGAATATGAAGAAGTTGAGATTCGTGTGAACGATCCGAGGGCAAAGAACCTCGATTTGGTAGATCTCAAAAGGGCCGCAACAACTACCCTGGCCCATCTGGGCTACGAAGAAGCTGCCCTCACGATAATAGTTACGAGTGACGAAGAAGTCGCGCACTTAAATCAAGCATACCGACAGGTCAACGCCCCAACAGACGTTTTAAGTTTCCCTGCTTCCGAGGGTGACGAAATGTTCGATCTGCCGCCAGAGATTGAGTCAGAAATCAGTGGATACCTTGGTGATCTGATCATTGCCTATCCCTTTACCGTCGCTCAAGCGATCCGCTACCGCAACCCGATTGAAAACGAACTGCGCCTCTTGGTTGTGCATGGTATACTGCATCTGCTAGGGTATGATCACGATACAGAAGAGCGTCAACATGAAATGTGGCAAATCCAAGGTGAAGTGTTGAGCGCCTTAGGTGATAGCTCAACGAATTGGGAACGCGCATACGAGTCATAGAGTTACACAGATGGCAGATCTCTCTACCACATCGAAGCGAAAAGCTCCATTTGTCCGCAGCCTTCAACACGCCCTGAGGGGCGTGTTTTTTGTGCTAGGAACCGAAAGAAACGCTCAAATTGAAGCTGTAATTGCGCTCTTTGCCGTGATTCTAGGTATCGTGTTGGGTATAAGCACCGTCGAATGGGCTATTGTATTTACGTTGATTGCGCTTGTCATTGCGTTGGAAATCGCCAATACGGCACTCGAAGCTGTCGTCGATCTGGCTACCAGCGAGTATCATCCGCTTGCAAAAGTAGCCAAAGACTGCGCCGCTGGTGCTGTCCTCTGGGTAGCCGGCTGTAGTGTTATTGTGGGGA